>JAOTQP010000870.1:27056581-27076454 GCA_026413545.1 Cichladusa arquata | reverse complement strand
AAGGAAGGAAGGAAGGAAGGAAGGAAGGAAGGAAGGAAGGAAGGAAGGAAGGAAGGAAGGAAGGAAGGAAGGTAGGTAGAGGGGACACATGCCTAAGACTGGATCCCATTCAAAGGTTTTGTTGTACTTGCAATTCTATCTATGTGATTGTGATACTCAGTTTTTCACCAGTGTGACTATTTTACATGTGATTGGGTGCGCATGACTCTTTATAAAAAGTTGTGAAGTAGGATTTTGAAAGTTACTGGTTCATATATTTTGATAATTTTAGCTATTTAAACAGAGGAAGAAAAGGATCATTGTCATTGAACTGCACAAGCTAAGAAAGTAGTGCAATGTTATTAAACTTTATAGCTTATAATATAAGTAAATTGCTTGTGCAGAGCAGGAAGATTTTTCCTTTCTGTTATTCTGAATATTAAGTACTGGCTGCTGCCCAAGAGAAGGTAATAAGCAAGATGGGACAGTGAATTTATCGGATGTGTCAGATTCAGGTTTCCTTTGAAGAAGAGAGATCTAACCTGTGTCTCTCAACTCGCATAAATACAAGGAGCCATATATTTAAGCACTGAGCAGTTATTTTTCTTTCCTTGAGTATATAGCATGGCATGTTTTTGACATTTTGTCTAAATACTTAAATCAAAATGGTTGTCATAATGTATCTGGTACTCCCTGCAGCACAGAGGGAGGTGTGTTTTTTTCTGATGTGGTAAAGCTGTTGAAGAATTCCTTTTTAGTTTAAGTGTATTTAGCCATATGGTACAACAAATAAAGTATTCAAAATGCCGTGAGCTTTTAACTGAGTGAACATAAAGCAGGATGCTCAGTAAACAAACAGATCAAGTGTATGCCTATACCTGTCTACATACATGAGAAGCAGCTGAGGGAGCTGGGATTCTTTAGTCTGGAGAAGAGAAGGCTCAGGAGAGACCTTAGCTCTCTTTAAACTGACTGAAAGGAGGCTGTAGCTATGTAGGGATCTGCCTTTGCTCCCAGGCAACCAGCAGCAGGACAAGAGAAAATGGCCTCAAGCTGCACCACAGGAAGTTCAGGTTGGAGATCAGGAAGAATTTCTTCACTGAATGTGTGGTTACACATTGGAACAGGCTCCCAGGGAGATGGTGCAATGACTATCTCTGGAAGTGTTCCAAAAGAGACTAGATGTGGCACTTAGAGCTGTGGTTTAATTACAAGGTTTTTGACCAAATGAAAGGCTGCCTTGTTAATTGACCCAAATATAATTTTGGACTTGATTATCTTAGTGGTCTGTCTATCTATCTGTCTGTCTGTCTGTCTGTCTCTGTAAATAGATCAGCTAAAACCGTGGTAGGTGATTTTTTTTTTCTGAAGACTGTCTACATGAATGAGATTTTTGTTGTAGTCTAGGGAAAAATGAAGTAGTTATGTTTCAATGCATTCTTACACCTATTTCAGTTCATTCTTTAAACTGATATTGTGATTTTCCCTTTGCCAATTCATTTTTATTGCCTGTTACAGTTATCCATGTTTTCTTTCTTGATATGACTATTGGTTCATATTCACTTATACTATCTCTGATATTCATTCCTTCATATCCTTTAGACTACAGCTATGAAGAAAAGTACCAATTGTTTTAATTTTTTTTCTTCATCTCCTTTAAATTTTTAAAATTCAGTATTGGAGATATGAAAAAAAAGTTCTAATCTGTGTTTAGACTATTGACAAGCAATATTCTATTTCATAGTCTTCTAGTTACATTATACTCAAAACAAAGACTGAAATATTCTTCAGTTCTCTAAAAATATAGCCAATTCATAAATAGAAATTGGATAATTACTTCCCCCTAATTTATTTGACCCTCATTTTCCAGCTATTATAGCCTCCCTTTCATAGTCTCTCTGCTCCATGGATAGCTATTTTGAGCAAAAGCAGTCTCACAGTCCCATGGAAACATTGTGGAATCTTGGAATCACCTCTCTTCCTACCTGCATCTCCAGTGCAGTGGCAAATCTCATTATTTTTAGCAAAAAGGAATAACTTGTGCCAAATTTAATATGTCATAATTCATTCCCCCCCCCTCCCCCCAATGGATTAAAGAGCAAGTTGAGGCTGCTCATAGACAAGTGATCTGGGTTTTGAGAACTCTGAACTCCTATGCTGGAAGTTAATCAATCTCATTAACTTCTTAGAAGGGGCCTCTGCAGAAATGGAACAGACTCTGCTACTCTGGTGCCCGGTCACTGTGTCTTTGGTTGTCTGAAGCACAAAGCTATAGGACTGATTTATGTCCAGGCATGGGTAGTTTATATTTTTGCACTGAAAAATTAAATGTCCTGTAAAGTTTAATTCAGCCCCTTGACCTAGACTGTGGCAAAAATGGTCTTATTTTGCAACACTCCAATGTGTAATGCCAAAATAACTGACCTAGTTTACTAGTTTATCTATCTCCATTTATTCTGGGTTCCTGGTAAATCATAAGCCTCTTTGTGAAACTGAACCTATGTGTATGCATGTATTGGTTCCTGCATAGAATTCAGGACTTGTAGGACTTGCTACTTGTTAAAGCAATAATTATGAAGTTTATCTATCTGATTATATTTCAAGGTAGAAGGCCCTTACATAGAAGGTAGATGATTACCGGTAGAGGAAAGGAAGAATTTCCAAACAAAGAAAAACAATGCTCCAAGCTTTATCCTGTCAAAATCTGTTATGCAACAAAGATCTTCAGAAGTGTTTGATATTCCTGTTGACAGTACTGAGTGTTTATTTGTGGGCTGCTTACTCTCCAGTGTCCTCTGCAAACAGGAGTGATATCAGTGAAGGAACTGACTTTTCTCCGCATTTAAGTCTCAGTCAATGTTAAATTCCATCCTTTGAGTTCAATGAATCAAAACTCTGTGCTGATAATTATTGTATCTGCAATCTCAGAGACCTTACAGAGCAGTAGCATTCAGCTAAAGAGGAATGAGACTGAGAGAGCTGCCTTGTTAATTCACCCAAATATCATGCTGTTAATTAAGTGCTTTTAGGGATTCTGTAAGCCTGTGAGATACCTGAGTGATATTGGATGCTCCTAAGAAGCAGAGAATCTTTATCAATGCCACTGAAGGCAAATAGTCTAGGCAAAAACACTGGCACACATTCATGTCATGGAAATGAACATAACCTTGATTCTCACATTCTCAGTGTCTTCATAAGGTTTTATATGACCTCTGTGTAAACATTTTTAATGCACTGGAGAAGGTGTATGACAGTAAAAACTTCCCACAGTACAAACAAATTAAATGGTTGTGGACCCTCTAACAGTTCCTTATAGCCCAGCACCACATACAAATATACAAAATATCAATTACTGTGTAAGACTCTCCAGCATTGCTCTTTAGAAGATGATCTGCTGCAATAACTTGGTATCTGGGGGTGATCATTTGCTTTCAAGGATGGATAGTAGATGAGATTACAGATTTCAAAAGGAAATACAAATAGACATGCTTTTAATGAACAGCAAAGTGCTTCTTACCAAGATGAAGTTTAAATATGAAACAAAGCTTGAAAAAGTTGGTGTTTTGTGCTTTTGTCTACGCAGTGTTTTTTAAAATGTCCAGCAGTACAAAATTGACCACACAACCCCTGGTGATAACCACTGGCTAATATTATTTCTGTCCTTTTTTGGCAGGCACACTGTACAAGCACATTTGCTGATATTGAGAATATTAGCATCAGTTAAAGAGCAATTGAAAATGGTTATAAAGAGGATTAATTTTTAGCCTCTGGTTAAGGATAGATGATCCAGTACCAAGTAGTTTCAGTTATTGAAATGTACAGTCTCCCCTCTTAAAAGTAAATCTCGCCTTTCTTAACTAGACACAATTGCATAAAACAAAACTTAGACAAGAAAGCAGTATTGGTATAAACAAGAGAAACCCTCAGACTGTTAGAATATTCCTAAGGCAGCAATATCTGCCTAATTTTGTTCCCATGAATATAAATTCCAAAAATCTTATTGCCTTTTCTTGGGGATTTATCCATCACTAAACAGCTTTGAAAATCCCATCTTTGGTGCCTCGAAATCTCTTTATATGAGTGAAGGGCAGAAGTAATTGCTCATAGTACAAAGATAAAATTAGGCTGTAAGAAAAAATGTAATTGCAAAAATGGTCAAAACACTGTTTAGAAGAAAACGTGGAACTACTCTGTGATTTGAGGATGCAAGTTTCCAGTTTCCGAGTGCATAAAAGGATTATGCTCAAAAATGAATAACAATTAAAAAAAACCAAACCAAACCAAACCAAACCAAACAAAAACAAAACAAAAACCACAAACCAAACCCTCTAAACTAAAACCCACCAAAGTACACACTGTAAGTAATTAAAATTTTGGTCTGTAGATTGATTTTTAAAACAATGTCCATTTGAACTTTGTATCTCTGCTTGTGACAAGCATTCATCTGAAATAATTGAACACTTTGAAATGCAATTAAAATCAATGTCTTTCTTTGACACAAATCCATTACATAAATTTCTTTTTGTTTCTCTTAAAAACACAGTACTTTCTGAGAAACCTTAAACCAGCATTTGCAGGCAGGCAACAAGTGGTGTTTGAAATGTTTTGATCTTCCCTCCTACAGGAGAAGATATTTGATCATAATGGCAATTTTTGTCTTTTTCCATATATTTTTATTTTATTTTATTTTATTTTATTTTATTGCATTGCATTGCATTGCATAGCATAGCATAGTATAGCATAGCATAGCATATTCTACATTTACTTTTTTTACATTTCATTCAAATTCACAAGCTGCCCAGCTGACTGCACAGTGGAAATTGTTATTCAGTATAAATAAGGGTATCTCACTTATTCCAAGAAAATAAAGATCTACTGTGTAGATATTTTTTCATTGAATGGGATCTAAATTGTCCAGGCAGATCAGCCACTTTTAGGTATTCCTTGAACAGTGGACATTATTTGACCTAGCAAAAAAAAAAGCTATTTTAAAATTTTGCAGTCACATGTGCATTCATGGATCAATAATTTTATATCAGCCCCACATATGAGAAAATTCAATGAAAAATGCAAGACTGCATAGCTTAAGGATAAATAGTGCTTGGTAAAGTGAGAATCATGTCTTTCCTCCACCCCATACCATGTGGCAATCTCTAGTTCACACGCTGAACACTGATCTAGGTGGGCACAAATTGTTCAGTTGCACAGCAGAACACTCACATTGCTTAACTTTGGCATTTCAGTCAGGCAAACTGTCACCTCATCAAAGTCTCTTACAAAATGTCAGCACAACAGTCTGCTTGAATGTTAGTGTTCCAGTCATTTGGGGATCAAATGTATCCTCCTTTGTGGCACTTTGTATATTGTTCCTTCACACTTCATTTTCCTAGCCTGTTAGCACTTGTGAGGGACTCTTGACATTTTTCGTTTGCCATGTGGTCTGAAAAATAATTTTTTCCCATTTCCTGGGGCACACTGAGACTTTCCTGCAAATTTTTTCCCTTTAATCCTGGAAGAACGTTTGTTGAAAGAGAGGCTAAGTTCTGGAGGTCCCTTAGCCCTTGGCTTTGGAGGTCAGTACTGTATGTATCAAAGGAAGGAGGAATAAATCCCTGTGGACAAATAAAGACTCACTTTGTGCAGGAGCAGTTTCTTCCTATTGCATCTAATGTGTACACTGAAAGAGGAAATCTATATCCCAGCTTTTTTCTTTTTTATTTTCTGAAAGTTATCTATTGTCATCTGTGTAACCAGACAATGGTTACTTTTCTAATGTATCCAGGCTTTGAGTAATTTTAATCCCTTGGCCTCCTTTCATGTTTGATATCTTATTCTGTTCTTTCAGTGATCTTATTATAGAGCTTAATAATTTGTGCACCTGGGTATTTTAAATGTTTTACTTCACTGCTTCTCACAGAAGAATATCTGAGATAGTATTACATCAGTATTTGCAATAGGTTCAGGTTGTTTTATTTATTGAGATTCAATAGAAAATGAAAGTCTGAAAAATCAAATCTTTATATAATGAAAGAGTGGCATTTGATTGTCTCCTAAAAAGTGGGTGCAATTTCTTTCCTCCTTTTTCTGCCAGTATTCTCTAGGTCTGTTTAGGGAGAAATTTCTTAAGGCTCATTTGTTAAGTTGGGTATGTTTTAGGTTTTCTTTCTAAGCAGAGGCTATTGCACTCATTGAGAATTAAAAATTTAAGAAGACTTTTAACCATTTACACAAAGAAGAGACCTTAGCTGAACAAAATGAACAAGCTGAATAATCTGAAACAAAAAAGAAATATTTTTTTCTTATATTTAAAAAAATCTGATAAATTTTGAGATAAAGCTGGAAAAAAAAGAGCCAAGACCCAGATTAGGTGATTGCTGCCTGAGAAAAAGATGTCCTGAAAAGTGGCATCTAAGTGGGAAGAATATCTACGAGTCATTGCAGACAGTTCAGAAACATTTCTTCAGAGAGATAGTCAAAGAGAAACTAACTCCTTTCAGAAAAAGATAGATAGATTTTGCTGCATCAGAAACTTTGCAGTAGAAGAAGCACAGCAGAAACTGAAGCTAATATCACTAAATAAAAGGAAGAGACAAAAACAGCAGCTCAGGACCATAGCGAAAAGGCAGAAAACAGAAGAACAAAAAGCAAATCTCCTCCCTTTGCCTTCAAGGAAAGAAACTGAAAATTGAGTTAAAATGACTGAATCACAAACACAGCAAATAAGGTAAAACAAAAAAAAAAGTAAGGTAGGAAGTAAGAGACCTCCCAAAGAGAAAGCAATATGGCAGAGACATTATAAACTAACAGTCACAACTTTGGACAATGATAGCTGAATCAATTTTATATTTGAACATCTCCCTGTATGTAATGTTTCACTGTTGCTCTTCAGGATGCTAAGAAATTATGCAGCATGAGAGACTCCTCTTGTTCAGCTCTTAACAGCTCTTTCCTTACTCAGAATGCTTCTGGGAATTGACAGCCATTTCCAAGAGCAAATCAGCCTTTCTGCTTCAGTTTACAGCAGGGGTAATGCACTTGTGTTCTGGGCTATTACACAAGCTCATGAACTTGTGGTGGGTGGCTGCTGTTTTGTGCATGAATGTTTCACACTGGCTTCCTAGGTAATACCTTAATTTTACAGATTTTCAAAATAGGAAATCAATGATTTCTAATGGAACGTCTTTTCTGCCATTCTAATCAACTAAATTAAGGCACCCATTTAATTTAAAATTGGGTTTAAAACGTATTTCTCTTTTTCTTGCCACCATGCCTGTTTAAGTTTGCCATGGGCTAGAATTGTAAAGCTTGTGTTCTCAGCAAAATCTATCCAAAACTGTTGGAGTACTTTTAGAGTCTTTAAAGTTTTCCTAAATAAATATCAGATTTAGTAGGGTGAGGAAGGAGGGACTGGAAAGAAAGAAGAAGATCTGCATTCATACCTACAGGCTTATGCATAAGTCTTCTCATATATCCCTCACAGAAATGTACTTGTCCTTTGCCTCACATTATCTATGTCATATCACAGTTTGCCATGTATCAACTCAGAGATATTGCATAATTCTCCATTGCTGCCCCACTGCTGCCTTGTTGAAGGCAAAAGTCTTTTCCAAGAGGCAGCATGACTGAGAGGGGGCTTGTGAAGAATGAGGTCCTCTCAAATCCTGTGCACAGCTCAGAGTTCTCTTTGGTTACTCTAGGGTATAGGAAAGAATGTAAATTCAAGCCAGCTAGAAAGATACATGCTTTAATTATTTATTTGATATATTTAATGTTCTTTTTGGCACAAAAGGGTTCTTGAAGGATATCTGGGATTAATTGTTCGCATGTACCTCTTTTAAATTGTGGGAAGTTATACCTAAAATGCTAAATTGCCTTCCTGCTCATATGCAGTCTCCACTAATCTTGGTTATGCTGTGGCTACACTGTTTAATTTGCAATTGTTTTTGTTTCCTTGACTAAACTGTTGCTACACCTTTAAGGCATTTTGGCTTGTTACATAAACTGCAGCATTTTCTTCTTTTCATAGCAGGAATTCTGAGTTTTCTGCTGAATAAGTGCGTGCATGAGCAAAGGTGTGGATTCAGAAAATGTAGTGTTAAACTGTTCTGTTGCTAATGAGGTACTGGGGTAAGAAAGGCTGCATGTGGCTGAACAACACCTCACCTGAGGGCAGTGTACAACAACTTGTTAAGCTTGCAGTCACAGATACAGATCCACAATGCTTCTCCCTCCTTCTCTTCCTCATGCTTTCCAGCCCCTTGATCATCTAGCTAAACTCTCCATTTTAGAACTGAAGAAGTCTTCAGACCTGCCACCAGAACCTTGCCAACTCATGGGGCTCCCACTCATTGGCACGTAGCTCATCCACAGCTCCTGATTCTCAGGGAAGGCAGGTTTCTGAGAAGAAATTGTGGCCTGAAGGTTAAAATGTAAGGAGGTATAGCTTTGGAGGTAGGATATGTGGAGAGCTTGGGTGTAGCATACTGTATGTTATCCTGCAGACTGAGACCCAGAAAAATGATGTGAACTTTCCTTCTGAGTCCCAGAGAGCCCCAGCTCCTGTGTGAAAGCCTTTGTC
The DNA here is from genome assembly GCA_026413545.1 of Cichladusa arquata. Lineage (NCBI taxonomy): Eukaryota > Metazoa > Chordata > Aves > Passeriformes > Muscicapidae > Cichladusa > Cichladusa arquata. The sequence goes on along the minus strand of JAOTQP010000870.1, from coordinate 27,067,897 downwards.
AGTGATTGCTCTGTGGGGCATAATTTCTATGGGAATTGAACAGGCAGTGGAAGCAGGAAGACTTGATGCAGCCCCAAGGAAAGGGAAGCAGGCAGCATCCTCTGAGGGGTTCACTTGGCCCTAACAGCAGCCAGTAGCAGAGCTGCTGATGCTGTCTTTGAGACACCTCTTGGAGCTGATGTTGGATGGAAGTGAACAAAGCTGTCTTGGTGTTAACTTGAGCTTCCATGAAGGGTGAGAAAAACAAGTAAGGAGGTTAATGAGGTTAATTTTTCCCCAACTATACTCACCTGTGGGTAGATTTCTCACCTTTTTTTTTTTCCTCCCCCCACAGTTTATTTTACTCTATTTGAAGAAACTTGACTTGTCTCTGTTCTATACTCATCCTCACTTTTGCTGCTGAGATGGTTCTTACCCAAATCTCAACAATTACAATTATATTTAAAGAAAATTAAGACACTTTAAAATAGTCTGCCAAGCACAACTACTGCAAACAAAGAGAAACAGAAAACCAAACAGAGACTTATAAAAATAAATATTAATTTAAAAAAGGTTAAAAAGCACAACTGATATATATAACAGGCTGAGTATTACAAGTGCCAGTGGGATGGGGCTCACCTAAAAGCAGTCCGTCACTGTCACTTACAGTGGCAAAGAAATAGGAATGGGTTGAGAAAAAAACAAAGATGGAGCTGTGGTTACTTGGCCTTTCCTGCTCATTTTAATTTGAACTCTGGCAAGTAGGTGCAGTCCAGCTGGTGATGCTTCTTAGGTGGAGTCAATGGAGCATCTCTTTGATACAGCCTCAAGGGTAATGTTGGCAACATGTTGCTGTCTGTCTTTGACAGGTCATATTAGTTGAGTAGACTTTAAACTTTCAGAGGCGAGTACTAAACACTGTAAAACATGTTTATTCTCTTAATACTGATGTGCAAAACAGATTGTACAAATCATATTGTAAATAGTGCTGTTTCATAATGTTAGTTACAGGAGCACCCTAAGGTAAAGGTAACTATTTGTCTTGCAGGTATTAAATTAGGTGAATATGATCCTATAGCTATCATCTTCAAGGAAAAGAAATTATGGCCAATGGAGGATTCACCTGGTTAGCCAGGGTAAAGGCTTTTGGAGACCAGCTTGATTTTCCATCATTTTATATCAGAACACTCAGGAAGAAAATATGAAGAAGGCAGAAGGAAAAAGAAAAGAAAGTGGCCCAGAAGCCCAAAGGCTCTTCCTCTGAGCTAAGAAATGAGCAGCTGCCTATGAAAGAGGCAGCTGAACTGAGGAGGTAACCTACAACTCAATGGCAATCTTGCCCAATCTCACACTGTAAATATCTAAGATTGCTGGGCTGCATCCTCCAGAGCAGACACCGCTCCTCTCCTGTCAAAATACTATGAGCCATTCTGAACTGTCTTGTAGAAAAAGTTGGTTGCACAAATCTGATCTCTTTGGTTGAGGAATCTGGAACTTCTCACACACATAAAGTGGTCTACTTACCCATTCCGTCTAAACTTCATTTTGCTCTACTTTGCCTGAATTTGTTGCAGGGGTTGGGATATTAAAATTTCTATTCTTTTACTACTTGTGACATAAAAGAACCATGTTAAATGCAGTGATATTTAAACTTTTCTTCAATTGCTTGTAAGATTGCCTAAGCAGTAAAAGTGGAGTTGTAAACACATTTATTCATACATTAACAGTTATACCCTTGAGAATATTTCAAGCAAAACTGCATTCAAATAGGCTGTTTATTTGTTTTAAGGACTTTTAAAAAAATCAACAATTAAATAGTCCATCTGTTTCCCAAACACTTCTAGTTAAACATTTGACTATACAGTTTTGAAATGGCAATTTGGCTAAATTAAACATTCTGTGTTGCTTGTGTATAAATCTTTGACTGCTACAGGGAAGCAACAGAGTAGACAAAAGCTTGGGTTTGCCAGATTAAAATATGGTGCATATCAGCAGAATTGCACCCACTTATAGTACATTAGGTTATTCTTTTTTTTTCTTCTTATAAAACTACAAGTTAAAAAGATTCCCTCCTGAACATTGTGTTAATCTTACAATTAGAGAACACAACAAATGCCTCTAAAATCACTGGGAAAGTACTTTCAGCATGTGTTTGTGGAAATAGCTTTTCAAAGTGTGCTTATATCCCCCAGATTTCTTTTTCCTGCATTTTAATGTTGGGCTAGAACCTGCTGCTATTCCTGCTAAAATGAGCCTCCACTCTAAAACTTGCTAATGTTAAAAATGCGTACAGCCAAAAAATGGGTGATCAAGGATAATTTATATTTTTCATTAAATGGATGTACATTATTCTTAGAGCAAAGTGCTTTATTATTAATGGAAATTCATATTTGCTATTAATTACACGTTTTTAAGTGCTTTCATTTTAACCTGTCATCAATTTCCCATAATAAAATGATGAGTTCCCACTTCAAATATATTGTATTTTACTTTCCTCTTAAGATTTTCCTTTGGACAATCTGGTTTTTGGTGAGCATTTCTTCCATGTAATAACTGCCCCTTCAGTCTTCATCTTGCTTCCTCAAACTACTACTTTTAAACTTGTTTTATTTTTTTCTAGAGCAGAAATACCTTGAGGATACAGAATAAAATTTTAAGCTGTTATTTTTTTTGCCCCTACTATTATTGTTAATTTCTGCAATCAAGTATTGGAGATGAATTCAATATGCTCATATTTTTTCTTTGCATGCAAGTTAATTAATGAATGAAATTTTCCTTCAGGATTTTTTTTTCTTTTACATGGGCTGGCAACACTTCAAGATATAATTCCTTGAAATGATTGTATTTTGATTCATCATCTTCAAAAATCAATCTGTATATGCAAAACGGACATGGAGGCTGAACAACTTTGTAATCACAGATGGCAGGACAGATGCTTCACATGAATTACAGTTATAAAGAAACATCAGCACACAGAGGAATGAGTGTTTTGTCTTCAATGTGTCCTGAAGATGCCAAATAGAATTGCATGAAATGAGGGAAATTTTGCTTTACTATTATTTTAGAGATGTTCCATGATTGTGACTAGGAATACTGTTTGACCCAATCTGCCTTTGAATTCCAGGAGAGAAATTAATAAGTACAGGAGCCTGCTCAAAAAAACCCCAAACCAACCAGGAATATTTACATAGGAAAGAAGCTAGATGGTCAAATAACATAGTAACAAATCGTAATAAAGAGCAAAGTTCTAAACAGCCATGTCATCAATGTCTGTCTCATACCTCCCTTCTACCTCTGTGAAATTGTTCAAATCTTAGCATGAATACTTATTGCCAAACTTTCCTTATTTAATTTAATGTTTTATTGTATTTCTACCTTTCCTTTTTTAAACACTTTCTTTTGTTCTGACATGTTATCTGTGATTTTCATCCAATACATTTATTCTTTTTCCCTGATTAAGACCTCAGTGTTTGTTCAACTCTTTCTAGCCTGGAATTCTCTTTGAAAACAAATAGATGAATAATCTTTGCTTCCTTTCTTCCTTTCTTCCTTTCTTCCTTTCTGCCTTTCTTCCTGGAAAAAGATACACTTGGAAAAAAAAGGAAAAAAAGAAGGAATAACCAGTTATTTCTGGACAGGAGAATGGAAAGATCTGAAAACTGAGAGGCTCTGACAGAGGAAAAATTTTAAGCCATGCACAGTGAAGTAATTTGAAGTGTAAATAGGATCATTTAGGTTTAGCTGAAAGTCTAGGAAGGAAAACATGCATTTTTGCAAGGATATAAAGAAAGAAAAGGTGATTTAATGGCAGGTTGCAGGCTAGGAAAGAAGGACAGAAATGAGGCCATGGGAAAACAGAAGACGTTGCAAATTAAATTAAGTCTATGGAACACAGAATCTGTAGGAGGAAATATGTCTCATGTACTGCGATGACTTCACCTGTTGTCACAGCACTGGAATTAAAGATGAGTCACCAGGAATGAATACTACCTTCTTTGAAGGGGATAAAATGTTAATACTGATGTCAAATGGACAAACAAAATGATCCCTGTGGATCCCTTCCAACTCAGAATATTCTGTGTTTCTTAAGATATTAAATTGAAGGATATGCTGCTGTTGTGTTTTTTGGAACAAAGGAAAACAAGAGGTAAATATGATTTGGGGGACTTTTCTCATTTTTGTCTGTGTGGATTATGACTTTTAGAATACTGCCCTACTCTTTTTACTCTTTATTTTTTTTTGCTTCTTTTGTAGCAATTGCAAAATTAATTGGACTGTTTGCTAAAGCGAAAAAGACAGCTAGCTTCGAAAATTAATTCTCCTTCTTCTTTTACTTTACTACAATTAAGATAACAAAGTTGAGCCCAAACAAAAATCTAAGCCCAAACTCACAGCAAAATACCTGACGAGGCAAACTCCAGAGGTAAAAATGAGAATATGTTCTGATTCTTGCATAACCTACCTTTATTGACCCATGATATTTTATTGTTAAATATGTTTTTATTACTAATGTCTAAGTGCTTTATGAAACAGATAAAAAGTACAAGGTTTCTTCCCCAAGACCTTGTGGCTCTCATTCCGATGTGAAGCAGCAAGGGAGTAAGGGAGAAGAAAGGGGATGTGAGGAGAGAAAAGCAACAGAGAAGGAAGGTTTGGCTGCAGTGCACCTCTAAGGTCAGCTAGCTTGAGTTACATGCAAGAAGAAAGAGTTCACCTGTGTCCTAGACTCAAAACAGAACCAGTCAGGGTTAAACTGTCTGCTCTATCTTCTTCCTCTATATAATGTTTTAAAAATGTACTAGAGTGTATAAGCCTTCCAAAAAGTGCCAACTTGGCTAATAGATGTTAAAACCAACGTGCTAATATTTTACTGGCTTATTCAATAATGAATTGGGAAAAATTACTTATCTCAGTTACATAATTAGTGATTTCTTGACATGGAACAGCCACTATCCGTAGCCCACCCAGCAATTTATCTTGCTTTTTTTGCCATGGATGCTCTAGACCCCTGGCTTTTTGCACCATGCTTGGAAGTTATTCATGCTATTTCCAATCAATGCAAGACACAAGTTTACAAGTACTAAGATTCTGCCTAGACCATGATGCCAACAGACCTCTTTTATAATGAGAGGTTCCCTTTCCTAGAGTGTCAAAGAGATGTTCTCAATGCAGGACAGATTATAGGCTGTGCTAAGTTCTAAATGTAGTCCCCAACATTAAGAGAGTTGCAACTATGCCAGCTCTGATTTTGAGATAAGAAGGAGGAGAACAATCTTAAAAATAAAATGTAATTTTGGGTTTCAAGGTAAGGATTTCCTTGGGCATTTAACAGTCATAAAGATGTTAATTCTTGGTCAGTATAGGGAACACAATATTTCCATATGAACAGGTAAAAAGAATTAAGAACTTCTTATGTTTCCTTGTTTCAATTAAGAAATCCTAATGGAATGGTACTCAAAAAGTGCAGGAAAAAAAGATATGAAATTAGTGTTTTGGAAAGATACTTAAAAAAAAAATTCTGCCAAAGTGAGATTGCCAATGCTGCATCCAGAGAAGCTTTATATTAATTATCTGTGTTCATAAAGTAAGAATGATTACATCAATAAAGGGTGATTCATAGTTAAGTGGTGCCTTTCAAGCATACGACATCTATTGAGAACAAACACTGCGCTCCAGATGGAAGCCAACTAATGCACTAACAACATAATTACAATGATTGCAGCTGTGACAAAGGGTATGAGTGGCTTTCAACCACAGCATACAACAGCTTACAAGAAATGCATTTTTGTTAGTTAAGTATGTTGCACTTTTGGTTATGAGAACAGCTCGAATAGAACTGGGCTTGTTGGCTTATGTTAGATACTACAGAAATTGATAAGAAGGGAAGCAATTATTAAGACTGCAAGAAAAGAAATAATCTAAAACCAAGATAGCATTCTTGTGAATGGAACTCTGCCTAAAAGGTTACAGTCTGTGAAGGGGTTCCAAAGCAGACAAAAACGTGGTGCTGTGTGGGTTTGCAGAAAAGTTGCTGGTGAGTAAATATAAGAGGAAAGTTTATCCTAAAGCCCAGCACCCAGAAGTGCAACCATACAGATCTTTGCAACTTGACATGACCCATCCATAAGTTCTACCTCTTCCAAATGCACCACAGACACAAGTCTGCACTGTCTCTGAAATATCTGCTTCTGAGGAGACAGTTCACCCATAATCTGATATCTTCATACCACTACATGTACTGCAACATCACCAAGCAGGCAGGATGATAAAAAGTATAGCATTTGTTAAGTAGAACTTTGGGTCAGATACTTCATTAAAGACCTGGGAAAAGTTTGCCTAAAACAAATCATTCTATTTTAGTAACATTATGCTAAATGTTATTAAAAATCAGGGACCTTAGGTTCAAAGAATAATCCCTCTTCCCTCTTTCCTACCAGCAGCTAACCCCCAATCAGTCCTCCAACCAGTTAAAGAGAGGTGGGAATATCCTCTCCCCACAGGCACTACCTTCCTGTTGATCACCTCTAAATTGTTTTTTATGCCTTCTAAGTACAAGATAAATACTTCTTCCTTTCTTTCTCTATCCTTAATTCTGAGCTCAGTGAAACAGAACACTGATAGCTTATCTAGCAGTAGAGGCAAAAATTAACATTGCTATTTAAAGCACTTTCTGCCTTATTATATTTGGAAGCCTTTTTCAATCTGCAAATTACATATCGTAACAAGTATTAGCTACACATATGCTCTATTAAATTAATAATCTTCATTGTGGCCTTAGCTTTTGGCAGGGACTACTCATCATAACCCGTTATTACTTCCTGACACAGGCTTGAAAAATGTTCTGTCAAAACCACCTTCTCTCCCTTTTATCCCATTCTGTTACTTTCAGAGGTAACTATCAGTGAAATAGGTGGGTAGAAAAATCTAAACAGGATTTTAGGTACTGTTTGGAAAAGAACAGAGTAAATTGGAAACCACAAAGGCTGTAGACATCCAGGGTGTCCCCGCTGCTTAAGCATTATTTTCAGTTCTGTTCATCATATCTCAAAGGGATAGAGGATAAGTAGAAAAAGTACAAAGAGAGGCCACAAAAATCACAATAAACATGGAAGAACTTCTGTACAAACACTGATTAGATAAAGAGCTTTGAGATTGGGGAAAATTCATCCAAATATCAATTGAATGTAAATGTGTATAGAAGATGAAGATATAATTTATTCAGTAATTACCACAGTGAAAGAAAAAGAGGACGCTGACGTGAAATTATTGGGTGGAATGTTTCAAACAAACTGACAATATATCTAGTGAAAGATTAAACTTAGATTAGTTTTCCTAAAATGTTGTTCTGTCACAGGTATAAGCATATATAAAAAGTTAAGGAAAATTCGAGAGAACAGACTTGCCCAGGCTTTTTGGGTACCATGGTCCCAATGGTGTCCAGCACAAGAATTCTCTGACCAATTGCTCTCCAGTAAATAGCAGGATTTTCTTTGGAAAAGAGGAGGTGGAACAACTTTTTCTGTATGTTAGTCTAACAGCCTCCAGTTCAGCAGGCCTTCAGTGGAATTTTCAGGTGAGCCATCTGGACTAACCTTGACCTGAAAAAGTTCTGCCTTGAATACTCAAGGTCACTTAATTCAAACAAGTTGATTTAAGTTTGTAGGTGACTCCATGTTAACCACTTTTTTTCTTTTTTTTTTTTTTTTTTTTTGGTAGTAAGAATGTATGTTATATAACCTTGAATAAAAAGTTAAATAATGTCCACTGAGTGATTTCACCAGTTTATAAAATCTTTAAAACTCATTTTGTGAAATAGGCAAGATCTGTGAAAATGTGACCTCATAGATGTAATTACTGTATTTTTCACAAGATCACCTTTTTGTCAAGTGCGCTAATGGGTTAGAAAGGACATTATTAGATAAAACAGTATAGGCAGATTGTATTGGAACATTGTAAGAATAAAAATCTTCCTCTTCCAGTATAATGCCTACTGATGGGGAAGCTGGTGGTTTAAAGCAGAGTGAAGCATAGCAAAAAGCTTTTCAAGAAAGTTTTTGTGCTCCTTAGGAATTTCATTTTTGCTATAATTTAAATCTATGATCCAGAACTAAAAGGAACCTTTACACTTCACTAGTAAATCAAATATGACTGTGCCACTAATGCTTTGAGATAATACTGGTGATGAATGATTTTCTATGCTGTACTTTAGTGGTACGTGGCTGCTTAAAATTTTAGAGATAGAGATAAACATGGCTGAATAGAATTTGATAGATAGTTTCCTTATGTCTTACCTCCACCAAGTTTACTGCTTATGGAGTTTTCATGCTTTTACATGAGTTTATAAGCAAAACCTAGGGCAAAAGCTTGTAAATGTGATTTGTCCATAATCTCTGCATGAATTAGATCAGGTGCCTGTGTACCAGAAGAGAATTTAAACATCAATACCAATGGCAGTCATAATCTGCCAAAGTGCAGAGATTTAACAGAAAACTAAACACGAAAATTCTGCCAGCCATTGGGTATGCATCTGCTGCTAATTTGGTGCTTTGGCTCTCAGAGCAGTCAAACCTGACCTCAAAGCTCAGATCATCTACAGGATGAAATGCTCATCTTGTTAAATTTAGTGGCAAAATTGTTCTTGTCACGAAAGCCAGCTTTTCAGAAGACTTTCCCATAGAAAGATGAATTGTTCTGAGGTTATAGTACTCTCGCGCCTGCATAATTTTGTTATATATAGAGTTCATATATTTAAAATTCATTTCAGCTGTATTTTGTATATTTCTTTCTACTTATTTTGACTTGTGCTGTATCTTTTTTTTTTTGAAACATTCACCTGTTGGGAAATAAATCACAATCCCATTTGATACTGGTCAGTGCAGGGACTGTTTCCATGTTTTTCTTGATGAATCTTGGTGCTTCTGCTCGTCACATTTGTCTTTAGCTAAAACTAATTTTTGTAACAACAATATGTTTACAGACTTTATATTTCTTGGTGATTTTGCTGCTACATTTTAATAGCCTGACTTGTACTTCATAAAACTGATAGCATTTAAGTGCTACTGTACAAAAACACTGTTACTGAAGTAGAGTATGTGTTTTGTGTCTTTTGTTAATATCTATTAGGGGCTTTTTTCAGTATTTATTCCCTCCCCTCTGCACATCTTCTGATTCTTGTCCTTATGGAGTGAAACTTGGTATAGTGTATCCCAAATAAAACATACCTCAGATGTTTTATCTGAATTTTTGTTTGAAATAGCATACTTTTAAGAAACAGTAGAATTTATGCTGGATACTCCTTATGCAAGTAGTTGTATTTGGACCTATCACTTATGTCAAAATTTGATCTACCAAATGTCAATGACTATAGCCCATAACAGCCTGTTTTAAGGGAGGTATCAATTTTTCAATATTACTGCTGTGCAACAATAACAACAAAGACACAGCTTGTTTCCTACATACCTCTGGAGGTTCAAAATTTTCCTTTGGATAAGCTTTCTGACTCTTGGTTCTCTAGATGAATATTATCCAATTAATTATGGATATAATTGTTTAAAAAAGAAGACGGGAAAAATTTTTAAAAAATGAAGTTCAATGTTTAAAATTAGACAAAAAGTAGGGAACAATGTGTAGTTTCATATTCAGAAACTGTAGGAGAAGTTTCATGTAAGGCAAGTTGATGGGAGATGAAAAATGAGGACTAATTTCCTCTAATTTAAGAGTGGCTTTGTGATTTTGGAAGTATGTTCATTTTTTGTCGTTAGAACTGAAAGGATGCTCCAGCTGTGCTCAGAACCCTTGCCCAATAACAAGTGTTCTGATAATATGTTTTTAGCGGCACCTTTATTATAAAAAATAACTGCAATGTCTCTGATAAAATTAACTTCATTGGAACAGCTGGCAAATTCTAGTTTTTAGAAAGAGGACCCCTGTTGAGCACTCCAGTTGCAAAGAGGATATAAATTACAATAAAAAATTATGTCACATAAGGGACAAGACATATATCATCAGTGGTGGTATACCAGAGGGCTAGAACCCTTTTCTCCATACTTAATCAATGCTAATTACTATATATTTGCATCTGTTTTCATTTAGGAAAGATCTTAAAGATATGCTTGAGGTTAAGCTGAAGTTAACATGCTAGCTTACTGAGACCTCCTTGATTACATAAATAATCTTTCTTGTATAAGATGAAAAGCATAGATCAGTATTTTACTTTATTAACAGATATATTTGAAACCCAAATTCTGATGAGAAACATAATTTTTAGAATATATCCTTCTGTCTCCTGCCAATATTCCTTTGTTGGACAGTTGTTGACACTTCAGCTGAAGGTAAAAATTACTCTGAAAATACACTTGGGAAGTAGCACAAGACTTTGACCATTTCAGGACATGAGCCAAGAGACCTGAGGCTGTTTTGAACATGCTGTTAATGTACAGCTGCCAATACTATCAGCTTTCTGAGGTGATGCAGCGCATCTGGCTCCTCCTGTGGGCCAGGAAAGAAACAGAAACATCTATGTGTGCATACACCCCATGGGGAGCACTGTGACTAGCCAAATGGGTCCCAGACATAGGGACAGAAAAAATACTGAAGGGCACAAGCACACAGAGCCTACTCTCTGTCTCTCTCCCTCCCTCTCGCCCTCTCTCTCTGTAAAGCTGTTACAATGTTAAATTGCCTCACATCTCTCAAATTGTTTTGTTGTTGCAAGATTGAAATAGTCTGACTTTTAGGCTGTATTCTTCAGAGCTGTCTACAGCTTTGTTAGCAAGGTGGAAAAATCTCCCGTATCTGCAAGCCTGTCAGTACGCAAGTATATTCACAGTCTCTTGTTAAAACCATTGAATTTTTAAATCCTCACATTTAAAAGGTTAGTTTGCTGCTTGGGCCATTTTTATGTCTTTCTTTTGAACTCTTGTTTGTATTTTTATGTCCTTCTTAATTCATTGTGAGACCAGCTGCTTCCTTCCTCATGTACTGCATCAGGTTTTTTACACATTTTACTTTTCTGCAGTCTTCTTGGGAGTGTGCTCGTTTTTCAGGATCACCTTATTCTGGACAAAAATCCTGGGCAGGGTGCTGCTAAGAGGAGTATTTTCTCCCGCCTCTATTTCATGAGAGAGTGTTGGTTTTGCATGGCCTGACTTTCGGTAGCAGGGGGGCCACAGAGCTGGCTTCTCTGAGAGGCTACCAGAAGTTTTCACCATGTCCAATAGAGCCAATCCCTGATGGCTCTGAGGATGTACATGCTGCTGGCCAGGCCTGGGCCAATTAGAGATCGTGGTAATGCTTCTGTGATAACATATTTAAGAAGAAATCACAACAGAAGTAGTG
>JAOTQP010000870.1:27014716-27041835 GCA_026413545.1 Cichladusa arquata | reverse complement strand
TTTTTTTTTTTATTTTTTTTTTTTTTTGTTTTTTTTTTTTTGGGTTTTTTTTTTTTTTTTTTTTTTTTTTTTTTTTCTTTTTAATTTGTTTTTTTTTTTTTTTTTTTTTGTGAAATTCATGTATAACAGTGGTTGAATCTTTTGATAAATAACATTTGATTTATTTTTTAGTGACTGGGCCACTTATTTGCCTAAGAAATACTTTGGGAATTCAGACTCTGTTAGTAAAGAGTATGCATTTCACATTGCTGTCATAATGAGGCAAAGTAAAATTCTTACCATGTTTATAAGGACAAAAGTATCCGTAACTATTGCTCTCCTTGGGAGTTCTCCAAATGCTGGTGTAAATGGAGGCTCCCTCTTGTCCCCATCCCAGCCAAGGATCTCTCATTCCTGACTGTCAGTGAATTTGTGGATGGAGGATCTTCTCTCTCATGCAGTCACTGTACATTCAATGTCTCTTCCACAGATGATAATCTAAACTCTAGTTTTCAGCTTTGAGAATGGAAACTGTGTATGGTACTTTAGTCCCATCGTACATATTTATCACAGTTTCATTTTGGAAAACTGTATGTATATATTTAATTATATATGTGTCTAGAATCCTATTTACATTATTCTCCTAAAGTGAAGGATTGGAGAAATGAGGCTGGTGGCTGACTCATCCTTCATAATTTACATTTCATCCTAAGCCATTAAAAGCATTGTTTTTATAAGACATAGGTTGCTGAGGGCTAGTCAATACATCTTGCTGGTTTCTATTCTCTTTCTGGACGAGCTGTGAGGAGTTCTGACCTTCATTACTTGGAGTTTCTGTGTCCTTCTGCTTCTCTCCTTCAGATACTGCTTTCTGATAAATATGTATTGTTTGAGTGATCTGATATATAATGATTCCATCTGCAGGTGGGAACCTTGATTTTAGGCATATTTATAAAAAATATCCAGATTAAAAACAAGTTTCTGTTTTCACAAGATTTGTGAAATAAAAAATGATTGGGTGTCTGAAGGCAATAAGCAAGCAATTGTCCCGTGTTCATTTGATATAGAAATCCCATGATGAGTCCTCTGAGTCTGATGGATTACACTTTTACTGAGGAAATGAAAATATGTATATGTTTGGTACGTATATTTGATGGAATTATGAGACAATGTAATATTTTTTTCTGGCAAGGCTTTATAGAATTCAGGCTTTATAGAATGAATATTTAGCTACTGAATGAATAATTAGTATAGCATGGACATTTTCATTGGCCTAGAGGTGAATTTTCAAATGATTTACCTGCCAAAAGATAGCTGACTCACTTCATTGCTTAAGGCCTTTGTTTCAACATCAGATATGTTCAGTTTAACATTTGTAATTATAAAACAGTTTACCTTTGCCTAGCAATTACCTACATCTTATTTACAACATTTAAATTATTTTCTTTCAAAACTACTTTGAATAACTGCTTTAATATCTAATTAGACCATAATTGCAGTACACATTCAGAAAAGTAAAATATACAACAGCAAAAACCCTACCTTGAAAAGGGCAAGAGTTTTGAAGTAATAGAACAAATAGAAGTGATACATATTTTCAATTTGCTCATTGAAATTGGGGAGACGAAGGTCACCAGATGATTTTTTTCCTCTGAGCAATAATTCAGATCACACCTCGTAAGGAGTTGGAAGCCTCAGCCCAAAATTCTAATATTTTAAAGAATAAGAGGCAGGGACAAGCCTCGAACTTAAAAAAATATCACAACAAATTTGCTGTAACTTCCTGCTCTAACAGCTGCATTCCTTCAACCCCACATATAAGTAATGTCAAACTAAATGAAATTATGATCCTGTTCACACTTGAACAGGTGCAGGATCAAGCCCTTTGTGAACCAAATATTCTGTTCCATATGCTGGAAATGTAACGGGGGAAACAGACTCCCTGCTCCTAATCAATTTTTGCAGCATTGGATCTGTTAAATTTTTAACAATATGTGTACTAGGACATGGATATGGCTTGAGAAACTCCACTATTAATGGCTGATGACTCAAAACATTTATCCATTTGTGGAGGCACCAGTGTGCTTTGGTGAAGCCAGGCTTTGAGGCTGACAAGAAAGACAACAGGACGGTGTTCTTTATCATGATAATCATCCTCTGCTCAGTTGTAAAACCTCCCTCCACACAAAGGGACAGGTCTGACTGCAAATTACTGGCTCAACTGCACTGATATGGGAGGCAGCTGTTGTGTCTTAGAAGGTGTCATAAACCATCAAAGACCCTTGAGGTGCCCCCAGACTAATTTCTGGGGCCTTCCACCAGAGGACTGAAATACTCCACCCATACAGGGAAGGTACCAGGCTGTTCCCACCTGAACCTACGTTTATTAACCCATCAGGCTGTGTTTCTTCCCCCACCCCCAATGGATGAAGATCATCACTTCCATAAATGGTATCATTGTAGATCCATTGGTGGTGATTATATGTAGGTGTAGAAGAAGAGATTACAGGCGACCTTGTCCCTGATAAGTCACAGTTGTACTCATCACCAAAGAAGAAGAACAGCCTTTCCCTTAATGGGTCGCAGCTGTGACATAAAACCAAGGGGTGGGTTGGTTGGTTGGTCAGGGGATCTTTAAGAAAGAGGACCTGGAGGAGGAGGAGGAACAGGAACCTTGAGGAAGAGGGAGCTGAAGGTATGCTTCAAAACAACTGAACAAATGGGAGAGAGACTCACTGCAGTGAGGAATTTGCTGTGAGGTGAGCCTGGGTCTGTGGTTAGACCCAGCAGTGACTGCATGCAGTTGGAGTTGAGCTAGGTGAAAGCTTGTGGTCAGAGGCAGCAAGGAAATACTTGCAGTTATATTCCAGCAAGATATAGCCTGCTGTCAGAGTCTGCACAGGAAACTTATGGCAGGAGTTTGCTGCAGTCAAAGTCTGTGATTAGTTGGAGTCAGGATGGCTAACCTGTAAAAAGAATAAACCGGGACCTTTTCCAAGTTGTTAAGTGAGAGTCTGTGTCTTGGCTCATTTCTACCCCTAATGAGAGGTCTGCTGCAACTATTATACACCTTTTCCCTTTCTTTTTCTTCCTTTCTTTTCCCCTATACATTTTCATAAGTAATATTTTTGTGCTCTCATATTGCTTATTGCAGCAGATAATAATGCCTAAAATTTCTACATACCTGCTTTCCACTATGAACAAACTGTTCTAAAATAGACCCTACATATGTATATTTACAAGCATTGATCATACAGTGTCACTTCACTCTAATCTGCTGTAGGGCATCTATTAACAAGATGCTGGGTCACTCTTACCTTCTGGAGTGTAACATACAGCTACTTCCCATCATCTAGGAGACTAATTTTTATTTTCCTGGAGCTTGTGTTTCCCACAGTGTCTTTTCAGTTTTCCAATGGCACATAGAGCTGCTCCAGAAAGCACATTGCTGCTGCACATTAGATAAAGAATTCCTTTTTTTGGCTGTGCTTCATCTTGTTTGTACCATATTTCACTTACTGTCAAAGCATGATATTTTCCCCTGTGTTACAGCTCCTTCAGCCATGGATGAGACCAAGGGGAGCAGCTACACTATCAACAGATTCACATTAGGTCTTACTTTTGTTCTTTAGTGTACTTTTATTTTTCCCCTCTGATTTGTATACAACAAAATAAGTTTGGTCCCAAATGCCAAAAAGCACATGATGAAATGAAAAAGACATTTTTTCTGTGTGGATGTCACTAGTAGCACGACATCAAAAAGTAAATTTACTGTGGGAATGACCATAAAGACAAAAAATTGTGTTATTCACTATAACTGTCAAATATATCTTGTGTCTTTTTATAGCTTTGCTTCTTGTTTCTACATAATAAGGAGACAAAGAAACAGAGTTGTTTGGAGAAAGTTGTCTTATGAACTTGCTTACAAAGTTTTTTCCCTGGTACTGTAGTCATAATGACAATAACTGTCACCTAACAGCACGTAATATTGGCTCCACAGTCATACACAGGTATATGGGCTTTTCTTAGGGTTTCTGATCTTTTAACATAATTTACTTTTGGTTATGGTCTAGACAATAGACAGTTATCTATCAATAACCCTAACTTACTGTCCAGGCTTGTGACTAAGTTTTTTATTAGTGAGTATAAAAATTTAATACTATAGCATGTACTCATACAACCAATGTTTTTGTCTGTTGGAGGCTAAATATCTTAGCTGCTTACATTAATATTATGTGATCTTATAATATTGATTATCTGACTTTTGCAATCCCTCCAAAGTAGAATGAATTTAAATTTTAGTTTTAATTGTATGCCACAAATTTCTTCTCTATTCTCTAGTCTCTCTCATTTATTTGACACCAGTTAAGATTTTTTGATGGGATTTTGGATGTTGTCTTTATGGATGCTGCAAAAAGCAAGACTTTCAAATCTATGAATATTTTTCTGTTAACACAATCATTCTCTTGCATATTGTGAATGAATCTGTCTTCAGGTATGCAGAAAATAATGCACTGTTAGCTGCTGAGAAGTGCAATACTTCTACAAGAGGGGCTTGTGTACAACTCTAGTTAGACTAAGAAAAAACCCTCACTTTCTCTGTCCATCTTCTTTCAAATCATCTCCTCTTTCCCTGCTTTTCTACACGTGCTTGTCCTAACTATAATACACCGAACAGACCAAGTATATCTATAGGCACAGGCTAAAAGATCGTGCTGTCATTTGCAGATACCTAAAGATGAAAATAAAAGATACTTTATTGTTATATTCTTTACATAAGGAAACTTTTCAAAAAAGAATAGTTGTTGTCTTATTTCTACGGAAGCAGCAGTGTTGCCCCCCAAAGTAACAATAACGTGGATATGCTTGGGAAGAGAATTGTGCTCTTAGTCTGTATATCTCTTTGACACTCTTTCCATCTGTAGTTCAAGACAGAAATTTAGACTGTTTTTTCTGACTGAACTAGGTTTAGTTTGTTTCTTCGTGTGGCAAGCCTTATTAGTGCAAAGCAGTACAGTTTTCACCTTGCTGTGCCAGGAGGAGCGATTCTAGCATATAAAGAAAGTAATATTCCTTTCTCCAAATAGCTCATAAGCTGACTTGTATGGAACATAATGAGGAGGTGTTCATGGCTAAATAACAGCAGAGAAAGACAAGAGAAGTTATGGTAATGCTTATTTCTTTCTCATTCATTTCATGTTACAGAGGAGATAGAGGCAATACTCTAGGGCCTTTCAGACACAGGACACGTGGAAAAAATATGCATATTAGACTCATTGACTAAGTTATTCACTTGAGGTGTTCAGTTTGTCTTTCTCTCTCATTCAGGTACACAAGGAACTTACAGGATCGCATAGGCAGAACCTCCCAAGTAGATACCTAAAACATAGATATTTCTCTCAGGATTTTATATCTGTTCACCTTTTCTTCCTCTTTTTGTTATGCTTTGTTGCAAACACATGACCAGAACTAAATGCTGCGTGCCACACAAATATTCCACCATAACATTTAAAAAATATTCCATGTACAAATATTTTCAGGATATTTTATCTTGCATTTTGGCTAAAGAAAAAAACTTCAGGTTTTTCTTTTAGTCATTTAGAAATGACTTGAAATTTTCACTTAACTATTGATATTGATGTCAAGGTAGTCCTTCTGTATGTCTCTAGTTACTTTATAGTTTTCTGGTATGCATAAACTCAGCATTTTATCCCCTTTCAATGTGCTTTACCTTGCATTTGTGAATAATTGAAGCCCACCTGCCAAACTTTTCAGCACTGTCATGCTCTTAAATAGTAAGAGCTAAATATGTAATGACCAGAGCTGTAAAACCAAACAGATTTTTCTCTTCAGTTTCTACTTGCATGGAAGGGGGAAGGAATTACTGGGTTTCTGATCCTGGTATGTGTGAATAATGACCACATTCTAGCTTTCAATGCACATAATGAGAGATAAATAAATAATACGTTTTATAAACCATTACAAACGATTCTTTGTCAAGAATGTTCTTATAGTGGTCACAATGGGCACTATATTTAGTGATCCCTAACTCCACAAAATTCTTATCTTGATGGATTTTCATTCTGTTTACAAATCTCAGAGCCCCAGCCGGCAATGGAAACACTGAAGAAACATTTTTTCATTAAAACACAAGCATTTCTTTATACATCTATATTTATATCTAAAGATCATCTTGCACCTGGGGCCCAACATTAGCAAAACATTCTTGACCGTGCTTTATTCTCGTCATTTCTAGGGCATTTCTGCTCTTTCACCTGACACAGAATTAACAGCTTAGAAATGTGCAGATTTCTTAGTTTCAGGTTGCGTGCATTTACTTGAGGTATATTTGAGGTATATTTGCACAGCTCTACCACCTACAGAATTTCTGTCCTTTCCACCTTTTCTGGAAGCTGGTGGAAGAAGAGAGATTGGACTAGAACCAGAGATCTCTGCCTGACCTGTTGCCTGTGCAGTGGTCCTTTTCAGGTAGCCATGGAAATCAAGATTTGAAATTGGAATGATGACTTAGATGCAACTTATGCATGCGTTATCCTTTAAAAACATGAAGTCTTTACTCTGGAAACTTTAAAGACTGGATGACTTCATTCAGGGCAAGTACTTGGAAAGTCTTTCTTATCACAAATTTCTCTGGAGTCAATTGGCATAAGGACTTCCTGAGTAAGATGATATTGGCTTTAACCATGTAATAATTTTCTAGAAAATCACATTGTTTCTACTGCATTAATAAATCTCACTACTTCTGAGAAGATTTATCTCCTTGAATTAATTCTTCTTTTATTGTGTCTGTATTAAACTTCATTTTTGATGGTATGCTTTTTTTTTTTTATTTCCTTTTTTTTTTCCTCAGAAATATGGAAAAGAATTTGCATGACTTAAGCTTCTGGAGACATACTAAAGTACTTTGTGAGTTATGCTTTTTAAATATATCAAATAACTTTCACGGTTGAGAATAAATATTTTAATTTGAGGTATATTGCCTTTGAAGTGATGATGGTTTTACCCCCCTCTTGGACTATTTAGGAGGATTTTGAATTTTCTTTGTGAATTAATGAATCTTATCAATTTTCTCCTTCCTGAAGCAATAGTTGATCTTTACGACATAACCTGTCTAGCACCTTGGAACCACTAGAAAATTCAATTTATCTTGGGAAAAGAAAAAAAATCACCTTCCTTTATTCTAATTCCTCTCAACAGTCACTTTAATTTTCACCCAAGGGCAAGCCATTTTTATTTAATTCTACTTGTCTTTTCTAATAAATGGGCACGTTAACAATGTCCACTAATAGAGATGATAATTCTTCCATTTTAATCTTGAAAGTTTCTTGCCAATTCATAATTCAATCAGAGATATATTTAAGTAGTCCATATAGTAATTTCTTTGAAAGCCTGGTAGTTTCCTTTTGCTTCAAAGCAATAAATATTTTGCATTGTACTGTCAGGGATAAATGGTGAAACGCAAATACTGTAGAAGTCAAGGTGAAACACACTTCTCTAATGTTACAATTCCTAATAAACATAGTGATGGATTTGACCTTTATTCCAAATAGTTTTAAGAGGTCTTTACTGCTACTAAGTTGTGCTTCTCCTTCTGGCTCTCCAGGACAATGGAGCTACAACAGCAAGCAATGCACATCTAAAAGAGTACGTCCAAAGAGACACTGCTTAAGTCTCTGTGTTCGCAGTTTTTCAGAAAGTTTGCTTTGCACAGAGTTGTCTACCCATGTTATTACTGCATTTGATGTTTAAAGTCACCTCACCAGAACAGTTTCCTTTTTGAGTATGGAAGTACCCTGGAGATGAGTACCTTGTCATTTTTTACCAGCCCCATGTCTTATATAATGTTCCCGTGTGGGCACAAGACCTATTTTTATTTTTGCTCTTTCTATTGAGCATTCCTTGTTGGTGATTTCCCAGTGCCTGCTACTCAAACTTCCACTTGCTGGCAAAAAGCTCAGTGTCAGGAAACTGATGTGCTCTTTGTCACCAGAGGCACCTACTTTGGAAGAATACTCTGAATGGTCTGACTCCTGGGCTTCTTTTAGCCTGACTTCTGAGAAATTTCAGTGTTGTGACAGCTTTGCCTCTGGAAAGCCACAGCTTCTGTGCCCAGATGGTGGGACAGCATCATGCTTGGGGAGTGTAACAGCTAGCAACAGATAACAAACTTTTAGAAGTGGAGAGTCATGGAAGCCTTCTGTTACCATGAGTTGTCAGACACAATTTCAGAGCCCAAGCTGACAAACCAGTTAGTGACTGATAGCTCCTGGAACCTCACAACTTAGAGGAAACTAACCATCCCAAGGTGTGCAAAGTTGTGACTGGTGTTTCAAAGAATATCCACTAAGCCTTTAATTTTGGATAATACAGGAAGCAGATGCTGAAAAACATGTCTAGACCTCAATTATCTATTGCTTCTGCATCGTGGAGGCTCTTGTAGGATGCAGAACACTAGCCTGATGTCTGGTGGCAGGATAGTGACACCTGTGAAGGAGGCTGCATGACAACATTGTATCTATTTCCCTTTCTGAATCTGATTCTAGAGAGATATAAAACCTGTTCCATGTTCTCTCTGCTGTGCATCCATTTTTTTCCTGACCCCTGTTCTGTATTTACAGGCTTCTGGTGTAAAACAAAGAGAATAACAATGTTATCAGAATTTAATGCAGATGCATGATTTCTGCAGTTATGTGCCATGGTTTTAGAGGAAAAAAGGTGTGTAGAAGTTTTGGTAGGTACTGACGATGCAGAAGGCAGAACATTTCTTTAACAGCATGTCTGCCTTAAAAAACACCATGGTTGCATCAACAGTCTCTCTCAAAATGACAAAGACTCTCAGCAAAGACAGATGCAATTAGAGACAGACAGCAAAACATCTGCTTATGAGGCTGCTCAAAATCTCCTTCCTACTCATGATCTCTTCAAGAACTGTAGGGTATGTTCTCGAACCTGCCAGTGCTTCTGTTCCAGAGAATTAATGAAGATGAGATAAAGCATCTGTATCCCATTCTGTTTTGTGATGAAAAACGAACACTCAGAATTAAACTCGCCAACACATTCTTTGTGGCAGCAGTGGTCACAATAGTGACACTGCTCATGGAGTTTCATTGAGCAGTTTTATTTTTTGGTGTGGTAAAAAGTATTGCAGTAGTGTTAAACTATGAGACCTAAACCCACTTTTTCTGAGTTAATAGACAACAGGGTCTTAGTAATTTATTCTTTCTATATATAATAAAACCTTTTGGAAATTCTATTAAACTTGTCCTGACCTCTTTCCCTCTTCTTTAGGTGAGTTTCAAATGTTATCTTTTCTTCTCTATTTGTTTTTTGCAAATTCTTACTCTCTACCTAATCACAAAGTGTTTATTAAACAAAAATTGCAGACCTTTATAATTGGGCATGTATTCTGCCCATATTTATATGTGATAAGATTTTTTTTTTCCAAGACTTTTTGAACCTTTTGGCTCAAGCATCACTTTGATTTTTTTTTTTTTTTGTTAAATATATTTAATCATGTACTGCAAAAGAAAATTTGGTTTTTCAAGCAAGGATTGCAAGTGAACAGAACCATTTGAGATAAAGGTAACTTTAGAGAGGACTGAATTTAAAAAACTGAAGGAGTACTTGGGACACTATTCAGTCATTTCCTTTCCCATAGATCCTATAACACAAAAAAGTCTCATTCAGTCAGATCAGGATGAATAAAAAGCAGATGTGTCTCTTATAAAATAACAGGAAAAACTAAAGATGCCTTTGGGGGACTTTTATATTGACATTCTATTCAATGTTGAATTGTTAGGTAGAATAGATCCCTTAGAAAATTCCTGTGAAGCTTCCAAAGTTACAGTTCTGATTAGGGGTCCCTAATTTGAATATTTTTTGTATGAATGAGAATTTAGGAAGTCTATTTAACAATCCTTGCTTTATAATCAAACGAAAGGACAAATACTGGAAAGCCAGGAAGCTTGTTGCTTCATTATACACAGAGGTGAAGACATAACATGATATCTGTCCTTTGTGTGAAATTGTATATGTTATTAACTGAAACTGGTTTTAATTTGCTATATTTTAGCCCTTGGAACACTATCAGAATTCATATGTGTTTTTAAACAGTTCCCATCCAGCCAATGGCTCCACTTACCCCTGTAGATAGCTCATCTTCATTTTATATTCCTTCAGTTTAATCTCCTCATTAAATAAATAAAATACTGTATTTTAGTACTCACTTTTGTTGACTTTTAGCTTTCATTTAGCTCTGCTGTAATTTTGAAAACAGTCTTTCCACAGCATTTCCCTTTTTATTTTTCTCCCTGGGAAATGTCATAAGTTGTTTTTGGTTTTGTTTTGTTTGTTTTGTTTTGGTTTTTTTTTTTTTTTTGTTTTTTGTTTTTTTTTTCCCCCTGGGAAAGCATGTAAATTTCTAAACTTCTGAGACTTTCAGGATAAGAACAACTTAAAGTGAAGACACTGCTTATTTCTCAAAGTACCACCTTTTTCTGGGTAGACACATTTTCATGTGGACATCAGAGCAGGGACCTGAAGAGATTGTTCTCTTTGTGACTGTGAAATTCTGTGTCAGGGGGAGTAGCTTCTGGCCTCTTTACCTCATTCAGTTCTTCCACCTTTACAAGTACACACATTACATCTCAAACACACCCAGTTCTCCTGGATGCCTGATAGCTGCTGAAACAATGAGGGTTCTTTCTCATGGCAATTTTGCCTGGCTTGCCATGTGGGACAGACTGGTATCTCTTCTTTGTAAGGATTTTCACATGCAGAACTTCAGACTTAAATCTATTTTGAATACTCCCTTTAACTGCATGAGTACTTCTGAGTTTCAGTAAAGTACTGGAGGTGCATACAGCTTTCCAAACATTGTACACTTTCATACAACTGAGCTAAGAAAGATCACCTCCAGAGGCTCTAAAGGCTCTTTATTTCTTTATGCAATCCCAGATAAGAATCTACTCCATGAAGGTGATTCAAAAATATAAAATAATGAGAAAAAATGCTCTTGCAGTTGCTAGGCTTTCTAGCAGTTGCTAGGAGATAGGTAGCTGTGATTTTGGAAAATAGGTCCCACATTAAGCAAACAAGGACTGATTTTCAGACTTCTAGCCAGTTTGCTGTCCAGGTACTGTATGAGCTAATATGTTTCCCTAATGAAGTATATATATACACTTATGTAATAACCTTATTAGAAACAGAGTTAAATTTTCTTCAGCTTAAATTTTTTTAAATGTCCTTTTACTTTTTCCTCTTTTTTGACATCCTAGGCTTTAAGAAATATCAGAAACAGCAGGAGGACCAGCAGCATTAGAAATAGTATGTTTGACATTTCATTTCAAGCAAGCCAGAAAGGTTTTTTAAATCATGCTGTCTGCCTTTTCTCTTTGGCACATCCTTTCCCTTTGATTTCCTTTTCATTCTCCTGAGTTTTTCATTATCTTTCCAGTACAAAACATTAGACCACCGTGCTACATAATGGAAATGAAACATTTAAGGGATACTGAGTGCTGTGGCCTCACTGCAGATCAGAATGTAACTGTGATACATGTAAGTTTAACTTCTTAGAAAATCATACTGCTTTTTGTACGATGGCTGAGAGTAGCAGAACCCTACTGGGTTCTAAATTAAATGTGTAGGATTAATGACTTGCTCAGGATTCAGTGAGACTTTTCTATTACTCTGACTGGATTTTGAGTTTATATAAATTTGTTTCTGCCTTCTTGGGAAAAATGAAAAATATGCCAGAAAGTCTTTTGAAGTGTATTTTGACTGCAATGATCTAATTCCAATAATATATTGGATTTCTGTGACTCCCAGAATCTTTATAAAGTTCAATTTATTCCAGTGAAGATCAGATCTGGCTATGTGTCCTTAAAACAACTAACCAAAGAACACTGAGCATTAACCAATTAAATGTTTTTGTATTTTAAAATTTATTTAATATTTTAATTATAGGTTTTGAGAATACCGACTTCTATTTTTTTGTAGGCTAGTTTGAAAGAACAGTAGAATTGAATACTAATTCATTAACTGTGGAGGATTTATGGAGGACTAGGAGAGAGACAAATGATCCTGGCAGTCATGAAAGAATGAACACTATTTGATATCAGAAATTTGCTTGCAAGTGCTTTTAGAGTGCTTAGTTAAATTGCAGATATTTTATACTAATGGAAAAAGGGAAAAATAAACCCCAAAGTGAACATAATATAAGCAAGTATTGGTCCAAAGAAGGCTGATTTTTATCGACTTGCAATTAAGTTTTAATTTAATTCACGTATTTGTGTTTTAATTCCTGTCCTTGGCCAAAATTCCTTCTATTATAATCTGAAAGAGAAAAAAATTTGAAATTTTGCACTGCCTTAGGAAAAAGTGGTTCAGGCTCTGACTTTCCACCTGAAGACTGGCCACTTTGCAGTTGAAGGAAGGCAAAGTGCCTGCAGTTCTGGGGATCTATGACAAATGAATGACAGGATAGGAAAAAAAATCTATATTCTTGCAGAAATTCTTGAATCCCTGGGGTCAGGGATGCTGGAAATTTGTTATCAACCTGAAACTACTCTTAATGCTGGGCATTTTGCAAGATCAAAGGAAACTTGAGTTTACCATATTGCAATCAAGAAGCACAGGGAAAGGAAATAATACCCCTAAGCTTGACTTAGAAATAGTATTACAAAGTTTCTGTAGATCCCTGGAAAATTTCTGCTTCTCCCAAGCTGGGATCCAGGATTCACCTCAGGAGCATTCCCTACATGTTGCTTTTCATGAAAGGGAAATTAATTTGGATAGAAGCCTTTCTTACTTTTCTGTTCTCACTTGTATTTCTTCTGACTGTAACTTCTCCCCTATGGATCCCAATGCCATGTCTCTTTTACTCAGAGTATCAGGTGGATCTCTTCTGCCAGCATCACAATCCATGTCACATGGGGAAACATTTCTAGAGCAGTTTCACACTACTGAACCCAGATAAGCTCATGAAACATCTTGATTCTTCAAAGATTCATTTATATAACAGACATATATCCTTTCTCAAAAGCCAGTAACTGAGGGAAGCTTACATCATCCTAACTTTGCATATGTTTTTATATGTAGTTTCTGGTGCACCTACCTGGAACTAATCCTTCACCAACATACTGGTGAGAGTGAAATTGAAATTCTAGCGCAATTTGAGGAGACAAAGATCCTTAACAAATTGTGCATAATGCAATCCTTTTTACAAAAACAGTTCAGAGTAGCCCTTCAGCTGGAGAAATTCCCTAGCTATCCCAAGGCTGAGTCCTGTACCAAAAATAAAAAGATCTATGTTACAAATGTCATAGGCTAAGTAAAACTTTGACCTATTGTGCTCTGATATGAAAGGCAACTTTCATTTATATAGCTGTTTTTATAGCATGTATCCTAACAGGAATCAAATCTTGTATTTTAATCCTCAAGTCTTCAAACATCAGTGAAGTGAATGAGGTGTATTGGTTTACAGTGTTGGCAGGAAGATGTTCAAGCATTCTGTGCTGCATTATTAATCCCCTGATGAATGCAGTAGAATTGTTTATTTGAACTGTGATCTCTAGCTCCAGTATTCAGCATTGGACTGTGTAAAAATGGGAATTCAGAGTTTCCTCTTCTACAGTTGATAGGTTATGTGACAAAATCACTTAAACCTCCTTCCTACTATATTTAAATATTACTGCTTTAGGAGGTTCATTCAGGAAACATTACATGGATTATTCACACACACACACAGAAAAACATTTATGCTTTCATGAGCAGGAACAAGCAAATACAATAAAATTGAGGTTATTTATTCTTCACTAAAAGCCTTTATGCGATGGTTGATTGTTGCTTTGCCCTCCTAGCCAAAGGTATTACATTTAAGAACAAATTTTTCCCTATTTCCATTACAAGCAAATTATAATGTTTGCCAAATTTGTAGAACACTTATAAGGGAAGTTATTCAGCGTAACACAGTACTAATATGTAATGAACCACATTTACATTTTTTTCATTAGCTACAGTTCCCGTGTTTCTTTAGAATATCTTAATTATTCTTGGAGAATAATGTTCTACTTCTGCCTAAACACCAGTGTGAGTTCAAAGTTAGAGTGTTTTTTTAAAAACTTGTATTTCTACATGTGTTTTTGGATTTCTATTGAGCCAGTTTCACTAGATCTGTAATTATAAAGGGAAAGTTGAAAGATTTTTGAACACTTGACTGAATGATTTCTAACCTAGCTGTTAGAAATCAGGTTAATACAGACCCTGCTATGAAGTATAGGTAAAACTAAGTAGCTGTTTAAAACTGAAGATCAGGTTGTGCTTAAGAAGGATGAGATAATCATCTCTGCTCCCACCTAATCTGCCATTTCTGCTGTGGAAAGCACTTATCCACAAACATTCAGCCTGCTCTTCTTTTACTTATTTTTACAGGGAGAATGGAGGGCAGGGCACTGGCTAGTCCTTAAATTCTCCTCATGACTCAGAGTTGCATTTTATTCAGCCTTTAATTTATTTTCCTGATCCTGCGATGAGGTAATGCTTTCCTCTTCACACTATTATACCCCTCTGGTTTTCTTTGGAGATGAGTTTTTCTGTGCTTACAACACTTTAATGAGGAAAAAACATTGTTTGCAGTTCCAATGTACTTGTGCTGGTGTTGTTAGCCTTATCTGAGCTGACTGCAGTTTGCTGATATCTCAAAAAGTAGTCTATGGAGGTATGACTTGTACCTTGCATGCCTTGTTTTAAAACAACTTCTGAGGCATTTGTTAGTCTCTGCTTTCTGACACAATGTTCTGTGTCAGTTGGGCATGTGGTCTCAGATGGGTTGTTGGTCTTTTGCAGTTCCAACAGGATGACCCAGGGATTTGTCACTTAACTATAACATTGGGCTGCTATGCATTTAAGTTACCCTTTATCCCTTATATGTACATTGCAGGGTGAAGGCAAAAAAAAAATTCCATTTCAAAGACTTTCTGATGATGTGGTTGGGCGCTGAAAGAGGCTCTCCATGGAAGTTGTCACAGCACGAAGCCTGACAGATTTCACTGAGGGTTTGGACAATGGCACAGGGTGAGATTCTTGGGATTGTCCTCTACAGGGCCAGGAGTTGAACTTCATAATCCTGGCCTTTCCAAATCAGGGCATTCTATGATTCTGTGATGTGATTAGGGGTTAGAAAAGTCCACCTGAGAACTCCTTTTTCTTCAGTGGTGCAGGGAAGTGAGAGTTGGAAACTTAAAGCAAAAGAAGGATTTTGTGCAAGTCTTAGTACCTCTTAACAAGAATATGAAGCTCCTCAGACACTTGTTCTTTTCCTCTGTCTTCAACAGTCTTTTGCCATTGTCTCCTCTCCCAGCTTTGGTCCTGTTGCTCACTCGATTTGTGTCTTGCTTTACTTTAAACTCAGGAATTTAAGTGGATAAAGCTCCTTATTTAATGCCTGAGGGATCATCTCAAGCTCTCTGAATTAGAAGAATCATAAACAAGGGGCGCTTTTTCCTGCTCTAGCCATAAAGATATTAAGCTCATAGGACAGGTTTTATTCAGTCAGAGCAAGAGAAGGCT
The DNA here is from genome assembly GCA_026413545.1 of Cichladusa arquata. Classification (NCBI taxonomy): domain Eukaryota; kingdom Metazoa; phylum Chordata; class Aves; order Passeriformes; family Muscicapidae; genus Cichladusa; species Cichladusa arquata. The sequence goes on along the minus strand of JAOTQP010000870.1, from coordinate 27,026,268 downwards.
TCTACTACACAGTTTATGCTTTCTGGTGAAGTTGAGGGGGAAAAAAACTTTCTCAAGTAAAAAGAAGCAAAGATAAGCACACCTCCCATCAAGACTCAAAAATATTTGAGGGAATCATCAAGGTATTTCTCATAACAAAAAACAGCTGTAGATCTCTAGGCTAGTGCTGGGTTGTGTATTCAGATGATAAGATTAGGAATCTGTGTGCTTTTCCTGAATGTATATCATAAACAGGCTTTGAACTCCCTAGGGTATTTCAGAAAAGTTTAGGCTAGAATTTTGTGAATGACTACACAGGGCTGAGAATATGCAGAGTGATTCTGGAGTCCACATACACTGGTATAGGAAAGAATCTTGCTTAGGATAGCTGCATTTTAAAAAATATTTTTCCTAGATTTTTTCTCTTACACCCCCTACACCCCCCCAAGCATATCAAATATGTGTAAAAAGAAATAGCACAAGCTAATCCAAAGGAGCTGTGTCAGCATACAACGATGAATTGATCAATTTTGTTGACAGGCAAAGCCTCAAAATAACAGCAAAGCAGAGAGGTTAACGATCTGAGTTTCTTGAAGATCCAGATCTGATCAGACTTCATGTAAAAGCTCTTCAAGGCTAGTCTGAGATATGGGTTTCATAGACATGGGTATCAGCTAAGGTGAACTTTAGGGAAAATTAATCTAAAAGGACTATTTCAGTGCATTCACATAGAATGAATCTAAACAGCCTGTACAGATGTGGTCAGATGAACCCCAAGAGCAGTGTTCATGTACCCCTTTGGTAGACAGTAGGTGTTGTAGAAGTGAGCACTTTCCCCCCACTGCCCTGTGTCCCAGGGAGCCTTCCAGGAGGATCACATTGTCTTCACCTCAGACATTGGCAGGTAAACATCCAAAGTGTTTCATTTTTCTGCAGAAACACTCCCGTGGGTAGGTGCTGTATGATGGCTTATTACAGAAAGAATTTGTTTTCACAGAAGCCTTGCTACAGCCCGTTAATCTGGCTTTCCTCCTTCAGTGTTATGATATGAAATATATGCCATTTATGGAACTCTTGGGTTGAATTGCTATCATAATAAAAAGAGAAGTATTTCAAGTAACCTTTTATCTTAATCATTGAATTGCACCCTATTTTGATCAAGACCTAATTTACAGGGAAATTTAACAAATAATAGCAAAATTTGTGCCATAATGTAATGACTAAGTCTGAAATTGTCTTATCTTAAATCTTTGAAGGGTATTGAATCTTATTTTGCCTGCGTAATTTCAAAGACACCTTAGCACAGATAACAAAAAACAAGCTAGTCATGACAGGAATACAATTCAAAACTTTGCTCACTCTTAATTTCACTGTATTTTAGTTTAGCTCAAGGAAATGTGTCCTAGATTTTGTAGAAGTGTTTTCTTTTAACTGTAAAATCTGCTTTCCATTTAGTTTGTAATTTATTTCTGATTGCATTTGTAAAATAAGTAATGATAAAGTAACTGTAGCATTCTTATTGTGTCTAGCTGATATACTTCCTATAATTTAGCATACAAAGAATAGCAGAGATATAAACTTAAACAGAAATTTCTTGTCGAAGTTGACAGGTTAAGGAGATAAGCTGGTGCAATTAAAGAGAAAGCAGATAAGATATTCTATTATATCCTAGCATGAATTAAGATTTTCAAGTTGATTCTCAAGGGTGAAAAGATAGAAGATTACATACCGCTGAGGGACCTGCTCACCTGAGTGTAATTGCCATTGGAATAAGATAAACTATCATAAAAACATAACAAACGTCTGCTTTGTTGGCATTATATAATTTGTATGAATGCAAAATATTACACTGATATCTCATTTCCACCCTTGGATTTTCTGCTATTTAAAGTGACTTTTTATGTTTTGACAAACTAAGCATCTAAGCTGACCTCGATTCAGGTCCAAAGTGAATGCAGCAGAGGAGCTGAGCTCTGGCAGCTGGACAATCACATGATGGAAATCACTGCCCTGGTGCAACTGGGGATTGCTTTGCATGGCACAATGAACACATTCTACTCCTCTTGTGTGTTGATTGCACAGACAAAAATTAAGTAGTAGCAATTCTATCTCGGGTTATCCATTCATAAAAACCAACTACCTTGAACTACTCTCACACCATTTTCAGTTGTCTGCCTTGCACAAGCAAACATATTTCTTTCCTGTGGAAGAGCTCCATGGAAAAATAGAGTTGCACACCAAATGCAGCCAAGAGAGAACAGAATAGAAGTAAACACTGGTGAAATATCAACAGGTGTGGACACAAGTTGCAGCATTCAGATAGGACTGAATGTTTGGGACATGGTGTGCCACTTGACCAAAATTTTGAATTTTTCTCTATTTATCTTTCAAGTTCACTGACAAAAATCACTACAGCTCTGGACTTCTTAAATGAGCTAGGATCCAGGAGTTGCCAGTACACCAGAGATTTGGCACAACTTCTTTTCACAACTGTGTTTTTTCTCAGTAAATAACTCGACAGCTTATTCACACTTGAGTGTTAGCTGTTATGAGTATGAATTTCTTTACTTAGAGAGGCTGAAAATATCTGTGGACAAACATTTCTAGTTACTAAAAGCTCTACCTCACAGCACAATGATGTAAATTAGGATATCAAGGCAGCTCAGACAAAAAAAAACCAACACATTAAGGTTAGAGGAAATGAACTTAGTGACTGCTTCTTGTTTCTTTTGTTCATCCTATGTTTCCTCTCAGGCAGACACATACTCAAACTTTTGAACTGGCACATCTAATGGTATGCACTGTCTCTGTGTGGTGGTTTGGCCCTGAGAGCAGAGCAGCACCGACACAGCTGCTCTTCTACTCCCAGCAACAGAGAAGAAAAAAATAAGAAGAATAAGAGAAAAACACTCAAAGGTAAAAAAAAGAAACCGTTGAATAAAGGAAGGCAAGATAAGGAGAGGGGAAAAAAACCCAAACCACTCATCCTCTCCTCGGCCAGACAATGAGCCTCTAAAGAGTAGTCACTCAAAAGCCACTACAGCCATCCTCTATTTCTTTTTTTAACACTGGGCATGATATTACATAGTATGGAACATTTTCCTGGCCATTTTGAATAATTTGTCTTGGCTGTGTCCCCTCTCAGCTTATTAATGGTTTCATAGATGTATTCCCTCAGCCAAACTCTCTAAGTTATACTGTTTCATCCGTAAAAAGAAAACTAATTCCAATCCAGCTAGACCCAGTGGGTTCTAGTATGAGGCTCTGGACATGGGTCTGGAACAAAGGGTCTGCACATGACTGTAAAAATAGTTGATATTGCTGATGTCTGAAAAACATGTACAATGACATAATGGATGCGGTTTATATGACCAAACAAAGATATCTCTGTACCAGCTACATACAGTCAATAATGTCAAAAAGATGCCTGCAGATGAATAATTTGGCTTGCTGACTTTGGCTCACCAGATTAAGCAGAAGCAGTTCATACCATTTGTGTCTGGGAACTCAGGCATGGGGCCGATAAGGTTACATGAGGTCTGAACTGTTAGTCTGTCCTTAGAGCCCATCAGACTCTGCAGCAGCTGTCTACTTAGATGGGAGCCTGCCATAACTATCTTCTGCAAACAAAGTCAGTCCCTAAACAACTTCATCTTTAATCTCTCAGTTCTTCAGAAAAATGTATCTGGAGTTTACTTCCATGCTAACAACCAGCTCCATATGTTGCAAGTGTGGGGAAGGAAACAAAATGAAGGAATGACACCTATGAATCTGAACAAGTAGTAGGAGAGAAATCCATCCCCCTTGACTAGATGTAAGCAAGGAAGCAGGATGCCTTAGTGGGTGCCCAAAACCTTGTGATTCTGTGAGTGGTAACTGGGACTTTGTGTCCTCAGGCTGATTTATCAGCTTCTGTCAGCAGCAGATGTCCTTTTAGGAGCCTGCAGAGACTGGAATGCAGCTGTGAATCCCTTGGCCTTGGGAAAACTTGAAGGGCAGCGGAGGACATGACATAAACCTTGTGAGTGATGGATAACAGCTGGTTTGGGAACCAGTTATGAACCTCTACCAAACCAGATGGAAATCTCTCCAGGGCCCCGTTGAGTCTGTGATTAGCCAGTCTCTAGCTGGCTAAAAACAAGTTTCTTCTTGCTCTCTCTCTCTCTCTGTTTTTTTTTTTTTTTTTTTTTAAACGTCCTGAGCAACAGTTATGTGATGCAAGGTGCAGTACACAGGCTGGAAAGACAGTCAGTGAAGAAGGAAAAGCAAGCAAGCAGTAATGAAACAACAAACTGAGTTCAAAGGTGACTGACTTCCAGGATTCAGTGGAGGCTGCCTACCTGCCAGGCAGAGATCCTGTGGTGCTTTCCTTGATTGTCCTAGACTCTTCTGCTGAAGAATACAATTGTGTTTTCTTTTTTTTTTTTAATGGCAAATCCTAGACGTTTCTTGTGGAAAAATGTGAACTCTTCAATTTTAATTTTTATTTTACTTTATAAATTGTTGGATTCAATATCTTGTGTGGCAGATATACAGCTTGTGCAGCAACAGGGTTATAGAATAATTTTTTATGCCTTTTAACACTTAATTTATTTTTTTTAATAAAAAGTGATGACATAAACAATAAATTCAATATGGATATCATAAATATATCCAAATCCATATAATAGACAGACACTTTCCACGGTTTCTGAAAGAAAAAATCAAGCAGAAAAGTGTAGCATTACAAAGCAATATCTGACATAATGTATGCAAAGCATGAACTGAATATAACAAGCCTTTAAAAATGTTAATTTTTCTACCACAGAAGAAGGTAACTCATTTGAGAAAGAAATTCTCCTTTTCCCCTTGGAAAAAATCGTTAATAGTGTTTAAAATAGTAATGGACTTGAAGGAGCTCAGAGTATATTTTAAGTAACAATTTTCATACAAATACAGCTAAAGCCTATTCAGTTACACATTTCTGTGCAACTATCATCAATGTATTTGGCTAATGTTGGTCCCAGTATTTCATTTTCATTGATTAGTGGCATTTAAAACAAATGTGTTCAAAACACTGGTGGAGTTATTTTCCACTTGAAGCATAAAATGTTGGAATATAAATTCAGCATTTTTAAAACCACAGCTGAGATACTGCAGCAAAGTTACCTGTTCTTGCTCTATGAGTAAGATTCTCTTTTCCTCAAGACAATTAAAGACTTGCCTTCCCAATCTTTGTTGTTTGCATGCACTTCTTGGCAACAGAGATGTTTCTGAGATTTGGCATGGGTCTTTCATTTTCCATAACAGTCCCAAAAAACATGGAAAGGGGATTATGCTCCTGGAGGAACAGAAGAGATGGTAAGGCAGTTTCAGCTGAAGCATGCTTTGACTTTACTGACAAACTGACTGTGCTGATTTTGGAAGTTTATCAAAAATTCCATATGATTTTCATTGGTTTTGCTTTTTGTTTAGAGAAATAAGTAATGTTATAACATTTCCTAGGCTTAGTCCTGCTTGAAATGGAGAACACAGAGATGGATTTGAATAATTCAAATAATCAGTGTCTTCTTTACTGACTGTATAGTGTATGTGAACTTAGAGCTGAGTTTCCAGACTGACAGCGAGGCTGCTGCCAGCTCTGTACATATGATCTGGCAATAGAGAAAATGCCATCCTCAGGGCTGTCAATTCAACATTTGAGCAGAAACAGGACTCACACATATTTAAAGGACTGTACTCTGCATGCATTTTAAGTGCACTCTACTATTACAGACTCTAAAGGGCAAGATCAATCATTTCAGCTGCTCTCACCTGATGAGCTGGAGTCTGTGTCAGAGTTTCACAAGAACTGCTCTCCTTCTCAGTTTTGCTCAGTGTCTGGGTGAGAAGAAGTCCCAAGGCCAGATGTCATGTTTTTGTTGACAAACTATGTTTATTGTAAATAATCCTGTAAATTGTTGCAGCAATTACACTTTTTACAGATATTTTGTAAGCTGCCTAATTAAGATATAAAATTTCTAGCAAACTGCCGCTTGTCATCAGAGAACCTGACCTGTGCCACTCATATTTTCTGTTAACTGCCAAAGCTATGGTCTCATCCCAATTCAAAACCAATTTTTATGCATATTCTTCCAATGTAATTCATATACATTTATTGCCAAAGAGAAACATCAATATGAAATTAAAACATCTCTATAATTTCGAAGTCTAGTTGTGTGATTCAGTCAATTAATGGGAGAGAAACTTGCACTAAGGTGTTCTCAAAGTTAATAGCAGATGATTAGTTGATTCTGTCATCATTTTGAAAGCACTTGGTATATCACTCATCAAACCCATCAAGCAAATAAAAGCTATGGTGCTTTTACTTTCTACTTGACATTTTAAACACGTCTCTCATTATTTAAATGTCCATAGAAGTCACTTCTTTTATTGCTCTGAAATAAGACAATTGCAACCAATACATTAAAATAATATTAGAGATACAAATTTAAAGCAAAACAAGGACATCTCTAGTGGAAATTGTCACTTCAAGTGAGTGGACTGACAGTTGAAACGAGAATTTCTTTTCTTTTGTCAGCTCTCGTTAGACCCTTAACATAAAATTAATGTACTGTGAAATAATTTCTTTATCTTTCATTGCTTGAATGAAATATAACTAGAATGGCTATGGTGAAAACTGAAATTAACAGAAAAAAGAATATAAAGACTCGATATAATACCTGTCCCTTGAGGCCACAGAACAAGTACCCCAACAGTTATGTCTTTTGTGGAAAGCATGAGTCTTCCAAGCAAAACGACTCTGTGCTTTCCTGTTCTATGTTTGTATGGAAGATTTCACTGCTGAAATGGAAGCCAACAATAATGTCATTTGTTGCAGGTGGATTTGAAAACCATAAACTAAAACAAAATATTTGTTGATGTGATAAGAACTGTTGTCACAGTTACTGTCAGCCATATTATTAGTCTTACTTAAATAGAATTTATGAAAAAAAAATTTTTAATGATGCTGATGTAATGGTGAATTTGTACCAACATTGCCCCAGAAAAGTGCTGGTTGATGGTGTTATTGTTGATGGGAATACCAAGCAGTGAGGATGCATATTGGAGAAATGCTTTGTAATTGATGAAGTTAGTATGAGCTTTCAATACTTTACCAATAGAGCTGTGCTTATTTTTGAAGTCTGTCCTAATGTTCTACAATTTCTAAGTGTGTATTTAAATAACTTGTTGCATAAAGTCAAAATATGTCAGCTTTCTTTGTGGTTGAGAATAGTGAAAGCAATGTATTTCCTTTTTGACATGCCTGGTATATGTCAGGCAACCCAATTTGTTATTTCCTCTTTTAGGGTTTATTTCCTCCTAGTCAACAACTGATAATCTCTTCTCATTTTTAAAACCTTAACAATCACAGGGTTGATCTACAATAATCTTTTCTTACTCTGCCCTCTTTTTCCTTCTAAGATTTTTTTTATTTCATTCCCCTCCTGATTATAAATCATCTTTCATTTTATCTTGTGGGATTAGAACTGCTTCCATATTCTCTTCTATGTATTTTATATATATATACATAAAGTAAAATGTTGAGGGATTTTTGTTATGAAAAATTCCTTTTTCTTTTTCCTTCATATTTTCTAGGTAGTATATAACATTATTGATTTTTAATCACATAGTCAACACGTGGAAGCATTAAAGCATGTTATACATTGTTGTAATGAAAACTTGTCCAACATTTTTCCAGGATTATGGTAGAAGTTGCATTACAAATAATATTACAGTCAGATGATAGGATAGTAAAATGACCCTTCACACAGCAGGATTGACTTATGAGCAGACTAGCTTAATTGTATTATCACTTATTTGGTAGTGGCAGAAATAGCAAAATATGCTTGGAATTATATGCCCATAGTTTACATTTAAATAGGATAAACATTCCTATAAGAATGTTGTCACTTTCATTGTGGTAAAAAAGTTATACAAGAAAGATTTTGTGTCAAAATTTATAGTTACTGGGAAGCTGCAAGAGAGTGATTTTGCACCAAACACAAGAAGACATTAAAATACATAAAATGATTTAAGATTATATGTCTTACCTTTGCTCAGTTATGATAATAATTGTCTTCATACACAGAAGAAATATGTTTTTTCATGATGAGATCATCATAAGAATAAAATTAAATTGCAGTTGTTAGACAATGCTGCTAGTCAGGGAGACTGCTGACAGCTTGGATGGGTGCACTCCTCAATGGGTGTAAACCTGGTGGGGTGGCTGGGCCTGGGGAATGGTTGTGAGCTGAGGTACATCCAGCTGCCAGCTGGTCATTAGTGGGGTTCCCCACGGCTCAGCATCGGGCACAGTTCTGTTCAATACCTTTATCACTTACCTGATGGGATGGAGTGCAGCCTCAGGGAGCTGGCAGGCAATTCCAAGCTGGGCAGGAGTGTTGACCTGTTGGAGGGTGTGAAGGCTCTGCAGGGGGATCTGGATGGGCTGAATTGATGGGTTGAGGCCAATTGGATGAGGTTTAACAAGGCCTACACTTGCCTGTGGGGTCCTACAATTGGGTCCCACCAACCCCATGCAGTGGGCTTGGGGAAGAGTAGCTGGAAAGCTCCCTGGTGGAATAGGACCTGGAGGTGATGGTTAACAGCCAACTGAACACGAGCCAGCAGAGTGCTCAGGTGGCCAAGAAGACCAGTGACATCCTGGCCTGCATCAGAAACAGAGGAACAGGCTGCCTAGGAAGTTTGTGAAGTCACCATCCCTGGAAGTGTTCAAAAAGCATGTGGATGTGGCTCCTGGGGACATGGTTCAGAGGCTAACACAGGGTTACTGGGTTAGCAGTTGGACTCAGTGATTGTAGAAGTCTTTTTCAATGCAAATAATTCTATGTTTCTATAATTGATCAGGCTGGAGGACATTACACACATTTTTTCCCAATGAGGAGTGAGATTGTGCTTTTCCTGATGAGAACCCATTCTGGATATCTGCATACAGTTTTTCACAAATACTTCTTGTCAGTTTGCATTGTTGGCCTTAAGGTTATAGTATTCACTATATTCCCTAAACTATTTGCTGGTATGCATGACTAAATGCTTTTTTATTTCTAGAACAGGTCTTGCATTTCAAGAGGATTAAACAGTCTAAGCTAGGTGTATGAATTTTCCAGAATAAGTCTGATCTTGCAAGCCAACAGCTTAATAGATATGAATAGTGTTTAGTATGAAAAATAAGCATGAGAAAATATTAATCTGATATTACTTAAAATTACTGAAATCCTCAAAAAATCTGTACAGAAATGCAACTGTTTGTAATTGCTATCAGAAATGACATAATAGTTCAACTGAATTAAAATCTGAAGTTGAACCTAGATGACATTAAAGTTTATATGCCCCTGAAGATTACCATTTTTATAGCAGATAGGACAGTGATGTCTGGTCTGCAGAGAGAAAAGAACAAATGCACATATTTCAATTTCTTCAGCAAAATTTCATATTTGACATGAATATAGGACAGATATCATGTCTGATCATCATCAAATTCTTGTTTCTGCTATAATAAATCCATAAAAAGTTTCCAGTATTTATTGCTGTAGTGGAAAAATCTGCAGTTGAGAAAGTCTTCATGTACAGAGTTTCTTTGCCAAATCAAGATTCCAATTTTTTATTTTTCTCTTTATGGTTGTACATTTTATGTAAAAAGATTGGTGCTGCTTCTGAAGAAATAATTTGCTTTCTGCTAGCCAGAGTATCTGAGGTCCTTTTAAAGACAAGCATGGTTAAAGAATAAAATGTCTTTATTTTAGCAAATTAAAGGCTTAACTTCTTCTTGACTGTGAAACTGAAAAAAGGTTGCAAGGCAAAAAATCCCCCACCCAAACCAGCAAAGTACAGTTCTAAATCACTCTTAACAGCAAAAATCTTCTTTACCTGCTCCAGAATACAAACTTGGCTCAGCATGTAAAACATGAGAGTTCTTTTGCTGCTTTCCCCATGAGCTACCTTTCACTGAAGCACTCTTCAAGGCTACTTTGAGTCCTCAATTTTACTGCTATGATAACACAGATATTTCAGTGTCATTATTCATTTTGGATGCATTTCTCCTGTAGTCCAAATCCACATAAAGATGAAGGCAGCAGAAGCAGGGAGCCTGGTTGTGGCTCTCTTGATCCTCAACGACCTCATTTTGGTAACGCACTATTTGTGATTCGCTGCTTCCTATTTACAATCCTGGAACATGACTCCTAACTTTTCAGCCCTCATTTGCAGAGGATTTGGGGCTGTGAGCATATTAAGAGCCAGACCCACTTGCAATAAGTTTCTGTTAGCAGCCTCCTCCATTAAATAAGGATAATTCTCTGTCTTTGGCTGTTGCAGAAGCAGTTGCAGAGAAGATATATTTCTTAATATTTAGAGACTTCAGCCAAGTGACTGTACTTTGTTTGACAATCCTCTGAGGAGGCTCATGTAAATACCTTTCTTCATTTGTATTAGTATTTGTATACACATTTGTATACACAAATAATTGAGAAACTAAATTAATGTAGGCTAAGTTAGTGTAGCCATATGCATTCTGAAAAAGGCATTCTTAATTTATGCTGTTGGTTGGATATAGAGGCTGACTTTTTCTGCTTAGTTTCTGCAACAGTACAGAGTTTTCCATGATGAGTTAGAGGGTGTATTTTAGATTCAGCCACAAGAATTTATCTTTTTTAAACGATTCTGGTACTGTCAGATAATTATAATGTGTCTTCTCTAGCAGTAATGGGCACCACAGGAAATAAAACTGCAGTACATATTTAATCAAATCCGAATGGCAAGGTCATTAGAAAGTTAAATGCTTTTTTTTTCCTTATTGACAATGTGCTCCACAAAAAGAACTAAGTTCAAATGTAAGATAATGTACACAATCATTTGCTCAGTTTTTTGTTTCATTAGAGTAATCTAATTGCCTATTAGTTACTTAAGAGCAGTAGCCATTCTAAAGTGTGCATTGCTGAGATCACCAGCATTTTTCAGAGTAAAACTGTGCAGTGCCTGCAGTTCTGTATCTGTTTATTTTCAATTTTTATTCATTAATGACATACGGACATTTAATAAATTCAAAGGCTATCTTCAATCACAACTCTTTCATTATTAAGGCCCTACAATTTAAAGAAGTGACAGAAATTTCATTCTGCATGCCTTTAACTTGTCTCATATCTTCATTTTCTGCAAACAAAAAGTGAAGCCAGTGCAGCTCAAAGGCCTGAAGTCTTTTGTTTGAACTAAAGGAATAAAAGAGAGAGTAACTTCATCAAAGGTCAGATCTCCCCTCCTACCCTTTTTGAGCTCAGGAAAAGGCTGACTTGAAGCAAAATCTCTATTAGATTGCTGTGAACGGCTTTTGAGGAGAAGATATTGCTCAAATCTATGGACTGTCCCAAAAGACTACAGGACTCTGTATTTTTGTCCTTCTAACTCAAGTTGCCTTTTTGTAAGTCAACTTTTGTCAAGTTACCTTGTTGTAAGGCCCTGAAGATATAGAAAGGAAAGGAAAGGAAAGGAAAGGAAAGGAAAGGAAAGGAAAGGAAAGGAAAGGAAAGGAAAGGAAA
>JAOTQP010000870.1:26977177-27014358 GCA_026413545.1 Cichladusa arquata | reverse complement strand
TTCTCTTTCTCTTTCTCTTTCTCTTTCTCTTTCTCTTTCTCTTTCTCTTTCTCTTTCTCTTTCTCTTTCTCTTTCTTCATTACTCCAAAGGCATTGTAGATTATGAGGGAGAATTTTAGAAACTCCAATATTCCCATTTATAAATCCCTGCTTTTTAACTTGAAATGTAAAATTGATCTCATAGGCTCAGACGTAGATCCTCATAAATGAGGCTTCATTTAGTGTTGCAGTATCCACAGATGTTTTCTGACAGAGAGGTGACCCACCATCGAATCAAAATTTCAATTTCAGCAAGGGTAGAAGATAAAGTTTTTACTGAAAGAGAACGCTAGATGACTATTTTTAAAAACTGGCAGTTAGGCTGTAGGAGTAACAGCACATTATATAGATCAGAAGGTTGAACTTGACATGTACTTGGTTTCCTCCCCATAATGTAATGGGAAGAATGTGTATGGAAGAAGGATATGATAATTTTCTCAGCATGAGCCACAGTGCAGTTCTATGATACTGGGAGAGAACAGCTCTGGATTCTTTTTCTTTGCTGTTATTTCATCTTCTGCTAACTACCTGTGTATTTCTTCATAATGTGAAGAAAGAAAAGATGCATAAGTGGCAACTACCCTCTTCAAATCCCCTTCCTGTCTGATATCCAATGAGTTCTGGATCTTTTGGATACCATTAGCACAAACACCTTAAGAATTTTGCAAGTGGCTGACAGAAACCATTTCTTCTTCAGCATTGACAGTAAGAACGGGTAAATAATTTAAAAGTAGTCTTATGTGGTTTGTTTTTCTGTCTCTCTCTCTCTCTTTTTTTTTTTAATATAAAAAAAGCAATTGATCATATGTTTTTAATACCCAGCATTTATGTGGCACAAGACCTGAAGAATGTAAAAATTGCTAAAATTTTACACACTGGAGTAATTTCCTAAATATTTGGAAATAAGGTTTTTGTAATATCTTCCTAATATTAACTTACTGGGCAATCAAATAGGAGATTCAGATGTTTAGATTAAATAAATAGCAATATATATATATGTGAGATGCTGTACTTGCACTATACATTTCTTCCTTATACTTCTAATTGTTTTTCAATTATGCATCATGAATCTGCCCAAATAAGGCCTCCTAAATGTTTTGGAAGGAAGAGGTTCCGAGTTTCTCCTTTTGACTTTTAAATTCAGGGAAATTTTGTGACATAGTTATACATAAGCAACCAAGGCATAACTTTTGGAAGGCCTGCCTGCCATGGTAACAATCTCTTCCTGTGTTCCAAAGCGTCTGATTTTTTTGTAGCATATCTGCACTGGGTTGCTAGGAAATGTGACTAAGCAGGAATACATGTTGCAGACAAAGCTAAAGGAAAGACATATAAAGCAAGAGGACAAGTTCTAAATTAAATTAATTTAATTTAATTTTAATTAATTAAATTTAATTTATTATTTTATATTTATCTGCAAATCAAATTTGGAAAAAAAAAAACAGTTTCAGAAGTGTTATTCTTTCAGAATATTTCTTTCTGTCATATAATCTTTCCAGTAGCATAAAAACCAAAACCTATAACTGCACTGTAATCTTCTAAGGACACAAATAAAGGAAATTTTTATGTCGGATCAATAGGTCTATGGATCAGAGCTCACAAATTTTTTGTCGTGCAAACCTTTTCTGTGGCTTCCCATTTGTCTGCAGTTTTCTGGTGTGCTGAAATAATTTTCAACTCCTTGACACATTTACAAAAATATAGTATGGATCCCACTTCAAAAGATTTTGTCTTCATTCTTTCCTTCAAGTGGAGAATCACTTTCATCCTAAACACTAAAGCTTTGTATGACACCATTCTGTTGTCTGTCAGTAGAAAAGTGTATATACATTTATCTTTATTCAAATCTATGAGTAACTGTAATGCTGCAACAAAAGTACAGGTGGGTATTCTACTCAATTTTACTGAGAATTCTCATGAAGTAATATTTTATCTTGACTTTCAAAGTAAGTAGAGACTACATAAAAGCATGGTGTAGATGTCTGTGTAGATGTCTCTGTTTTCCCTTCTACTCTTTGAAGATATTTCATAGGCTCAACCAATTTAGTCTTTTTAAAACACATATTTACAGGTAAAGAAAAGATATCCTATTAACATTAAGAGGTGGTTTGCATATTTAACATTTATCAATTCACCAGAAAATCCACATGAAGGAGATCTGTGAACCCACACAGTAAAGAACCCACACAGTTCAGATGGATATTGAGTATACTTAGAAGCCAGGTAAATAATTTTTTTCAGATACAGAAAGGGCTTCTTGTAAATAGCAGTCATTAATTTGAAGCAGGGTTTCTGTACACTGTTTTTATTTTAGTGTTAATAAAAATTCTGCATAAAGAAGATATTAAGGAGTAAGAGTGTTGTGTTTCTACATCTTATGGAAGGGAGTGTAAAGTGAACCAATGTTCTAAAAATAATCAGTGATATCTTAAAGAAAAAAAATATGTATAATATAAAAAATTATTTATATTTTCTTGTTATCAAGAAAGTAAATTCCAAAAATTTATGACTGTATTTCACAGGTTTATTTCTCTTTGCCATTCTTAAATGGGTAAATGAATCTCTTGAATCAGAATGAAGGAAAAAATCCATAAATACGCAGAACAGCATTGAAATATTAAAAACTACTTCGTTCATTAATACCATTTGGCACTACTTTAGCTGATTATCAGTCCATCTGATTTAAAGTGAAAGGATTCCTAATAAAACTTCTAAAGTCTCAGTGATTCTCTCATAGCCATCTTTGTTGCAATAAAATGAGAGATGTTGCACATTTATGACAGTAGGGAGCTTAATGTCTTCTGCTGATGTTTTGGCTGTTATCTCAACCCGAGTTTCAGGTTGTACATTCCAGTTTTCCAAGTAGTGCTTTCATTTAATTTATTGAATTGTGGTTATTTTTAGCTGCTTCTCAGTAGCTAAGCAAAAAATGCAATTCATTTTCATTCTGAGTCCACTACTGCTAAACAATAAGAAATTCAACACAACAAAAACCATGTTAGAGTTCCATATGTGAAGGATTTGACCTCAAACACGTGAATATTTTTGCTATAAGGGTTCTGGTACACATTGTTTGAAAATGCAGAGGCACATGGGGATATCTTGCATTAAAGGCCACCTTTAAAATAAAAAATAGTCCATCCCTGGAAAGCCCATGGAACACAGGGCTCACAGGGAGCTGCAGAGCCTGACTTCTCAAGGTGTTCCCTCTTTAGGCAGTGCTGGGACAGGGAGTGGAGTAGGCTTGGAAAGGCACAACCAGGTTCCCTGGTTTGCAAATGGAGAAATGCAGCAGAGAAATGGGTCATCCTGTACCACTGTTAGGAAAGTAACAGAGCATGTTAATCTAAAATTATCTGCTGCTAAGGTTGCAGTATGTGTGTCTTACATTAATGCTGCGAACTATCTCTAGTATATTGGGAGGAAAATCCTTAGGATTATTTTGCAGGGCATTTAGTGAAAGAAGTGCACTAGATTGGTTAGGAATCTTAGGGGAATAACAGGTAAAAGGGTTATAGTCACAGAGTGCAAGGAGTAAACTGCCCTACACGTCCTGGTTATTTGTTTGGGTAACACACTGGGACTTGTAAACACCAGTGCTCCAGGTGAGAAGCCATTAGTTCCTCACAGCTATCATAGCTGTAAGACACTTAACAAGGATTGTCACTTGTCTCACTTTGCCACACACACAGAGGAAAGGGACATGTTTCACACCGTGAATAGTGTAAAAAAATAATCAAAGCCAGGACCTGCCAGAAGAGTTTATAAATGTATATGTATACATATATCATGCAAATAGGACCTAGGAGATCAAATCAAGCTCTTATCAGATTCCCTGTATGTGACACATTTACAAGAAAAGATGTGTGAATGTACAGCTTTTTTTCTTAGTTGCACTTGTGTAATGTATAACCCTGTCAAGAGGAAGATCTTAGTGCTTTCACTTGCTCTTGCAGAGACCTTCACTCTGTTTTATGCACACCATGTATGGATGCTAAAGCAAAGGAAGTGCCCAACAGCTTCTGCCTTTGCTACAGAAGGGGTGCTACATTTTCTTTTTGGTGCAATGCTTCTGCAGGCAGAGCAGAAGTGCAGAGGCCAATCCAAAGGTGGAGGGACAGGGAGCTTTGTCCCAACTCAGAGATCTGTATGCATATTGGAAGTCCAGCTCTGCACCATGCAGGGCAGGTCTGGGACAAAAACAGTGCTCTCTGGGGGGTTGTGTGCACAACACTTGCTGATTTATAGTACTTACAGTCAGTTTTCATGGTTCTGTAATTCAGAATACATTTGGAGAATGAGGTTTTTTTAATTGACCATCTATGCTCACACTTTATTGTAAGTTATTTTTTTGGGGTTTTTTGCATTCAAACTAAATTATTTGTATCATTTGTAAAATGAGAAAAATAAACAACAAAAGCATTTTGTCTGCCTTCTGGCAAAATTACAAGAAATAAGGTGCATGAAAGAAAAGGTTTGTTAGTAGTTTGTATGCTTTTAAACAGATACACTTGCTCCATTTTTGATTGTTAATTTCAAGAACATGCAAAGAAGTTCTTTAAAATATGAACTGAAGAAGAAGAAGAAATAGCATAGCTAGTTGAATTGACTCTTTTGGACTACTGCTGTTTTCTTAAAAATCAAGGCATGAATTTATGTGGTATTTCTGCTGGTGTCTGTTCTCGGGCAGGATGTTGCAAATAAAATACACTTTAAAAGCTCTCTTTTGGTTGGATTAACAGCTTCCAAAAGATAGCACATCTGAAACTAGAGAGTGGAAATTTCAATTTGTCATTACTCGGATGGAAATATCAGGAAGGAGGAAGAGAGCCAAGCAATGTGGTAAATAATAAACTAAACCATCTGAAATCTGTCAGTATTAGAATCAGGGGAATATATTCAAGTTTATAAGCCAGTAATATGTGGAGAGTCTGTAAAACTTTAGACCACATGGTGATCATTTCTATAGATATGCTAATCAAGAAGCATATAGTGATAAAAAGGAGATATAGAAGTAGCAAGCACAGAATTATAAATAAAAAAGATAGAAAAAGTATTGCAGAAATAACTAACATAAGCTACATGGCAAAACACTTGGGAGAATAATGAAGTAAAGCAGCAGGATGACTGCAGGATATATGATCAACACAGATAAACTTAATAGGCTTAAAAAGGAAAATAAAGAAAAATCCTCAGTCACAATTTAATGAGAAGAGGCAGAGACTTGCAGAAAAGATACGACCTCATTTCATACAACCAGTAGCTTCAGGAAGCTGACATGGTGGAAGTCTGTCTCTGGCGGCTGTCAGGGGTATTGGGAATGATTACTCACTACTTAACTTGTAACACATAAAGGATATGAGGCTCAGTGAACACAAGTAAGAGGGAAAACTTTTCGGGAGAGGAAAGGGAAATACTGTTTTCACATAAGCTATTATTACACTGTGGACCTCTTTACCTCAGAGTAACAAGAAAGTCAAAGGTCTAAATGGCTTAAAAATGTAATAGATCATTTTTTGGAACAAAACCCTGGAGTATGACTGCTAAAACTGACCTACTGATTCATGGGAGCTTTTACCAGATGAAAGAGCATTCTATACTTGCCCTGTTTCTTACATTTTTTTTTCCCTAAATATCTGCTATTAAGTGCTGTGGGATTTTGGGCTAGACTGTTCTTTGGCTTGATCCCTCATGGAAATTGTGATCAAGGAAGCATTTTAGGCAAGAAAAAAGGTGTTGATAAGCTGAATTCATCTTCGCTGTCTTTTTTTTCCAGGTAAAGTATA
Organism: Cichladusa arquata; assembly: GCA_026413545.1. Taxonomy (NCBI): domain Eukaryota; kingdom Metazoa; phylum Chordata; class Aves; order Passeriformes; family Muscicapidae; genus Cichladusa; species Cichladusa arquata. Next base: position 27,008,533 of record JAOTQP010000870.1, on the reverse strand, counting down.
ATTTTAAGAGGATTAAAAGCATTTCTTATTTCTACACATGATTTTGGAAATTTTTCACCAATTAATCCATTTTTGAGTAATAATAGAAAGGTTATCGCTTTACATTTAAGCTATTTTATTGCCTAGCAGAAAAAAGAAACTGAGAAAAGTCAAGCTTGGTAAGCTGAAGTGTGGAAGCCAGACAATAACTCTCTGGTTTCCCTCCCTTGAGTTGGGTATCAGCAAAATACAGCAATGTGGGCATTCTTCAACAGCATGATAAAGGGATAATGAGCATTGCTCATGTAAAAGTTGTATTTGAGTACATAAAAAGGCTTCAGCCTCAATAATATAACTCACTGTAAAATTTTCGACATCCTTCTCTAAAGTAAAAATACATTCAAATTATGAAACAATAATACAGTTTTTCTAAATAAATTACAATAACAAAAACCCAAGCAGAGCTGAATTCTGAAATGAAAAATAATGTTTATGCTCTGGGTTTAATTTTAACCAAACACTTGAACTTAATCTCTAAACAAATCAACAATTCTATAAGGAAATCCAATTTTACATATTCAGAGAGCCAAATGAATAATGGAACATAATAAAATCATTATTTTCAAGGAAAATTACCCTTCTAGATCTGTGTAATAAGAAATACAGGTTTATTTCTATGTGTTTGACCTATATACTTGTGACCTGTTTACTCTTCTTGTTAAGAAAAAATAACTGAAGGTTTACATTACTGCATAAATGGTTGCTAAAGAAACTTAATTCCTTTCCATTTTGGTCATTCATGTCATTAATATACATGTTTAGTGAAACCCGAGTCCAGAAGGCAAGTAATTTAGTTTTAGGCTGGATTTTATTTAGCACAAGTCAAAACCAACAACAAATCAAGTTTCAAACACTTGATTCATTGAAAATAACCATCACAAGCAGCACCAAACTTTTACAATGATTCTAGGATGAGTAATGTTCCAGTCCTTATGGTCGCTGACAGTGAATACCTTTTATGAGCACATATTTCTGTAGTGAGGCTATTTCCATTTGTTTATCTGCTATCCTCAAGGTGCTCTTAAAAGTCAGGTGTTGCATCTTATGAGGATATCATGGAGGCACAACTCGAGGTACAGTAAGTACTTGCTATCACATTTGGTCATGTAATGTGAAAGATATTAGTTTGCCTGCACTGTGTGTTTAATTCAACAGCAAGCTTATGTAGCCTAGACTGCATCTCCTCTTGGGCTGTTAGTTTGTTTCCAATTAATGACTCTTGGCATAGCAATAAAGATAAATAATGTGATAGATAACTAAAGTAATTTTCAGAGTTCAACATTTCACAGTGTTTCTAATCAAAGCTGTTTTACACAAAGATGTAAAGTGGCTTCAGCCACTGAACACTAGCAAAGTTCACCTAAAGAGATCTCAAATAATTTTTTGATAAATAACCTGTGTAGTGGTCTCATACAGATATTTTTACTATCCCTAGTATCCATTGAGATTATGGATATGGTTATGGGGTTATATGAAAATACCACTAGGATGATGTATATTATGGTTCTTATATTCCTTGTAATTCCAGAAATATATGAGTGCGTGTGCATGTGTGCATACCTGTATGCACTTGCTTAAAATGTACAGATATATATGTATATGTACATTTATGTACATGTCTGCATATATGTATTAATTTATAAATGTATGTACCACTGAAAGCAGTAGAAAGTAGAAAATAATCACCACTCCATGAGTCCCAACAATGTTCAGTCAATCTCCTCTGGTCTTCTTGATAGTGAGGGTCTTGGAAAAACATACAGTTCAATGGATTAATGCCCATTTGGTCCAGATGGGAACACCCAGGTACCCCCCACTCTGGGGGAGCAGTTTCTCACTGTCTCTTACAGCAGATCCTGAATCTGTTGCGTCACTTTGCATCACATGCAGTGCTCTGGTGCAAGGCCTCAAGGATGAGTCTGGGGGGTGCTTCAGGGTCTTTGATGAAGATACCTTATGACAGCTCCTCAGCTGCTTCTCATGGAAATGTCCCTTATGGATGTGGCCTTCCTGGAGGTGTGTGGTTACATCTGAGCCAGTTTGTGTAAGGTAGGATGGATGTCCACTCTCTCTGACCAGAGATTACTCCAGACACCCAAAAACTCTCCTCTCCTCTTCGCTGTGGGGGACTGTGCACAAACCTGGCCTCAGCATATGAGCCTGTGGAATGTGGCCTCCCCACCCTGAACCCAGCCAGAGATGATTTTCAGGACAGCTGCTAGGTTTGGCTTTCTTCTGGATACATTCTTCTCTCTCAGCCTTGTTTACTTCTCCCCAAACCTGAAACATACTTGGAAAATAGTGTCACCTTTATGTTATCTCAAGTTCCCTTAGGCAGGTTAACTCACAGTGGAAAGCTCCCCTCAGGAGACATATTCAGGGTGGGGAGAGCTTTGGTAATTGCAGCTTCTTTATACAGTTTTGCCACAATGGGCAAAAAGTCATTCATAACAGTGCTTAAGCCATTAACCATAACATTTCATTTCTCAAAATGGTGAAATAAACTTCACATTCTAACAGCATAACTTAAGATAAGCCTCACTTGTTTCTCATGACCGTGGCTTGCAGGCACTGCACAGATGTATATTTTGCATATTTTTTGTCCCTTTGGGATATGGTTTTACCATGGCTTAACATCAGCAGGCACCTAAGCAACACACTCAGCAACTCATCTGCTCAGTGGATCCCCTCAGGGAGGGATGGAGGAGAGAATCAGAAGTGTAAAGGTGAAAGAACTCAAGGACTTTGGTAAAGACAGTTGAACAGGTAAAGCCAAAGCTGAAGAATCAAGCAAAGCATGACAGGGAATTGATTTGCCACTTCCCATAGGCAGGCAGGTGTTCAGATATTTCCAGGAAAACAGAGCTCCATCACAGGTAGTGATGACTGGGAAAGAGGAATGCCACAACTCTGAAAGTCTCCCCTTCCTTCTTATTCCTCCAGATTTTATTGCTGAGCAAATAAATATAGTCTGTGGTATTCCTCTGGTCACTTGAGGTCGGCTGTCTTGGCTGTGTGCCTTGTAAAACTCAACAAGCCCCAGCCTCCTTGCTGGTAGGGCAGAATGAGGAGGAAAGGAGAAAAGACTTTGACTCTGAGTAAGCTCTGCTCAGCAATAGCTAAAATATCTGTTATCCACATGGTTTTGGTCACAAATCCAAAACATAACCCTATACCTGCTGCTATGAAGAAAATTGGCTCTATCCCGGCCCAAACCAGTACAGGTTCTTTCACATATTTGGGTAAAATAAATTCTACATACTTCCCAAAGAATCTGAAATTTTTCATTTTCTCCCCAATGAACATTAGGACAAGTTAGAACCTCAACAAAATGCTTTTTTGAGTTTCACTTCTATTTATATGTCCTCACCATTGCAAAAGGATTGCATGAACTTTTGTGTAGCTCAGAGTTGCTAAAAAGACTCAACTCTTTGCTCTCACATTATCTGTTCATTACTGAGTGTTCTATTTGTCATTTTATAGGCTCTTCTACTGCTGAGATTTACAGATGTGGACAATCTGCTGCATTGATATGAAAATACAGTGTCTCTGCAATTATTTTAGTTATTTTCTCTTGTTTATCCTTCTTCTGTTCCTGAGTTTTTAGTATTATAGGAGATAGCACCAAATCCATAAAGAATTTGTATTTAATTTCCCACTGTATACGTAAACGCTATTTTTTTCATTTATTTAATATGCAAGCTATATTTGCAATTGGCTGATGATCTGCATTACTGAAAACCAGGGTATATATTTAGTTTAGGAGTGTTGCATTGGAAAGAGTTTTGTTGTTATTTAAAGATAACTTGACACAACTACTTAAAAGAGGATTCTAAAATATTAAAACTGGTGTCCCTGTTACATGCAATTGTTTCTTTTTGCTTCAGAAAACTTTGTCCCTTTTTCTGTGTTCCAGCTGCTAAGCATGGTAGATAGTTTGTTATGGAATAAGTATCAAGGTAGCCCTTGATGTCTGTTGGCTAAGATCACTAGAATCAAAGGAAAAGTGAGTCTCTGGAACAAACATAAGTGTTCTAGTCTAACGTTTGGCTATCTTTCAAGTATAAACAAAATGATACAGTTTTTTGTTGCATTGGCCAACACAAAAAATACTAAAACCACAGATGCCAGAATGACACAGCTGCATGTTTATGTCTACTAATCCACCTGATCAAGATTCAGTGCTACACACTGGGGAACAATCTACTCCCATGTAAACTAAGATAAATCTGTGAATTCAAATAAGAATAAAATTTGGCTTGATTCACTATTTCTCTTTTATTCCCTAATTGTTTGCTCTTGTTTTACAACCAAACTCCCTCAAAATAGTCAGGGTTTGTGGTGTGGGGTTTTTTTTGTTTGTTTGTTTGGGTTTTGTTTGTTTGTGGTATAATTTCTGTGGCATTGTATCCTCATACCTGCTTTAGTTAGCAGTGTTACAAGCTAGCATAGTGAAGATGCTTAGTATTGCATAAGAACTAACCACTACTGTGATATATGAATGCATATTTAATAAAGTTTATGTCTCAAAAGTAAAGCCAGTCTGTGAGCTTTCAAAACTCTTCTTGCACAGAGATCTTTACTTCTCCAATTAATTGGGACTCAATTACAACACTACTTAAGCTGCATATTGTCTATCTTCAAGTCTTTAGTTTATAAAGCTCTAATTTGAATTTTCATTGCAAAAAATGCAATTTTTTGCTAAATGCCATGAGAATCTTCCAGTTTTTTCTTTATGTAATACTTTATTTCCAGACTGTCTCAAGCTAATTTAGATGTGAATTTAAAAAAATAGAAACTGAAATTACTTTGATGTTGAGGATGATGCTTCCATATGCTAAGATGCTGGTCATGCAAAATGAATGTTAATATTGCTCATGGTCTTATAGAAGCCATAAACCTTTGAAAGACGAGGTTCTGATAGCAAGAGAAGTTTTTGTCCAGCAGAATAGCAGGAGTGGGCACTTATCTAAAACAATGAATCAGGAATCCTTAACCAAGGTTGAGAAACTTAGAATTATTTTTTCTTAGAAAATTGCCTGCATCTATAAAAATTAAACACTATCATTGTCATTCACAGGGGAAAAAAGGGGCCAGTCTGGTATTTTGAATCTGTAGAAAAATAGGGTTTTTTTTTAATGCCGTATCACACAGAGAATAAGGTAAAATGATAAAAATTTCAAAAGGCAATAAATTAAACCAGGACAAATTCCAGCAATGTCACACTGTTCACAGAGTCCTGAATCATATATTTTTGAGTCCATTCAAAATAGCCAGAAAGACATACTTCATTGAAAATATAATCTAGGATATATTTTATGGAAATACTTTGATAAATAGGAGATATTAGCATCTCTTTATTTCAAAATGTGTGGAGAATCTTTAAATCCAGTGTGGTTTTCACATTTCTCTGATAAAGACTTGTCATCTAAGTCTGGAAACTTCTGAGATTCTTTTCTTACACTGAAAAGGAAAAGAAAAGCAGCTTAAAGAGCTTAACATCCTGATAACTGTATTAGAACAGAAATTCACAGAATAATTGGTCTTAAATTAAATTACATGGAGTGTGCAGGGTAAAGAAGATCACTGCAAACAAAGAATAGGGGGTTAAGCTAAGGTCACAGGAGAAACTGCAACTGCACAGTGAGGGAAAAATGGTATGAAAATACGTCTGCAGAATGTAAGTGCTAGGATAATTGTCTTGGGCTCCACAAAAATTTGAAGGCATGATATGTAAAATGACAAAGGTATTTGCTGAAGCTGAGATATCAGTTTTATATCAGCATTTTATAAATTTTATGTCAGCATTTTATAATTGAACTTATCAAAATTAATCACAGATCTTGCTGATTCTGGTGTTTACAATTCCAACCAGGATCTGAAGAGAATAAACACCATTTCCTGGAAGTATAGCTCTGTGAAGAGAGATTTGAAAAATCAGGCACTCCAAAACTAATACCTAGTATTTAAGATTTCTGTTGGCAAAACAGAGAAAATGTAGAACAATGCTTAATGATCAGGTACATTAAGAAGCTACAGAACAATGCTGTAGTCATTGTGCCATCTCCCATCTAAATAATTCACTTGGACTTCTTGAAGAACAAGAGGGTTTTACATACTCTGGCAGTTTTCAGAAAATTGGGAAATGGTGATTATTAGAATAGATGAATATCATATAATAGACTTTTAATGGAGCAAAGCAGTGGAAAACTGCAGCAGAAGAGCCAGTATTGAAGATAAATGTACTAAAGTGTGAAGAAAAATCCTTAAATATCTGGCCAGGTCTACAAAGGAAAGACATTAGCATTACAGTTAGACTTTGGTTTAGGATTCAAATAACAGCCTGAACTGATCAGTCTTAATGAAGGCTATGAAGTAACTACAAATGCTTTTAGCTATGGCAGAGAATAAGAACCACAGTAGTTTACAGAGCTGAATGCATTTTACTTCATTTCTGTGAAGGACTCTATTTAAATGCAAAGGCAATTTCTGCAGCCCAGCTGACAAGGCGTGAAACACTGTCACAGGAATGCACTGCGTGGCCTTCACTATTACAAACATGTTCTCTGGATATTATGCTGAATAACTTCTTAGTTGCCTTTGCAGCTAATTAATGTTATTTTCTATTTCCATCTTGTGAGATGTCTCCCATGTTGCATATTCAGCAGTGCAGTTAGTTCAGTATTGGTGCAAATGTTAGGAGAAGTTATTGAAGGGAACTATTTCTGCCTTGAAAACAAGTGTTGAAAATACATTCTTTATAAAATAGCACAATTAAATATTATCAGAAAATAGAATGGAATAACCCTTTTGAAAGTGTATAAAGTGCTGCTGGCTCAAAAGCAAAGGTCAGTCTGTGAACTGAAGCTGGGACTGCAGTTCAAGCGGTTTCAGCCCTTGTTTTTGTCATGGCAGAGCTCTGGATATGATTGCTAGCAGGTGCTCCTTCTTCCACCATTTCCCATGTAAAAGCCATGTCCTGAAGATTTAATTTTAATTCCCCCATGCTTTCAAGCTTACAAGGAGTTCATTATTTAGAGTGAGCACCATAAAATCATATAACAAAAAATATTTATCATAACCTTGTTATTTTGATGCCGAAAACATATAGTGTGAAATTATGCTACAAAGTATGATTTATGGGAAGAACAATAATGAGAGATTTTGAGCACTGCTTGATTATGTACAGATTTGCAAATTCTGTTTCACTGGGGTCACTGAAGTGGCATGCACATATGCAAACACTAGAATGGAGTCCATCTTTTTATTTAAGCTAAGGATTTTCTGTGCTACTAGAAATGTGTTAGAACAGCTAAGGCTGACTATTCAAAGCAATACCAGAGTAGGTCTGCAGCACCTGAATAGCTGAAGGAATGAAGATTGTGTTTTTCTCTGACACACACATGCACATACATACTCTCACTGTGGCAAAATTCTCTTGGGCTAGAAATGGGTCAAGCTAGATGGTGTTAAAGCTTATCTACATGATACTTCTGTTCTTGGGTCTTTGGTTTTCTGGCAGGAATCAACATCAGGAAAATTTTTACTGATGCTCATTTGGAGCCAGCATTCAAATTGCCTGTGGGGAGCTAATCCCTCCTGCTGACCCATTGACTAAGTGAGCAAAGACAGCAGTGGTGTGATTCATCCATTACTTAAATTTAGGCAGAATCTAGTCCTCCTTTCTCCTGGATCCAAGTATTAATAACAAACTGCTTCATTACATCACCTCACACTCTATTTCCTCTAAGGCTGATAATTGCTATAATAATTAAAAATTACAGTTTAAATTAATGCACATGCATTTTGGAATGTAGATGTTAAAAATATCTTAAATGTCAATAGCAATATGAAATTTACTTGATTTTCGCCTCTCCAGTGCTTTCTGGGGTTATTTTCAAGGTTTCTTTTCAAAAGTACTTCAATGAAAAATACTGAAAATATTTTCTTAAAGATTTTTTCCCTGCTTTTTAAAAGAGAAAGTGTGAAAGAAGCGACATGATGCCTTTTTCATTGTCACAGAGCTTGCACACTTTGCAGGATCAATGATTCAACACAGCACCAGAAAGCCATTAAGATGTGCTGCCAAAATGGGCTTTGAGCACAACTACCAACTCAGAAAGACACAAAAGGCCCACACACGGTGTTAGGAAAGCCATATCTGTGTAAAAATCTATTAATGCAGGCTAACCAATTGACAGCCTCTGCAGGTATAGAGATGCTTTCATCTTTGTGATCTTTTGTATTTGTATTAATGATACAACCTGTATATAGTGTAAACTGAAGCCAAGTGCACACCTATACTTCATCTTATGCATTCTGAGTCGATCATTCAAGTCAATAGATGGTAATATTGTGTCAAAATAAACCCATTTTGTAAATCTTTGCAATAGTCGTGTATGCACTCAAATCAGGCTTCGAGTTGTAACTCTTCCTCTGTTAACATTGATGTTGAAATACATTTTGCAGAAATCCAGGTTTATTGATTTCAGTGTATATCAGCTAGAGGAACAGGCTCAACTTGCATCTTAAAAATAATAAACAGAAAGCCACTAAGACTTTGGAGAACTAAAAGGTTGTCTATGCTGTATTTCTCAGGTTTCTTAATGACTGCTAATGAAAAATTACACATTTCACACTTCTACATCATGAACTGGGAGGATTAAAGAAAATTTAAAAAATGGTAAGGTCCTGCACTTTCCTTTTTTTTCCTGTACTGCTGTTTTGAGGTGTACCATGATAATCTTAAAAGCGATCTCTGCAATCCTTATCTGTCATTGAAACAAATTCATTCGCTGGGTGTCTGAGCAACATGAGGTGAAATAAATTTCTCAGAAGTCTATCCCCGGAAGGCTTCTATCCATTACTGTTACAAGTTTGCAATGGAAATGGCTTTACTGCTATGCAGAGAGTATGATAAAATTTAAGGCCCTGTGAAAGATGCATTAGAACAATAAATATAGTTCAAATAATGCATTAGGGACAAAATATTGCTGAATGTGATATGTTTATTTATTCTGACAAATTTTTGAGTTTATCAAAGTAAATGGAGAACTACTTAAATCTGGAAGTTAAGCTAAAGAGTAATAAAAGTGAAAAATTATGCACAAATTGATGTATTCACATAGCATGGGGATTAGCATTTTTTCATTTTACCTATATATAGTACCCAGAGTGCCAGACACCCTGGCAGATATGATCATCATAAATCAGAAGATTCGTCATACTCAGCTACCTGATTCCATCTTAGCTCTTCCAGATGTTCACTGTCTATACTTTAAAAGCACATTATGGATCATTTTCGTCTTTTCAACCAGGAACATCAAAGCCTTTATATCTACTACAATTACAATTAAAGTCTGATCAAACAAGGAACTGAGTAGCCTCAGCACACTGCTTTATTTACAACTAAACACTTATTTATATCTCTGAAGATATGTGTTAGAATACTATTGCTTTAAGTGGGGCTTAAACCAGGCTTAGATGCAGGCATTGGCTTTAAACCTCTAATGAGCTGTGGGCTAATGGCAGTTATATTACAAGTCTGTTGTTCTTGAAGATAATTCCAGCTTTATAATGTCTGCACTGGCATTGTATTTGAACAGTTGGATTGAATGCCAGATGGATAGTACAACAAATACTCTATTGAAGCAACAACTTACCCTTTGAAAGTTTTGCTAGGTTTCAATTCAACACTGATTTTTAAATACAAAGAGAAAGAAAGGTGTCACTTGTCTGAATAAGTAAGTATAATAATATTTCATCCATAAAAATGTTTTCTCATTTTTTAGCAGAAGAAAATAGATGAAGATATTTAGATAAACACTTAAATAAAATTTCCCCCTAGTAAGAGTTTCTTGCAAGGTAACTTGGGATATCAGTCTGTGTCTGAGTAGCAGATATTACATAACCTTAGGCTTTAGAGTTTTGCACTGTTTTGTTCCCACTTGACAAGACGTGTCCCCCTGCATGACCCACCTTTCTTTCACAAGAGGCCAGATGTTAGGTATAACGTGTTTCTAACACAACATGCTCCACACAGTCTACTTTTATGCTCTAGGGTGTGTTCCCGTGGATCAGCCCAGGTGGTGAGTACTTTGCATATGCCTGTTGCCATCCAGCTGCTTTCTGTCTTGAGTTCAGTGCCTGAAAGTTCAGACTGCCACGGTCACTTCCCCATTGTGCTTCAGATAAGCCTGCTGGTGATCTGATCCTCTAATTTAAACTCTCTACTGAGTATTTTCTGGGGGGAAGGATGGTGGTGTGGGGGAATATGCTTAGCAAAGAATGTTCTTGCAATGCTTATTTTATGGCATTTTATCCTCAGAAGTTAGGAACTCACTACCAAATGTCAGGCTTTCTGTGATGTGTTCCCTGCTCCATTCTGGTTTCACCTTTTGTAAATTGGACTTGTCTCAACATATCAGGCTGGACAGCTCAACCTGTCCTCATTCCTCCTGCAAGATATGACTGTTTTGATGTCTTCTGTGCATATTTGCACGTCTCATACTAACAATACACATTCAAATTGGTTCCCACTTTTTTATCCATTTGTTTTTTGTGGCAAGTTTGTCCTTTTCTCTGCAGAGTCTTTGAGCCAACAATTCATTGCTTCATGGAAATACACAAGCACCTGAAAGATAAACAGCCAATTGTCCTTGACTGTAGCACTGGCCATTTCTCAACAATAGTTTTTATTGAGGTTTTAAACCATTTTATTGGTCAGGGTTGCTGTCTGAAGTGCAATTCAATAAGCTATCCAGTGCATGTTAGGTGTTAGCAAAAAATACAAAATGAAGTTCCTACTACAGATGCATCTTGCAATTTCTAAAATGGCCATTAGTCCTGTTTAATATTACAGGCCATCAAGAGTATAAATTGTGAGGAAGAATAGAGAGCTCTGATTATTTTTTCACTTGCACTTGGTAGTGAAACAGTGCAACATGATGAGCCTGTACTTGGCAAAGCCAGTGAAATAGTTTCCTCAACTTCAGTAAGCTCTGTGTGCATCATACTCTTCAGCTTAACTGTTTGGGTTTCAGATACATTGGTGTTTATAAAGTTAGAATATTATTTTCTAACTGGCCTATGTTCATGTGTTACTGGGAAAATGGCAGGGAATTACACATTTGCAGGGAGCTTCCTCCTTTCTGAAATAACACAGCTTCTTCAGGGTAACTTTCTCAAAGTTAACATCTGCTCTACCTTATGGTTATACAGGTAAGGATTTCAGCAGAATCAAATACTTTACAGATAATAGGATGGAATCACACTTCTGCTAACTCTCTGCTAAGGGATACAAATCTTTATGTTCATATTTGATTTTTCTAGTGTGCCTCACCTCTCTTACACTTCCATTTCAGTCAATTGAATATTTTACCCTAACCTACCCTTTGGCTCCAGTAAAAGAAAAATGAAAAAATATTGCCATACATTGATCTTCTCTCTTTCCATAATCCTTTTGTCAATGTCAAAAGGAATAAAAAGTTGTAATAGACTTTTTGTAGGATACTGGCCTATCTCAGGTGAATAAGAGATTAAAGAAGGCAAAGTTTCCATGACAAATGAAAAGTACACAACGAATACTTGCTAATGATTAATTTTTAGATATTATCTAAATCCAGTTTATCTAATTCGCCTCACAGGATTTAATTATGCTTGCATTTAATTAGACTGAAAAGCCGCTACTGCCATTAAACACTGCAGAACTGTTTCAACTATTCTCATTTTAACTGCTTTGCCTCCCTTGTTTATTAAACAAAATGTGCTTGTGCTTATCAACTAATTTTAATGTTACAAGCAGCACTAAACCTTTCTGAGCGGTACTTAAATGAAGACTTGCTCTATAATACCTAAATATTTTTATCCAGAAAGAGGTCCAGAATTTATATAAGCATGGTTTAGCAGCCAGCCACAATATCATGTTAGAGCTAATGAATGAAGTCACATACAATTTAAAAGTGAGTGGTGGTTATAAAAGGTCATTTTTGAATATAATAACTGAATGTAGTAGCAACTCAGTCATATCTTTTTTGATAATTTTTCTGAAGATATTGCAGTGCAGTTTGAAAAGAGCAATAAAGGAGTGATATATGTATAGAATTTTCCTCCCAGCAGGATACAAAAACATAACGAGCAGAGATGTAGGATGTGGTAACCTGCATGTCTCAAAATACTGCCTTAAGATGACCTATTTTATGGAATATCAGTATCTATATACCTCTGGTGAGGGACCCAAAATTATTTTTATTTGACTGGTAAATTCCTTCAATTTTAATGTAAATCTTTTTATCCTAATATATAAATCATAATGCAAAGTGTCAAGTGTTACATTTTTATTCAATTTCTTTCATAATATAAACCAAAATCCATCTTGCAGGGTATTTGACTTGATGCTATAATTGAAAATGGTTTCTGGATGAATATCATAGAAAACTTAAGCACAATCAGCTGGAGGATCAACATCTTGTGATGCATTCATGGATGCTTGAGTTCAGTGTAGAAGGACTAAAGCACAATTGAGAGTCAGAAGTTTCATAAACCTGTCTCATTACATTACCTGACAAGGACAGTATGGAGATTATAAAGCTTATTACCTGCGTCTAAAATAATCTCTCTTGTGAAATATGCAGGTATGAAAGAAAGTGCTCTAAAAAACTGCTGAGAAACATGTCAAAACCAAGTCTGACAAATACCACAGAAGTTCACTGTTGCTACTGAGGTAGACTATTAATATATTAAGAATATATAGGGTCCCCCCGAAGTAATTTCTACTCTCATTTTCCATTATAATGTATTATTACTTCCTCAGTAATTTTTATTCAGAGCTCTGAGCTATAAACTCTGACACAATTTCTCAGGCATCTTTAAAAAATGAGAAAGTCAAACCTTTCATGGGTTCTGGATCAGATAAATACAAAGACTTTTTTAAAAAATTGTTGTCATCTTTGTCTTCTTTCATCTTAGCACAGAATTATCTTTAGAACTAGCACTTCTTCCTTTCAAATATCAATGAAAAATGGTTCAACGATGTGATGAAACAATCAAAATAGAGTAAATTCCCACATGTCATCTGAGCCATGAAAGCTCATTGCAAATTTGAACTAATGTGTTTAACACCAAGATTTGTCACTACATTGCCTTTGCCCTGAACTAAAAATGCCTGTCTGGTCAGTCAAAAGTGCTCAGCTCATGATACCTGCACTGTTAAATTTGTCTCACCCTTTATGTACTGCCCACAAGAAACAAGGTAATTTGTAGATATGTTATTAATTCTAGTTGCTGCTTGTTATTCTGGACTCCAGTCATCCTTGTTTTAGGGGTGTGATTCCCTCTTAATCTCCATAAAGTCTGTTCACTAGAAGGGGAAAAGATTTTAAATGAAAGCCTAATTTCTGATGATTTAGACAAACCCAGGAAAATATTAGTGTAAACCACACTGAGACATCTCTCTCTCTTTGTGTATCTGTGCAACATGATGGACATGAATCACAGTCTATTTTGAAACACTTTATGAGTGTTTGGATTAAAGACTGGTGTTTGTAGATGCAGCTCTCCATTAGCCCAGCTAGACCTAAGGATTACCACTTGTTCCTTACTAGTTTTTTTACCTTTGGTCTTCTTGGGACAGCTGCCTTTCTGTAGGATGTAATCTAAATATTTTTGACGCATATAGAATCTCTCTTGTTTCACTAGTAGTGAATACACAAATTCTGGCATTTATGTTAGAAATTTCATATAAATATCATATGAAGAGAGTTCATATTAGCACATATATCAGCTTGAGCTTGCAGACACTAGTGGATGTTTTAGGAGGCTGTCAACTGTTGAAGCATCTCTCTCTCTTGCACAAAGGCACTTGACCAAGATTGGGTTCCTGGTAATTGTGCAGCTGTTTAACTCTCCCTACTAAATTGCCCATCCTAAATCTCCCCCACAGGTTTAAACACTCTGCTACACTTCCTCAGTCATCAGAATCTAATCTGTACCAGTTTTCAGGCATATTTTCCACTCCTGCTCTAGGTGAAAAAATTTTGCCAGCAGTGATCATAATTTGCTACTTATTTCTACAAAATTTAAACACAGTAAGACCTTCACAGGTCAAGTACTGTCTCATAAAATATTCAACTAAACTATTGGCAATTTGAGAATGCTAATTTAAATCAAAACTCTGTCTGAGGTAAAAGATAAGCCTACTTGGAAAAAAAAAAAGAGAATAAAAAGGCCACAGAGATCTTGTTTTTTCACTACTTCTTCTTTTTGTCTTGATTTTAGATAAACTGCACTCAAATGGTTCTCCAGTAATTTCGATGAATGTTCTTGAACTTTAACTCTCCTAGGTCAGACTATCAATTGCTATATATATCTATGACTTTAAATTATTTAGAAAGATTCTTTACCCTTTGTGGTCTGGCTTTTTTCAGTATGAATAGGGTTGGCAATGGCCTGCAAGTTGCTCTCAAAATATACCAATTTCAATATTTCCCCAGCCTACATCTGCCTTGACTAGCCAATCACTCATTCACCATAACAGATACTGCTCTTTTCAAGTGAAGTAGAATGCCTAGATATCTGGTCTGTGATGTATTATGGAGTCTCAGAAAATTGACCTGGACAGCAAGTATTTCCCATAAAGGAATGCTGCAACTCCAGGACTGACTGGGATTAAGGAGTCAAAGATCTCTTTCTCTCCAGCTAGCACTCTTATTCCTGGCATGGCAGTAAGAACAGTGCCAACACTGTAGGACACCCTCAAGGACAAGACACCAACAGCACAATGGTAAATACTAATTCTACAGCTGTAACTATCACCCTTTCCCTTGTTAATTATCCCCTTTCTTATTCACCCCTATTCTTTTTCATCCCCATTCTTTCCATCTCTCCTGCCAGTGTAGATACACAGAAAGGTTTAGGACTGTTTCAAAGTGCTTTGCATTGCCCATGAAATATCTTTATATCTGGGGCCAGAAGGCTTCAACCATCACTACAGTAGCAGGCTTTAGAGGAGACTTTAGAGCCTTTCCTTTGTTTAAAGAGTATGCTATTCATCACAAATTAAGTTCCTCACAGGTTGATATTAGTTCTAATATGATCTAAAATCTTCACAAAAAATCTTCATGATGGGATTGAATGCATACTCATCAACTTTGCAGATCATGCCATCCTGAAAGGAGAGGTTGATACTACAGAATGAGAACTGCCTCATGAACAGAAGCCAGAAGATTGTAAGGCTGAGTTTAACAAAAAGAAGTTTGAAGTATTGTACCTGTGGGTAGCAGGATGCTCTGCCTGGAATGGGGAAAACAACTTGAACAATAATTATTATTAAATCCAGACTCTTTCCAGGAGATTCAGCACACATCTTATGAGCAGAGCTGTTGCCAAAACCAAAGATATGTGTAGTTCAGTGGCCTGTCTTCTACAGCAATTATTAATGGATGGCTAATGCAGAGGAGACATATTGTGGTATATCCCTTAAACATTATGTCAGCCTCCAGCAGTCTGCAATACAGGGATTTTATGTTCCAGTGGTGATTTCTGCATGCTTAGAAAGCCTCAGCACATTGTTTTATGTTAAATCATCCAAATTTTCTTTTCATTTATGGAAGCTTTTGTCCTTCAGAATGTTGTATGGCAAGTAGTGCTACAGCATAACCGTGCACCATTGAAACAGTCACTTCTTTTTGCTTTCCTTGAATTCAGGTCAACCATTTTTGAGAGTATTCTGCATTGGAAAAGAGCTGCCCATTCTCCTTTAAGTTTT
Source organism: Cichladusa arquata (assembly GCA_026413545.1). Lineage (NCBI taxonomy): Eukaryota > Metazoa > Chordata > Aves > Passeriformes > Muscicapidae > Cichladusa > Cichladusa arquata. The sequence continues at coordinate 26,992,731 of JAOTQP010000870.1, read as the reverse complement.
GCAAAGAGAAAGTTGTCATAGTGTTGTGAACATTTATTAGGCAAGCTCTCAGATACCAGCCCAGAGGTCTCCCAGAGTGCAGTAAAGTATACGCTGAAGAAAGGTTCAGCTTCTTTTCAGGCTGATCAGGGAGATTCAGCTGGTCACAGTTGAGGTAATGTAAAGCCTGTATAACGTTATCAACTCTGTATCTTTCCATACCAACGACTCAGCTTTTAATTTATACCCTGTGGGATGCTTCACAAGGATATTCTACTCTAAAACTGAGGTGCTGGTGCCCAGGAAGACTTCTGCAAACCCTGGAGATGTATTGAATAGAGTTTTCTTTTCCAAAATAGAAAATCTCTCTGAAGACTGACAGATTCTGACAGTGTCTATTTATAAAAACTACTGTGACATACATGTCAAAGTGCTGATGGAATTTGTTAAAAGTTGGTGTGAGAATTGAGATGTTTTGTCATTTACAGTAACCTCCATTTTAGTATAGCCTCTCTGATGGCAAAGGATTGTGTCTAGCCTTCTGTTCCTCTGGCTGATACCCAGCTTATTGAGGAAGCTTTAATAATAGCATTTAGCTTTTATAGCATTTTTTATTTGAAGCTTTCAAGTTCTTTACAGGAGTGGGTACTATTATTATGATTTTTATAGACAGAAGAACAGATTGGGTTACACAGTAAATATACAGATGAACGATGAGCTATGCTTGGTTTTCTTGCTCTTTAAGCAAGTCTGCTAATCACCAGCCAAATTTATCTTTTAGGAGAGCGGTGGGATATGGGAGGATCTAACAAAGTGAGGACATATTTTTTGAAGTTCTCTTTACAGTGGAAGTAGTCCTCCTGTTGCGATGCAAAGATGAACTATAGGCAAATAATAACTGATCTTTTTTCAAGCAAAGATCACTGCAAATGAAAGTTCAGCATGATGCATTGAATGCTTCCTGCCCTAATGAGGAGTTCTACACCGCTGCTCCTAATGATGAGCAAGACACAGGCTTAGTGAGTGTTGAAAGGGTTGGTTACCCTTTCCACTTACAGTAGGGAAATTAGCTTCAAGAAGCATAAAGCAGAACTTGAACAAAGCAAGAACAGCATTCTTGAACTGAAATTAGTTCAGCATTTACAGAATTCAATGAAGTAGAAAGATTTTTTTGCTAGATGAAGTCAGAGTATATGCATGTATCCAACAGGTGGAAGAAGAGCAATGAACTGCTTGAGTGAAGATTCCTGCACAGGACCATGGATGATGAAAACCTGGCAGGTCTGCCATGAGATATCCACAAATGAAATGATAGTGTTTTGCAATTGATAGCGTGTGCTTGGTCCTGACACAAACACAGACAAGCCCTGCTTTTACTAGTGAAAATGAGACAGAATAAATTAATTCTTGGTGCATTCTCTTCTTTGTACAGTCTTTTCCAATATCTTTTTGTATCCCTGGTCTCCTATCTGGCTTCCATCTACTGTTTGATTATCTATCTTTAAAATCACTTCTTTTCACACAAAGGCATTTTCTTTCAAACCAGTGGATAGCATGAAATGGAATGCACTTTCCATTACATGTATTTTCCCAAAGAAATCATCAACAACCACAATAGAAAAGGGCAAAATTTGTGGCTTAGAGTAGGGATTCTGTCTCCACTTAAGAAACACAGAAACTAAAGAGGAAACTGAAAAAGCACAGTGTTTCAAACCCAAGAGGCTTGTGCTATTCTTGGATTAAAAACGTGTTAAACAAAAAATCAAAACATTCTATTTCTTCTGCAGGAGTACCAGGATTGTACTAAGACTGTATTTCTATTATATTACATATGTGTATATAGGAGCATTTGTGTGACAAAGTGAATAAAATAGGACAGAATGCAAAGTGTGGCAACTTAAAGTCATGACAAAGCATCCAGGAATATTTTTCAATATGATTTGCCAGAGATGTTAAAGCTAAAAGGCTCTTTGAGGACAACAGACACAGAAACGACGTGGAGACTATGCAGAGCTCATGGCTAACAGGGATATTACTGAGGAAGCACACACAGAAGATTAAAGTCCATTCACCACAGTGTGTTACTGGGACTTTCTCAGAGTAGAGTATATCTTTTCTCTGGAAAGTTGGAGAAACTGTCAAATAAAAGTGTCAGAACAAAACATTTCCAATTAAATTAATAAAATGGATAATAACAATTGCCAAAACCAGATTACAATGTCTGAAACCAAATGGTATTTGCACAGGATTTCTGAAGGAACTCAGATAGGAGATCACCAAACAGTAGCTGAGATATGTAATACATTGCTCAGTTTGCCAAAGGAATAGAAAGCAGTTAGTGTTACTATGTCTTTTCCTTAAGTGTCCACTTCTGGCAGTTTTCAGAGATAAGATATTGGATATTGGGCTATGCAGCTCTTTAGTTTCAGCTGTAATGAAAATTCATGTGTTAATAAACAACACTAGTTATTTAGGATTGAGCAAATGAATCTAAAAACACAGAAATATCTATCTTCTGTTTTCTAAACATAACTTTCAAATATTGATGGCAATAAATATGTTAGTTCTTCTTCTTCCTCTTTATAAAGGTTGGACATTTAGGATCTAGAAGAAGAGTCCCAGTGATTAAATGATTGAATTAAAGTACTTACTTCCTTCTGATCACTAAATCAAAGATTTATATAGTTGGTTACTTTTACTCCAGTTTTCACATTCCTGCTATCACAAACATTTCTCTTTAAAATCCTTGTGCAATGCAGCAGTGTTGAGGAACTATGAGTGTTTTCTCAAACTAAAGATGATTTTTGAACTGGGAAGTAGAGATAAATATTGTGAATTGGTTTGATTTGTGTTACGCAGGAGAAATTTTAAATGTTAATTGATTACATATATTTTGGAGTCTTAACAAGTGAAAGAAAACAAATACTTAGCAGGAGCCATTCCTGGTGATTAAAAATGCTCAGGTTTAACAGCAGAAACAAGGCAAAATTATCCAGAAGATAATTAAATAGAATTACAGAACATCCATTCTCAGGGTAGATTTGTGAGACCGAAATTTAAATCAATAACACTATTATTGCAAGGATTCCTTGGCTTGTCTAGATACAAAGGTTGTATGTATCTGACCAGCTGTAGCTCTTTATATTTGGTCAAGTTAATCTTGTCCTGTGAACACCAATTTCTTACCATTAATTGTAAGGAATTAATTTCTGCAGCACAATGATCTTTATTCCAGAAGCATGCTGCATGGCCTATAACATTTTCTGTGGCTAGACACGTCTGTTTCCCTGACTTAAGGTGAGAGCAAGCCTCTAGCAATTTAACACTCTAAGCCATGCACTAATAAAGGTTAGGTTCATTTTATATGTGAAAGTAATGAATGCCTGAAATTAAGGTAGAGATATCCAGTGGGTTTTCCTTCTGTTTGCAATTCAGGCAAACAGGTTTTGGGGAGTCTATCCATCTAATGGACAGCATGATAGGAGCTTTGAAAATTATCATCACATGGTGTGGTTTACACTGAGCTCATTGATGACATGTAGTGATATGGAACACAATGTTCTTTCCTCTGTTCTTTGCAAGGAGTAAGTAGTCTGTTGTTAAGTGATATAGAAAATGCAAAAAAAAAAAAAAGTTGGCTCTGTTTTAGATTGATTTGCATGCTAATATCAGAAAATGCAGAAATTGCATCTGATGCTCTAAATCCTGTTGTTCATGAAGACTGTTCTTAAAGCATAATTAAAATCTGGAATACACTGAGCTGGCAGTAAAAGAAGTCTTGTCAGCTAGAAATTACTACATCTAGGCTGCAGGGTGAATATAAGAAAGAAGTAAATTACAATTGTTAACCTATTTGAGATGGTCTTTCTGTCTTCATTTTTGCCAAATATATATGTTAAATTTTGGCTTATTAGAAAGTCTGTCATTTTGATGATGAGAGATATATACAGAGCAAGGGGGTAAGAGAGAAAAATGTGGCTGAACTGCAGAGTTGCTCTAAAATATACAGGTCATCAGTAGATAAAAAATTGATTGGAATCAGAGGTCAAGAAAATTGATTCTTGATGAATTAGTGTCACAATCACAACGTGCTGCTGGCCAACAAGTCAGCTCTGTTTGATCAGTTCTGAATGGTCTAGGTCCTTATTCCTGATGTTTGAAAAGCTGAATATCAAGCTTAGAGGGACCTGCAGTAAGAATAACACTGGGCAAATATGGATAAAACCATGGCAGAGTAAGGAGAGGAAGTATGGCTGTCCATAATTTCTTCACATAATTTTTCAACACACTCTAATATTTGGGAATGACCAAAGATTGTGTCATAGCAAATCATGATACCAGTAAATTTTTTTTACCAGCAATTTTCTAAGCAGTGTTTCTGGAACAGTAAAGAAAAATAAGATAAGTTCCTTACTAAATAAAAACCCTAAAATTCACAAGGAAATAAGTGAACTTCTGTTTTTGTTATTGTCAGAAATATTCTGATTTTTCTCACTGTGTTCTTCTTGTTCTTTTGGATTGCTAAAGTACTTTAGAAGCTTAATACACTTCTATTAAGAAAAATTGAATCACTGCACATTTCAGCTCCCATTTATCTATCTTGGGTTTTTTTAGTTCTCTTGTATTATCTGATAATTTCAGCATCTTTCTCAACATTATGCAATTTATATTTGTATTTTGTTTCATTCTGTGTCTTAGAATACATTGAATAATCAGGATACGCATTAACGTATTATAAATTTCCTCTAAGTAAAACAGGTTGCTAAATATTACTTTGAGCACTAATTTGTGTGTTCAGGTTAATATTTCTACTTTGCAAAAACATAAAAATGTGAAGTTGAACTAATCCAATCATGATGTGGAGAGCACATTTTCTGTTATATCCTGGAGTGCCATCTATATTTATGAGTTGTAAAGAACAAGAGCTTTTGACTTGATTGGCAATTTGTAGTGATATACAAGCTAAATTTTCTCAAACCACTGTTACAGGATCATCATCTTTATCACAAACTGTAAATAGGCTAGCTTACAAAATAATGTTGAGAATCCAATGAGGTATGATGTTAACAGCAATATAAGTAGGTTTATTAATGAGAATTGTTCAGGTCAAAACACATGAACTATTAAAGTTCAGACTGTTGAATTACTAGTAGTTTTTTCATTGCTCTTGTTGCACCAAGATGATTTATTTGTGGAGTCTGAAAATGAAGAGTTTTGTGGACTTTTTAGAAGATAAATTTCTAATCAATCCTATTTTGTGGCCTGAAATAAGCTGACTGTAGACTGAGTAGGTTTTCAGCATTCCTTAGCTTTGTTCATTGCAGCTACACACATGAAGCTGAGATGTAAAAAGAAATTCCTGAGCCCATTTCTATGTTGAACTTGTAGGTATGATGTAGAAAGCTAATTCTGGTTGGGAGGGGGAAAAAATAAAACGATTTTTATTGCTTTTCTCCTTTTGAATTTGGGGCTTCTCTAAAAGCCTATGCAATACAATGTCCCTCTTTCATTTTCAGCTCTGCTCTGACCTCTTTCCTGTACCAGGTCTTGCAAAAGGATTACAAGCCAGGGTGACAAGATACTGTGCTTTTGTGATTCTCACCTTGCTCTGTAATAGCAGCTCTCATCTACCAGGTGGAGGAAAGAATCATTCTGAAGTTGTTCCAGCCATGAGGAAGATTTAAAATAATTGATTGTGATAGTAGATACAGGGCTGAAATCATAAGTGTGAAATGTTTCACCAGCAATGCATGAGCATAAGTAACATTATGACAAACAGAGAGCTGTGAATATATACGAGTTATTTTTCCCTGATAAGTTAAGATCAGGAAAACTGCTCAAATTTTTCTCATCAGCACTATAGTCAGTCATAAAAGATTTCTGCATAAATGTTTATAAACATGTGATGGTCTGAATTTCCTCATTATTATCAATGAACACGTCACCTTATGCTTTATTCAGAGATAATTCCAATTGGTAATAAGTTTTCCATACTTAATTGGTATGGAAAATACTGGTGCTTAAATTGCCAAACTCTTCTTTTTTCTCTCTGGTCATCTCTCCTCCTCTGCTATTACCTTTCCTCTCTCTGTTGCTCCTGGAGGTTACAGTTTTCAAGTACATGTTTTAAAGTAAGGTTCCTGGGAGCCAAGCATGATAGGAGAAAACTGCACAGTAGGTAAAATCAAATGAATCGTTAAAGATGTGTGTGTCTTTGCTTGTCTCTGTAATTAAGCTCTTCTCTGAGCTGCCCAGCCATGGAGATAGCAGGAGATCTAGTCTTGTTGCTCTTTACCGTGCTTGTGTAGTCTCAGACCTGATTATCACAACTCAGCCCTCCTCTGAAGCCAGCTGTGACCTATAAAGGAGAGGTTGCACTTAGTGTCAGTCCTTTGGAGCCATGCATTTCTTTAGGTAAGTAGTACAGTTGAAATTGGATTTTGTGACAGAGGGTATCTGTTTATTTGGTTTTTTAGTTTGCACATCTTCTCCCTGGATCAGCTGAATCATGTGGGGGCCTCCTTTGCTTGTGAAATGGACACAGCCCAAGGGAAAGGTTCCAGGCCTATGAGTTAAAAAGTGAGAGCAAGAGTAATGACATGAGATCCTGCAGATCAGGCTTACTCTGTGAGACTGTGAAGAGGAGCAGGGAATAGAGAACCTGGCCTTATGAGGCAGAAGAAATCTTTGCAAGAGCTGAACAGAGTGTGCATTGTTAGTGGTGACTCAGAGACCCACTGGACTATTATCAAGAATCTTCCTGCAAGGAGGGAGGATGCTGAAGGAGAGGTATTCATGTCCTTGGTGTCACTCTTTTTTACCTAATTGCTTTGAGATTTTTCTATTTGAAATACTAAATATGCCAGTTCCTATTATAATACAACCTCGCGCTGTTGACTTTTAAATCCCTCTGACCTTTTGAAATGTGTTCTTAGAATACAAAAGTCTAGGCATATTGATTTCAAAACTCTGGTCACCAGGGATCTGGCTTCAGTGTATAACCCATAATCCAGTTAGATAGTTAGGCAGTGTCTCAGTATGAACCTAATGTATGGTTTTCTGTTAGCTTTATGTGCCTGTGTTCTAATACCTGGGCAAACAGGGAGCTGCCATTCTGGAGCTGTGAGCTAGATTTCCTGGATAGCCTTTGGAGATGCTTTTGTCACAGATAATATACAGTGAAATGTTCAGAGTGGTATGAATGTCAGGACACTGAATGACAGACTGAACAACCTGTCATTCTGTCAAAAATAGCAGTATGAATGGCAGAAGGGCTGGAAGAATGGCAGGTGGTGTTGGCATCCAGATTAACAGGTTATGAAGATCACAAGTCAGTGCTTTTCAGGGTATCCAAAACTAAAAAGGCATCCTAAAACCTGGAATGCTCTTTGATCTCCTTGGTATACACGTTTTTGTGTCTGAATTTTCGGTGCTCTTGAGTATGGGACATAATAGTGGGAATGAGGGACATTAATTTTGTTTCAAATACAAATATGTCTCCTCTTTTTTATTCCTTTCTTTGCTGCACTTTTACTACCATTGTTATAAGAAATACCTTCTTGTTGGAGTCCACAGAACTTTCATGCTTCTTTAAGTGAAAAGAACAAGAATGTTTGTTCTGAATGCTTTGGTCCTGAGTCAGCAAGGACCTTGTAGACATGTTCACATTAATTAATTTTTGGGGTTTTTTTTGTCGCTGAATGCATGGGTCAATCGAAATGTAAATTGTATGGAAAAATTCTTCTGTGACAAAACATGAAAACTGTACTGTTTCAGGAATACTGCCACAGAAAATGCTTTAACAGACTGTCACCTCCTCTAATGAAAAAATACTCAGTACTTATGGGCAAAGGGAGTATGACATATAGCAAAAATTAATATAGCAGTCATTTGTCAGCAAGAGCCTGAATTGGTGTTCGATCTGTTTTTGAAATATGTGTCTGTGTGTGCCATATACATGCCTAACTACCTGTATACACACATATAATGTATAGCTATATAAAAATGTGGATTGCTTTCTAAAGCTGGAATTCCTTGAAACTCAGAGGAAATATTTTTGGGTTCTTAATTTTGAAAAGGCACTTACTTGCTTCAGTTTTGTCTGGATTTTTTTTCCTTTAAAATTCTTATCTTGGTAAGGAAAATTCTTAAGTTAATATAATATATTATTTGTTTTCTTCAGTGTGCATTTCCCATTTCGGAAATTTTTTTTCTGTGTGTAACATAGTTTTGACTGTTATGAAAAATAATATTTTCAGTTTTTTAAAGTAAAAGCTGAGTTAGGCCCTTTGTAGAATCCTTGATTTGAATAAAGACAGACTGTGATTTACAAGAACAGGCACAAGTCAGATGAACCTATAGCAGAAAATTTATAAACACTGTGCTTGGCTATATGGTCAGTTAGAATTTGTATCACTTTAGAAGCTCTATCTTTTTTTTTATTGCTTCATGAGTATATCTCCCTGTATAAGTATGAAAAGTATATCCTGAACTTCAATTGCAAGTCTGGTTTTGCCTCAAAAGGGCAAGCAGATTGCAGATAAGTATGGAAGTTTGAAGGACTGCGGCTCTTGACATTAACTCCAGCATCTAAGTGTGGCAATACTAATGTTAGCTAATAAAGTAGGGAATTTTAAGTGGTCTGAATATTGGTCAAAATCTTATATCAGGGGTGGATTATCTGGTCAGTAATGTCATAAATATTTTCAGAAGTTTTGCTGAAAGCATAAGTTGAAACAATTACCTTTGTATGCCTCTCCATTGGTTGTTTCTTTGATCATCAGCTTTTCATATTTCCCTAGGAGATAAAATGTGCCTCAAATTTTGCCCTATAAATTCATTCTTATTCCGTCCTTAAGAATTTAATTTGACTAATCTTCAGGCTGTGATAGGAAAGCTACCCAGAACTGTGATATAAATTAACCTCCAACAGTAGGTTATTCTCCATATTTTCTAAGATATTTTTTACATATTCCATCAACTTTGAATAAAAGTGATATAAAATACTTTGCAGTTGTAAATTAACTCTGAGGTGAAGGAATGTAAATTTTGGTTAATACAGATTTTTTTTTAAGTCCTTTTAATTAACTGAAGATGTTGAAGGCATAAGTAAATGTATCATCCTGCAGCACCTGCATATCCATTTTTGAGATGTCACATCTTAATTGACTTCCTGTCTATCTATTCTAGTATCCTATATCAGGTTACCAGTTCCAGAGACATTTGCCAAAGATGCAAAAAAGAGCTCAAAGAACTGGATGGAATAATTTGGCCACTGGAGGAATACATAAATAAGCAATGGTTAGTTATGAACTGTTGACATTAAAAAAAATACCTGAAGTACAGGGGGTGTACTTATGCTACAGTGTAGCATGGCTTGGTTGCTCTATGACAATCCTTTCTTCTCTCTTTAGATTATTTCCCTCTCTGAAAACGGCACTTGTTAAGAATTTAGTGGGAAAATAGAAGAAGACAACACACAGAGGAACATGTGCTGTCATATAAAATCAATGGTTCCCCCTCACCCTGAGTACAGTATTTAGCTCTGGTTTCTCAGTCTTAAAGGAAAATAAGAGAACTGCAAACAGTTCAGAGTGGGCAACATTTGGGAGTAGCCTGGAACCCCTCTGCATGAAAAGATTATTCACTGATTATTCACTGTCCTTTCTAAAATAGGAAACAGGGCCTTAGGATCCTCCTAAACAAATTATGAAGTTGTTCATAACATTAGAACAAATTCTGTGAAAATCCTTTTTAAAGGATGTTGCCTGTACTTAGAGTATATTTGTGTTCAAGGGCAGATCTGACAAGCACTTGGAAAAGTCATCTTTAGGGAGCTTGTAAATGGACAAGAAGACACCCAGGAAATATGAGCTGGAAATAGTAAAAATCTAGGAAAATTATACTTATGTGTTTAGGCTTTCTCTGGTTTTCTTGTTCCCTAGGGCCCGCTTGCAGGAGCTGTTGGAGACAGAATAATGAGCTAGATAGGCCATTGATTTGAATTAGTGTGGTCTTGCATGTACTTTTATCTACTCCCAGTTACACCTTGCAAATCAGATTTTTATCTGCTGTTTGATATCTTTATTCCTGGCCCAGTCTGTATATGAGAATAAAGCATTTCACGTCTCAATAGAAATTGAACTTTTAATTAAAAGACTGCATATGTATTCCTGTTCTATTTGATACCTGGAGATTTTTGGGTTGGGTTTTTCTGGGTTTTTTTTGATCTTGTCAATAAAGCCTTGTGCATTTGGCAGCATATCTTACCTAACTGGAGTCAGTTTTGTTTATGTGATTATCTTACTTCTGTCTTGGTAACTTTCTCTTACTTGAGTGTCACCTCATACCACTTTGTCCTTTGGGTGGTCACACTGAGTACATACCTCTGTAAAATAATATGATCTAAGTATATATTGCATTTTGCTATGATATCATAGTGCTAATAAATTATTTTATGCTGTGGTGGATTTCACAGCTTTTAAATGACTATGTTTGGATTCAAAGCAAGATAATAATAGTTCTAATCTGAGTAGTGCACGTGTAATTTATAGGTGTCATAGGCCTCTGCATTGGCTTTACTGCCAGGTTACAGATTTACCTTTGTACTTGGGCAATCTACTTTTAGATCTAGATTTTATACACATCCAAAAGACTAGTACAATAATCAAAATTTAATATTAACCTAACTCTTCTGTCTCATCTACTGCTGGTACTAGGAGCAAATGAGGGCTAAGACAACAGAACTCTATTTGACAAAACCTAATCCAGCTTTATGGTTCCCTGTGTCCTTGCCAGAGATTTCTTGCACAGAGGGCTCCCTGGATTTATAGTAGCAGTTTGGATGTTTGTATCTATCTGGTTAGTTTTCTGTGAGTGCTTCTCACATGAAAAACTGGCAATGTGCCACTCAGACTGGGGAACCTTAAATAGTTCTGTCTTTCTTCCTTTACCCTCCTCTCTTCTCTTTTCCACATCAGAGCTGTTTTCAACCATTCACAAAAAGGAAAATTAAACTTGTTTTGGCTTACACAGGGCATTGTGGATTGATGCTTCAAATATATGAATAATTATTGAGAGCATGAATAATCTTGAAGAGAAAATTTATCGCAATTTCTCAGGGTTTTTCATGCCCTTACATTCTCATTTCTTGAGGTCCAAGAAATATGTCTATAAACATGCCTTGATGTGAAAATGTCTCTTATTTTCTTGTCTTTCCCTTCCTTTCAATGTTTTGTTGTATATTTTCTTTCTCTCTTTATTCCTGTCCTCATTCAGTACATTCAGAAAATGCTGAATTAACTTTCTCCTACAATTTTTCGGCTCCCTCCCCCATGACTTTTCTATTTCTTTCCAAATTAATTTGCCTTGCCACCTGGTCTCCTTGGAATTTAGCAATTATTCAGTATATAAAGCCTAGCTCGTAACAGATGGGGCTTCCAAAATACACACATCAACAATGTACATCCTAGGGCCAGAGATTGTGAGTTTGCTGCAGTTTCATTATGACTTCAATTTTCTAATGCTTGTGAACATTGTCAAAGAACATTAACGTTGTTTGTGATACCATGTCTTCTAAATTGTGGAGTTCAGACCAAGGCCTGTTTCTTTGATTTAGAACATAAGTTTGTTTTCCAATTTCATGATCCTGATGGCATATATTTTATAGCTACAGGGATGGGAACCAAAATATAATAACTACCTACGCTTGTTTTCACCTGTGCTTTGCAGAAGGCATTTTAGTGTTTGCATCCAATTATCTAGATCAGCATTTGTCATTTTCTAAGACTTTCTATATTTTCATAGTTAACCTCATCACACATATTTCCATATTTTACAATATAGGAGAGAGTTCTGCATTTTTTACTTATATTAGGCTATATAAGGTATATTGCAAGAAACTTCTGAGATGGAAACTGTTTTAAATGCTCAAAATTCTGACGAGCTACATTTGCACATATCAGAAACCTTTGGGGCAGCTATATAATTTAGGGAGAAAAAAGAAAATGGACTAGGGATAGGGGGGGAATAATATTATAATATTCAGAGTGAGGGGGGGAGGGATACAAAATATCCAGTATTTTTCAAGTGTTCCTGTTTGAGCTGCTCCATTTTGTATAAATAATTGCTGTCCTGAGAATTGTTCCCTGTTGTCCTGGGTGTGGGCAGTAATCACAAGATTTTGTTCAATATTTGTTGCTTTCTTGATTTGTCCAATTTCTTAAATTGCTCTATTTTGTATAAATAACAAATAATGCTGTGGGAGCAGATGCTAACTCTGCAGCCAGAGGCACCTTTAGAGATATGTGAGATGGTGCAGGAGTGATTTGAAACCGGGCATTCTATGTATCACATGGCATGATGATAAGTACTGTCAGGGCCAAACTCTTCTGGAATCTGGAGTTTTGAACTGGAATTTGATCAGAAATTTGTCCAGAAAAATCTCTGTGTTTCTATTCTTGGAATCTCATCTTTGCTAACAGCCCATATCCCATAAAGGTGTCCATAGTTACAAAAGTCAAAGCATCAACTACAGCAACACTTATGCAGCCAGCTGTTAACCTGCAGAACACATCAGCTCCTACCCAAACCTTTCTCAGACACCTGTACAACTGAGGAGAAGGGCATTTGGGCTCTCACATCTTCCACCTTTGGCCACAGAAATTTTGTTGACTTTGTTCCATGTCTCCAGCTGAGGTAATTTGTGTTTACACCCATGAACAGTGAGAGTGAGCTCTTTGGGGTGTAGGTATTGGGAGCCACTCTGCAATTCCTCGATCTGGGCTGCCAGCAACTGATAAGAATCCCATGACAGCAGCTCTGATCAACACCTTTCTGCCCTGCAGATTGGAACATCCATCATTTGGTCTTGGTGTTAATGAGTGTTCTAGGCTCAGATGACTTTGAATTATCCCCTGGGGCTATTAGGGCATTGTACTGGTTCTGCGAATTCACATCTGAGGGCGGAGAAGAACCCACCTTGCCGATGCTACCCAGTCTGCTTATCTCCTCCCACAGCTCTGGTACCTGGTCTCTTCGTGCCTCAGGCACAGCACAGCTCCTGCAGGTGAGGCCAGCAGCAGCTCCATCCCCAGGGAGCAGCACCAGGCACACCCTGTGGCCCCAGCCCTGCATGGCAGCCTCCCTCCTTTGGAGTGGGCCATGGCCAGAGGCTCTGACTCCCTGGGGAAGGCTCTTCATGTGGACAGAGCCCTGTAGCTTGTCACCACCACAGTCATATAGTCCCATGCTGTAAAGGACAGAGTTTCTGGGTCTCTTTCACGCTCCCAGCAGAGCTAGCTGCCCTCCTAACCACCAAAGCACCTTTCAGCTGCCTCTGCTCTCTGCCTGCTTGCCAGCAAAATGGGTGCTGTCTGCTGCAGATGAGCGGTAGATTATTCTTTAATTGGCAGATGGCTGCTGAACATATTCCAGACAGCTTTGGTGATAAATGCTTTTTTGCTGCTGTATGTGGTGAATTGCCTTTTTGCATCATATATGTATTGTAAAAGCTTGATTATATTCCCATGATACCTTTTTAACAATCACTCTGAAGGGAAGAACTGTCTGCCAAGACTTTGTGCTAATTGCCCTACATAGCCAAGAAGAGATAAAAATGAACTAATGTTCTTTTTGTGATCCAAAGCAATCCTAAAGGATCAATTTTTAAAAGTATTATCAAGCATTTAACTAAGCAAAAGGCTAAAGCACAACAAAGAGATTCATTCTGGGAAATAAATTCTTTCAATGGATGAATGCTATCAACTTTGGGACTTAGAATACCAGCTTTATTTGGTTGTGATCCATGGGGAAGATGGGCTACTTAAAGCTCACCTCTTTTATAAAGGTATTGCAATCAAACTAGTGATTTAAACCCTATTGTAATTCCACCTTTTTCAAATTGTGCCTTTCTCTTTGTGAAAGGGAATGAATTGTTAATGGAAACAAAGGCAGGGGGAGAAATATAGTTGAATTATCAAGCCTGTACACTTATGGTATCAGAACACTTTTTAATTTCCTATTAACATGAATAGTGTGTGAGTTTACAATGAAAAAAGTCAGCTACCACATATGCATAGTAGCAGACACGTAACTAGAAGCAAAGTTTGAGGGCACAGTCAGTTCTCCTGCCTGGAGGTCTGTATACTTTCAGAAGGAGCTTTGGGGAAAAAATGATTAAAATATTTAAAATAGTAGCTGTGCTGAACTGGAATTTTTATTTCAGGTTGAACATCACAGAGTCACTGATCAGGCCACAGTTGTAAACCTGTGATTGCAGAATATTCTATTCAGTTTCTGATATCTGAAGTGATAAATTACAAACCTGTAAGAATGTGAATGCTACTGGCCATGTCTTCACATTCACAATTTCCCACACATTGAAAGTTTTGATATCAAGTAGCTTTAACAAAGAAGGAATGGAAAGACTATCATTTTGACTCTGCAAACTGTAGTTCAAAGTTGCATTAGTAAGACGGTTTTCCTGATCAATCACTCAGTTCTCTTGAAAGTCGGAAAAGAAAACCTTCACTAGTCAAATATCTTGTTTAGTTGTTTTTTCTCTCTACTGTTCATGAGTCCATCCTAAATACAAAGCTAGCCACCATATTCCATATGCATATGATGAATGAAGTACCTGTGCTGATCCATTAGACCATCCTCTTCCTTCTGTGGAATTAGATTGGGAATTCTGTTTCAGAAGATTCACCTCCAAAGCAAATTACTTTGTTCTCCCTCCATTGTACTAAAAGCCTTATAGGTTACATGGCAGGATAAAGGGCTTTGAATTTGAGGTGGAAGATCTTGTCATATATTTTCTTTATGATTTCTAAGAGTTTGAATGATTCAAGCTTAACTTTCCAAAAATACACTCTAAGAAAGGGACTCATATAGGTCTAGAAAAAGCTTAAAAAAGGCCTAGGTTCTCCAAAAGAGCATGGTGTCTATGGGATCAAATTTATTCATAGAAGCAGTTTTGTTAATGCTAGATGGCAAGCTTTCTTTTTTTTATAAATTTTTAATAATTTTTTTATCTTTTGAATTTCTGCTTTGACTCTGAGTCCAAGTTAAGGAGTGATAGGGAGTTGTTTTATTTCATTTATTGTAACTGTTTTCACTTATGTTCTAAAATAATGTATTTGTCTCTTTCATCCCTCTATGATTTTTGTATAAATAAACATCACTTTAAGTCCCTTCTGAGATTATTTAAGCAACAAGCACATCACCAGGACTGTACTGAGATAATCAGGCTATTGGATTGCCAGTACAAATTGTGCTACATACTGCAATTACTTGAGTGCTCAATCACAGGTAGTGTTTACTGAGACATGATCACATTCTGTGAATATGTTATTTCCCTCATGACTGTCACCTGCTATTTCATTACTGAAAGGTAGCAAAGAAGAGTCAAACAGAAACTTTGATTAACTGATTATTGAAACTTGTCAGACTATCCAATAACCACATGGGCTTTGCTCCCCTCATCAATGATAAGGCCAAAGTGAGAGATACAGACAGGTATTTAGTTGCTGCAAAGCAGAGCATTTCTACAGTTCAGTATCAGGTGTCTGATATTA
>JAOTQP010000870.1:26951709-26969979 GCA_026413545.1 Cichladusa arquata | reverse complement strand
TTTTTTTTTTTTTTTTTTTTTTTTTTTTTTTTGTTTGTTTGTTTGTTTTTTGTTTGGGTTTTTTGGTTTGTTTTCTTTGGTTTTTGTTCGGGGTTTTTGTTTTGGAATTTTTTTTGGTTTTATGTTTTTTTGGTTTTTTTCCTTTCCTCCAAACATTGTGGCTCTGTTCCATACCAGGAGAAACAAGAGTTTTCTAGCCTGTTTGGATTAGCACTGCAAGGAGTCCTACATACTTCTTTAAATGAACACTTGAAAGTTAAACAAAAAAAATCTGGACTGAATTAATGGCTGTTACAATACAGAGCATCCCAAATATTTTATTGTGTCAAACAGTCTAGGGTTAATGAAAATCTAGAGTTAATGAAAAAAATAGCATCAATATTGCAATTAGGTTAAAATATTATTAACAGAATATATTTGAAAAATGACAAACAATTTAGCAAAAAAGCCTTTTGTTTTTCTTCTAACATGATAATCCCTTTTATGTACATAGAGATCTTAACACTTCATGAGATTGTGCCCTATCATCTATCACCTATCTATTGCCTGTAACCAAATGTATTGTACATCCTAGAGTACAGGATATGGTTAACACTGACCAAAGATGCTCCTTAAAGTGGAGATCTGATTTTTTAAAAAATGTATGACATTGCTAATCTAAAAGGGAAACCAGCAAACAATACAGTTTAAAGCTTCATAATTATCTGCCCTGATCTTATTAGGTTGTCCTATGGTAAATGCCATATCTGATCTCAAAGAAATCAGAGAAAGTAATTAATCTCTTAATTTCATTTGTAGATTGCATGTCTATCCACTATAAAGACATAATTATACTCAAGAGAGAGAGAAATAAAATGAACATGGACTGTGAAATGATTAATTTTTTATCCTGGAGTCAATTACACATTGGATAACTCCAATTCTCTGAAATTACATTTAATGTCATAATGCACTCTAACAAAGGAGCTGGTGGGAGTACAAAAAAGTACTGCATATGAAAAATTGGTTAAATGTGCACTTCACCATTGAAAAGTCTCAACAAAACATTGAATATCCTTTGAATTTCTAATTAATAACAGTGCTTATTTGGTGCTATTTCTTTACTAATGCCAAATACAAAATAAGGGTAAAAGATTAAAGGTTAAAAGTGGAAAATACACAACAGTAATGAGAAGTATGGGGTCCTAGACTCTCTAGTTAATGCTCAGTGAACTTAATCATGGGAGTACCATTGCACAGTAAAAGAATTTGGTATGACTCCTGCTTTGTGACTGCTTACCAGAACAGATCAAGTAGGCTGACATGCATATTGTTTTCTTCATTACCCAAATGTATCCTCAAAAATATGGTTCTAAAAGGGTAGGCATGAAGTCTGACTATGTTAGACAGATGCAGAAGCGCTGTTGTGGAAGTGTTAATGCCAATAAGTGAACACACTCTATTTAAATATTCACTAGATGTCTCCAGAAGTCTGAGAATACTGACCGTGCTGAAGTGTCCTATAATTGATATAATTAATGATCAGCCCTTCCTAACTCTATAAAACTGTCTCTGGAGGTCTTATTTAACATAACTCATTGAGTGAACATGCAGAGAAATAATCTACTGGAGACAACTAGGTGGGAGAATCTAAGTACGGGAGAATAAATGTATCAGAACAATAATGAGAAAATCAGTATTAACTAGATAGTTGCAATGTAGTTTTTCAGTGTGCTTGATTGTGGGCCTCTAATGCTTGTTCTAGGGCAGCTAGAATGGGCAGAAGAACAGATAAATAACAAGACAGTTTTGACTGCACTCACGTAGAGATATGCACTTGGATTAGCAGTTGAGTTCCTTCACCCCAGCATGAAAAAGAGTAAAGCTATTTGGAAGAATGATCATTTGGGGAATACTGGATTGAGAATATTAAGCCTTTCCCAGAAATCACCCACTTCATGAAAATCAACACTTGAGGGAAGAAATTTCTTCAATTTTGCAGATTTTACTTAGCTCTTGAAAAGCAGGGACTTTGTGTGCTACCATTGAGCCCATGAGTGGAATTTATCTGTCAATGTTCATGATGCTCATGGCTAAGTTTTGCAGACCACCAGATTTTGAATTTGAGCACCATTCTATACCAGCTGCCATGTAAACTGATAGAAAATGAAGTGGTAAAGTTTAGAAAAGACACCTGACACTTGCTGCCAGTATCTGAACTTTATGAAATGACATTGTGAGAATTGTGCTGTACATTGAGGATTGCCTGTGGGCAAGGAACTGTGTACTAATCAAGGCTATTGGGCAGGTCACAGCTATTGTTTTGATATGTAATTGAAAGGCCAAACTCATTCAGTTAGCTACACAGATTCATAGTACTTTAGGTGAAGGAAAGAAAAAAACAAGAGACTTCATCATGGCAGAGCTTTTTTTTTAAAAAAAAAATCAAGTATAAACATGGGAGACATGAATGTATTATAAATACAGAATGTGTCATCCTTAATTAGAAGACTTTGTTTCAAGCTTGTTCCATATGGCCACCTTTTAACTGATACACGGTGAGGTAACTATATTATTAATAGCTATAACATTTTACAGACACAATGCATACCTATCAATGGGTAATCATGCAAGGTTTCTGTTCACTCTAGAAGGCCCAGTGCATGATGCATATCTATTTTATGGTTGCTATATCTTTTATAACTCATGAGTACAAGGTTCTACATTCTGATTTGTTGCCCATATCCAATTTTGCCATTTCACATTTCTTTTTTCACTGCTGAACACTTACATTATTGCTATTTGTATAAACTTTAGATCAGATACCAGTGTATGTACAGTAGGCAATGAATATTTAAGCTTCTATAAATTATCCTATTGTTTTAGTTGCTTTTGTTGAAAGATAAAACACATGAAATGCAACGTCTCTTTGAACTAAAAGTTGTTTTTTCAAGAGACCCCAAACTATCCAAGACTCATATTCACTTTGGCTGCCTTATCTCCTAGTTTGGTATGATTTATGGCAAGCACGTTCCTACACTAGAAATGATTCATGCCTTGCTACATGTTACTAATCAGTAAGATTCTGCTGATTCTATATTGCTTACTTTGGTCAAGTATCAACTCCCAAGAGTTATTACACCTTTTTCTTAAGCAGCTAATGGGGTTTATAAGGGCAGGTTTGAGGAAAGTTCCAGGAAACCAGAATACTAAACAGCTAGTAACCAAATAAACATGAGTGCCGCTGACTGAAAATCACTACATGAAAATACTAAGTCACTTGGCATCTACAGTCGTGTAAGTGGAGTAGAGACATGAAGGGACAGAGAAACTGTTTGACTGATTACCCAGGCACTGAGTGGGAAAAATAAAAGTGACAAGTCTTCAGGAGTTTTGCTTACTTAAGCCCTGGTTTTCTTGTCTTTTTAGGAGTGAATTACAAATATTCAAATTAAATTGCAAAATTATTTTTTCTTTGCCTAAATACCAGTAAGATGCCCAATAAGAGCTTTTTTGCCTTAATGATTGATCTGATTTAGTACTAGTTTTAGAGTGATACAAACTATAATCATAAGGATCCAAAAAGTGTTTTGGATTTGTAATTGTGGATAACAAAGGAATGTTTTAGGTAGTGCTGAAGAATGTCCACACAGCATCAAGGTCTTTTTGCCTTCTCCACTGCTGACCCCAACTGAACATAAAGTTGGGGAAGAAGGAAAAAGAGATGTTTGGAGTCATTAAATTTGCCTTCCCAAGTGACTGTAATTTATGATGAAACCTTGTTTGCCTGGAGTTGGCTCAACATCATCCTGATGATGTCAAATAGTAAATTAATAACTTATTTTATTTTTGCTTTACCTATTAAACTGCCTTTGTGTCAACCCATGGGTTGTCACACTTTTACCCTTCTGATTCTCTTCCCATCAGATGGGGAAAATGGGTGAGAACCCATGTGGTGCTTAGTTACGTACCAGGGTTAACCCACAAGAAATAAGCTTCATATATTATTCCTTTTCAGAAGGGTGGGTTTTTTCAGCTCACTGTTGGGTAACAAATATTAAATTTGTCAAAATTCTCAAGTTGATGATTTGTAAATTACTTGTTATGAGACCATCATTACACAGTTGTCGGCAAGATACTGTCATTGTCTGTGTGTTAAAATTTTAATTGTTTTTTAATGTCTGCTGATAAACTGCTTTTGCTTTGGTGTTTAATAAATGAGATGAAAATATATTAGTAAATTTCATTTAACAACATGACTTCGGATGAGACACAATTAACCAATTATTGTTTAATAATGAGTTGGTGATGCCCTTTTAAAAGAACAGCTCTAGTTTACTGAGAAGCTAAAATTCAGAAAATTAATTTCAAGTTGTTAAAATATGTACATACAAACCAGAATTTGAAAATTTTCCATCCTGTCTTCCAAGTTAATGGCTACCATTTGGATTAAAATCATATTTAATAGGACAAGGAAGATGTCTTTAGTCGATTCACTGAATTAAATGGGCAAAATTATATTTAAAATAAAACTTATTTTTTTGAGATGTCACTATCGGTTACATATTTAATAAGATTTTTGAATGATTTGCTCTTGTAAACAAACAATCTTTATGCTAGGGAGACTATTCTGCTTGTTTTTTGTCAGAGTCTGATAAATTCCACAAAAATACTGTTTCTGCTGGCAGAAACAGTTACAGATAAAAGATTGCCCACATTGCCTGTAAATCAGGGGATAGGCTGATTTCTTCACTACCCTAATTAGTTTTGCATAATTTGGCATATTGCTTCCTGAAATAATGATTTAATCTAATTAAGATTTTTTTTCAGGATATCTTTTAAATGAATTAATTAAGGACTGTATCTCCAAAGCCCAGAAATTATTATCACTGAGAATAATGTTGGCACCTTATTCAAGAATATAATTTTATTTTCCCTGTGAACTGACTCCTCTTCTAACCTATGCATAGTTAAGAGATTAGGTGAAAAATATCCCCTGATTTCCCACCTTCCTGGGTAATCCCTCCTAGGCAATGTTTGCAGTTCAATAACTTGTGGAAATGGGGTGTAGTCTTCCCTATCTTATTAGGTTATCTATGTACACTAATGACATCTATATGCAAATGAGGGAACATATGATTATTTGATATTACTGATAAAATCATTGTTCTAGGGTAAAAAGAAGAGTACTAAATTAGTTTTTCTAATCTATAATGTGTTTTTTTCATTTCTTTGTTTCCCAGTAGACCCATTATGCGGCTTGCAATGACAAAATAATATTTCATAACTTGGATGCATCATCTGTCAATCATAAATCTATTTTGCCTATTAAAGGGAAATTCACTGGCAGAATGAAGAATGATACCGTGCTGGACTCACTGGACAATATGTATTCAGCAGTTCATATCTGTTGTTCAAAAACCTTCACTGATATGATGAGGTCAGATTCATCTGACTGAATGAAGGACTAGAGAAGAGTTAATGGTTTTTGAAAATTATTATATGAGGTGTAAAGTCTCTCTTGCTTTGATCTCAGGTGGAAGTTGAATAGACCTCCCTGTATACAAAGAGTGTATTCCAGATCCAAAACTCAGCAGATTGAATGGAGGAAAAACTACTTTTGAAAACTTTGAATTATGATAAGGAATTAAAGAAAAATTCAGTTTAGATTCAGATTGGTTTTTTCAGGGAACTGAAGAGGATAATTCTCTCGAGCAAAATGCTTACTTCAGTAAATTAAGGAAGATATACTCTATTTCAGCAAAAGAATTTTGGGGTTAATTGACTATTGCAGGATCCTTGAATTAAAGACATATGAGAAGAGGAAATGTTGTTGGTGATACTTTTAACATTGACTGTAGATTCCGTCTGTAAAGAAGAAAGCTGTCTTATGTGAATAATTTCAGGAGGTGCAGAGATTGTGTCCCCAGAGAAGACTCAAGATGAATTTCAGAAAGTGTAGGAAAATGGAACAGTTGTGGTATCCGTAAACTCTGAGTTCCTGTACCTACATTGGGGGCACTAAAGTGTTTGTGATAGAGTAAGTGAATGACAACAGCGGATGCCCCTGGGGATGCAGATGAAAATCAAGGCACCATTTTCATTTGTGATTATTCTGTTTACTTTGACCAGAACTGTCAGAAGGTCCATTTACAGACTTACAGTCTGCAATATTGTTCCATTTTACAATGCCATGTTCAATTGCAGTGAGTACAAGATCTAGTAATGTTAAAATCTATGAGAATTTATTCATCTCAATGATGAAACTATCTCTGAGTTAGATAAAAAATTGGTATTTGATGTGAGGACTTGGATTCATCTTTAAAATTATTGTAGAATTCTTTCTTCAATGTGCACTACTAGTTGGGTTTTTCAGGAATTTTCAGTCATTACTCTGAAAGGTATGATTTGCATTTAGCTGTTTTCTAACTATATTTCTATATATTCTCGATAAACTTATTTTTAGAGAGGATATTTTTACAGATGAAGTTAAGTCTCTGAGCCATGATTAAACTTAAAAAAATGAAAATTAATAAATAGAAAAATAAATAATTTTATTAACATAAATATATAACCATTAAGAGATTTTTAGATTCTACCCTGATAGCAGGATATATTCCACTCATAGCCAAAATTAATTAGTAAATTTTTGTTGGAACTAATTTACTCCAATAAATGATGAACTGTTTTCTGTAAAATTGCTGACACCAAAAGCATCTGGTTAAGTACAGTGGAGCAACACTGACTCAGAATCTGTAGCTGCAACATTAGTGTAATTAACATAGAGTGGCAGGAGAGTAAAACCAGAGAAAAGATACTTTAATCAAGCAGAAAATTGAAAAACACCCTTTACACACTGAATCACACTGCCAGTTCATCCTCATATGTGCTGTGCTTAATGTTCACTCACAGATTTTTTTTTTAGTATGGCACTCTCAGCTAAAGACGGCTTTGTTAGGGAGAATGAAATGCAGTCACTGCAAAAATATGCCAAGTTATAAATCCCTTTACTATTCCTACCATATTTATATCATAAAACTTACTTTCCTGATAAAAAAAAGTGATGGTAATCCCACATATCTGAAAGCCATATCTAGCATCTAGCTGTGATGAAAATGCATAACAAAAAACCTCAAAGACCATTGACTGCCTCTGAAACTGTGTCTTCCCCAATCCAAAATTTTCAGCACAAAATACAGGAAAGTTGCTGTGTGAGAAAAACTAACCAGAGGACAGAAGCCTCCTGGATTTTCTTCCTCATACCTCATTGACCCTAATTTCCTGGGTATGATTATGCCATGCCTATCTATTGGATGCGTGAGCCTCTGCATGTTCATGGATCATCCCCACAGCAGCATATTTCCTATCTCTGTTGCATCCATTTTCTGAAAGGTCCCTGAAGACAAATTCTATTTCAATCTGGAGTAGGTTCAGAGATGTCACAGTGAGACCAGCCTGACCTGAAGGTCCTGTGCCTGCACAAACTCCATTGAGATTGGCACGACAGAAAGTGCTTGTACATTTGAAGTCTCTTAGACCTGACTGGGAATCCAAAAAGACTTAGAGGTTTACTTCCATATACGACACTGTAGGTTTAATCACTGAAAAATAAGCTGAAATCTTTCAGCATAGTACCTAGTAGATACTTTGGTTAACAGTGAGCAGCAGCCAAATTGTCCTCAGGAAAAATCTACTGCTGAAATTTTAGTATTGGGTTTATCCTTTTTATCACACAGATCTGCCCACATACTTGAATAAAATGATTTTGCTGCTGCTAGCTGTCTTTGCTAAAGATTTATGGTAGTTGCTTGTCAGTGGAAAGATTTGTTTTAAATTTACTTTGGTTCTTTTTCAAATCAGAAAATTAATCTGCAGAAAACATATATCTGCTATAGATTGGTTGATTCTACCTCATTTTTAGTCCTTCATTTAAAAAGATCAAATCAAAGTATGCAACTAAATTTTCATGGTTAACAGACCTGTCAGAAGGCATTCATGCACTTTCATCTTAACAGATACTTGAATTTCAGGGAATATAATCTGAACATCTCCATGAGAACTAATTTCAGAAAGCATATTTAATGAGGAAAAGGGCTAGAGTTTTTCTTGATTACATGCTGATTTTTACGACTAAGCCATGGAAGCAGTTGCTTTCAATAGTGGTTTTGTTTCATACTTCCTTAATGAAAAGATATGTTAGTGATTTTATATGTTTTTAAAGATGTTCAATCACTTTTTCTTGATTTACTTTGAAATATGACAGGTTTTTGGTAGTTTTGTAGGGGATTTGGAAACTTCTTTGATATTTTGTAAACACTGCTAATCATATAAGTCTTTTTCACAGGTATATGTTTTTTAAAAAATGGAAATAGAAATATTTAAATACTTAAATATTAATTCAATGACTGTATTGAGATCTGATTCCTGAAAAGCTTAAAGTACAACTTATCAGTGCTTTGCCTGCTTCATCTCATTCTCTCACTCAATCAAGGAACCCCAAAATCCTCCAAGTCCTTTTCTGAGGAGGAAAAAAAGATGCCTTCATTGTTGGAAATAATAAAATTTAACTATTTCTTAGATTTTATACTTCTGGCTAAATGCCTTAGATGTATAAAACCAAAAATACTCGTATTTAGCATGAGATAGTTTTATTTAAGTTAAAGCTGAGAAAAATAGTCAAGCAAAGGGTTTGCATGCTGAGCAATTGTCAGTCTGCTAACTTTATAGCCTCTGTTTTCAGAAAGGTCTGGTTGGGGAATGGCACTTGAAATGTATAAAGCTGTTTTATTAGTTGTTGGTACATTTTTAATATATGCCACATTTTTATTTCCTCCAGTATCACAAGTGTTCTCTTAATTTCTAGTGCCACTAAAGATTTCTCATTAGAATGAGCAGAGAGATGATTAGCTGGGTTTGAGCCTATATGCTGTATCAAACAAACTAAATTGTAGATGAAAAGAAGAAAATACAGGATTTTAAATAATCTACATTTTAGGAACTTGAATTCTGATACCTTGAAAAGTTTTATAGGTAATATTTTTCTTCTGTTTTCTTGTTTGAGGTATGTATTTCAAATTTTATGTTGTTTATTTTGAAATTCAAATGACGCAGACTTCAAACTTACTTTAAATACATTATCAAGAGGCAATGGGTACAGACCAAAACACAATATGTTCCATTTGAACATGAAGAAATAGTGGCACAGGTTTCCCAGGAAGGTTGTAGAGTCTCCATTCTTGGAGATACTGAAAAGACATCTGGCCATGGTTCTGGGCAACCTTAAGCAACCATGCCTGAGTGATCTCTAAAGGTTCCTTCCAACCCCAATTGTTCTATGATTCTGTTACAGAATGTCTTATAAATTTGTATCAAACATTGTCAGATTAGCTTTAAGAAAAATTTCAACTGCCACAAGTTAAAAGTCGTAAATGTATTGATTCTAATTACAAAGTAGACTGAGTTTTATCCATTGTGAATATTAATAGAAGTGATTTCTTGTTAAGATTTATGTCTGAGAGAGCACTTCATACAATGACAGTATCTGTCTGTAAAAATAGTGGTGTTTTTGTGTACATTAATAATGAAACTGTGGACATATACCACTGTAATATTGGACTAAACTAAGAAAAGTCTATTTCCCCATTACAGTCCATTAAAAATAAGCCAGATTTTTGATTGTCTTCAAATATCTTTCAGGACATCTACATTACATTTTATGTTGTGTCTCATTGCTGATCTAGTGTCTAATTCTGTGTGCTAATGATCATGTAGCTAAAAATCAAGGAAGAAATATTTTGCTTGAGAGCTTATATTAAAGCTTTATCAAGAACAGAACTAGCTCAATGCTGCAGCACAGTAGCCAGTGAGACTCTCCTTGCAGAGTTAAAAGGAGACCTTTTTGACCTCCTTTGATTACTGGAATTGAAGCAAACCTCATGGCCTTTTCATCTCTGAGAATCATGGGATTTTGTTCAGAGAGTTTAACTTCCTAAATTGCTTTTCAGAGGAAAGAATCGTGAATTGTGCTCAAAGGAATGTGAAACTGAACTAAAGCATAGTGCAATAAACAAACAAGCAAGCAAACAAAACCTGCCAAAAAACCCTAAACACCAAACCCCTGAAAAACTGCAAATGTGGAAACAGAAAGGAAGAGATGTTGTTGAATATAAACTTGACATTTTCCTGTTATGGGGTGGAGCATCATGGACAAACTGAGGTGAATGAGTACTCAATTTCTGTGTCAGAATACCTTTAAACTAATAAATGACAAAGACAGCAGCTGTTCCACAGTAACATATCTTCAGCAGAAAGTCACTGGAATAACAGTATATCAAAACAAAATAAAACAAATAATCAAAAGTACTTTGTTTTAGCTACCAAAAGACAAAACAAGCAGAGAAAGAGCTGAGAATTTGATCTTTCAATTTTCTTGTAACTGTTTGCATACATGGGGGAACAAGATCTTACACCATTGCTTTGTGATTTATGGAGCATGCTCTTTGATCTTTTGTGTACAAGGCCAACAGTGAATCAAAAGGGTGTCACAATTTTTTAAAAACCAACCAAAAAAAAGAAAGTGATGACCTCTTCTGAAAGAAAGATGGTTCAGGCTGAAAAGCCAAGCTGATAGCTACAGTATGGGACATTCAGTTGTTCAGAGGCCACGCCCAGAGCAAAAGGGCTTTACAAGTTCAGATTAAAACCCTTCATATAGTAGAGCCATTTTCCTTTGATATTTCTTTGCAGGCTTCAGATAAACTTTCTAAGATCACAAATTTGTATGTCTGGATTTTCCAAGTTTGGTCTAGGGAAGCAAAGAGTAATCAGATGACAATGCCACATATAACGCCTCATGTTTGCAGTTTTCCACCCATAGGCTTGAAGATTATTATTTTGGCCTTGCTTTTCTGTTATGAAATCCTGTCAGTGTGTACAGGTTTATTAGAGAGTGTACTGTTTCTTTCTCATAATCTGTTTTTCAAGTACTCATATAAAAGCCTTTCTGGGATAACTCGGATTATGGTCAAATCTCTCTTCCCTCTGCCCTCTACTTTAGCCAGTTCTTAACATTGTCATGAGCATGTGCCTTTGAACAGCTTCTGGAGCAATAGTTACATGGATAATTGGAAATGGTCATAGTTTAGGGGTCATCAACATACTGATCATCTCTGTGTCTGCATCTGTATCTACATGTCCATAGCTTTCATTCTGAGATCAAAGTCTGTTTACATTTCCTGTTACAGGCTTTCAGGTGTGCTATCCAAAATATGTCGAAGGGTCTAGGAAACTAAATGCAATGGTAACAATATAGTTGCATGTAATTTCTTTAGACATAATATAAAATGTTTCCAGGAGTGATCTAGGTCCTCTTTAAAAGGTGCTACTCAAGCATCTTGAAAGAAATTGTTTTCTACCCCAGACAGTTAAGAAATAAATGGAAATGAGTAAATTTGCACCTTAGAACTGTTGAGATTTGTAATGCTTTTCTAACACAAAATAAACCTCATCTAGAACTAAAGCTAGATATAGCCATAGAACAACTGGCAGTCACTAACCACAGTTACAGCTAGGGTATATCACAGACGTTGTGGTTTTCAAGACGGGTCCTGACAGTTTTCTTGTCAGTTATGTTGAGGAGGACTCCTAATTCATGGCTGTGAGACTTGATGCTCCCTTGAAATCTCACACTTCTTGAATACTAATACCTGCAGTTGAAACCTTGTAATTACAAAACCCTTTTCCTGCTTTATAGTTCTTTAAGTGGTTAGTCTATATAAGTAATCAATCACAACTTCAATTCGCTGTTCACATGGACAATTAAAGCATAAAGAAAGTGAAAGGAAGTGAAATTTAAATCAGTCCAATAAATATATTTTAAGTGGATTTAAATTCTGGTAGAAGTCTCTGAGGGTGAATTTTTATGCTTCAATTAATTCACCCATTTCCATATAAACCAGAGCCAATTTTTGCATATAAAGTTGATAACAGCTAATGGGAATGGATATGCAAGCATATGTTCTCTTCCACATATAGATATCCAGTTTTCTTTGCAAAATATGTGCTATGTACACACCCACAAAAAGATATATCTGTTTGCATGCATTCCTTTGTAATAACTGTAATATTTGCTTAGTAACTTCTGACATAGATCTTCATGAATGTCAAATCAATAAACTATTTATTAAAAAAATCAACTTTTAAATACAAGAATAACAGAGTATAAACTGCCACCAAAGTACATTGTCAAATGGACATAGTTCTGTTCACTGGAAGGGTACAAATGAAGTAATACAAAACACAAGAGTTGCCTCCATGTAACCTGAGACACTATGAAGTCAGACAAGATTATAGTAAGCTTAGACAATTTTGCCTGTGTTATCAATTGAAAAAAACAACTTTCAGATCTCATGTCACCTTAATGTAGACTATAGAATAAATCAATAGACTTGTTCTTTGAAGTACTTATGCTATTTCATCAGCTAGAAAGGAAAGCTGAGCATGTGGGCTCAGATTATGATGGTTATGATGCTATGATGACTTTTGGATTGTGGTGGAAATGCAGGATGATTAAAGCAAGTGACAACGTGCCACAGAAAATATTTACTCAATATCCATGCTTTGATTTTTTAACGTTATTAAATCAAACAACGTGCCCTTGCTCTCCATTTGTTTGTTTGACATCATATGATGTATCATCACTTCTGCCATTCATTTCCCTGTCATCACAAGAATTTTTCCTTGTATATATGTTTTTTGCACAAAAAATTCTGTTCAACAAACATAAAACTAAAGAATGTTCCGAATGTTTTAAATAGCCACATTTATTGCCTGATAAAAAATCATCTCCAATGAGCTAGTGCAAAGGTTGCTTCATCCTTCTTGCTTCTTTCTTTGACAAGTAGTATACTCTTCATTAGTGTCTTTCAGCAAGATGTCTCTTGCTGTTCCTACTCAGAAGGGTCCTTAGTCCTCAAATCACTGTTAAACTTGATGACTGTCTCCAGCATGTATTCAGTCCACCTCCTGTGAATGTTCTTCCTTCAAAGAATGCAGAATAACCAGTTCTTTATGATGTACTGTGTTAGTTGATTTTTATTCTTATCACTTTTATAACCCTGGATTAATAGCTTGGCCCAATGTTCACAGGAGCATCTTGACACCGAAGCAATGTAGATACTGTATTCTACATATTAGCTTTTTACCTTTGTGCTTTTATTGACCAAGGAGAGATAAATGAGGCTTTCGAACTGATTCCTTTACTTTGAAATGCAACTGACATTCAATGTTCACTTTATAGCTTCTACCTTTTTTGTTAGATATCAGCCTTGGCCCACCTTTTCCCACCACTGAGCGATCCTCACCCTGGCCAGCCTCTTGCCTGGTGGGTTTTAACACTGAGGCTGAGTGATCTTCACACTTCTGACACATGTGCTTCAGTTGGACTCAACTGATATTAACTGGTATTTTTACATCTTGACTCAGAATTCCTTTCTTCTTCTATAAACTCTGTATAACCTTTCTGCATTTGTTACAGGTTCAAAGACGAGGCTGACCACTGCTGAAAACCTTCTCCATTTCAGTGTGAAATTCAGTGAAAATAGTTAGATCACTAAGGGCCAGCTCTTCTAATAGTATCAGAGTGTAGCTCCAGTAAAAAAGAGATGTATAGGCTTTCCTTTGGATTAAGAGAAATGCAAAGAGAAAGATCTTTTTTAAAGAAAATGGAAATCTGTTTTTTGCCTGGGTTTTAGTGGTTTTTTTTTAGTTTTCTGTGTTGCAAAATGGCAATGATGCAATGCAGAGAGTTGTCTCAGTGGAAAGCTTGATTAATAAACAGTGTTAGGATGTTTTAATATAATGGCAGAATCTCAATATGAGCAGAATATGAGATGCTTTTCAATGAGCTGAGGCTTTTAAAATTATCATTTGGGCAATAAAAATTTGTAGTTTAAGTCACTGAATTCCAATTTCCTAAAACTGGATTTTTTAAAGAAGGAGAATAGCATGCCGAAATCCATTGAATATTAATGTAATTTTTTCACTTGACCTCCTTTGGAGTCAGATATTTTTGAAAATCACAAACTTTTACAAAAAGGCAACAAAACTTGGGGTCTTCATGAAAACATCTTCTGTTTCTGAATATTTCAACACCACTGAAGTATGGTGGGAGAGGAAGGAAGGAGAGAATAAAGATGGAGAAACTGTTGTGGGACTAAAAGGCAAAGAAGTAAGAACATGGGAGCACCTTTTAAACCAGAGATATTTGTCCATGATAAATATTATTGCACCAAAAAATGAACAACCAACAACGATCTAGCATTAGAAGTAGCCCTGGTAACTGGGTTACTCAAATCAGATTGTGTATGTGGAAATCTCAATGAGCAGTTACTCTTTTATCTGATATAAAATAGAATTAGAACTTCATGGACTTAAGATCAAATTGAACTTTAACCATGAAAGAGAAGATTGAATCATACTAAAATTAACTACCTTAACATTTGTTTTAAAATAGGATAGAATAAAAAATTGTAATAAGATCCTTAAATAATTTATTTTTTAAAGGTATCAACTGAGTCATAGAATCATAAAATGGTTTGGGTTGGAAGGAACTTTAAGATCATCTAGTTCCAACACCCCTGCCATGAGCAGGGAATTACATTACTCAGAGCCCCATCCAACTTGGCTTTGAGCACTTTTAGGGATGGACTCCACAACCTCTCTGGGCGACCTGTGCCATGTCTCACCAGCCTCACAGTAAAGGTTTCTTCCTCATATCTAACATAAACCTATCTGCCTTCAGCTTAAAGCCATTCCCCTTTTTTCTACCACTATACATCCTTGTGTAAAGTCCCTCTCCAGCCTTCTTTTAAGAACCCTTTGGGTATGCAGAAGCTGTTCTAAGGTCTCCACAGTGTATTTTATTTGCCAGGCTAAACAGCCCCAACGCTCAGCCTGTCTTCCCAGGAGTGTGCTCCAGCTCTGTGATCAGCTTTGTGCCCCTCCTCTGGACTCATTCTGACAGGTCCATGTCCTTCTTGTGTTGGGGACCCCAGAGCTGGACACAGCACTCCAGGTGGGGTCTTAGCAGAATGGAGGGGCAGACCTTGACCTGCTGTTCACTCCTCTTTTGATGATGCCATTGCTCTTCTGGGCTGCAGGCTCACATTGCTGGGTCATTTTGAACTTTTCATCTACAAACACGACCAAGTCTTTCTTCCCAGGGCTAGTCTTGATCCATTCTCCTCTCTGCCTGTACTTGTGCTTGGGATTGCCCTGACCCAGGGGCAGGAGCTTGCAGTAAGTCTAGTTAAGTATCATGAGGTTTGCCCAGGCCCACTCCTCAATGCTGCAAAGGTCCTTCTTAATGTCACCCCTTTCCAACAGCTTGTCAACCACACCACACAGCTTGGGTGTTGTCAGCAACATTACTGAAGATCTCTCAATCCCAATGTCCATGTCACTGCCAGAAGTTAAAAAATGCCAGTCTCAATACTGAATCCTGAGGAAAGCCACTCATCACTGCTTCCACTTGAGCTGAAAATATAAAATCTAGAATCCAAAATATAAAAAAATTGAAAATCTAAAAAGTAGGATTTCCTGAAACTATTGAAGAGAATTATGTCAGACACCAAACCTTTTGATGTGGGATGCAGAAGTACTTATGCACATAGTTTTCCATATGAACTTCTTTTCAGTGCTTCTGGTGGTTCATCATCTTAGGAAGTGTTCTACTAAAACTACTGCTCCTTAAATCTGAGATGAGTTTAGAAAATGTAATTTTATAAATAAGTTCACCATGAAACACCATTTGGAGGACTTAGCTGCTAGTTGAAGACATTCATTCAGCTTTCTTCCTTACATCATGTAAATCAAAATCAATGTTTACCTAATCACTCAAAAATGCTGTACAGTCTTTAGTACATTTTATCTTTCTCTCACACAACTTTTGGCTTTGGAGGTTAAGAAAAAACAAAGTAGACAAAGTAGTTTAACCTTTTAAATAAATCTTGGTTTGGAAAAAATAAATACAGGTTGGAAATATTCCAGAGGATAAGGAGTAAGATGTGGAGGATGGTAAATGTTCTCATTATATTACTCTATCTGCTTAAAGCGTTTTGCCTGTATGTTTAGGTCTAGCATCTTAATCTCCAGAGAGAAGAAAAGGGCTATGACAGAACATGATTTGTGATGAAAGAACTGTGTTTGTATATTGTGAGGTCTGTTTTGTTGTACATCTAGTCTTAGATAAGCTTGTTCATTATGATGAGAAATGTCGTAATTTTTCTTAATGCTGTACTTATATACTCACACACCACCACCATCACTACCATGTTCCTCTGTAACAAAATAGTATTTGGTAGGAAGTAGTAAGAATTACTCCAGTGTAAATGAACAAGAAAAATCTCTAAAGATGTTTTCTTTCTGCCACATCTCAGAAAAGACATGCAGGAGACAGGGGATGATGGCGTATGGCAAAAAAACCCTACATATTATCAAGGCTGAATTTTGAGAGATGAGTAGGAACCATAGGAACAACTTTATTCCTCACAAGATTCGCAGAAATCTGTTTCAGTAATTGCCCATTGTCTTCAAAAGCCTCACAAGAAATATCCAAAGATCATTTAAAAAATAATTTGAGATTGTTTCGGATGGCTGCAAGTACTCTGGTGTGCTGAAACTCAGCCTTTTATTGTCCCAGCAGCCAGACAGTGCTGCAACACAGATGTCATGGCAAAGGGAGAAGCATATGAGTTTAAGGAATCTGGCTCAGGTTCCGCATAGGCAAGGAGGAAAGGAGCAGTAGACAGAAAACATTCAGGATAACAATGCATTCATGAGGTGTTAATAAAGTGGAGGAGAGAACAGCTTGCTGAGATATTTATGTCTTTAGAGAACTTACTTGAACCTGGAACATAAAGCAGAAGGACTACATCTATGAACTTATTAGAGAGAAGAAAGGACACATGACAATAGAGCAGAGATAAGGCAAAAAATGGGGCAAAATGAAAGGATAAAAATAGAGTATCCAATTGCATGATCCTTTGGCACTGAAGACTTCAGCTTTCATTGGTCCCAAATGCACACAATTCAGCTCCTATCTGCTGTAAAATTGTATGAGCAAGCAGAAGGTGTTTAGATCTTAATCAGTATTAGCAGCAGTTTGATAGGCTATTTTTTTTTGCTTTACACTTCCTCTAATTGCTCGACTTGATAATAACTTTCTTCTCCTATAACACAGAGTACTTTTAAAATGATTGACACTAAATTTTATTATACTGTTAGTGGACTCAAAATTAATTTTAGTCAAAGGGGTAGAAATGCTTTAGTTGTGTTTCCAATATGTTGCTGCAGTTACATACAAAGCTGCTAATTTATAATTTACTGCATATGCCAATTAACATATTAATATTCAGTATCTTTACAGAAAATGTATAAACAAAAGTAAGATCTCAAAAAATGCTTCTTACAAATGTAAATAAAGTGTCTAAGGATGCAAAGGTAGAAAAAGCATCTCATCTGTGACAGGAAGTGGTCTACAAGTCAAAAAGCGATTTGCTTCAGAGAGTAAAATAGTGCCTATTTAAATGTCTTCTGAATTCAATGGGCCAAATTTTTCATTATCATTCATTATGGTTAATACTCTAGTTCTGAGTTGGTCAGCAGCAGCAATCAGTGACTTTATTATTTATTATGCTCGGAATCAGCTGGGGTATGGACCTACCTTTCATTAAGGTGTTCCAGTGCTGGGTATCAGCAGAAAAATTCCCATCTGGCTTGTTTTGGCTACAGCTACTGGAGATTCAGCAGAGAACACCACAAATTATTTTCTTATGATATCTTTATACATCAGTTATCCTTACAACAATGCTGTAGGATAGGCAATTATGATTGTCTTCATGAGTAGCTGCTTTCTTTTTTCTCTCTTATTTGATCTACATCTGTGATCTGGGTATGGGAATCCAGGATATTCCCCTGGCTACCCTGGAGGCCTCCAGACCCGGGCAGGGGGCTCAGAGGCCTTGGCACAGTGCCCAAGACCCCTGTGGGTTTGATCTCAGTCCTTGGGAAAAATTACCATCATTACGGGAAGAATTACAGGTCATGAAAAATAAGTAGAGCATAAATTAGATTGTTAGAAGGTAGAAAAATGAATTTATAGATTTGTTGTGATAAGGGGTTTAAAGCTAAGATGGAGGAATTTGAGCATGATATGTCTTTCTTCTTCTTTGTGACATCCATCTTTTGGGTTAGGATGGCACTTCTGGATTGGTTTGGGAGAAAGCTGGACAG
>JAOTQP010000870.1:26935473-26951609 GCA_026413545.1 Cichladusa arquata | reverse complement strand
TTCTGGATTGGTTTGGGAGAAAGCTGGACAGTGCAATGTAAGTGTCATGTATTGGAAAGTAATTGTAAATATCATGTGCATAATTTACAGTGTAAAAGATAAGACCTGCCCAGAGGGCAGGCAGTGTGCCTCCGACTGACCTGCTAGACAGACCTCTGTAAGTTAGGGAAAGATTTCCTTAGATAAGAAAGAATAAACAACCTTGGAAACCTCAGAAAATGGCTTCTGGCTTTTCTTCAGTGTTCGAGCTGGGAAAACAAGGACTCTAAAACCACCGAATGTCGTGCGGTGAGGGATCTCAGGCTCAAAGAGACCACACCGGCAGCGACAATCTGGGGATTCACAATCTTCACTGATTCCTTCTATTTGGTTTGTCTGCCTTTGCTCTCCAAGTAGTGGGTTGATAAGACAGGGAGCAGCACAAAAAAGACGAGACTTCATTTCCTTCCTGCTCATAGAAATTACTGCTGAATTTGGGACAAGAATTGCTCTGCCTGGTGCAAAGTAATCTAAACAGATGGGAACAGGTTCTACAGCCTTTGCCTATGCTACAGAAGGCTCTGTTATACCAAAAGTGGTGAAACTTGCAGGAATATAACATTGTTTTGAAAACTCTGTTCTTTTGTTGAGAGAGATGAAGACTGGCAAAATTTTTTAAGAAATTAAGAGGAATATAGATGAAAAGACTGAACTTGATTGCTTAAACCAAGTCTCATCCCTGAGAAAACAAGCTGAAGAGCAACTACCCATCACTAATTTTGACTGTGGTTAAGGGATTACAAATAGCAAATACCTCTACCTCTCAATTACTTTCTACATTTCAAGGCTCTTAAAAAATTTTCCAAAGTTCTCACCTGAAAGCAGAGCTTTACATAATATGAAAGATTAGTTGGGATCTTGTGTCTGATTAATTTTTCAGGGACAACTTTGACTTACTCTACTTACTCTTTCTCTGCTGTGTTTGGTAGAACACTTTGACAGTGCCAGCTGGAAATATTGAGGATGCTTCAGTGAAAGTAATATTCAAATAAATGGTAAATGGAAATTTTAAATGACATTACATAAATTTACATTGGTCTGAAATTGAAATTCCATGATTTGTCTATCTACATTCTAAAAATTTTCACTGTGGTAGTTACAGACTCCTAGCTATTATGAGGGGTACGAGTTCACTTAAATCTTGTTATAATGGTAAAATAAAGCCTCCAAAAGGAAAATATGTAATTTCTGTATTTTTGTATCTGTGTAAATTTGCATCCTAGCATGTAAAATGTCAGCAGAGAACTCACAGGCCCTTGAGACTTAGTGTAGAATTTGTGAAAGGAGTATTTTAAAACATTTTCTGACTAAGGCAAGAAAAAACATCAGTTAACTACTAGTCTGACATAGTGTACACTGTTTACAAAAAGTCTCAGCATTTGAGAATAACACGGCCAAATAGAAACATCTCTCATTCATTACATATGACTTAAAGATTCTCCTTCTTTGAAGACAGACATACCACTCCATCTCCCACAATCTTAAAGGATTTACTGCAAACTATGGTTATCTGACATGTGAGGAGTAAATTTTGCCAGAAAAGGGAAAAATTACTGAAAATATTCACCTCTCACCATTGAATTTGGAATTTCTTCACTGAGGAATGTCTGAGGAGCATCTGACTTTATAGCAGAAATACTTTTTGCAACTGTAAAAGTACTGTTTTGTCAGTAGCTTAATATAGGCTAATTTCTGAGGTTGGAATTTTAAAACAAAATTTAAAAGTATATGTATGTGGCATCATGATAATTTCTTACACAGTCCAATGACAAGGATAAACTATGTAGGGCTAATCTCATTAGTGGCTTGGTACTTTCCAGAGAGACCAGTCTGTAGAAGGGAGAGGTGAAATAAAGAGTTCAGAAGAGGTTACTGACAGCAGGACACTGCTGGATTGAGGGATTTCTTTAACATATTTGAAGAAAAATACAAACCCTAAAGGTAATAGGCAGGAATTTGACACACTGTTCAACTTGTTCTCTCTTATTCCAGCATGTCATCTTGGTCTTTCCTCAGTGTTCTCACATGAGTATCCTTCACCTGTTAACGAGTGGGAGTCTGTCCAGCATGTTGTGTTTTAGTCATATATTTATCTGATACTGCAAGGAATTATTGGAAATAATTTAGTCCCTAATCTTGCCTCTTATCTATAGCAAAGAGATAAGGTTGCCTTCCATATCCACAAGTAGGAATTAATTACAAAGGCTCTTCACTCTTATGTGACATCCTTTATAAAAATAAAACATTTGGGACCTCATTTCTATGAAGTTACTTGACCTGGACTTTAGTACAATTTTCTAATGGGACTATTCTAAACTGTGTGACTCAGCAGAATCTTGAATCTTGTAAGGGTAGACATTGGAGAAGTACATCTAGACTCACAGAAGCTTCAATAAGTCTCTTCTGTGGAGTCCCTCCATATATAACAATTTGCCAATATATGGAATAGTTTTCCTAAAGGTCAAGAAGAAAGCTCAACTGTTCCTAAAGGTGCAACTATTCAAAAACATATTTGAATTAATTATGTTTGGATTTCTAATTTGTTAAGTAGGCTTAATACCACACCTGGGTTTTCTAATTTTAATAATAAAATTATTAAAAAATACTAAATTACCATTATTTTCTCAATGTTTTTTGTCCTGTTAATATAATAGTATTCTCTTCCTAGCTATGGACAGTCACTTCTCTACACAGTGTATTTGAAAGTTGGTAAAATCGACTGTATTCAAAACAAAGGTTCCAATATAAGATTGTTGGGTTTTTTTATTTTGTTTCTGAAGTGGTTTATTAGAGAATCCTTTCCCAATAATACTTTCCTTTAAAGAGACGTCTCTGTAGACTTTTTGAAATTGAACTGGAAGACAAACAAAATGTTTGTTAATTTTATTTAAATAAAGTATTTTCCGGAGTGAAGGTATCTGAGCAACGTCTGAACGTTAATTAAACAATTCTGTGGTAAAACATTTGGAGAATCTTTTAAAAATCCCTCTTGTGTTTAGAAGTCTGAATAAGAGTAGAGGAATTTGTGGATTGTTATTAAACTTTCAAAGTAGTGACTTAGAGCATTTAAAAGTCTTCTGATATTTGAAACTTTTAAGACCTTCCCACAAGGGTTACTTGCTGTGGTAAGGAATACATTGGACAGAATAATCCTTAAAATAAATTATGATAATTTGTTGAATTTGATTATACTGACTAAATTAAAATAATTAATTCAAAGAAAATATTCACTCCAGAATGCCAGGAGGAAACTCAGAATCACTATATTTCATGCAAGAAAACTTAGTTTGCATAAATATAGCTGAAGACTGCATAAGCAGTATATGAGGGACAATACAGAGAGAAAAGAAATGTGATTTAAAATGCATTTTAAAATGATTGCGCAGTTGATGGATCAAAGAACTGATGATTTTTTTAGGCCATCTGAGTGGCTGTGGGCTTATTAGTTATTATCCAGAGACTGAAATGCTAAACATAAGGACATTTGTGTGATTTGCACACCTAAACCAGCTGCATATTTGTCTACATTCCAACAAAAATATTATCAACAAAGTATGGTCCTGTTCACTTTCAGTTACTTTGCCCTGAATTAAACCCCAAGTAAGCCATTTCCCTTCTGCCCACCTCCCTATAGTGAGAGAGTGACAAGGGCAGGAACTCTAATGGGTTAATAATAAAAAAATATACAAAAAGAGAAAGTGCTTTACATGCAAAAGGTGTTCCCCAGCTTGACTTTGTTCCACGTGGCTGCTGAGACAAAAACAAGAGAGTGGATGCTCCTGCAGCTCAGCAGTGACAAGTGCTCATTCCTGAGACAGCTGCAGAAGGACGAGGAACTCTGCTCTGTGCCAGGAAGGAAGAGAGGAATGAACTCTGCTTTATGTCAAAGAAAATACTCTGTTCAATAAAATTTGCCTCGTATTACCCATCCATATGTATAAGTTTCAGTACTACCAAACTAATTTTTTTTTACAGATAACCTATATGTTAGTCACATTAAAAGATGGCACCTACAAGAATTATTCATTTTGCAAATATAAAGTTTAATAAAATCCAGTCACAACTGTGACTTTTAGTACTTTGCAAGTTCATACCATAACACCTTCCCAGAAGCTTGGGGGGGAAAAAAGTGCTAAGAAACTTGAATATTGGAATGTCATTTTATGAGATTAATATCCCATGAATTTAGGAGCACTTTCTGCTTCTGAAACTCACAGAGGCTTCAAACATGACTATATGCTACTGCTAAAAGTGGCTTGAGGAATGGGGGGACATGTTAAGTTAGGAAGCATGGATAAAAAAACTGTGTGTCTTCTTGAACCAAAAGGGAGATTTTGGTCAAGCAACTTACTGTTACATCTAAAGTAAATACCAGGATTAATTAATAGTTATAGGGTTTTATGATATTTATGGAGAAAAAATGTCTAGCCCCATATGGTTCCAAATATGGCTGATCTTTAAAAATTAATTCACTGTCTAGTATTCTTAGATTTATTCTGAAGTCAGTTTTATTTACAAAGCAATTCAAAGGGGCTTTTTTGTTTTGTCATTATAAATTAATGAATACTATGGCCCATGAATGCAGAAAAAAATCAGTAAAGATTTGGTAACGATGGATACAAAAAGCTTTAAAAACAAAAATTATCTCTGTAATGTGTAATTGTAGAGAATAAAGTTATGGTAGCAGGCTGAAAACAGTTAAAATAGCAGGCTATGTAAAGATCCTGTTCTGAGGATGGTAACTTGGGTGTTTGGCACCAGCAGAGCTAGTAAAAATTCCCACATTCTTCAGAAAGCAGGAGAGTCTGTACTCAGATTCCTCTTATGTGAAAATCCTCATGAGAAAAAAAGCATCCTCCAGATTGTTCTCCCCTGACACAACCAGTTACAGAGTCGGGCTGAGCCCTAGCAACTTGTTTGGTCATACGGGAGAAACATTCATCATTATCAGGCTGGATGTGACTTCATGAGCAGTATCATAGCAAGGGTGATGTGGTTTGAATGGTGATGTTGTTCAGCAACACATTATAACTCAAATTTTATTAAGGCAGTGAGAAAGATGAGGAGCAATGCACCCACACAATTACTTACTGGATCACTGACAGCAATCATGGGACTGTGAGTGATGCTATAGCTCTGCTGGGCTGTCAGAGACACAATGTTGGGATCATCTCATTCATCCTGATGTTGGGTTAAGTGCAGGGTGTCATGAAGCAGGGTGTCAGTATTTTAAAGGTATTAATAATATAATAGAATAGAATTAATAATATAAATAATAATATAATAGAATTAATAATAAAATTTATAATACAATATAACACAATATAACACAACATAACACAATATAACACAATATAACACAATATAACACAATATAATACAATATAATACAATATAATTTTGGTCTACTGCTAACACACCAGAAGTGCAGTCCCTAAAACCAACTTCTAGCTGTCAGCCCCCTGTAGATATCCTGCATTGTAGAGGCCCAGAGGAGCTGACTTCAGTTGTGGGATGGATGGTGCATTCCTGCCCCAACCAATAAACTTTAACTGCTCAGAATGTGTTTTCTTTAGTAACAAATAGACCTGGAAGTCTTAAAGAAAGTTTTTTCCAATGCTTTCAAGTTGTTATATAAAGTGCCTGGAAGATTAATGGCTTTCATGATTCATATGCTGAGAGTAAGAAACTTCTTTCTCAACTGCTGTGCTATCAGTTAGTTTGACTCAAATTTACTGCTAAGTTCTCCTGCTGCTCAGAACTTACACCTTGTCTCTTCCTTACAAACTGAATCTCATCAAAACTCTCCCAAAACTGTATACAGTTTCCAGGTAGTGACCCTTTAATAGTGTCTCTGTCCATTCATAACTCTGAACCTCAAAAAGCAAAGTACTGGTGCTGAATCCAAAAATACAGTATACATCAGCCATGTCTTGAAAAATTGAAGGTAACTCTCTCAGTAGGGTTACAGATGCAGTGCTTGAATGATTTTAATAATCTTGGCTACTGAGGTGACTGTGAAATTAACAGGCTTACTCTAGAACTCTGTATATTGCAACCTCATTTATAGGAAATAAAAGCAAAAGGCAACTTTCTGATCATTAAAATCATAATGTGATGGCAAATGCTATTGAATAGGTGCTGCTGATAGACAGCTGAGAGGCAGAAGACAGTAGGGCAGCTCACCAGCTTGTCTTCTATAAACATTTTTTCTGTGAATGCCTCCAGAGTTTCTTCCAGGAAGGATTCAGAAGGAGGAAGGGGTAATTCTGTCTTTAAGCATAAGCATGGCATTGTGTGGGTTTCCTCTCAGGATCATTCTCTCAGCTTGGACACGTGGTAATTATATCCCCTTCTCATCCTTTGGTGTGGAGAACAGCAGTATAAATGTCCTGGCTCTTCTGTTTTAAGTATCCATAAAAGTTCCTTAGAAAGGCAGGAACGTTAGCAAGACTCCCTGTACTTAAGTAAAGTCAAGTGGATCTATAGCACTTCTCTCTTTCAGGCACACTTCCACAGTCAGGGACACTGAGGATCCTCTTGAAACTTTGAATCTTTGCAATGGAACCTTAGGAGAGACAGCTGATGCTGCTGAAACCTCTCTGCAGTGATTATTGTGTCTGTAGGTTCAGACAGGCTGTGCTACACAAGACACAGCAGGGTTGAATTTTTGTAATTTATTTAAAAATCTCTAAAGCAGTATTTTTTCCTTTAAACTCAAAGTTTGAGATCTTAATATACTATAAAAACCAGGGTCCCCAGGTATGGACCTATCTTTCCTGCGCCTTCATTAGGTAACATTTGAGTGGGCTTTTCCTTCACCTGGACAGAGATTCTGACATCAAAATTCTTGACCAGAGACCAGAGTACTCTGCTGCTGGACGATGTTGCAAGCCTATCTATGGCCCAAAATACTCACAAAACACCAGACACTTCATATTTTGCTCCTCATCTCTGTTACTTCTACCTAAAAGCAGCATCAAAATTTCTAAGTGTTCGTATATGCCTTGTGCTTTTTAAAGATTGTTGAGCAC
Organism: Cichladusa arquata; assembly: GCA_026413545.1. Lineage (NCBI taxonomy): Eukaryota > Metazoa > Chordata > Aves > Passeriformes > Muscicapidae > Cichladusa > Cichladusa arquata. The sequence goes on along the minus strand of JAOTQP010000870.1, from coordinate 26,944,536 downwards.
ATTCCACCCACAGGAAGCATAATCTGCTCCAACTTCTTCATTCTACTAGATTTCCTTGAAGTATTTCAAAATGAATAAATTTCTAAACCCATCTTGAATAATTGTTTATATTGCAGTAATCTTCTTAAAATATATACATAAAATTGAGTTGTCAGTGTATATTGTGTTACAGCATGAAGAATGTTATTTACCACTACCCTGTTCTTCTCATAATTTTGCTTCCTACTGGTTTTTGAATAGCTTTTACATTTCTTCAATTGTCAACTGCAAATTGAATATACATGCATATTGATATCACAGCTATTTTTATTGCCTATTACTTTCTTTTCCTGGTGTATTGCTTGAAAAGAAATATTTATGCTTTAGGCATAGGCAAGCATAACTAAACCAGTTTATACACATATAGACATACATGTTCTCTTGCAATAATTGTAAGTGGCATTACAAGGTTGCAAGCTTTGAGAAAAGAAGGAATCTCAGTAAGGAAATCTGTATAAATACCAATTTTTCTTGGTTCTGAGAATTCACAGTCATGTAAAAAGAACTGGATGGGTAATGTGCTTTGTTTCTCTTTTTTTTTGATGTCACTAGTAGAGTTTTTCCTGCAATAAAAAAATGGGTCACATTAATTGTTTGAAAATTGCATTTTTTCCCTGCACTGAATTACTAAATGAGGCATATTGCAGAACTGACACTTGCAACATAGGGGTAATGAAAATAAAATAAGGCTATTATTACTGCCTTATATTTTGTTCTTTTTTTCTCATCAGAAACCAGTATTGTTTAGAGCACTGGTGAGCTCTAGAAAAACCTTAGGGCTTGCATGATAGGTTTATCTTTCCTTTCACCCACTAAAATAATCTACTCTTCACCTCATTTTATCTGCTTGCTACTTAGCAATAAATCTCATCCCAATCCAAGGTTAAACCAAATTTTCCAATCTCATAGCATACAAACAGTGCTCACTCTTTATGAAGGAGGACTCTGAAGTTAAAGAAAAAATACTGAAGAGCAGTGTAACCCTCTAGTCCTTCTTTAGAGCAACTTGCAACATAAAGAAAAGATCTCTTTACTGAATGTCTGTACTCAATGCGTTTATAATGGAGTATTTTTGACCCCAACTTAAGAAGTTGTTTCTTGAAAATGCATGGAAGGGTAAGAATAAATATAGGTGAATAAGGCACTGGTTAATTTATCTTACATAGTAGACACAGAGGGATTTATCAGGAGTTCTGGATAGCATCAAAGTTAGTGTTTCCTAGAATAATACTTTAAAGAGACTGGAGGTAGAACACTGCCTACTGTCAGTCAAAGATTCATTCCAGTTGAACTTTATTGGTAAAGAAAGATAAAATTTTATCTTCATACACAGTAAACTTACATTGCAGTGCCTAAAACCACAAAATGAATTACACTTCTAGGCATCACCTCAGTGGCAATTTAAGCAGCTAAGCTCAGTAATGACACTGTAAATGCATCATCTTCAGAGTAATCTAATTCATGTATTCCCTTTCCAGCCATTTATTACAGTGTTCATGCATTTTACATTTCTGTATATTCTGTTCAAATGAAAATATTTTCCTTCTAGTCTTTCAAAGGACAATTTAGACTTGTGTTGCCATTGTGGTTTATATTCTTGCTCCAGTCCCTTAAGTTTAAATGCTCTTGTGTGTTGAATAGAGTATTACAAACCTAGACAGTAAAATGCAAACCACAAACACTTTAACATTCAACTAGATTTAATACTTAACTCTCTTCCTCCATCAACACCCCCTCCTCCTCCTTGTTTTGTTGATTATAGAAAACTTTTCCCTTCTTAATATCTCTGTTTAAATTCTTACACAAAATTATTTGGAAGGTAGGTGTTCTGATGCATAAAAGAAATTGCAATTTTCTAAATCATGCAATGAAAGTACTCAGTAACTGTTCAAATGTGTCTAAGCTAGAAACTTCATCCCTATATTTCAATAGTATTACAGAATCTGTAGGGGTGAAACTGCACTCTTTTCCATTAAAAATGGTATTGTTAATGGCTTGGCTGAAGACAATATTGGTCGTTAATGCTCAGTAAACGTTAATTGTTTTACATGATTTGGAACATACTTTAGTACATCATTTTCATTGTTGCCACTTTAGATTTCTTTCCATTCTACTACTGTCTCCTAATGCAATTAACATTAAGAAGATGTTTGTCAAGGATACAATTTTAAGGACACCTTCTGCCACAGAGGCCTCATTAAAGGCTTTTGAAATACAGAATACTAATGAAAGCCCCTTGTGGCAAGACATTTAGTTAAGGACCCATGCAGTTTAGGATATCTCAGTTTAAGATATTACTGCTGATGATGCAGATAGACTCATTTTTAAAAGTATCTATTCAGTTCCAGTGAACTCAGTTATGGCAGTAAAGATAAGGCCCAACAAAATCACACATTCACAGGAAAAAAAAAGTAAAATAAAAATAGAAACATTTATTTATTTTTCTTTCTATAAATGAATTAAAGAGGGAATACAGTAAATATCATCCATACACTGGGAAATTTCAAGTTTGCAGTATCTGGATTGAATTCCAGTTTACTCTGCTTTCAAGCAATGGCAGATAATTTTAATGGAATAAAATTTCAGTCATAGAACTCCTGTGTAACTCTACCTATTCAAGCCTAAAAGGTCCATACCTCTTCATTATAGATGTACCTTGATGGGACACTCATGGTATGTGTTTCTGGAATCTGAATTCTTGATAGGATTCTATCAGTTTTAGATTTATAACTTGTTGCTAGAACCACTGAAGAGTAGAACTGCATGCTTATGGAATGAAGCAAAAGCTAAATGAGAATTTTAAGGATATTAGTGTTGCATAAATAAAAGGTAACTGGGATTAAGTATCATCTAATGTGTTTCAGCCTTGCATATCATTATCTGGCCAGCCTTCCTGCCCTTCCATGAGCACAGTGACTGTGTAAAATCCCGTGTGGCTTCATGCTTATCCTTTCTTTAACATCTTTTCAAGGTGTTTGCTGTCAGAGGTAGGGCACCATCAGAGGCAGAAAAACAGAACAGACAGATCTTCATCTGAGGGTATGACTATTTCATATTATTTTCTTATGCTGGTTCTCTTTTCTCCCTGAGCACCTCATGCTCTTACATATGGCCTCTCTTATATAAAGATTTCCATTAAACAGACAGTGACTACAGATAGTTTACCTCAGATGGGGTTTCTCCTTATACACAATGTAAAAATGGGCAGTGTTAAATACCATTTTATTGTACCTACTGCTTAATGCTTATAAGTGATGAACTTAAATGAACATTCTTTCTTTTGAATATTTATTTCCTTTATATAGCACACCAAGAACATTCCTCATTATGTCTCAATGTTCTTTCAAGTTGGCTTTTTGCAATTTAACAATGAAGCTAATACGTCAGTGCTGGCCAAATGATTTAGAGTTTTCAAAGATTATACTTAACCTCTTTAAAATCGAAATGCTTCTATGATCTGAAACCACAAATGAGCAGAATGTTTTACACACTAAAGAGATTGGAAATACTTTGTAAAAAACAGGAGTTTTTGAGAGGCTTGTCTAAACTTGTATCTCATCATTGTACCTAATGATGCTGCTCAGTTTCACAGGCATTATTTAACTGCTTTTTATGCTGTCAGATTAGCAAGCATCAATTGTTTCACAGTCTTACTTAAGATATTTTGTCTTTTTATTTTAATGACATGTATAATGACATAAAGACATGTATGTTGTATACTATCAGAGAATCAGTCCATATAGTTTCTTCAATACCAAAGTATTCTCACCAGTGATTAAATACCCTGCAATATTTTGTATCTGTTTCTGAGCATCTTGTCCCATCTGGCTTACTGTCTGTCCTTTGCCTCTTTCCAGTTCTCCTCATTCCAACTAAAAATGAGTTCTAGCCATGGGGTGTTTGACAGAAAAGCAATTTAAGGAAAGGGAATAAAGGATGCCTGAGAAACAGATGTGCATTGAAAGTGAGTGTTTGTACGACTCCCCTCCTAAAATATAACAGTCCTGGAGTAGAAACATTTTTTTTTTCACTCTGCAATTTATGCTTATTTGTGGAGTCAGAAATCCTTTGTCATTCTTGACCAGTCAGCTGGGGTCAAGTTGAAGATAACACATGCTGGGATTGACTGTCATGCCTCACATTTTTCCCAGAAGAGCTGGAAGTCCAGAAGTCAGAAATGCTAATGTTCCTTGCTGCCCCAAACCAGCCAAAACACAGACCTCTTTTTGTTGTCTGAAAATTAAGATGGGTTCCCAGATAACTCAGGTCATTAAACAAGCAAACTTAAGATTTAGAGCTATGGCAGTTTGGCTTCCAGCTCTGGAAATAAGCATTGGGAGCATTCTGTCACCCCCAGCATTCATAGAGAACTTGTGAATTAGTATGTTTATAATTATTTAGATGTAATATTATGTACAGGGCACTTGTACTCAGTTTAACAAAAATAGGTGGCCATTTAGAGCTGAATATGTTAGTCTATTTTACCATGTCAATAAATACAGAAACCATTATCCACTGATTTATCATAGTGCTCAGAGCTGTGCTATAATTTATGATAATTTACTTACCAAATAAAGCATGCCTATTGTTTTCAGGTTCTTTGTGCTCCCAGAAGAGCAGCAAAATTATTTTGTTTAGTAGGCTAGTAGCATAAAGAGCATTAAAGCTGGAGGGTTTCTAGAGTTTCTGAAAAGATGTACTTCAGCTTGAACCACAACAATTTCTTGTGGCTTAAATGCACTAATGTGACACTTACAGACTGTGTGGGTCATTCAAAAATTATAGGAACCACCTGAGCATTGATATTTAACCATAAAAAAGCACACATGAAGATACAAATCTTTGCATTTAAATGTCCATTTTCTTTATTATTAATTTGCTAGTTTAATTACTACCCTTCTGTATAGCTCTTTTCATCTCTCAAGGTTTCATATTTGGAAGTGTCTGTAGCACATCACTTCCTTGCTTTCTGAGCAGCCCAACAATTGGTTGTTACCCTGACTTCCCAGGAGCAGCACAGTCTCACTGTGGCTTGTGCCAAGTCATATAATTTGGGGAAGGCTTATGTACCGACTTATTTGCCTGAATTTGCTTTTCTCTCCTCAATGCTTTTACTATCTTACTGGGGTTTCATGTGATGGGAAAGGGGATCTGTTGCTGCTTCATGCACTGGCTCCTTTCCTATATCTGCCAGGTTTATGCTGATCTGCTGACTTTTCTTGGGGACTTGTGCTCACAGGGAACATGAATCAGCTCAAACTCTTTCCTTAACTGACTTACAATGTAACCAATACCCTTCTGGACCAAAGACTCTGCCCTTTGTCACCTGCTGCTATCCACAGGGTGCAGTAGGAGATCTGCTTGACATGAACAAACTACTGCAGGGAGTTTCATCTCCCACCCTAGATATACTGCAGGTGGGCACCATCTGAAAGATGCAAAAATAAATGGCAGTATTTTACAGCACCTCTTTGGTGTTTCCATGTGAGTGCTTCGGGCCATATTAAAGTTCACTAGATTTTGCAAACACAATGAAATCGTGTTTCCCTAGACATTGCTGCTGTGCAGCAATTGTAGGCTATATCATTTGTCTTTTACTGCCTGTACTTGCCTAGGGAGCACTAGCTACACTTGGTCTGTTGCAGAAAGATGTACCTGGATGGCCAGGTAGGAGTCAGCTATGCAGTGTGCAGGATCCCAGTTGGCAGGTATGGAATCAGAAGCCATGCAGCTGCATTATTGTTATCATGACTGACTTGTTATGGCCAAAACACCTCAACTTCTAGCTTTGTTTTGCGTCCTTTTGCCCAGTCATACTGTAAAAAAAAGACTCAGGTCTTTATAAAGGTAACCCACGGTCATATAGGGATATTTTCAAAGCTTGTTTTATGTTCATAGCTACTAGGTACAAGTGAAAAATGTACATTATAGTGATCTTGAAGTTTCAGAGCTAAAAGCTCTTGATAATTGAAGCCAGAAATGACTGTACAAGAAGCAACCTGTGGGAACAGACTCATCAGAGAAAGAGAAATATGCTCAGTTTCTTCCCAAATTCTTACTTCTCTTTTTTAACTCTGTTACCCACCATATCAGTGGGCAAGGTGTTTTGTATTTGGCGTAATTTTTTTTCTATTCACAAAAATCAGTTTTGTAATTCACAAAAGTCACTTTCAGAAACCAATGGCAATGTCATGTTTGTTTTAAGAATGGTATCTCACTAGTTGCTATATGACTTCCAGTTCCAGCATTGTGCACTGGGGGCATAATACATAATTTTTCAATGACAACAAATACTTGTTTTTATTTCCATTCTATAATAAATATGATTCCAGCTTATCAAACTAAGCATTAGCTGAAATAAATTTAGAAATAGAAATAAATTAAATTTGTGATTCATGTTTTTCATTTTCACATGTTTTCCTCATTGTTAATATATTCCTATTGCATCTGAACAGGAGCAGAACTAACATCACCATTGCTGTGCAATGAGGTTGCATTTAGCTACGTATACAGAAAAGAACAACTTTACTCAGATTTCCCTTGCAAAAGAATGAGGATGACTTTATCATATAAAAGTAGAGTTTGAAAAGTAGAGACTTTAGGCCCAAGTAAATTAAAGAAACAAGTCTGCAACAATGGCTCATTATAAGTGACTAAATCAGTGAATTACAGGATGGTTGAGGTGGGAAGGCACCCTGGATATTCTCTAGTCTAGCTCCTGTGCTCACAGCACAGCTAGATTGATAAGGAAGGCATCCAGTGGGATTTTGAATATCTCCAAGACTGGAGACTGATATTTCTGATGTTTAAGTGGAATTTGCTTTTTTTCAGTTTCTGCCTGCTGTCTCACTGGGCACCACAGAGAGGAGTTTGTTTCCATCTTATTTAGTTTCCAATCAGGTGTTTATATACACGAATAAGAGCTCCCTGAATATTCTGAACATTCCTTGAACAAGCTGAACATTGTAAGCTGTCTCTGCTGTACCTGATATGCCAGATGCTCCAAGTGCCTTATTGTCTCTGAACTCAGTGTCCATGACTCTTGTACTGGGATGTGTCTTGCTGCTGTTCAGTAGAGGGGAAGAGTCACCTCCCTCAAACAGCTGGTGACACTCTTCCTAATACCTTTCAAGAGCCTTCTCTGCTCCATTGCTGGCTTCTGACTAGCTTGTTGTCTACAGGGTTTACCAGACCTAGCTTTCCGACTGGTTAGCTTATACTGTGTGTATTAATGCACCAGGCTATTCCTACTTAGGAGCAGGACTTGCTGTTTTACCTTGTTGACCTTCACAAGTTCCCTGTCAGCCTGTTGAAGCTCCTCTGAATGAGGGAACATCCATCAGGTGAATCAGCCATTCCTCCCAACTGTGTATCACCCCTGCTGCTGAGAGTGCAGTCTGCCTCGTTGCCCAGGTCATTAATGAGGAGGTAAGTCAGAACTTTCCTGGGATGAGCCCCTGGATACACCTGGCTGACCTGTCAGGCTGGTCAGAACCGTCCATGCTGACTGTTCGCAGTCACTCTTGGTGGCTTGGTGCTCAAACGTTTTTAATAGATTTGGAAAGAGCTTCCAGGATGTTTGCCCCATCACCTTTCAAGGGATCATGGTCAGGCTGACCACACAGTAGTTACCTGGGTCTCCTTTCTTGCCCTTTCTGAAGACAGAAGCCTTCAGGACCTCAGGAACCTCTTTCAACACCCATGAACTTTCAAAGACAATTGAGAGTGGCCTAGCAGTGACATACACCAGCTCCCTCACCATGGATGCATCCTAACAAGTTAAAATACATATTCAGACCTTAGATAAGGAACAAATTTCTGAAAGTGTATACAGCAGTCTCTGTTAAAAAGAAAATACGGAAATTAAAAAAAAATGTGTTTTGAAAGGGAGGATTTTATTCAATCTCAACTATTCATGCTAAAATAAGAGTTACTATAGTATAATAATTTATTTTTACAGAATACATTATTTACAAAAATAATGTTTATCTTTAACATTTAAAATTTATTCATACCTTACACAGAAGCAGATTGTGTTCATACCATAAAGACTAAAATTGTTTGGAATTCCAGGAATAGTGTGGAGTGAATCTGGCTTCTTGGTGAGAGGTCTCTGACACTGATATTGCAAGTAGTGTGTGAACTTCTGTTAACTTTTCCAATAGAAAATAATACTTGGCTTTTGACCCAGAAGTGCCAAAGTGATTTTGATTTCCTAAAAGAAATTCTTCCTTCACAGACTGTACTGCCATAATTCAGATCACTGGCAGTTTTCAAGTAGGACCATTTGAACAGAAGTGACTGTTGAAGAAAAGAGACCAAAATGGTAGTTGATACTGGTTTGTTCCTTTCAAGTGGAGTAAGGACACATCTGTGAACTCCACATCTGTATCTCTGCCGGCTGCAGGTGTCCTGAACTTCCTGCAGCTACATAGGAGATACAAATGCTTTTATTCCCTGCATGAACTGCTACCTAGAATCTGTACTGGAAACAGAATTAACCACCTTGATATTGTTAGATCAATTCTAATAGTGTTGTAGTCAATCTACTGTCATTCACTGCCATTGCCTGTTGTCAACTTTTCCTGATAAAATAAAAGTTTTAATATCTTGGGTCGCAATGGATTGAAATATAGATGGTTACCATAATTTGTATGTATTTGACATCTTATGAGCACAGTGCATGTGAAGTTTTCTGCTGCCTTGAATGGTGGAAATCACTAATTTAGCACACAGGATGCCTCACAGCTCTTGAAGAGGACAGGTTCTGGTTCAGTGATACAAAGAGGGCTTTGTGGGTTCTTTAGCACGTGTACATGGTCAATTTGATCTAATGCAAAAATCAGAAAAAAGTGTATTGTCTCTGAATCACTTTAGTAGTTTCAAACATTTAAAATAATTACTCCCTCAAATACTGGTCCGAAATTTCTTTCATCCAGCTGGGAGTAATTGCCTTTTTCCTTGCAGTTACACAGTCTAAGTAAGAATAAGTGCCATTGAACTTGTCAATCTTATGCTAGAGGA
>JAOTQP010000870.1:26917539-26935451 GCA_026413545.1 Cichladusa arquata | reverse complement strand
TATCTTACCAGAAAAGCATTGATCCAGAGCCAGTCCAGTGGAAGCACTATTAGGTTTCTAAAAAAAATACATGGATAATATATATACTCAGCAGCTTGGCTATTTTGTAGTGAATTATTTTCTGTGCAATAAATGCTGTCACCTATCCTCGGCCTGAAACAATCCCATAGAAATGGCCTTGAGAAAACTTTAATACATGAAGATATGAACACTGGCATTATGGCAGCCAAAAAATGAAAAATATTCTCAATATGTGGCAACCACTCGCCTTGCTGAACAAAAATGTAACTGTCACCAAATTACTCAGCCCTCCTTTCACTTTGATGCAAAGTGTGTCTCTTGGCTGCTTTTGGCTCTTTCTACCATATGGGTAGATAATAAATTGTGTTTTCTAGATCTTTTCTGCCTAATATCTGAAACCCTCAGCCTGCTTAGGGATAATTTTCCTCCAGCACCCCAAGCACCCTTGCTGCTTGCTGCCAAGATCTGTTTAAGTGATATAAACCTTTTGAAAACAATGGCAACACTTCCTAAAATGATTTATTCAAAGAATATGACAATCTGTGATACTTGCCTGCAGGTAAGAGCAACACCAAACAGCCACAACATTGGAAATCTGATTACAGACATGACTAGCTGAGAAAACAGTGCTGAACAGCTCTATATATCAGTTTTTAAAATGGCATTGCCTCTACTCACAATGTGTTGTGGTTTGTTTGCAGAGTAATTATTCTTGTCTCATAAAGTATATACAATTTTCATTTATTAGTAACAGATCACCTTATATTCCATGACAACTGCTTTTGAGTTACTACTCTCTGATGAATGCCATCTCATTTAATGACACAGTATCACCTTATTAGAATGCACCTAGGAAAGTGTCACCATGGCCAGGGCACTTCTGAAATAGTTGAGACAAATTAATATTGTCAAACCCAAGAGAGAGATTATAAATTCCCCTTTAAACTGTCTTTGTGTCTTTCAAGGACAATTTACCCCCTGCAGATTCAGCTGATGCTTTAACTATCTCACACTGACATCCTTTAAGTGTTTTAAATTGCTTTTAAACGCAGTTTTTTTTGCATGCTGTTTATATATAAAAGAAAAATATAATATTACTGCAAGTTTAAATTTGTTACATATAATAAATACAGATGCAAACAGCACTGCCAGGGGAAGAAAACAATTTTAAAGTAATTTTAAAGTATAATAACTGTACTTAGCTGATACATCTAGAGAGCCGGAATCACTTGAATTGGTCAGAATTCAGGTTCAGTTTCATTGCCAATAATTTATTTAGAAATTAGGACACCTATAATATTGAATATTTATTTCCCTTCAGACTCAAATATATTCAACTCTAAAAAAGTGCTTATTTCAAGTTCAATTCAACTTTAATTATTCTCCTATAAGAAATTCAACATGGACATAATCTATAATGTCCAAAACCTCCTGAAGTGACACTGCTCCCAAAATTTCAGTGTCTTTACATCAGACAGGGGCAAACTCAAATCATCTGTCTGATAATTCAAAATGAACATTTTTACATCATACTTTTTCAGTTCCTCAGAGTGAGGGCTCTGTAGATTAGATCAGCAAGGGCACCCTTCATGCACCCCACCTTACTCAATGAACTCAACAGGAAATGTTTTTGCTCCTTTCTCACAGATAAAACTCCACTTGTGTCTCCCTACCAAGCGTGCTGTGAGAGTTTCTCTGTTCCCCACCACCCTTGTAGATGGGGAACCTGCTCAGTGTTCCTTGCTGGGAAGTTTGGGAAGTTTGCTTGTGCATTGTTTATGATCCCATGAAAAGCTGACCCACTGACCAAAAATGTGATCTTTTTCGAACAGATTAGACCTATAAAGATCCAGATCATTAATAGGAATGTTATCTTTGTCTTCTGGATTTTTGTCCTTCAGGGTGAAATTTGATGGCACAACTAAAATTTATTTCGTAACAGTAAGAATGTGATGTTTCTCTCTTTTATAGCTAAAATTTATATCTGATTAAAGAACTTGAAGAACTGGGGCTTGAAAAAGACACTAAATATTTAAAGACTTATTATAAATGTTTCAGGCCAAGTATCTGGAGCACATTCATAAAAATCAAAACATTACATAGAAATACAACAACTCAGTAGAAATTCTACTGAGGAAGAAATTCAGTTCTCCAATATTTTTTCCTTCAAAAAACTACTCTCTGTATTTAGTACATAATTAATTAATATTTTAAAATTTTAAAACAAATACTTCTGCTGATCTGATCTAAATTATTTAAAAATATTTCAAAAGAAATTTCATATATTTAGCTGGGTATACAAATTTATGCTGTTATACTTTAAAATACTAACAGAAATTAAACTCTTGATTTTGAGAGAACTCTGACAGTATTTAGCAACATTTCTTCTTCCTTTTTCTGAAAAAAAATTGACATTATTCAAAGGCAATTAAACAAGATTAAGTAAGCAAGTAGGCAAGAAACCTTACCTGAAGTAAGGTACTCAGACTTATTCTGATTAAGCCTGGTACTGGTATTCGATTTTCCCCAAATACTTCTTCATCCAAAATCCCATCTGTCTTACACCAACATGTAATTTCAGTGCAGGCTTAGAGGTCCAGAATCTGAGCAGATGAAGAATGCTCTGACTTATAATAGACCATGAAAAATTGTACCAGGAGAGATCACAAAGTCTAGGTGTACTACAACTTCTCCTTTGAGCTATATTCTTTGTATTTCAAATAATATTGATTTGTTGGAGTCATAGATTTAATTACATTCATGGGTCGTACTCTTCACTATGCTCCCATTTTATTTATATTCATACTCCCATTTACATGTCTCTTTGATTTTTTACCTTTGCCAGCCTCTTAGCCCTTTGTTATTTGAGATGTGAAATAATAAGTTTTAAAATATGCACCATTGCCACTATTTCAAAATATTTTTCATCTGTGCTTTCTTAGCCTCAAAGAAGACTTTCAGCTAATTTTAGTGCCATCCTAATCTTGAAGTGCAACAGCTCTAATTTACTTTGTATATTGTCTTTAAATCCAAAATTAAACAAACTGACAAGCTCACTTCAAAGAAATCTTTAACCTCCAGAATATTTCTTCCATAGAAGAGAATTCTGTACTACTTAAATACAAATCCTATTTGTCATTGCTTGCTTAGAAATATTGACATCCTTATAACGGGCTTTAAAAAATAATATGGTATGAGGGAACAAAGCTACATATTTTTAAAGTCTTGGGCTCTCCAAGAGTTTTGTACTTCCCAAAAGTTCATTGCTGATAAATAAACTTCACGTTGTGCAATGTGCTTATCATTGGGGAAAATTTGGGCTTGCGGATCGGGCAGGTGACGGGATACAAAGGCAAAGTACAATAATATTTTGAAAATAGCTGTTCTTTGCTTTTTTTCTCCATCCCAAGCTTACTATATGCAATAAACCTATATATACATTTCTATGACTTCATGATCATTAATTTTTCTGATGAAAGTAACTACTGTACTCAGTGATTCAATATGATATCCAGTCTCTCACACTGAGCAACTCAGGACTTTTTTTTTTTTTTTTTTGTTCTATGGTATTGGGTGTATTTGGTTCAATCTTGTCAAGATATTTTTGAAGCCCAGAATGGATTAAGAAAAGCAAGGAAGCAAAAGTTAAAAACCTTGCTGTTAAGCCCATGTTTCTTCAGACCAATGAAGAAGACTTCTTCAGTGGCTGCAGACTTGTGTCCTAGGCTGTGTAAAGAGGTGTTTTATAGACAGAAGGAAATTCTTTTGTATATTAAAGACAAGTAAAAAAGGGCATGCATTATGCCTGGCTATCAACAGGAAACAGCTTATCTGTTTGTCAAACCAAAGAAATACATAAGAAAGAGATTTCCTAACAGTTTATTTACACAAGAAACAAGAAACAGCGGTTCCCTTTTTAGAAGAAATAATGTGGTATACTATAAATTTAGTATGATGTTAAGAAAACATTGGCACTACATCCTCTATTTCTCACCCACTTATCCTGTAAAGACAATTTTAAGTGGATTTCAGTTTCATACTGCTGAAAATATATTAACACATGCTGTCTTAGAGTGAAATTTCATAGAATCATTCAAAGTCAAATAATCATGGATTGGGAAATCAATCACTTTTTTCCTTAAAATTGAATAAGTTTTCTACCTAGACTCTCACATCTGTGTTACTTTCATCTTTCTTGGAGAGAGCAAAATGAGAGACAGCCTTGACATAAGGACAGTAACTGAAGAATCATCAGTGTGAATGATGGGTACCTGATCTTTTACTGGCTCTAGGAACCTGTGCAAATATTTTATGACCAAGTCAAGAAATCAAATTTTATTTTGAGCTGACAGAAGGGATTCATAGCCCTCTGTCAAGTTCACAAAATCAAGCATACTGACTAAAGGATTGTTTAAGATAATTTAAGGTGCTGAGGACAGGGGAGTAAATAATTTAGTTCCCTACAGTTTAAATACTAGCCCACCTTCAAGACTCCACTTCTAAACATGAGTTTGTAATTGGTTCCTTTCAGCCCAGGGAGACCCATGCTAAATGTTTCATCCTTCCATGAAGATTGGAAGCTGTATCTCCCAGAGGGGTCTTTTAATCATCAGGCACATGAGCTGAGGGACCCTCAATCTGCCTGCTTGATATTGTTCCACTTTGCCTAAGAAAATATGTATCTTCCAAAAAGATTGATTTAATTGCACTCATTAGAGCACTCATTCTTGAGAAGAGAATCAGGATTCCAGTTCCTTCTTCCACTAATATTTTATTAATTTATGTTGAAAAGGAAAATGTTTCCCTTCACCTCTGCATGTAAACTGACCAGTTATATAATCAGTTTCTTATGCTCTTTGGCTGAGTCAATATTTAATTACACTCTGCAAGTAGAATAACATCAAAAGAAAAAGAAAAATGGGAACACTCAAATTTTTAGCATACCAGCAGCTACAAGTTCTTAGTACTTTGTTTTTTGCAATGAAATATCAAAAATCACAGAATGAGAATGGAAAAAAAAAACCAAGATATTCTGTATCCTGAAAACATTGTTTACTTGTTACCTGAAAGATTGTTAATGCACCATTCTCAGCTGTTTAATTTTGTTCTCACTGTGACCTAATCTGCACAATGTTCTTGGAGGATGTTTTGCTTAAGCTCTGCAGACAAGTACTTAGTGTACTTGTCAAAGGACTCAAGGCAGACACGTCTGAAACAGATTTAGAAGTAACCAGGAGGTCTCTATGCACCTAAGGAAATTTAATGTTGGAAATTTACATCCCAATGGACTTCAGTTACCTTAAGCCTCATCATGATGTTTTGGCATACAATTAGGAATTTAAGTGCCTGAAGTCATAGAGTTTTATGATCTCTTTTTATTTTATTTTCCATAAAGTGCTTCAATTCTAAGGAGTTCTATAAAAAGCACAGAGCAGAATTTCTCCAGTGTGCAAGTATTGTGTAAATAAATGTTTTAAATCTCACAAAATTTAAGGATTGGCTATGAGGCAGTTGAGCAAAATGCCAACTCATATAGATAATTAATAAAAGACACCTGCTACTATCATGTAGCAGAATTTATTCAGTGGCATTACAAAATATTTTACCTTTGCCAGCAAAAATGTCCTGCAATGACACACCTTAACAGGAAGTAGCTAAGCATTTTTTTCATATTCATGAGATCTGCAGACATAAACTAACATATAATCAATGTCTTAATATAAAGTGAGTATATAGGATGTAGTTTGGAAATAGAGGAAATAGAATTTTCTTTTTTGAAACGGCACAGTAATTAATGCTTGATTTCAGTGTAATATGAAAATATTTCCAAGGTGGTAGAATGCATAAATCTAGAGTAGTCCCTGGGTCTCACAAAAAGCAAGTATATTCAGTTTGCTCTAAGCAAAACAAAACAAAACAAAACAAAAAACAAAACAAAACAAAACAAAAATGCAGCATATCTGCATTAGTCAGGGGCATACTGACAAAAAGCAAGAGAGTAATACCAGAAATTCAGAATTAGGAATAGGGTAGACTTATGACTCAAGAGGATGACCCCAGAGGGTAGAGATGAGCATGGGAATTCTGCTGTAAATTTCAGCTGTGCCAAAATTTTGCAACTTTGTTTGATCAGCTTTTCAACTGAGCCTTAATCTGAGCTAATGAAAAAAAAAACTTGACCAGATGTAGGATGTTCATCTTAACTGCCCTCAGTGTTGATGTCTTGCAGCACCATGAATACTGACAATAGCTAATAAGGAAAATGAGCAGTATTTTTGAACAAAAAGAGCTTTTTCCTTAACACTTCACCATCTTCATTAAAGCAGATTTATGCTAACTGTAGAGACAGTATCAGTACATTTATAGACCCAAAGTAATAAAAAACAAAGTTACTCTTTACTGAACAGAAGCCCCATTGTGGAGATTTATATTAGAAAGTCACCTCATCAGCTTCTGATTAATAATTAATTAACAGCATGGACTCATTCAATTATTTCCTTCTAATATTTTCACCCTTTTTCTTTCTCCACCGAAAATGCAACTCATTATAAAATGCTGCCAAAGGTGACTAGTGCAATTGAAGACAGACCTCTTAAATATAAATTCTTTTTCAGAAAAAAAGATGACATTTTATATCTATAAATTTACGCCTAATAATGAACAAAAAAATGTTACTAATTATTATAATCTTAAAACAGTACTTGAGCATCCACTACTGCTTCCTGGAGACGAAAAATCTCAGACACATTTTTTCAGAGCTGAGTAATTTTGTTACATACAATATCATCTGTAGCTATACAAGCTGAATTCTTGATAGAAGTATCAGGATGAAACTGAGGGTAAGAAAATTTTATCTGAATATTGAGATAAATTTGTAAACACTGAGATCAATTTACTGTGCAGTCATTTCCAGGAGCACATTATTTTCATATTTATTTTGCTCTTACTGTCCCACAAGTAACGCTGATTTCAAGACTAAAGCACTTTGTGGAGTTTGAAATTAAACCCAGATGTTTGAAAAAGAAAACTACATATATTTCAAGATAACATCTCTGTGATTTCTTCTGTTTACTTTTTTTCCTCCTCTTTTCTACAGCACCCACTCTCAAGGAATTCTAAAGCTATGAATAAGAAGTATGCCTGTCTGGTGTGGAAAAAAATAATTTTTTTTATCTCCATTTGCAAAATAGTTTTCCAGGTGTTATATTATTGATACAAGATCACAAAACACTTTAACTCTCCTTTCAAAACAGATTTTGACATAAGAGATTTCTCTACATACTCTACTGTGCCACTTCATTAATTGATTTTTTAAAAAATCTGAACTATGCTTGGGAAAGAAAGAGGTCACATAATAATACTGCAATACCAGCTCTTCACATATATTTTTCCTGCTAGTTTGAACTGGTGACACATGGTTGAAAGTTTTTCATGATCCCAAAAATCATTTTTCTTGAATCAATTAAAAAGAAGAGAAATCAGGATTTTTTTTTTCATTTGTGGAGGGAAACTTCACCGATGATGATCAGTGGTGATCTGTTGGATTTGTAGCGATGGATACAGGTGTTGTATGTACCTATAACTGGACTTATAAGGAAAGCTGCACTAAATTTCTTATTGTTTTGCACTTACTTGGTCAACCCTCATCCAGGCAGATGGTGATGAGCAAGCAAATTTAGAAGCATCTTAGTCATGAGGAATACTAATCTTATTGGCTAATGTCACTCAAAGCTGTGTGTGACCAGTCATAACTCCTTACAGCCATCTGTTCTTGCTGGGTCTGAGCAGACTATTTTGGTATGGACTAAGTTTTTTATATACCAAATACTTTACTGCATCCAGCCACCATGAGGGTATATACACCTATACACCAGATGGGTATGAGTAGGACAAAATGATGATTTTTAGTAAGTATTATTTATTCTTCACAGATTCTTCAGAGGAAACCCAGACATTTTAAATTTATAGACATATTGGTAATAAAGAAGATTGTACATAAAATGTTAAGGCACCTGAGGATAAGAGTAAAAGCTTTTTATTGGAGAATTCAGTACAGATGCAGAATTAGTTATATGATACATTGCCTCGCTTCCCATGCTATTCCTCCACAGCTGAGATTCATTACTTAGAGGTTATATTCCTGCTGTGATTTTTAATACACAATATACTGGTACTCCTATGCTTTAGAGAAGCATCTGTAGAAGAGGGCAGATAGTGGTCAGATGGTCAATACAGCCTCCCATCACTGGCAGTGGCCAGCAGGACACGCTCAGTGAAGATCAGGTAGCTAAGAGTGATCTTTTCCCCCCAGAATTTTCTCTGAACCTTCTGTGATGTGTGGCACAGAAAGTCCCTGGGCCAGACATGAAAGGGACAGTGATATTATTGATCTCTATCATACCTTCTTCCCATCACCTTCATCTTAGCCTGAACAATCCTAGTCATTCCTTCTACAGAGGCAGGCTGCCTATCAATAAAATGTGGAATCTCTACAAGTATATTTTGGCTTTTGAAAATTCCTTTCTTTTTTGTATCTTTGCTTTTAAATCC
This sequence comes from Cichladusa arquata, assembly GCA_026413545.1. NCBI lineage: Eukaryota > Metazoa > Chordata > Aves > Passeriformes > Muscicapidae > Cichladusa > Cichladusa arquata. The sequence continues at coordinate 26,926,880 of JAOTQP010000870.1, read as the reverse complement.
TTTTTTAAAAATCTCCTTTTATATTTCAAAGTTTTGTTTGAATGCAGAGAAACACACAAGATCTGGATTTGGTTAAAAGAGAAAGAAAGAGAACCCTCGAACACTTAGTTGTAGCACTATGTTTTGTTCATAATCCCTTCTCTTTGAGACCTAAATTCTGCAAAGTTCTTGGCTCATGAATTTTTTATTCAGTTAGTAGTTAGCAATAATAAACAATTATCTCTGGAATATTTTTTGATCTATATGTCCTAAGACAATCGTGATATATTAAATACTACTTTCTCATGCTAATTACAGATGCAAAACAAAATTTTAGCCTACATGTATATTTTTCCTAATTAGAATTATGGAAGTGGCATATACTGGAAAATCATTAGGAATGATTGATCTTCAAAGCTAACCTGTTCTTATATGATAATGTTTTTTTTTATTTTCAACCCTAATTTAAGATATTATATAATTTATCAAGATAAACCTACTCAAAGCACTGCTGAAGCAAGCAGCTGTGGATAATATATTTTCTGAATTTTGAAATATTAAATTATATCAGCCAATCATATATTAAAAGTCTTCTATTATGAGTTGTTCCCATGACTTTTAAATAACCTATTATTTAATTTTGGTTGTTTGTGGAATAAAGATTAAAAACCTTAAAACAGTTAATCTGCATTATATGTACTTTCTAAGAAACTAGTTGCAAATTTGATATGCCAATAGGAAGTTTCCATTTAAACTAATGCTCACATCAATTATCCATTCCAGATATGGAACTATATCCTGAAACTGTATGTAAGCTGCTAAGGATTCCCTTGTGCCCTCCTTTCAGTGAGAATTAAAAACCCTCAGCATCATATTCTTTTTCTTTACCCAGACTATACATGTGTTTTAAACATAGTTTCTTATAATATGAGTCACCTTTTCCACACAGAAATTTTGGTCCACTAAGGATTTCTGCTTAATATGTCATTAGTTCTTCAAAATTTTCAGGTTCTTGCTGATACTGAAAGAGGAGTGGTGTCTGTTTAGAAAAGGATATATACAAGAAAACCAGACCTAGTACACTGACTGAAGTTTAATACTGAATCTACTCCATTAGCCAAAAGTATTTGAAAAAAGAAAATATTTGCAAGTGAGATGTCATATTCAACAAATTTTTCTGATGTTGACATGTATAGGAAGAAGAAGAAAATAGAGATTAGGAAAAAAAGTCCTGCAGATGTTTTTTATGCAGAATTAGGTCCCTGTCTTGGTTATAGTAGACTATTTTCTTTTTGTAAATAATTGTAATGTTGCTGTGCCTAACTAAATTCTCTCATTGTACTGTGTCTTCTGACTTGAATTGTACCATCCATTAAACAATCTTATAAGGTCTCAACTTTGGATTATGCTAGAGATTTAAATGATACCCTAAATAAAAAGAAATTGATTATATTAAAAATCACAAAGGACAATTATGGATGTTCTACTTCAAAGTGGCTGAAATCTGTAACTTACTTATATGCTATGAATTTACTATAGATATAAATAATTTTTATATAACTGAAGCCAAATATCCCTTGGAATAGTGGGAAATTGTGAACTATCCTTATTTTCCAAATGCCTGCGAAGCTGAAGATACAATATTATCTGATACCTACACCCAGTCCTGAGTAGGAAGGTGATGGAAATCACACGGAAGTATTCTGGTGCTTATTCACCAGGTAAAATTATGCTGGGATTAAGCCATACACACACACACACATTAAAAAAAAAAAAAAAAAAAAAAAAAAAAAAAAAAAAAAAAAAAAAAAAAAAAAAAAGAGAGAGAGAGAAGAATGGAAAAAATACTCTGCTTGACAAAGTTTTGCAGGTCAAAAAGTAATCAAATAAGATAAGAACTACCAGAAGTCAAACACAGCTAGATCCAGCAGAACAGATTATCCAAGAAAAAAGAAGTGTTTATGCATTGGTTGAGCTTTTCACTTTCCGTACTTTTAAAACTTAGATGTTTTCAGCAAATAACTGTCATTTACAATCTGATCAATTTCAAGGCACACTGGGAAGTTTCTGCTTTTTTTTGGGATTCTGGGAATTCTTTTTCAAGTCTCTTGATGAAATGTTCTTTCTTCTCTGTTCTCTGGATTACAAGTGCTTAAGTGTAGATAGGATGTAAGAAGAAAAAATAAATGGCTCAGCTTTCAGGAGCGAGAAAACTGTGTATATAAAATGCCCAAAAGGGCACTATAGTGTGTAGGACTTTGGACACATTGGCTGATCCTAAGCAGTGCATTCCACCTGCTAATCCCCTTTCTCCTCTGTTCTGGTCTCCTACACACAGAATTGATGTGGTGGTGGTGGACATTAGTACAAGTTCTGTCTTGGACCAGACCTTGTTTTCCAGTGCCTTAGAGATTCAATGGCATGACAGAGTAGGAGTGGCAAGTGCCTTCACTATGTCAGAGGCCCAGTCCCTTACATGCCTGAAGGTTTTTGTTTTAAGTTCTCTCTGGTATTTCCTGTTCAACCATTTCTATTATGTAATTTTGAAGATAATATAACATGACATAAAAGATCAAATTGGGAGTTACAGATCACCATGGAATGTTACCTGAAAACCAAGAAATTAAATGGTCTTCTCTAAAATCGACTTTATGGAAACAGTGCCTCTCGATATATAAAGAAATATATTTTTAAGAACTTTGAAACATCAAACTTTTAAATCTTGTCAAACTTCACAAAGTCTGGGGTTGGCTGAAAGCTACATTTAGCTGCCACATATTTTTCCCTTTTATTTCCTTTTCCATCATTTTTGATCACCAAGATTTGATGAATTGTTATCACAAAAACATAAGAACTGGCCACTTGAATCAACTTGCTTTTCTGTCAAGAATGTCTCAGCAGTAGCTTTCATGCCTTCTGTAAAAGGTTTCTTTTCAAATCAAATGGAGAGCATTATTTTATAAAGAAGTACCTTACTGCTTTAAAGCTCAATTTTCCAATGCTTCTGGAGAGAGACAGACTTAAGAGTTGAAGGCACTTGGCACCCTGCAGGAGATACTCTGCACAGCAGAGGACTGAATCATTAAATATGGTACTTTTTACAGTGCACATACAAAAAATATTGACTTTGAGTTCTGTTCTGTACAGTGTTGCATTTCCTGGTAATATTTGCTGCAGCCTATATTTTAATTGAGGGTTGATTGCTAACCTGCTTTTGAAAATATTATAGAAGATATATAATTGCAAAATATAATGTTAAATATGGCTACATTAAAGAGTTTCACAATATGGATTTATTCTTTTATCTGTTGAGGAATATATTTGAGGTAGAATGAATGTTGCTTATTTTTTCATGGGTTTTCCAATACATCTGTAAAGTTTTTAAAATTATTATAGTAATAATTATTTTTATTATAATTCTTGTTATTATATGGATCAGAGCAAGTAGCAAAGGAAAGGAGAAATGGAATGCCCTGAGGTCGACTGCAATTCTGCCATATAGGTAAAATAACATGGTAAAGTGAGGTGAAATTAAAGAGTGTGGGAAGTGATGCGCAAGCAGGTGGGAAAGTTATATCAAGACCACCTGAGGTGCTAGGAATGAAAATTAGTGAAATGAGAGTTTCAAAGGCTAAGAGCAAAGAGAAGCTTTCTCAGGAAAGCAATTGCAGAAACTCTGCTGGGTGCATTGCACAGTCTTAGGTAGAGCAATAGATAACAGTGAAAGATAAAAGAGAGTAGCCAGAGCCAGTCGAGCAGTGGATCAGAAATCTTCAGCCACAGAAGCAGTGAGAACCTGGGGAGGGAAGGGAAGGATGATGAAGGCAAGGAAACCCATGGAAAAGCACAGGCAGTTTTTCAGCAATGCTTACCTGCCACCATAAAATCCATTAATGCTTTGATCAACTATTCAGGCTCCCATAAGCATTTTGCCACATTTTTGCTTGCAGGCTCCTTTCCATGCCAACTCACATTACCCAGACATATGCAACATTGGTGCCTATGGTGCACTGGCATTTTTATTCTCTGATATGGAACCTTAATTTGTCAGCTTAGAAACCTAAATTTCAGTATTTTATTGCCATTGTACAGGAAGGGAAAAAGACTGTCACAAATAAGAACACAGTCAGGAAGATCTGAAATGAGTGGAAGAGAAGACACAGAAAAAATGTATTGAAAGAAAAAGAAATAAAAGACACAAGTATAATTTAAAAGAATTGAGTATAAAGGTGATTGAATAAACCAATGAATTCAATTATGTTGCCAAAATGCTACCAAAAAAACCACATGAATTTATATACCAGATAAGCTACTTAGAATTCAGAATTTTTCTTTCATTAAGATTTTTTTTTTTTTTAAGTTTGAAACAAAAGGCAGAATGTTCATACTATATGTATGAAATGTATTTTAAAATGTATTTTGGGGGACAGCATCTAAACATTTTAGTAGAAAATAGGATTTCAAACTAGATCAGGCAATGACTACATTTGAAACCACAGCTTCTCTTAATTTCTTCAAAATTCTTCAAAATATTTTTAAATACTCTCCATATAGTTTTGTTCACATTTCATGTTTTTTTTTTCTAGTAAGTTTTATTTGCATCATTTTTAATTTATTGTTAATTTCACAGTAGTGTAAAATAGCTTTTATTCTAGGCACAAGATTTTTTACCATTATGCTTGTTTTACCCTTGTTTGAAATCACAATATAATATACTGGAGAAGAAAATCAGGCAAGTGCTCAGGATCTTTATTAGCAGAAAAGCTTACATTATTTTTAAATTATTAAATTAAGTGGTATAGACAGGACACTTGGGTTTCTCTTTTGTTACCTATTTTCTTCAGTTTATTGTTGCCTGAGGGAACATGCAAAGATATGACACAATGCTTAAGACAAACTGAATGTGGCTGAGAAGTGGAGATATCCATGAGTAAACAGTGCAAGACCAGCTATTTTATTATGTCAAATACAGTAACAGAATATGCTCAGATTCATCTTGCTTGGAGCAGGTGTGTGCAGATGCACCTCTGGGTGTGTCTGGCTGTAAGAGTTTGAATATGTCACATTTGGATATATGTTTAGTGGAACTGAGATATCCAGTCAAGAAATCTACAGTGCAGAATCTCTGTTACAGCTGCTGGCTGCCAAACAGAGATTTTCAAAACTTTTTTTGTGTATTTAATTATACCATGCATTGTTGTCATGACCTTTTCATGGGCTAGAAGCCGTAGAAAACCATTTCTTATTTAACACATCCCATAAATATCAGAAGAGATTTCACAGCTGAATGTAGTCTAAAAGTCCTTACATTTTTACCATCCTAGGTATTTTAATACTTATTCATATGACATCAAGTTAGAGGTGCAATCCTACATTATGCAAAATCACTTGGACCACTTGGGATAAAAAACACAAAATACAATTGAAATTGGCCTACCTGTGCTTTGGGGGAGCAAAAAATCAGAGGAAAGTCTCTTTGCTTCAGCCATAATTCTTCATTCTCAGCTCTTTTGGGACTTTGTAAACACTGGAGAAAAACCTTGGGAAGATAATTTATTCTTCTCTCACCCTTTGATTCTCATTTCTACTTTTACTGTAACTTAATTGATGAGTGAAGAATTCAGTGTGATAAATTAAACAGAATACCATATTCAAATATATAACTTTTTCTTAAAATAAATGAGGTAATTCAACTGGTTTAATTTCTTCAATAAATTTAATATTTTGGCAATATAACAAAATATATTAAACACTGCATTCAACTGGATTATGGTCCATTAGATAATTAAGTGAATATAGCTCAATAATAATGTCAGAATAAGGACAAATACTGAAAAATGATGGGCTTTTACTTTGCCATTTTCATGAAGAGGTGAAATTTCATATGACAAAGAACCTAGTTTGTATTAGGCAGTATTGGCTTTTTTATCTTTTCCATTTAATACAGGGAGAAGAAACTTTTAAAGATGTATTTTATATGAGTCTTGCACATTGATTTGAGTTAGAGTGCAACAAGAAAGAATAATGTGATGTCCCACTGGCACATATGTAGTGCCATAATCTCATCATATCTGTTAATCATCAATGTGAATACTGTGTGGTTCTTAAATAATTGCTTTTAACATAAAAATTGCTCCTCTCTGTTGTCCTGTGTTTCCAAGTTCAGGAGCTCCATTTTGATGAATGTATGAACTTAGTCTTCTAGGTTTATAGTAGAACACCATGGAGATAACAGGACTCTCAAAGCTGTGGCAGTGGTCAGCAGGAAATCTCCATGTGCTCACAGTATTGCTTTGTTTTTTCAGACCTTCACAATTTCCCAGAGCCACATCACCTCTCAGAATCTTTAGTCTCAAATACAAAGCTCTAAGAAAGAGCTTTGCTGTTTTTTTCAGTTTCAAGGGTTTTTTTGCAGTTAACACTAGAGTAATTTTCACAGAACTATTTTTTGTGTTTCTTATTTCTGGAAATTAAACTGGAAAAGCTGGAGTCGCTTTGCACATTTACCCAAAAAATGATTTTTTTACTTCAATGTTAGAAATGGTTGAAGGTTTGATGATTTTTCTCCCTATGTACCCATAAAATTACACATACTTAAAAGTATGGGTAAGTAAGGGAAGAAGTAACCCATAATTTAAGAAGTACCCTTCCCAATTAAAGGTCTTTATGAACAATACTACCCTCATCCCCTCCCACAAACAATACAAGGCTGGTTTTGTTTATTTGTTTGTTTTGTTGTGGGGTTTTGTTTTGGTTTACTTTGTTGAGTTGTTTATGGTTGGTTTTTTTTCAGGTAAACTGGTGATTCAGAACCTTGACAAGGAAATGTGAATTCCAGATTAACTATACCATGACCAAACACCAGACTTTATACATCACCCCAGCGTGTGAATGTCGGTGCCTACACCTTTTTGTTTCAGTTCCATCATCCTAAATGCTTATTTCATTATTCTTGTCAACTCAATAGATCAGAATAACAAAGACTGAAATTTTTGAGCATTTCCCGCCAGGCAGAGTTTATTCCTCCTGTTTACTGGTGTCAAGCAGGCAACAGTCTCATGCTGAGCAGATGCTTTACTAATGTTTTGCACAGTGGTTAATCAAATATTTATGCAGCACATGAAGGAAATATACTTATATTTCACTGCAGATGATTGAATAAGTTCTATACCATTTCTCCAATAAATAGTCATGCCCAAACACTTTCAATTATTCATGTTCTAATTTGTAAATATTGCAAGGAGTTCTTATCTGGAAATACCTGCTAGTCCTGTAGCTGAGGGGAAAAAATTCCTTCCAGGTAAAGCAGATATATGATTAAAAATTATTCTGTTCTCTCAATATGCATGTTGAGTGCCAGCTCATGCAGAATTTAGAAATTAAAGCTAATCCATAAACACATATAATTTTCCTTACCTTCATTACAGCTGAAACATTCTGATACTTTGTATACTCTTGGGGTTTGAAATGGATGGGTGGTTTAATCCTAAATAAAATGAAAAAGTCTTGGGAAAGTAGTTTTGTAAATCAGTAACGTACGTAGTACCTTGCCTCTGCTCCATAAAATGGGGATGAAAGCATTTTGAGGAATTTAGAATTAAAGATACCCAAATTAAAGTCCCAATTTGGCAGAATTCATGTCTAGGTAGTCCTCATACAAACAGTCCATTTCAATTTTTCTGTTTTAGGTAATAATGCATAATCACTTTTCAGTTCAACTTTTTTGTTGTGACAGTCAGAATGCTTGATTTGATTCCTAGGTAATACATTAAACATTGTAATTTTATACATGATTAAGATAAATGAGCACTTAACTGATACACAGTATTACATATATAAGAAAATAATATATATATACAGGGAAGAAAACATTGCTTCTTAAATCTGAGCTGGCATCTAACTGGGAGGACCTTCAAATCTGCATGAGAAAGTAAAAAATACTTCATTAAGGAGAAACAGTAGGATTTACACACAGGTAGGAACAACCAAGTCCGATATTGTAGAATAAGAATTATACATCTGGAAAACAAAACTGTAAAAGCAGGTCTGGGCATTAAAATGGATCCAAACTGATCATGACTGAACAGTGTTGCAGTGTGGTAAACAGGCACAGAGGAACTGTCAATGTGTCAAGCAGCCTTTCTGCTCGAGGCACTACTGACAGATAAGGCTTCACTAAGAATATTTTGTACAGATTTTGGTGCTGTGCTCTAAGCAAGAAATGAACCATTGAGAGAGCATGGAAAAGATGACAGAAGCAACACTGGTCTGACCTACATGACAGACTGAAGAAGTTGTAATTTAGAGAGAAGAGACAGTTTCATCTTGTGGAAAAGAGCTGTGTGGTAAAAGTGAAGATCCAGCTGTGAAAGTAAAGGGCTTCACCTCTAGCAAGTGAGATTTATAGTAGACATCTGGAAAACTTTCTGGAATAGAATATGATAAATGCTAGGAAATGTGGAAACCAAAATTTTTAGGAGCAACTTGGAAAAACTCCTGTCAGAAATGGCTTACGGAGCACTGATCCTGCCTTTGTCTAGAACTAACTAGCTAACTAACTAAATAACTAACTAACTGAAGCCTTCCTTTTACTTTTCTGTGGAAGTGAACATATATTTAAACCACCCATTTGGACTTTTGTATTTTTCACTTTGTACAGTGGCATATGCACTAACATGTCTGTCAGCACAGCTAGCAATAATGGATGATTAAAATCATATCCTTTGTATATAACTGTTATTCATGACTTTTTCTCTCTTCAGTTCCAGCACCATAAAATACACACAGTCCTCTGACACTACCCTTGACTGACAACCCCTCTCCAAGAAGTACAAGTGTTGTTACAATGAGCCTTTCATGTTGCTATTCTCTTTCCGTAGAATTTCTGATTGACAGATGTGAAGATTTTTTTTTTTCAGTCAAAAATTTGAAAATAAAATTTTTAGTAGAAAATAGTAAATTCACAATGCTTTGGTTACCTTGGCTTTTTATGTTTAGTTGCAAGTGTTGTATTTGGTGAATTTTTGTGCTCGCGTTCTCTCAGGTTCTCAGCCTCCACCATTGAGACACTTATAGCGGGAACAAATGCAGTTTGGATAGACCTTCCCATTTTGTCTCAGATGTATAGAAAAAACTTTTTAAAGGATTAAGGGATCATATATAATTTGACCCACGTATGGAAGTCCAGCATGGTTTGTTAGCACAGCCATGATCTCTCTAACCAGGAATTCGGTATGTCTTCAATCAAGTTAAAACCTTCCTTGATTTATTCTCACCTTTCGCCTCATTTTCTCCACAGTCCTTTCAGTTGTATTTATTCAGGTCTTGGCACACCCCTCTCTGTTCCCACCCCTCCCACCCTT
>JAOTQP010000870.1:26885690-26912152 GCA_026413545.1 Cichladusa arquata | reverse complement strand
TCCCTCCCTTCCCCTTTCTTCCCTTTTCTCCTTGTCTCCTATTTTCTATCTTTCTCTTTTTTCAGAGTGAAGTTTCTTTATGTTAAAAGTCTGCCATAGAAAGTTTTAGTTCTGAATAAAGAGTACTTTTTTATTGGAAGATTTTGAACTCCTTCAACCCAGAATGAAGTTAATAAATTTTCAAAGCAGAGCTTGTGTAGTGTTCCATAAATAAAGCTCAGGGCAAGGAAATGTACTGCAAATATTGAACAAATAGCTGCTTATTCATTTCAAAGTAACCATCTGCTTTAACAGGGCAAGATCTTGTAGAAAAAAACCCATGAACCTATCTTTAATGGCTGAGAGGGACTGAATATGTAAACATTTTGCAGAATTAATGATGAAATTTTCTAACTTTTAAGAGCATTTCTTCATAACCTTTATTTTAATATAGCTCTTCTGTATAAAGTGTGCATATATGTATTTATACACACATATATATTTGTACGTATTTATGTACATATTTTAAATGTGAATCATCTGCTGTGCCATGTATGCAAAAGGAAGGCCTCGTCTTCCCACTGCCTTGTTCAGTGCAGCTGAATCCGAGTGCCACAAGGGCTGCAGGGAAAAAGGCAAAGGCTCAGGACTCACTCTGAAAATGGTGATCCAATCTGAGGCAGCAGAAAGGATCAGACACAGACAGGTAAATCCCCCTCTGTGTGCTGCTCCTCACCAAGGCAGAGATATGAAAGAACTTACTCAAATACAGTAACTGAGTAGCTCTGAAGACCACAGTGCAGTTGCTGCTGTTCCCTAGGGGCTAAAGAGCAGCGCATTTCTCTTGTGTAGCCAGCACTGTGTATGCCATTATTATCTGTCTCCTTCGTGGTACACCATTTAATAGTGTGCAACAGGGACAACTCTTTGTTTCCTACTCTTCAAAAAAACAGTAGGAGATAACACAGATCATACTAAAAAAAAGACATCAGGTACATATCATCCAGGATACTGCTTCTTACAGAGGTTTAGGGAAATGATTTTTAAAAAGAATGAAAGTCTAGAGTATGCTGTCTCACCAGTGATTTAGGAATATCCTGAGGCAGGCTACATGTCAAGCCTGTTGCATCTAATACTCACTGGTGGAAGCATGCATGTGGCTGATGTTCTTTGGAATCTGTCATAACATCCATCATTGTTTAACACCCAGCCTTCTTGAGGGAGCAAATTTCTCAATGCCTCATGTATTGTATGAGCAAGTGCACCCTTCTTTTGGTTTGAACTTCTTGCCTCATTACACAGAGCTCAGAGCTGGCAGAAATGTGGGGTGTCCTGCTAGCAGTGGTGACTTCAAGGGTGTTTAAGCACACAGGGAAATGTGGAATTTCAGTATGATGTGTCACCTCACACCACAGCCAGTAAAACACATTCCAGCACTGTACATAAGGCCCTCTACTGTGTATCACCTTCAGTGGCTCCTTTTGAAGTGGCCGAGTCCTAATCTCTGTCACTCCTACTCCATATGTAGGCTTGTGTGTATAATTTATAGCTTACTTTCCTAAAGTGGGTTTATGTGCTCTAATTGCCAGTTCATCCATTATTTTCTTCTTGATAGTGTTTAAATTGATCAAACACTACCAAATCTGACACCGGGGTAATGATGTCATAAAAATTATACATTTCATAATTACTGGTGGTTGACTTTTGGTAGACTCATAAACTGAGTCTCCACTTTGACAAGCATTTTCATTTTAAACTGGCAGTGTCACTGAAAGCATTCCTTCCCTCTCAGCATTTGAACTAGCAGTGAACGAGACTGGGGAACCGAGCCAACTAAACCAAAATAGTAGTGGAAAAAAAAAATAGAGAAAAAAAAATGTGTTAGTGCTTACCTAAGTACATACTAAAAGGTCTTCTCCTGCTTCTACCTCTAGGGCCCATGATGCTGCTCAGAAAGACTGCTGAAGGAGAGCACCAGGAAAAGGCCTCAGCCCAAATTCAGCACTACACTGCTCCATTTCACCTGACAAGTGGCCAGTCACTGAGGACGTCACCCCATGGCTTCAGCAGCACAGCTCTGCTGGTTCATGTCAGAGACAGCAGCCAGGATATGGGCTGGGAGTGAGAGGACTGGGAAAGAGGCAGAGGAGAATATGGAGGCACAGAACACAAATCCATAGGAAATGAGGCTTTGCTAGCTCTGCTGCTGTTGGAACAGCATATTGTCCATCTACTTAGGGTATTGTGCCACCAGAGGTGTATGGGGAAAGAAAACAGGCAAGATAATTATTATTCACTATGCCATACTTTTCTATTTTCCTACTATTCCATTGTTTATTGTAGTTTATTACCAGTTTGTCTGATACGGTATTAAATATATTCCCCTGTACCTCCCAAGATCATTCTTGGACTTCTTTGAAATAAACATGATCCCACGTCAGCAAAGACATTTCCTGTCTCAGTTGGAACCAGATGTCTCTCAGTTGTTTTTATACTTAAGGAGGATTTAAGTGAATGTATTGAGAAGTGTTATTATTTTAAATACAATGCTTTTTAACAACTAGAATTTTGCATTAAATGCAGCAGAAGCAGATCCATAAAAAACAAAAAATATGTTTGTGTGACAAGGCAGGAAAAGCAGTAAAATTTTATATATTTCCTATGCATATGTGTAATTGCAAAACTCATCATGATGCAGGCGACCTATCTGTATGCTGCTTGTAAGAGCCGTTGTAGAGGGGAAAGTTAATAAAATAGTTCAACTAAAGCTGTGTGCAGCAGTAATGGTCTTTAAAAAATGCATTTTGAATTGTCCTAAATGAATATTTGCACATATATTCACCAAATAGTGGCTGTATTATTTTTAGCTTCATAAAAGCCATCTATATGTGTTTTGCACTAGTTGAGTTTTGGATTATTGTTTGATGGTGGTGATGGCGATGGTGATGGTGATGGTGATGATGATGATGATGATGATGATGATGATGATTTAGCTATTTTAACAGTCTGTTATTCTGGTAACTAGAATATATTTAGGAGTTATAAATTTTTTCTTGACTTTAAAATAATCTTTTTTCACCAAAAGTATCTGTTAGAAATTGTTTTCTACTGGCCTTGGATTGATATGTAATATGAAAAGATGCTTTCACAATTCTTACTGAATTGCTCATTCTCTACTACTTTGTCACTGCACATCAAGCTTTGATTATATCTACATGGACAACTGCATGCAACATTTTGGAAAAGCTGGATGGTCTGTGTGGCTTGTCCTTGGATGAATCAAATTGCTGTCCCTGAAAATAGAGACAGCTCATGCCTGTTTCCCTGTGCTAAACAAATTCCTTATCTGCCACATTTTTGTCATGAGCACAGTCATATTGATGTTAGTTGTTTACACAGTAGCTGATCTCAAGATGTCATATAGAAGCTGTGAAATTTCCTTTCACAAAAATGGTGACAGCCATATATTGATTTAATTGGAGTATATTTGATGTCTGTAATTATCGTGCAATGTGGGAACCTGGATCCATTAATGATCCAACAGTTCCCAGATACCCTTGATAAGGAAGACTTGTTAAAGATTTTGTGCCATGTGGTCATATGATTTTTGAATGGGCTTAATTTCACTAGTGCAAATACGAGAAGGTTGAATTAGCAAAAAACTCAAACGTATGGCAAGATGAATGAAGAACTGATAGAGGCAGCTCATCATAGCCAACTCTCTGAAAGACTGCATAATTTATGCTAACTTCTGACTTTCAGTAAATAACATGGAATCTGCATGGATTGAAGCTCCAAGGTGAAAGCCAGGAAATGCCACATTTGAACTGTTTTGCTGATCCCTGTACCCTCTCAAGTCTGACTGTGACATGCTTTAGATCAGAGGGTCTCTCAGGACAGGAACACAGTTATAATGAAATATGTTAATTACCTCTGTGTGATCTCGATAAATCTTCCTTCAGTGTGATGCAGAGACTTAGTTTTTAGCCATCAAGAGAATGACTGCAGCAAATGGCAGCCAGTGAGGAAATGCACAACTGGTCATGCTGATGTTCTTGCAGGTCCTGGTGCCAAGCAATGCTGCCCAAGGACTCCTTTGTACCAGAGATCATAAGGTACGTGGCTGCAGGAATGACACAAGTGACCAAAACAAAACTCAAAGAAAAAAAAGGAAAACCCCTCAAACACCACCATAGTGTTTTAGTTTCCAAAACTAGCAAATAAAAAAATTAAAAGAAATCTTGCTTAAAAGGAATTAAAAGAAGCTGAAAAAAGGCATATAGGTACAGATATGTCCAGCTTTGTTGAAAAGTATCATGTTGAAATTTCAGAAGAAATGCACATAAAACCTATAAAAATATTATGCCAAAACAATGAAGAAAAAATAAGATCAAAAAAATTCAAACCATTGTGAGTAGCAAGTGACTTAAAAGGTAAAAAGACTTTTCAGATAACTATGCATCATTCCAGGAACTATATATTCTCGTGCAAGGAATGAGTCATTCATCATTGAAAGATTGAATGATATCCTTCTTTCCTGAATAAGGAACTATGGAAAAATACAAAATATGGCAAATTAAAAATCAAAATGCAGTCAGTTAAAAAATATTTTGGGTAAATATTTTGGGTAATATTTGGGTAAAGGCTTGCTTGAGAACTAATAAATAAATGCAATTCAATAAGTAAGTTGTTTGGACACAAATCATGTACATGAAGTTTCCAAGAAGCTGTTGGCTGCAAGGCGAATAGAAGAGCAAAGTGTAAATGATGTGCTTATAGACCACTTTCCTGGAGAAGACCAAACAAATGAATGACTGGATGAATGAACTCTTCACATTTGTGTTTGCCGTGGAGGACCTGAAAAAGTCTGTTTCATGTGAAGAAAACTGTCTTCATCAGAGACGGTTCAAAAATCTGTCACAAGTCGTAAATCAGTCTGGGACAGAGGGTGTTGCACTCTATAGACTCCTACAGCACCCTTCTGGAGAGGCACCATGGCATGCAAATAATTGTATGGAAATTAACTGATTGAGAAAGATACCCAAGTGTTTTTACACTAATCTGTGTTGACTTAGTGAAGTCAGATGGTTATTTTGACCTTTGCAGAATGGATCAGAAGAGGGAACATACAGTAAGGAATTCCAGCTGGAAGGGCTGACAGCAAAAGGGGGGGAGACTGAAGGGAGAGTGTTTGATTGGTATATAACGAAGGTAGAAAACATTTGACAGTTGCACAGCATGTTAGGGATTGAAAAAGACAAATGATAATGGGTTTAGGTGAAGGAAAACAGAAAGATGCAGTTAGTTAGAAAGGTTCAAAATAAGATGTCTATGCCTTAAAGACAGCTTGCTCCAGATTTTTAAATCTATGAAATCTTGTCTCTGAAAGTCTAATAAATGATGGTTTGTACCAGTGGGTCCACTAACTCTCCTCTGACTGTTTCATTCATATATTCAAGACTTCTTTGAGAATGTAAACATGCTAAAGATTAGTCTGTATATTAAGATCCTAATATTTAAAGTACAACTAAGGTGAATATAGCTATATGAATTTTATGGATGATGAGTAACATTAAACTGGGAGGGGTGTGGTGAGGGGGTGAATGTGCAGTTTAAATAGAAAAGTTGAAAAATACTCATAACCTCAGGTCCAGACTGTGGAGTTACTCTTTTCAGCAGCAGAATGAAGAGATTTGTTTCTCAAGAGCTTTTCAGAATGTCAGCTCTGAGCTAACTTATAGATTAGGCAGCCTCACAACCTAACTAAAGAAATAAAGGAAGCTTCAGGTCATTGCTTCATCTATTAATTATTCTGCAAGATCACATTTTAATTTTTGCCTGGATAGAGTGAGGTTAGATTTTCTCCTTGAGCTTATTGCGTATCTTTATCTGAGCTTGTCATTGGTGACTCCCCCCATCCTGAGTCATTGCAGAGATCCAAGCCCTCTAGGGCATGCTACTTATTTCAACCTAAACTAGATATTTTCATTAGAGGAATCATGCTGTAGTGCTTATTGCCCTGTTGACTCTACAGGATCCTAAAGTAACTGGCTCATATCCAGCTTTCTATGTTGCAGATATCCAAACTTCCATGAAATTAACCTTATCCTGAGTCTATCTCATACACACAAAATTTTCCAGGTGTCCCAGTCTTGGAAATTCCATATGAAGGTGAACTTGAAACTCAAAACAGATTTTCATCCAGAGTGTGTGGAAGAGTGTGTGGTCCAGCTGGGGACTCCTCTGTGGACCTTCCTTCCAGAGGTGTTGCCAGGAGCCTGCTCCAGTACAGGCTTCCCATGTGGTTAAAGCCTCCCTTGGGCATCCACTGTTGGATCCCAGAAATCTGGGGTTCTTGAAGTTTCTGTGTTTCTGTCCCTGTCCCCCTAGAAAACACTGCTTTTGACCTGAGGCCTTGGAGAAGGCTTCTAAATTTGAGTGATTGTCCTGGTGCCAGTAGAGGCAGAAGTTTCCTCTGAAATAGAGGCTTCAATTCCACTCCCCCCACGTATTATAATTGTTTGAATCAAGGACTCTGAGGCAGAGATAAAGGGGTAGGAATAACAGCTCTTTTACTAATATATCTAACTGTACAAGCAGAAACAACAGCAGTTGTTAAAACTACCAACAAAACAGAACAGATAACTCGGTTCCAGTCCTTTCTCAAGCTGGCTCCCGGTGTTGCAGTCAGAACAAAGCCGGATCCTGCAGGGAGGCGGCGGGAGCGGAGGCGGGAGGGGCGGCAGCGGCCACGCCGGTCTCGAGTGGGAACGGGCTGGAGCGGGCAGCTCCTCGCTCACCGTTTGTGTCCGGGTGATTGGCTGTGTCCACTGGAACGGGGCAGATGCAGGGCAGGCGATCACAGACCATCTCCTGCGTTCGGCCGTGTGGGGCTGGAGACGGGGGCTGCTCCTCTGAGCTCACTAGAAACACGAGTCCCCCTCTGGAAGCTGCTCCTACCTACCCCTTTTGTCTAGAGTCATCAAAGAACCCAGCCAGCTCCATTGGCATGATAATGGGAAAAATTCTTTAAATTGACACAGTAAGAGAAAAACACTCAACCCCCAACAACCCCCTTCTAGCACTTCAAGTCTTGCTTTCTATCATTTCTTCCCATTATCCTTCAAAATGAAAATATATATAGAACATGAGTTTTAGTTTAGTGCATGACTGTAGTTGAAAGAACCTTTATCCTTCTTGTGTAAGTTTAATTTGAAAACCAATTGCTTCTAAAATTCCTTCTGCCCTTTACTCTGTGTTGTGATAGAAGTTTGCTTTATTTTTACTAATATTTTAAATAGAATAGTAGAGCATATGCTGAAAACTCATTTGACAATCAAATTTGTTTCATTTTATATGTTCCCACACCTTTTATTCCTTTATAATTCATTTGATCAGAAAATGCAAATTATTTCATGCAACAAAAAGTCCATTTCAAAATATGCACTGTTGAGCAATTTTCTCCAAAATCTAAAAGGAATTTCAGAAAGAATATGTCTAAATATGTGACAGATGTTTCTTCTTTTCCCAGCCCAGTGAAAATCCATCTTCTAGCTTTACTCTGGATCTGAAGAGGGAGGCATCTGGCTTGGGGACAGCCAGCCAAACCAAACTTTCCTGGCTTTCTATGCAGGTGAGATTTGGAGGCTCCAGGAATGGAATTCCTGACCCTACCTGGCACCTGGCATTCCTGCTGGGAAACAGCAGCTGTTAAAACTATGGGCTTCCAGGTATTCTGCTGAAGACCTGGAAATTTGAGTTTGAAATCATTGAGGCTGGATCCAGGGCATTCAAATAATGGAAACTTGGCACGTCACCTTGACGACCCAGATAAATTTTCAGAGGAAATTATCATGATGCTGCTTCATCTTTTCATGAAGCTACTTCAGCTTCACTTACAAATCTATAGGGCCTCATGGGATTCATCCAAGAATTCCTAAAGAACTAGTTAATGTCATTGCAAAATCTTTCCTGGTGATTTTTGAGCAGTCTTAGGAATCCAGAGAGATTGACCCAATGGGAAGCTGGTGAATACAGTCATTGGTCACATGAGGGGAAAGTCTTGCTTGTCATACCTGATTCCCTTTTACAGGAAGCTAATCCATCTAGCTAATCAAGGGAAGCTAGTGGATGTAATCTTTCTGAATTTCAGTAAAGCTTTCAGTACTCTTCCTCTGAGCATCTGTCCCTGCTTAGGGCAAATCTGGGAGGAAATCCCTGAAGGGGTCCCTCTAGAAAGGAGATTCAAGTGACCTCTCCCCTCACCAGTTTGGGAGACATAAATCACCTTCAAGAAAAACGGAAAAAACTGTTTATTTAACAAGCAAAGTATTCACAAACATAAAAAATATTATAATGATACATATATTAAACAATAAAACCTTGCACTGGTCTGAAGAGATGGCAAATTCAGGGACAATCCCTTTCATGGGATGTAGCTCAGCTCACTCAGTCTCTATCAGTCCCTCCAGTGCTGGAAAATGTCATGTCCCAGGCCCTGGTGGGCCATAGGTGTGAGCTCCCATGTTCTTCTGGGTTTTCAGTGCAGAGCAGGGCTGACCAGCTCCAAGTAAAAGACAAACCACAGTCTGGGGAACTTCACTGCCTCAACTAGCTAAAAAAGCTAACTAAAAAGCAAAGGAGAGCTCTTTCCCGCTGTCCATCCATGCTGCAGAAAACACAGTCCAGGAGAAGGAATGCAGGGGAGCAAGTGCAGCTTCTGAAAACAACCTCCATGCTTCTTTTCCCCCATTCACCCTTGGAACCAGTCTTAAGGGTGCAGAACTCAATATCCAACATAACCAGAACAGATGACTGGGGATACAAACATCATAAAGTCACCCTAGGAAATCATTCTAGATAAACTGTTCTGCACACAGTTGGATAAGCACATCATGTGGTGGGTGAGCAGCTGGCTCAGGGCTCAGGCACAAAGGGTGAATGGGGTGACACCAGACTGGTGACCTGTCACTGGGAGGTTCCACAGGGCTCCATCCTCAGCCTTGTGCTCTTCATAAATGGCTTGGACACAGGACTGGCCAGCATATTAAGCAAGTTCACAGATGGTACAAAACTGGGAGGAGCAGTTGACTCCCTTCAGGGCAGAGATGCCTGCAGAGACCTTGACAAATGAGAGAACTGGGCAGGCACCAACCACATGGAATTCAGCAAGGGAAAGAGCCAGATTCTGCCCCGGGATGGGGCAACCCTGGAATTACAGACAGAACAGGGAATGAGAGGCTGGAGAACAATGCCATGGAAAGGGACCTGGGTATCCTGGTCGATGGAAAGGTGAACATGAGCCAGCAGTGCCCTGGCAGCCAGGAGGGCCAGCACTGTCCTGGGGAGCATCAGGCACAGCATCACAGCTGGGCAAGGGAGGGGATTGTCCTGCTCTGCTCTGAGCTGGGGCAGCCTCACCTCCAGTGCTGGGGGCAGTTTTGGGTGCCACAATATAAAAAAGATATAGAACTACGAGGGAGTGTCCAAAGGAGGGCAGAAAATATGGTGAAGAGCCTTGAGGGAAACCTTTTGGTGAGTGGCTGAGGTCACTTGGTCTGTTCAGCCTGGAGAAGAGGAGGCTGAGGGGAGACCTCACTGCAGCTACAGCTTCCTTGTGAGGGAAGTAGGAGGAATAGGTTCTGTGGTGACCAGTGACAGGACCTGAGGAAATGACTTGAAGTTGTGTCAGGAGAGGTTTAGGTTGGAAATAAGGAAAAGGTTCTTACCCAGAGGGTGGTTGAGCACTGGAACAGACTCCCCAGAGAAGTGGTCACAGCACCAACCCTAAGAGAGTTCAAGAAGTGTTTGGACAATGCTGTCAGGCACCGTGGTGTGACTCTTGGGGGTGCCGTGTGCAGGCCAGGAGTTGGACTCGATAATCCTGATGGGTCCCCTCCAACTCATTCTGTGATTCTACTTAGTCAAAAAAAAACCCTGGTAAAACCCTTCCAGTTTTTGTCTCTTTAACTGCTGTTACTCTTGCATAGCGTATAGCCTTTAAAAAAATCTCTATTTCAGAGAATCTACTTAAAGGCTTTTTCATAGCTTTTAGATGGATTCAATTTTTCCTCAAATCCTCACATATTGCTGTATGAGACTAAATCTATAACTTAGCTCACATCAGTTCAGTAAAAGTAATGACTTTTTGTATGATTCCCTTTTCATTTCAGTTGGTTTTCTGCTCGGTTAATACTGCTCATTAGTATTTTAAGATGCTAATCATTACATGCTTTTATTCTATTACTCAGGAAAATATGAATTAATTATCTGAGAGTTTTTTTTAAAAAATACACCACTGGACTGTAGACTGAAGTAAAGAAGTAAGTTTCAAACTCATAATCTCATAAGCTTAGTAAAATACATAACCAGAAGTCATAAGGAAAATTTTGACTATATTGTTAGCGCTAAGAAAAAAACCCTATAATCACAATGATGAATACATGCACAAAACTTTGCTTGCCACATTACTTGTCAGTGAAGTAAATCACTCCTTAGGTGTCAGATAAAAGTGTATTCAGGAAGCACCAAATCATGGGAGCTCATGAATGACAGTAATTGATCATTTGTTGGATATAAAGATCTCGTCCAGTTTATTCAGCCTAATGTTGAAATCATATTCTAAGGGTTTGCAGATTTCATTTCCAAGTGAGAAAGATTTTTCTCTCCAGAACCCTTAAGGCTCCTTTGATATAAAAAACTTGTTACTTTGAGGTTACAAACATTTGAAGAAAATACGTAAGTATGTATTTTTGAGAGAGCAAATAAAATGACAGTTTTATTTTTCATGACCATGTACAAAATCGTGACATTCTTCATCTCTGAAATACCTTTCTTCTGTCCCTTAGGCTATTTTCAGCTGTATTTGTAAACATAGTCATAAGGTGAATCCAAAAGAAAATTAAACTCAATTTGTTACACATATAGAAGGATGTTTTTATACATATGGATCTTTCTAGATATTTTCTAAAAAACAACCTTGAACCAAACACTAGAGCTCTGAAGAAACACAACAGATTGTTGTTATAGGAGTGAAGAGCTTCCACCTAGCCACTCTCTGTGTGTAATTCAAGGTGATATTCCTTGTATTCCTGATGGACCAATGCACAATTACTCTGCCAGAGAGGCTGGCTGTTACAATGTCAAACTTTTGAATTCTCTGTGGGAAATAACATAGGGGGATGAAGCTCCCAAAGAAATTCCCCAAAGAAAAATAAAAGATCTCTTCATGTCAGTTTTGGTAGTATAGATATGCAAGAAAACTTCAACCAGAGCTTTGTCATTTATCTGAAAGTTGTTGGGGATGAGGGGGGGTTCTGTTCTTATCCATTAGTGTATAATTAGATGATATCTGACAGAATCAGATTAAAATTAGTCATTACCTGCAATTTTTCCACATTCAGTCCTTCAACATCTTGTCTATTTAGCCAGATATTCTCAAGTGACATGAATTCAGCATGAAGAGTTTCCCACGTTGTTGTGAGAAAATGAAACCCTGCAGGGATTTTCTGGTAAATCAGTGTAACATTCTGAAAATCTCTGAAGGAAACGTGAAGTGGGATTAAAAACAGGAGATAAAAATAGAAAAAGGCAAGGACAAAAAAAAAAAAGGCGAAGGAAATGTAGGACATGAACAAAAGTGTAGGTTGAGATATAATACAGCGGAACAGCAGACAAGCAAAGAATAAGCAAGCTAAAGAAAGCAGATGATGTCCTGTCATTACAGGATTATAGAAAAGCAAGAATTGCACAAAAGGAGCACCAGAAGCTGAAAATACAGATGATGTTCTGATCCATTTGAGATCACTGTCAGAACTTCAGTTGGCAGAATTAGGACACAAATACTCAGGGGAAAAAATATATATACCTACATATATAGGCTTGGATTTGTGTCCATGTGTATATATTAATATGTGCCAGGGAAAACTAGGAAAAATCTACGTATATTCTTAGAGCATAGTTATTAAAAAAAAAGTAATTATAGTAAAGACACACCTGAACATACAGAAAAATATCTTAATTAGGTTCTGATAGCAGTCTGGCAAAAACTTTTTTTCTGAATATTTGTCCTCTAGAAACAGTATGGAATAACAAAAGGACCTTAAAAGAGGACAATATTCTATGCTCATAGAATCCTTCTTCTAGTTTTAAAATGGGATTCAGCAAACTTAAAGTGAAAAAAACACACTTTATGGATAGCATTTCTATGCCCACGGATTTCTCTTGGTTCGGACACTGATGTGCTATGTTTTCAAGTCTGAATAAATCTTTAATTGCATTTGCATGGAGGTTTTATCAAATGAAGGTAAGAAGCAGAGTTAGTTTTCTGACAAGGTTTGCTATCCCTAGTCTGATGACCTGCTCCAAAATGGAAACACAAAAACTATTGTCGGTAGAAAACCTATTTATGGGCCTAGGAACTTTCAAGGTCTTAAAAAGATGAGAGGGATTTATGTGTCAGTGTGAGTGTCTGGCCAGCAGATCATCATAATCTCTACCCTATAGCAATTCTAGCATGCCACCTTGCAGCACTAGCTCTATTCCATGAGATAATATCAAGCGCCTTTGCAAGCCTTTCAGCTTTTATTCAACCCCTGGGTGCCAAGGCAGCCTTCCTTTGCCTCTGCACACCCATGCTCTCTGTGAAACAACAGCTTTGGCTGTGGCAAGATATGCAGCCTTTCCAAAAATATCTCTTAAAAAGAAATTACTTCCCATTACACTTAACAGCAAAATAAAAAAGTCCCTCCAGCAGGATCCAATTTAGTTAGAACAGCCTCCAGAGGCAGGCTCTCCCTTGGGATGCAGTTCTACTAGAAAATGGTGCACTGTACATATACACAACAAAGCATTTTTTCAGGGATGTTTCATATTCTAAAGGTATCCGGAGACAGTTCTGGTCAACACTCTCATATCATTACGCCGAAAAGGAATTGTACAAGGAATGAAAAAGAATTGTCATTCTAGAAATACAAGCAATTACTTTGGTGTGTTTTGCAGCAAGTAATTCAGGTATAACCATGTTTGCAATCTACACAAAAATGACATTATACAGACATTGATATACAGAGTTTAAAGAAAAATGATGATTGTAAACAAAAAGAAGACAAAAGCAAACCAATTTGATCTAGTTGCACAAGCAGCTGCAGACTGCTGATTTTCTTTTATTGTAGTGCAGAATGTTTTTCCTTCTGACTGAGATGGCCATTATGTATGTACAGATCACAGAGAAATTATGAAAGTTTGGGGTTTTTTTTGTTTTTTTTTTTGATTGAGAAAGAAAGCTTTTCTGAAAGTTTTTTTCTGTGCCATGTTACTGGCTCGGAGTAGAAACAGACAGCAAAACAGATGCATCCTCTGTGTAGCCAGCCTGAAACATACTGCAGCAGGACAGTCTAGACCAATATGCTGTACTGTCTCTAAGGGAAAACAAAACTGAATACATCAGGCCAGATTTCTGAAAAAAACCCAATGGTGTCCTGAAGTTTACATTGTTTTTTCTCCATATTCTTGATATCTGAAGTTCACCTGTAACAGCTTTAACAATTGTGTTGCATCCTTGCTTTCTGTACGTACAACACACAAATTCATTGAATTAAATACACCCAAACATATTTTTATCTGAAAGTTCCATTTGGTGTCAAGGGAGTAAAACAAGCAGAGAAAAGCACATACATCCATAATCACACTTAGGGATCTTGCTTCAGTGAAAATTGTGTTTGATATTTTAAATTGTTATCTTATTAATAGAGTTATTTATTATGGATGTTTACAGTGTCTATTCCTCTTTACATTCCACTTGCTGGCACAGAACCTGTCACTTGAAAAATATTTAATAATCAACACGTTTCCTTTCAACATTCCAGGGAGTAATCAAATATCTGTACAATGTCTCTCTTAAATGAAAGGAATAATGTAAAAAAGTAAATAAAAGGCAAAGAAATTGAAACAG
The DNA here is from genome assembly GCA_026413545.1 of Cichladusa arquata. Taxonomy (NCBI): domain Eukaryota; kingdom Metazoa; phylum Chordata; class Aves; order Passeriformes; family Muscicapidae; genus Cichladusa; species Cichladusa arquata. Next base: position 26,898,222 of record JAOTQP010000870.1, on the reverse strand, counting down.
CTCAAAAACATTGGTGATGCTAACAACTCAGGTGCTTCATCTCTTTATTTCAAGCAATTTAATCCATGAAACATTTTCTTCTGACAGAGAACTGCTCACAACTGAACATGATTTTTTAAAAATTATCATTACATTTGAAATTCAAATTAAATGTGTTACAACAATATTTGTGCTGTAGATGAAGTTCCTGCTTACAAGCTGTAATCATAGACAAGGGATAAAGGATGCGTTGTCCTTGGTTGTGAATATTCATGTATGGCAGGTTTTCTAAAACCTTCTTCTTCCTTGCTTTTTTAATGATAAAAAAAATTGTCACCACAGACAGTTTGGGGTGCAATTTTGTTTCAATCCTTGTTTGAGGGAAATTACCTGGTTATTTGAGTACCTAAATGTCTGGCTGATATCTAAAACTGAAGTCAAAACAGGAGCAATTGTATATGCACTTACACAAGCAGGAGAGGGTGGGTAACTCAATCTGTTCTAACAGTTGTGATAATTGATACTTTTATCTCTTTGAATCATAGCATACCATAATATATTCTACTTTCTGGTTACTAAAGGGCATACAGCATGGACATTGCCAAATGAAGTTGGCAATTAACTTAGGAGCACTGAATGGAAAACTGAACATTGTATTCTTTTGAATTGTTAAATACCAGCAAAATGTGACCACATGGAAAATTAGTGTATTTTGTTATATTACTGTTTGGGTTTTTTCTGTTCTTGCAGGTGAGAGAAAAGAAAAGCCAAAGCAAGCCCAGGATGGGGGAAAAAATGAGTTTGATTGTTCATCTACTATCTGTGGCTTCAAATTTACGAGAAAAAGTTTTGCTTTGAATTAAACTGATAACTGCTTAAAGATGGGCCATTACTTGGCATTGAACATGGATGGAACTGAGCTAGCTGGAATGCAGAATGCTGAAATTTTTGTGTTGATTTTATTGATCAGAGTAAGCAGAAACTGATCTGAAGAAAGAAACAGGTTACTGCAAAGCATAAAGAAGTGTAAATAGCTGGGGCTCAGCAACCAGGGTCCTTTAGAGTTCAGTCTGTAGCAAGTTCCACCAATGCTGTAAGTCCTTTCTACTTAAATAATGATTAAAGAATAATGACAATGAAGTCCTAAAGTATTTTTTCTATATAAATTGGAGTTGTGAGCTTTGTTTTCTTTTTTTACTTTTTGGAATAACTAAAAGTGCAGTAAAGTAAAACAAAAAGAAATAAAAAACGTTTTTCCTCCTGGACTCACCCATCTGCTACACCAGTAAAACGGTGTCTTTGTGAGGACAGAAGGGCAGAAGCACTTATTAGCTCTTCTTGCTCATTCAGCCTGTCAAGAAATTGTAGCACCTTATATCACAAAGCAAAATGAAAAGCAAACCTTTTTCTATCATAAACAGAGCACTTTAGATCAACTAAATGCTTGTAAAGTCTCCCCACCAGAACAATAGTAACAGCAAGTCATATAAAATCTGAGGTTTTTTCCCTGGGCTTGTAAAAGACATGGAGGAAAATCAGAATTTTGGAGAAGTAATACTGCTGGCAGCAGCATTTAGGTTCTGGTATAGACTCCATAAATATATTCTCAGTTAATAATGAGCTTGCACTTCAGGGTTTTGTAGGATCAAAGGCCTCATGAATGACTGATTTCTGGACAGTGACTGGTAAAATACTAGTCAGTCCATCTTTAAAAGCATAGATCTTGTCCACATAAGAGCAAAATAGAGACAAGAGAAAAAAAGGGAGATTATTCTGAGGGCCCTGAAAATTTTGAAATTGGTGTGCAGGAAAAGTGGGAAAGACCATTATTAGGTTAATGTAAAAAGCTAAGAAATCAGCTGTTCCAAAATAGTTGTGTTTACTTTTACCTAACTTTCTTGGGGCAAAGATAATGAGAAATGCCAACAAACTACAATAAACTGAGGAAAAAGTATGATTTGTAGTGAACTGCTTAAGTACTCTTAAAAGGTCTTCATATTGTAAAAAACTTAATTCAGGAAGCACAGAAAAGAGCAACAGAATGCGAGTTTATTACTATGTATGACTGTATAAGCCTTAACTAGATTAGAAAGACATGAATTAAAAATTAATTCAAAGAATTATACTTCTGACATTTTTCTGCACTACTGTTAATTATTCCTGTGCCTTTGGAACTGTGTATACAGTATGATAATACTCAAAACTTAAGTTTTTAAATAGGCTTTGCTTCACCTTTGATCCCTATCAACCCCAAAAGTTTAGTATTCTGCAAGGATAATATACAAATCCAGAAGTGCAAATGACTGCAGGAAAGAAGATGAAAATATTAGTCTAGAATACTAAATTATATTTCTGGGCAATGTACTCTCATAAGAAAAACCTAAATAATGTGGGATTATAAAAATTAAATATCACTTTGATTCCTTGGTGATTACTGTAGTATTGCAGGAAAAACCTGAGAATTTTGTTCTCAAAAAATAATCCTTAAAACTAATGTAATGATGTGGGAAAAAATCAAGATGTTGAAGAAGTAGAAATCTTATCTAGGTAACTATGATTGTTTATGAACTGTTGCCCTAGCCTGAATTAACCCTGTCCCTGGAGTCACGTAACATTCTCACACAATGACTGACAGTTGTTTTGAAACACGTCAAGGTTTGTGATGACTGTATAATTCACAATGATTTGCTTCTCCCTTATGCAAAAGAATGAGTTATACTGTCTGTCATGTGCTGTCTGTGTTTATTTCCCATACACTAATACGATTATCTTTGCTATTTTCACACAGCTGTGCAGCATAGAGAAACTGCCACGAAACTACTCAAAGTCTTCAGGGTTATCAGCTTCGAGTCATCTATACCTTTGCCTACACTATCATTTTATACCCACTATCTTATTTGAATCTACTTGAATATTAGAAAATATTAGCTATGAGTCTCAAACTCCAAAGCCTTAATTGCTTGTTCATCTTTACTATGAATAAAATATTACCATAAGGATTATTCAGTATTGTGGACAGAAATAGCTAATTTTTAATTTAAAAGTATGTTCAATTGAACAGAAAATTTACACTGGAAAACTCAATAAATTCTACGTCTTTGTGAAGAGAAACTACGTAGATGAGTCAAATAACCTCTAGAAGAAATTTTACATACATGTGAACAGAAGGTTCAATGGTATGTGGAAGATATTTGTGAATTATAAACAGTGCATTTGCTACTTTGGAAAAAAAGGTTGTTCATACCCAATGCAACTGATATCCAGATTCAAATTGAACCAGTGGTATACATGTATGCCAAAATGAGCTGGATATAAAAACTAAACATTTGCCAGAATGCAGTTTGAGATGAATGAAAGCCTTCAGTCACTCATCTCATTGAGTTGCATGATGCAAGATTAGACTTCTGTTCAGAACTTGTTAAATAGTTTTTCACCAATTCAAAATCTTTAAATCATCAGATACGTTAAATACTCAAAACATGTTTATACATTCATGCAACTGTTGTAATAAGCTAATAAAATCACATAAATTGGGGTCTTTGAATCACAGTGAAAATAAGGAGCCCTTGTATTAGGCCCATTTTATGAAAGTATCAAAATAGAGATATGAATGAGTGTTACATATTGTCAAATACTAATTTGCCAATCACAGATGAAAGATTAAACTTATTATGGACTTATTATGTAAACAGCTATACTCATCTCCTACCTATATCATAGAAGCATAGAATGGTTTGGGTTGGAAGAATCCTTAAAGCTCACCTAGTTTCAACCCCCTGCCACGAGCAGGGACACCTCCACTAGACCTGGTTGCTGCAAGCCCCATCCAACCTGGCCTTGAACACCCCAAGGATGGAGCACCCACAACTTCTCTGAGCAACCTGTTTTGCTGTCTCACCACCCTCAAAGTAATGAGTTTATTCCTCATATCTGATCTAAACTTATTCTTTTTCAATTTGAAGCCATCCCCCCTTTCCCTGTCCCTCCATGGCCTTGTAAATAGCCCCTCTCCCCCTTTCTTGTGGGCTCCCTTCAGGTACTGGGAGGCTGCAATCAGGTCACCCTAAAGCCTTCTCTTCTCCAAGATGAAAAATCACAGTCCCCTCAGACTTTCCTTGTAGGTGAGATGCTCCATCCTTGTTGTGAATAAGCTGTTTGTCAAGTTCTTAAGTCATTATGGCCATTTTCCAACCGTTTCTATATTTAAAGGCCAATGGTGCCTTTCCAACAAAACCCGCCTGACTAATTCATAAATACCAAACAAGTACATTTTTTAAAGGATTTTTTTTAAACATCGGTAGTAGAAGCTAATCCAAAGTAGTGCGTTCTTTCCAACCCAAAATGGAAACAATTTTTTGTAGTAAATAATCTGGGCTGCGGGAATACACTGTGTAAAATCCAAGTATGTTTTATAAGCACATTACCAAATAGTATCAGCTATTATTGACACATTTTGATTTTGAAATGAGAAATCATGCACCTTGAACACAAAACTATGTTTTTTGTGGGGCTGGGGTATTTCTGAAAAAATTAATAATCAAATTGAGATCATGAATGCACACTGATGGCTGGAAGTGGGTGATACTCGTTTTGTTTAGAAATCACATATTTTTCTTTTCCAGGCTGTGTTTTGCCTATCAATTTAGTTCCTTACATAATCCTTTTATTCCTTCTGGGAGTATGTAACAGAGCTATTGTTAATGTGCTCTGTAAAGGAGCATTAATTTAAAAACTGGAGACCAGAATGAAATGCAATGGTAACTACCAGCCCACAATGAGTATTTTACTACTATGACTGGGTATGTGGAAATCTAACATTTATTAGAGCCTCTCATTCAAGGCTCTTACTGTGCTTTATAAATACAGCTCAGCTTTCCCAGTGCTATTCTTCTGAAGCACAGTCATCCCAGTGTGGAGTGTAGCAGCTATTTTGCTCCCACTTGATGGCTGTTGGTTATTATGACATGCTTCTTTCCTAGAGTTATTTTTTCTGGAAAATATATGAGAGAGAAATTCACCCACCCGGAATAGGCAGAGACCATCTGCTGCAGCTAATTTCACATTTATTCCAGGCAGCAGTTGTACCAAAATTCCAAAATGAAAGCCCAGTTACTATTACAACTTGAGCCAGAGGATGTAAAATGAAATAATATGTTCAGGATTTTTTTGTTATATTATCCATGAATATAGATCTCCATCAAAATTGTGAGCATTTTTGAATGCCTTTCCAAATTCAAGCAGGGGTCCTTTGAAACCTTTAGGTTTTTTAGTAATTTAAAATGGTGTCATGTTGCCTGGATAAGTGTACTTAAACGTAGAAAACTGATTAGAGAGACCTTTTCTTTATCCTAACGGACAAAGCAAAATAGAACATGTGGTCTGTGGTTAGAAGTGTTGATTGCTTTATCTTTAGGTACTGAAGTGCATATGATATATCAATAAAATAATTGCTTTCAGTTTTTGCTGTGGTCAATTGAAAGACATAGATACTCTACAGGGAAAATAAGAATTATTCTCTGAATATAAGTCTCTCTTTCCCTTTCTTGCTTTACAGATTACAGAAGCATCATAGTGTGACCATGCTCTTAATCTACATTTCAGCTGGTAAACGTTCCTATGATCAAAGTCAATGGAGAGCCAGACTGCATAGCTCAGTGCCCTGCATTGACTTAAATAGGTCTACATGGGTCTGTCTAGCTGGAGAAAGACATTGTGACCTTCTAGATGAAATCCTGCTCTTTGAAAGAAGTTTGAACTTCTTCCATTAACTTGTCTAGACTCAGAATTTTACGTTTGTTTATGTTTTCTATAAAAACATTAGGAATGAGGACTAACATGAGGAATAATTCCTGGGTATTCTTGAAATAACTGTTCCTCTATACTTAAAATAACTGTTCCTCTTGAAAATGCACTTTTGCTGTTGTATGTTGCATAAAGTCTTAGTTTCTTACTCATGCTAGTTTACCTACCCCTACTTACCATCAAGTTGTAAGAGAAATTTTTAAAATTTCAGTGTGGATCTCATTAGTTTTTCTCTGCTTTGAGACAGTACATGCATTTGTATATGTATGTAAGAGAAAGTGCTTTGAAGACATGATCTGAATCTTACACAGCAAATTGAAAATTGATCTGTCTGTTATCCAACACATTTTATGTGAAATAAATCAGATAGAGCCAAACCATAATCCATTCTAAATGCAGTAACTCAGCAGCTTAGCTAATACAGGACAAAATCAATAAGAACAAGACAAAAATGTAAGGCAGGTTGTAAGGTTCAGCAAAAAATGGATTAGAGAATGATCATGTCAAGAAAAGGATAAAAAAAAAGGAAAAATTTACCATACTTTTCCCAACTACAGGCCTCATGTTTCTTTTAAACTCAGCAATTTAAAAAAAACAAATCAGAAAATAAAATTAGTGCTTTTCCCTTAAGCTAGTTGGGCCAAACTTTTCTAGATCTAAACTTCAGGCTTTGAGTTTCAGTGCCTTCATGTCTCTCCCACGCCCACAAAATTTAGTCAGTAGCTGGAAGATCACAGGAAATGGTGGAAACTATATATGGAGAGTAGATGGGGATCTAAGTGTGCTTGCATTCACATCTCTCAAGCTTGACTTTAAGCCATGCATCATAAAAATCTTAAAGATGAGAAGACAGGAGCACATCACACAATATTTGGGCTTCCTGGCTTTCTAGAGCCAATTTTTTTTGTAGTCTTAGAGTTGAGCATGAAAAGTACAAGATTTCTTTCTGCTTGATAAAGCAGCAGCAGATTTTAGGCACAAGTTCCAAGTTGACACTTCTGGGAAAGGACTTCTACGCTTTTTCAATTGTTGGAGAAGGGTGAGGCTCCGTGTTACTAGCACAGATAGAAAACACTAAATGATCTTAATAGCTGTAGCTGGTAGCTAGGTATGACAGAGGAAAGGAATCTTGAACTCTGTATATATTTCATGCCTTTAGTTTCCCTTGCTGACCAGCAGAACCAAATCTGAGTCATATCCTAACTCTTTAATTTGCCTGATCTTAGAGTGGCCTTTGGATTTTTTTTCCAGAGCACAGCTACTAAACAGATTTTTATGAGAAACTTTTTCCAAGAGAAAACAAGCAGCATTGGCTGATAAAAAAATTACTCAATTTAAATCTTTATAATGTGACAGTAAAAAGTAATGGAATTAAACATTATTGCCTTTTATGAATGAAAATTATATTAAATACTTATTACAATATCAAAAACACCTAAATAAATTCTTAGCAATAATGTCTTAAAATTATTATTACTAGCATTAACGACAACAATCAACCTAAGGAAGGTCCTTATTTGACATACATTGAAAAAAATTATGAAGGCAATAAAGTTAAAAATATTTAATATTTTAGTATAAAAATTTAGTATTTAGTATAAAAATTTTAGTATTCATAGAAGTGCCTTTTCTGACAGAGAACTGGGAGATTACTTCTGGACAGGGTAAGATGAGTTTCTGTGATAGTAGCAGTTATCTTGAAACCAAGACAAATATTTTAAAATGAGCAAACTTACTTTAGAGGTGATATGTGTGTTGACTTTAGAGCTAGAGAGGTGCTGAAAGAGGAAGTTTATACCAAGCTTTATATGATATATGGTAGTGAATCTCTTTTATACATGTGAAAAGTGCATGGGTCCTTAAATGATTTTATTAGCATTAACCCTCAAAGTCTGTTTGATAGAATAATGGGGTCCCCATAAGCATGAGTAAGAAGACATAGTTGACAGAATAGGTAAAACTTGTAAGATAATGCAAATTGCAGCTCCCAAGGACACATTAAATAAAGGTTACTAGATCCAAGAATATTTCTTAGTCATCCATTAATTTTCACATTATTCTTCTTCACTGTAATAAGGAAATCCTGAGCTGACTAATTGTGCATGCAAGGAGAGTAATGGTACTAAGAGATATTCCAAACACTTTCTGGAGGCATAGTTTAAAGGAGGAATAATTTCCACCTAAAACACTTAGAAAGAATTGATCCTAGTCTGAGTTCAACTGTGGTGCAGATTACAAGTTTGAACTTGCAATGGATGTGGAAAGTATAGAGAAAAACCCTGATCATTCTTAATAATGCCAACATGTACCTAACACTACTAATATATGCCACATTATTGGCAGGGGAGGCATGTGTGTGTGACATATTCTTTCAAATACAATTTCCTTTTAATGCTACAAATAGGGAGACCTGGAAAAAGTATGAAACTACAAGCAAAAATAACAGATCATTTAATATATGATATGATTTAATATGTGAAGCAACATCAGAAAATCACGATAATAAAGTACTATGTTGTACCTTAAACCAGTTAAATCTTCAAGAAAATAACTCATTATAGGAATCTAGTCCACAACCTCACCACCCTGATGGTTGAAAACTTTCCAGCATAGGGAAACTTTCTGTTCCTGGCCAGCAGATATCCATTTTATTCAACTATTTTGTGATTCCTCCCTCTTCTTCTAATTGTATCCTTAGGACTTTGAACTGTTCAGTGCAGAAAAACTTTGTAAGCCTTCTCTCAATGAGTCCTCATTACCTGGATTATCTGCCCATTTTATTTCACAAATCTTTCTATTTCAGTACATTTTTGTTTAATACAGGTAGTGAAGTTGGTAAAGGATATTGTAGCCAAAATTCTCTCACTGGTGTTTTGTCCAGCAGCACAGAGTTTCCCACATAAAACACCTAAAATCACATCTACTTTTCATAAGTCCATCGTAATGTCAGTTTTTAATATCACAGGAAGCTGTTACTATGTCAGACTTTTATATTTCTAAGAAGTTGCCAATTGATAAGTTACCAGGTAATGGTGAAAAATATTTTTATTACTTCCTCTTCATAAGGCTTCAGGTATCAGTTAAATTCCAACCCCTTTCTATTATTGTAGTTCTCAAAATCATGATGTAATTTCTTCATTATATGCAAATTGTCCTTCATATTTATTTGCCTCTTAATTTTGTATGATAAACATTTTTCATCAAGACTTTGTTTTTGTGCCAAATTCATTAACTTAAAGGTCTTCTAGATGAGACCTTGAGAAATTCTGCTAGTGCTCTTCCTCTAGCCTGATATTTTCAATTTTTGTTACTAATTTTAGCAATTTTTCTTTGTTGGCGAATATATTTTTTGTCTTCTATGCTTTCACATATCAAAAAAAAAAAAATGCAGAAAATAAGACTCCACCTGGGAGACTTATTTTCAGTCCATTTAACTTGAGTAACTAGGTTACCTAATATTTCTAAGTTTGAGACACAAATTTTTAGTTTCAGAATGAATTTTTGCTTATATTTCTATGTTAAACCATAAAAGTCTGATGTAAATTTGAATAACCATAACTTATATAAACCTTAAAATTTACCAGATATAACATGGAAAATAGCATAACATCTTTCAGGCTTCAGAGGTGTGTGAGGTACTTCTTTATCCATCATATTTTGTTTTCAAATTAGATACATTAAATTAATCTGTATAAGTATTTTACTATATAGAATTGTTGCTGCTAAACTCAGAATCTTTTTATGGACAATGAGGAAAAAGATATTTTCAGCATTATTGAAATCTTAATAGTCAGAAGAATTTATATTATACAAAAAAAGAATGAATGTGAATATGGAAAACAGTTTCAATAACAAAATAAAATAATAATAATAACAATACAATTACAATTATTACTGACAATAATTTTCTACCCCTTATTCTGATATTATGTGCACCCTATGTTTACAAGGTTTTTAAGGTCACAAGATTTTAAGACTGAAACCATGGTGCTACCATACATCTCTATGAAAATAAAAAGAAAACAACAGTCATAGTCCCCCTCCAACCAGAGCTAAACCAAGTAAAGTGAATCTGTAAACAAGTCAGGAGCAGTTCAGAGGGAGCAAACTTGGCAAAACTCAGTCACAAGTCCTTGCAACACAATATTTAGACTGTGGCCTGTTACTAGTCAGGGCTACAAAATTCCTTATGATTATGATAACAACTGTAATTAACTAGAGTGTAAAAATTATAACCAGAACTCCTCACTTTGCAGTTTAAGTATTTAAAGCTATGTAACGATTCCAGACAAATCCAGGAAAGCCTATGGAATGAATCCAGGTTAATCCAGGTCTTTGAAAGAATCAGCGTTTCTCAGAGCTGGTCATTTACCTTCAGTTTGACCATCCTCCTCCCTCCCCACTTCAACTGATGCCCTGGGTGTATTGTGAGAATGAATGAGGAGAAATCAGATAAGATTTGAAGGATATGATAATGTGGCATTCTGAATCCCCAGAATAAAATCTATTTGTGGTAAAGATCTGTAGTCTTAAATTCATGATAGAGCTTTAATTTTAATTTTCTTTTACAGGACTTAAAAGAGAAAAAGCAATTTGCAACTCTTCTTTCAATCCATGATCTTAAGCTACTGTGTTTTATTAAGGGTTATTTTGTTGCATGTAAGTTAATTCAATCAATGAATCATATCTAAACATAGCAACTTAAATACTTTTGACAGAGTTATGAACTATTTAAATAACATCATCCAAATTTCATTAAATTTTTAGCCCTCATTAATTCCTGATTTGTGTGTTTCAAATGTTTTTTCACAGCGCTGACATTTTAGAGTTGTACTTACCATCACATGCCTCCTATATAGGAACAAAATACAAAGCCAAATATATCCTTGTTCTCGTGTTGTGCAATATAAAATTGGTTGAAAAAGACTGAAAATGTTTCTTACTTCCATGTAGCCTCATTTCTCTTTGATTGAGATAATTTTTAGAAAAATATATCTGAAATGCTTAATATTGATTTTCAACATTTATTTTATGCAAATACAACCTCATATTTAAATGTTTGAACATAATAAACATTAGAGGAAAGCATAGACAATTTTGCAAAAAGCATAGACAAATATTTCATATTAAAATGAATTTTCTTGAAAATTGGGATGTGTGAACAAATCTTTTAGCATTTCCACATCTACCAGTCTCTTAAATGGTCTTTCACAGCTGAAGAAATCTTTAACAGATAGAGAGTACGGGGAGAAAGAAATGTGTGAACAGACAAACTTGGAATGGATAAGAAGCAGTTTCTATGTGATTTTATTGAGTAAATCTTTTATACATACTGTTTTGGTTGATAAGTATGGAGCAGTTGCATATTTCTTGGTGTTCTTCTCATAATCTTATTTGGTTTTCCAATTTTAGATTTAGCAGCTATATATGCTCTTACCAACATAGTGCTTGATTTTACTTTTTGTTTTTCAGAATTTTTGTTATAAAGTAATGTTTTAACACTGTTACATTAAAACCTTATTTAAGGGCAAAGAAGAAGCACACCTTGTACATAATTAAACCAAATAATCTATGAATATAGCTGAAATGTTAATACTTAAACATTCTGAGTTTAGGTCAAGAGTGTTACAGAAAAAGAAGAGCAATGCAGTTTAAGTTGTTCTACTCAGATGTGGTCCTATCCCTTTTCTCAGTGTTGTATTCAAGCTTTCTAGGCCAGCATCACTCTAAGGTTTCTGTGGTTGTGGTGGCATGATTGTCAACACCTGGCCTTTCTCAGTGGGAGGAATGTGATGATGTTGGCTGTTCCTCACTCTATAATCCACATGGTGTCAATCCTCGTGCTAGCTACCACCCTGTTACACCTTTGCTTTAGAGTACAGGTGGTATCTTCATTTGCTGTATATGTTAGTTACATTTAACTTGTATGAAATAGTATTTCTTTGCTTTCTCTGCTACCCCTAAAAGTACTTTTTTCCAGCTGCAGGTCAGTATTTCCTCTACAGAGAGCAGGTGAGCTGTTTAAGGGGTCTGCAGTGCAAACTGGGACCCCTCACCTGCCATCCCATGTGTACATCTCTGCACCACATATTATGTCTCTGCTTCTCAAGTCCTCTGCTGGCTTATAAGGACTGTTTTTCTCTACATTGTCATTGCAATAAGAATAATAAATATCTCATGCTGCCTAAAATAACTGCAAGTTCCTGTTAGGTGTAGAAAGCATTGTATCATGCGCAGGTGAACAAAAGCAAAACAAATTAACCACAGACCCTGTCCAATTAGAGAAAGTGCTGTCACAGATAAGCCAAGTTACTGATTAAGAGCATTTCAGGCAGAACAAGCCTGACAAACTTCAGTCTTGAGGCCTGTCCATCTTAGCATAGCACTTAGGGCCTGCTACTGGCAATGGACATACAGCTTTTGCGGCTGCACAGTCACATCACATTTCAGTAAAGTATTCATTGAAGGTACTTAGTTGTAACTGTTTGGGCTAGATGGGGTTTCTAGCCTTTAGCTACAAGTCTGGATAGCTCCAAAAATCCTTGATGCATTAGTTACAAAGCCAGCTGAAAGACTCCGAGACCTTGCTGCAGAAGTTCCAAAGACAGTTTATTTCTTCGAAGGGGTCCGCATACAAAATCCGATTACATAATACAACAAGGGGTTTTTATAGCTTTTCAGAGGACTGAGTTTTTAACCAATAAAAACTACAAATTACAAACTATCCAATTACCTTAAAATTCTAAGTAAG
>JAOTQP010000870.1:26846512-26864709 GCA_026413545.1 Cichladusa arquata | reverse complement strand
GGGGGTTTACATTCTCCATTTCAAAGAGAAGCTTCTGCCTTTATTGGCAGACACCTGTCCTTCAAACCAGGACACAGACCTTTGAAGATCCATATGAAAATCTCTGGAGAGATGAGACAACTTCAGGCAGCAAGACAATTAGAGACAAGCAGTATTTTTATGATAGTAGCATGCAGTTTACAGGGACTGAAAACTAATGTTCAGTAGCTATTATTTTTCTGGTTAAGTTACAGATTCTATCTTTTTTTCTAACATAAAGAGCATAGGTGAGGATCACTAATAGAGCAGCATAGAAATGTCTTTAAGTGGTTTAATCTCCACCTCCTTGTGACCTCTGTTTTTATTGCAGAATAGGCCACAGTAGTGCCACGTAATTCCATTAATTCAGCTTAAAATAAAATTACCAAAAGGAGTGGAAATATAACCCCTGCTATGTAGCATTATTGTCAGAGATATATCAGATATATTATCAGAGCACAAAAAAACCCCCAAAACAATCACAGAAAATTCTGAGTTGGAAGGGGCCCGCGAGGATCATCAAGCCCAACTCTGAACAGTGAGGCCCCTATAGAGATTGAACTCACAGCCTTGGTGTTACAAGCACTCTGCTGTGACCAACTGATCCAAGGCTGTTCATATGATGAACTGCACCTCAGTGATTTAACAGAAGCATTTTTCTGGTTTTCTGGAATGTTTTGCCAAAGACTTACCTGTTTGTACTGGTTGAGTTAACTGCCAAAATAAGAGAAAGGTCAAAGATTCCAAGAAAAATCTGATTTTTTTACTAATTTTCTGTTAACCCACCATACAGTCAGATGTACTGACTTGCATGACATACATTAAGTCCAAAAGAAAGCCTGTACTTAGCTCCTCTTCACATAAACTGGTAAACAGTTCTGTTTTATGGCACTTTGTTATCATTCATGTGCCCATGAAGAACTAACTAGACCTTTGTGAATAATCTCTGTTAAATATTAAGATGTTTAGAAAAGTACATGTATTAAGGTGTGCCTAAATTTGTTCAAACTTAGTATAATTAATTAGGTTTTTTGGAACTCGTCATTGCACCATGCACACGTGAAATTTTTACTGAGTGGCAGATTTTGTAATAAGCCTACACTATTCTTGTGCCTATCAGTATATCTTTTTCTGTACATAAAGCTGATACATTTAATAGTTCATTGTTCTGCACCTTGTTACCTAATTGTTATCTAATTCCATAGTGATTGCTGTGTTTGTCTTGGATCACCTCTGTATTTTTGTTCATTGGCAAACAAATCTAAAGATGCATCTTTTGTTCATTCTTCACATTTGATATTGTGGCAGCTGCAGTCTCTGTTAAGTGGCTCTGTCAGTTTTCCTGGCAGATATAATAAGAACCTGATGGGATAAATAAAGCCATACATTTCAGCTGGAGTTGGTCTCTGATCAGGGAATACTCTGTGAATATGCTTAGAAAGTCTCCATCTTCTGAAGAAGAAATCAAATGCAGCCTTCAAAGCTGATGGGATAAAAAAGCCAGAATCAGGAAAACAACAGGCAGAAGATGGAATTTATGAAAACTTACCAAGTATATTTATTTCAAATGATAATGAGCATGGAGAATAAAGTTTGGACTCATAATAATATTTCTACCAGCCTTGGAGCAGTTCTTCATAAATACAAACATTTTCATGGTTTCTGAGAATCTTCACAAAATTGCAAAAGATATATTTTTAAACAGTTACACAGCCCAGAAGCAGGACACACACACATGCACATCCATTTTCTTTTGACTTTTGTAGTTCTACACAGTGGGGAACACTGAATAATTCTAAGGAGTTAGAGCCAGTTTGCATTTCACAATACAAACTGACATACGGAGAGATGTCATTCTTACTTTCTTGTATTCACTATACAGAGAAAGTTACAAGTTGTGCATTCATAGAGGGATCAAACGGTGTTGTAAGTTGCACATATTTGTCTGGTAAAAAATATCTTACACCAGACAGAATGGTTACATGGCAATACAAAGAAGTGCAAGTGCCTCTACTGCCTGAAGCTTATCCTAATGTTGTCCTAAACACAAACTCACAAGCATTAACTGAACCAGTAGAAGGGGCCTTAGAACTTACAACTGATACTTTAACATACAGAAGATTGAGTGATATTGGTGAACTTTGAACTGTAAAGAGAAATACATATTTCATTAGCTTAGCTAATTAATATTGATTATATTTTGAAAAGTTAGCCAAAATATTAAGTTTTATGAGTTGTGTCTAGCTAGTAATATCTACTATCTCCAGTACTATGAATATTGCTGCATTGAGTGTACCTCAATAATCAATACATGCAGTAATAGCTTGCTCCTTAAATTATCTGTGATGTTGGTATTTTGCCTCTCCTGTTTTCTAGGCTTTAGCTTGTATCAAACTACACATACATTTTCCACAGCCAGGGCTCTCCCATCTGCTCTGCCTCTCACAAACAGAGATACAGGTTTGGAAATGGTCCCAGAAATGTGGGTTAGATCAGTCCTGTGCCTGTGATACCTTTAAAAGATTAAAAATAGGAGTTAGAGATACGAATCCACCATTAATTCTTTTGGTTTTTTATAGGCACTGCAATACAAAGGGGAGTTAAATACAGAGTACTGTTTCTGAAGTCTGTACAGATTAACAGTTCACCCTTTTTCATATGAATTGGGAATTTAGGTTTTGAATTCTTCTAGTAGATGATCTGCAAGAGGTCAGCTTGTCTACCAAGAGAAGTGATAGGTTCCTCATATTCTGGAGGTATATAATGATGTTTCATTTCCTCTGTTTAAATCCTACTTTTGACCTTTGGAAAGATAGTTGCTAGTGTAAGTCACAAATTTTCAAAATTTCTATTTGGTTGCAAATAAAAATAAAGTTTAAAGGTTAGGAAAGCAATTCCTGTCATTTTATTATAAACCTGGATTATATGGCATATTTTTACTCAATTATCTGAGGAATCTGTAAAGGTCTTACAGGGAAAATTACATATACATCTTCACAGGGACTGTTGCTGAGTATTCAGAAATAGAATGACAATATATTTACTCTAAGAGATATGCAAATGAAAACATTGCCTAAGCTGTCTCTCTTTAATATCTTGATTTTATACAGCTACTCTGCATTGCTGTTCCCTCATGGTGCCACTTTGGTAAACAGAAAGAAGTGTACAGTGTTGATAAGACCGAGTATACAGGGAAGACTAAAAAATGAAATGTATCCATCAACTTTTCTTTAAGTCCTTAGAAAAGTAGACGGCCATCATTACCTTGACTATACCCATTTTCTTCCAAGCCATTATTCTGTGTCTTTGAAGAACTAGACTTTGCAATTGATGGAATCCTCTCTTTAGAGATGCAACTTTGATGTTTAGACAAACTGCTGATGTGTTGTAACTCAGTGAAACCTATGATCTTGATTGTATATCTGATGTAACCATGGAGCAAGAGAAGAAAAATCACCAGAGCAAATAACTTCATGGAAAAGAGAGATGAGCTCTATGTTTTCAATTCAACTGAAAAGCCATTTTAAGAAAGTCATGAACAAAACAGGAAAAAAACCCCAACAACACTAAATAAACTGATCAGAGCCTATTTTTAGTCTATATTTAATGCAATCATACTTGTAATCACTAATTCATGACCCTAATAGGCATAGGAATATTTTTCCTACTATTTCTATTGAAGTCTTCCCTGAAGTAGTCATATTGATGTCAGCTGCAAGATGGCTCAGTGAAGTCATGATGATGATGAGAAAACAATGAAACAGCTAATCTGAAGGGCAGGATCCAGGAAGCCCAAGCTTTGGTTTGATAGCTCTAGTTCGGCTGATGTGTTATAACTAATCAATAACCTGCAAGGATAAAAAAAATAAAGGTTTTCAACCTTGTAATTAGCAACATTGCCAAGTGCAGATACCACTAGAATAAACATGCAATACGTTTTGAAAAAGGAATCTTGGTTTATTTTCATATATCAAGCAAATTTATGCATACAGATCGCATTTCTGTACCGCTTTGCTCCTAGAAATGTGAAAATTTCCTTTGCACATGAAAATTTTCATAGTAGCAGCTTATTGTAATTGCTGTCTTTGGCTTTAGCACAGAAAGTAATACAATACATGCCTAGCTGGGAGTACGAAGATACCAAGTATGCGCATTCACAAATGGAATCAGGCAGGAAAGCAAATCATCCTTTCATTAATCTCCTAGATATTCAATGATTGCAGTATACCTTTTGTGCTTGTAAGGACTAAATTTGCATTTACAAAATAAAGTACACTTCCTGCTTTAAAAATGCTACATTTTCATTTCCAAGTTTGACAAGTCTCTTTGGACAAGTCTAAGTTTGGAATTGTCATCTTCTAGGCCTGCCATCAGCTTCACAAAACAACTATGCTGCAACTAGAAATCTGAGCTCTGGTTTTCAGTGATTATAAATATATTCTTATATACACAAAGTTTTTTATAGCTGTAAAGAAAGTTCCATGATTTGCTTCTCTGAAGAAAATCTTCAGTAACCTAACAAAACTTTAAGGACATATTAATCTCTAGAACCTGTGAAATTCAAATATTAAGAATGTGACTTCGTCTTTAAATAAATTCTCTATTTACCCATTCCTTATCTCTGTAGCCAGAAGACCTCTATACCTCAATTTACAAATGAACATATTCATACAAGGAATGGCATGTTTTAAGTAGTTGTGAAACTCAAAGAGTAACTCATATTCTCCATTACTTGAAAAACACCCTTTAAACTGGAATTTTATGTACTACTTTCCAAAATTACTGTAATAAATGGTATGTAATTTCTAACCTGGCAATTAGTTTATACAAAATACTGATTTTAAACAGGAGAAAATGTGACCTTCAAAAAACTGAAAAATATAGATGACACATGAATTTATATATATATATCTGTGTTTTGAAAAAGAATATATTTATAATTTTACAAATAATGATATATGCTTACTGGAAGACTGAAATGTACAAACTGAAGATTTCTAAAACAAAGTCTCAGTTAGCTACTTTTCAGGATTTTGAAATTTGACGTAAATTAGAAATATGTATAAACTTCTTTTTATCTTTAGCCATTCATTTAAAAAGTCATGAGTTAATTTCCAGCTTTGATTAAACAATAGTATGCTAAACAGATTATTGTTCTAAGCAGTAATTATAGTGTAAACAAAGAAATGCCACCTCTTGACTAGTTACAGTAGTTATTTATTTGCATTGTCATTGTCTTAATTAAAATAAATATACAGACATTTGGACAAACCACATAATTTCTGTTTATATCAGAGACCTGTGTAAATGAAAGAAATCTGAAAGTCTTTTGAGTGAAAAGACCTCTAAAAGCTACTGAAATATAGCTCAAAGGTTCTTTTGTGGTATCTCCAGAATATCCAGGGAGAAAATGTGAAAAATTTTTCCAGTTGCTCCAGTTTCTTCTTTAGCAGGCCTATTTTCACTAGGGCCAAATTGCTGCATCACCTGTAACAGTGACCTTGCATAAGAGAGGTTGTAAATCCCCCTGTTTGTAAATCCTCCTGTTCATAAATCCCCCTGTGCACCTCTCTAGAGAGCTCCCACAGTGGATCCCACCAGAGCTGGGGTTTGGACTGTGCATGTTCAGGGATTCCTTTGCTGGGGCTTGCTTAGAGCCTGGCATGAAGCAACAGCTGGATAGAAATGAAACAGATAACATTCAGCTCACCTGAATATTTTAGATCCTATTTCTTGTATGTAGACTAAACTCAGGCATCTTATCTTCATCCGTTTCCTGCTGGTGCAGAAATTATTGAGTAGCTGTAGTCATGTCAAAGGCAGTGCAGTGTCTCTGAGCAGCAAGCACACAAAGGCCACTGGCTAGACTGGTATTAATGGTATTATTTTTGTGGAGTCATGCAAAGGCAACAGTATATTCATGATTTTCAATTTATGAAAATTAAACCTAGGGCAATATTTAAGAACTCTTTCTTCAGATGACCTCAGCTGTGTGCTCACATGCACTTCATTTGGAACAACATCTCCTTTGTCTATTTAGAGATTTTATAGCTACATTCAGGAGCTGAAATTTATTGACAAAGTGTGGCGATCCATAAATTGAATTTTACAATGATAGAGTGTTTGTCTTGAGACACAGCAAAGAGAGTACTTACTAACTTCTAACCTGTAAACAGTTCTGGTTTTTTTTGGTTTTTTTGTTTTTTTTTTTTTTTTTGCGAGTGCTTTTGACAGGTACAATATTGAGCCTGTAGTGATAAAATTATGTCAATAAATGCATAATGTTTTACACAGTGCAAACTTGTTGTTCTGTCTCTACCCATTGTATAAAGAGAATTCTTGTTTTAAAAAGCCCTCAGTATGTTTGAATTAAATAACACAGAAAAATTATTTTAGTGGATTGATACATTGACATGCTGTATTCCTTAGTTATTTGAAGCTTGGTAACAAGTTAGAAGATTCAATAACACAAAGGCAAGCCTTGACAAGAAAAACAATTCATTCCACACTGCCAACATTTCAGAACTCTGAAATGCCCACAGGGGCTTCTTTGTCTCCCATTTATTCAAGGACTCACATATTTCTATATCATGCTGTAAATACTGTGGTAAATGAGGTACGCTGAAGGTCATAAAGAGCTGAGTTTCAGGTCTAAGCCTTACTAATGCAACCATGCAGATCTGACCGATTTTTTTTTATTCTGGAAACACTGTCAGCCAAATCTGTCAGCATTTCATAGGGAAAAAAAAAGACAATATACTTTTATTATAATATGTTCCATGTATTGCCATGTATTGCCATGTCATATGCTATGACAGCTTTTTTTTTCTTTTTTTTAAAAGTTCTATTATTTTGTTAAATATATTCTATTGTTATATCCAGAGCTTTCTTCTTCTAGACAAATACCCAATAATGTCACAAATATCTTTAAGAGCATGACATCAGGTTTTACTTGATCTCCATTTTCTTATCTGATATTCTATATCATTGGCAAGACTATCACTATCCCAGTTTCTTTCCACTACTGAAGTGCTCAGGCCTGAACCTTGCCAGCTGAGTTTTTATCTGATTATCAAGGTTTGTAGGGGCTTTTTGAATGCTAGTAATTTATCTCACTGGAGACAGAGCTTCCAAACTGTGAATCTTCCTGTATATTTGAGTCCTACAGAAGTAATCTATCTCCAACTTGGCTGACTGTCAAACTGAGAAAATTCTTAGTAAGTCTGAGACAAAACAGCTCTTCTTCAGGAAGTAAAACAATTTCCCATGACTCTTACAGCTAATTGATCTTGTCATGTAACTGTTTTTCTATTACAGTTTCTCAGTGTAATTGCATACATGAATAAGGAGATATTTTTCATTATTTTGAAGAGGAAGCTGCTTTTTCACAAGTTTTTTTGCCAGTTCAGAAAAAAATTTCTGTTTAGCATTATATTCTCTTCTTCAGCACCTGTCACTTCAATTTCTACTTGAACTGTACTGCTCTGAGCTATTGCTTTATTTAATACATACATTTTTATTAATGCCTGCAAAATTGAAACATAAAATATATAGAAAAAATCATTTTAGGAGAAGTACTATAACAATCAGTGCAGGTGAGGGAAAACTCACATAATGAAAATATTTGAGTGGGAAAGTTTCACAGACATATTTTACACTGTATAGGAGTAGCTGAGTGAAAATTAAAAACAAAAACATAAACCATGCCATGAAGTTGATTAATACTTTAGTTCTCTCTTTCCTTGTTATCAAAAAAGCAGTAACAATACTATTTATACAATATTGTGTTTAGTTCACTTCCTGCTGGTCAAACTTGTTTTACACATGATTTATTTGGAGGTTGTTTTGATCAAGAATGAGAGGTACAGACTTCTTTTTGGATCTGAATAAGAAAAACCCAACAAATGGCCTAATTAAACAGTTGTCATAAAAAGGTAGAACAATGAGAAAGACAGATAACAAGTACATTTCACATCCCTTCAGATGGCAGGAACCCTGCTTTCATGCAGCATTGGATAGGCCCTAGACAGATCTTCCCACTGTAGACCTGCCTAGGGGTGAAAGTTCCTCCTTTCTGGTTATTTGATCTATTACATGATTTTCTTACAATAAAACCAGTTTATCAATAATTTCTACTGTCAA
The DNA here is from genome assembly GCA_026413545.1 of Cichladusa arquata. Lineage (NCBI taxonomy): Eukaryota > Metazoa > Chordata > Aves > Passeriformes > Muscicapidae > Cichladusa > Cichladusa arquata. Next base: position 26,856,549 of record JAOTQP010000870.1, on the reverse strand, counting down.
AAAAAACCCAACAAAAATATACATAAGAACTTCTTGTTGCACTGTCACATAGACAAGGCCACAGAGGGAGCGTGAATGAGGCTTCCAAGTGGGTGATGATTTCGGGCTCCTCTGTTCCAGTGAACTCCCTGACCTTGTCCTGCAGCCAAGGATTTGTGCAGCATAAGGCAGCCTGAGGGCCAGGCTGGACACAGCACAGAGAAATGTTCAGTTGTCAACCTGTCAGAATCACTGCATCTCATCCCTTTCATCAGCATACAGTTTACCTTTCCAAAGATATTATCATTGCAGGTTCTGTATGTCAGAGGGAATTTTCAAGCTCGATATACATGGTTCAATAGTTTATACCTAGCCTATTTCAATTCCCTTATTCCTTGTAAACAAGGTCTTCTACAAGGCTCCCAGTAGTCTGATATAGTCTGATCTTTGCCCATTATATTTTATATTGAAAAATACCCCCAAAATATTACATAGACTTTGCTAAATTTTTATATGTTACAGAAGCCAAATCCTTACTATAGATTTACAGTATGTAGACTGAATGCTATGACTAATAAGAGCTGATTTATGATTCTAAGGTCAGAGACTCAATGCTGAAGTTCTTTGTCAAACAACTAAAATAAGTGATACAAATAAACCTGGAGAATAATTAAAAATTATTCAACACCTTAAAAGAGATACCATAAGTTTATATTCAAACATAAATCTGAAATTAAAATATTTACAGCACTGACTTTTTTCCACCAAATTTTGTTCACACTCTGTTATTTCATTTTACGTTGTCCTTCTAGCCAGTCACTTCCAGGCTCCTGTCCTAAAGACCTATTGTCTTTACAGCCATTTTCATGGTCCTTACTGTAACTTGTAAACAGGATGTTCTGCTTGAGCAGCAGTTTTGCAATATTCGCTGCCATCTACAAGTTTTAGCAGATTTGACACAGCCCACCAAATACATACATTTGAGTAAAAATAACGCAAGGTCATACAAGTTTGATTATAGTGGGTGAAATCAGTTGAAGTGTGCAAAGTTGTGGTGCTGTAAAATCACTAAGCTCTGTAGTAATAGAAATACTGTCTGATATATGCCCAAAAAAGTCCATGTGTAAGCAGATTGGCAAGATAGGGAAAGAGTAATTAAAAAAAAAAAGTTTCCAGACACCTTCTTTTCTAAACTAGGCAAGGAGGAAATCTGAAGAAATTATGGTTCTAGCATTAATGGCTAAGAGTAGCAATAGGTGCCGTGGATGTCACATCCTGCTGCCTCTTCATCAGAGGTGGAAACTGCAGAGCAGGAAACTGTGCAAGCAGATGACTGGAACTGAGTGACTACAGTGTGCCTAGCGCTGCCATAGCCAGTGACAGAGTGAGAATTGACAAAATAGCATATTTACTGCCTTGGCTCTTCAGAACGTGGGAGAAAAAAATTCATCGTGGTGGAAGAAATAGACTAACCTCCAAAAAGTGAAATAAATTAAGGAAATGGTGAAGTTACAAGAAATCCTAACTTGTAAATCTACCTTACCTTCTTAGTTTAAGTCATACAAATTAGAACTATCTCTGCTGAAGATAATGGAATAACAATCACTGTGTCTGGGAAAGAAATCTGGAACCCTATTCTAGGCCCCAGACTTTGTAAAATCAAAATATTCTAAAAAGCTAATTTGAGGCGGGTGGGGGTGGCGGGGGATGGGGGTAGAGGTCACAGACAGTATTTGTAGCTATATGTCTTCTGAAATATTACTTCAAAGATATCCAGCAGTGTGTTGGTTTCTTTCCTTGGCACACCTGTAATTCTATCTTTTCTGTGCAATAAACATAAAAGTGTAAATGCAGTCCTTAAAGCCAAAATGCAGAACTTAAAGCCATTCTGTTATGAATCTTCAATTATTTCTTGAACTAGATATATGTAATTGGCATATCTAAAATTTTTACTCCAAACCCCATAGATTATTTCATATAGGAAATGAACTACTGCAATTAATGTAAGTGCATTAATTAATTATAATTATAAATTGTAATTATAATATCCATTATATATTTATAAAATATATATTTATAGCGAGTATTACAGAATATAGTGTATCTATAAAAATATAAAATATGATATGATATATAATGATAAATATTATTATAAATATATAGAATAGAATTATAGTTGTAATTTATAATTAATAATCAATATGTTAATTGAAATTGAATTATTATAAAACTATTAGTGATAGCGTGACAGGAATTCTGAATGGTGGGTTCTCAATGAAGCTGAGTACTTTTCCTTTTAAAAGTAAGAAAAGTGCATATGTGTAAAGAATGGAAAATATTCTCAAGAATTTGGTGAACAAAAGTCAACTGAATTTTCAGTCCCTAAAATTTCACAAAATATATAAGAAACGCCAGGTGTGTAGAGCACATTGTGGGTTTTGCAGTGTGAGAATTTCAATTTTCCAATATGTTAATCTGTTTTAAAAAGTTTTTTTATACGCTTTTATGATTCTCTTTTTATCTTCCAATACAATTATAAAGTATACTGAGAAATTAATAAAGGAAAAGGAAAAAGGAAAAAAATAGGAAAAGAGATGAGAAAGTTAAATTAGCAGATTATGAAGAAATGATAAGAGATTACTTTGGATAAATAAATATAAAGAAGATTACACCAGCAAGAGACAGATAGGAAGCAGTAGATGGAAAACATCAAGATGTGTACAGAGGTTTCAGATACATTTGATTATTTTTTAATCAATCATCTTTCTCCTCACAAGTCTAGGGAAGGTTTATGACTCCAGGAGAGAAGCAAATGACATCCAAAGACAGCTGTAACTCTGTGACTTCTTTATGCCTGTAAATTAAATAGTGCTAGGGTCCTTCTTTTTACCCTGACGCCCACTGGCATAGTCTTGTGTAGGTTTATCCTATAAAATTCCCTTATTCCTCAGAAGAGCCTAGTCTTTGCCACCATCACTTGACCATTCTTTGAACCTTACTTATACTGGGACTGATTCTTATTTCAGAGCAATTTCTTTAATTTCTTCCTTGAATAATGCTCCTGAAAAGTTGCTTGGCAGCTGAAATAAGCCATTTACTAGTATGAAATTTGGTGCCCTAAAATCCAGACTCATGACTTAGTTTTCTATTTTTATTGACATATGCTAATAAGACAAGATTATGAATAAACAAGAGGGAAACCATGAAAAATAATGTTAACTATGAAAATAGTTATAACAAATCTGTAGTGAAGAAGGAGTGGCAAAGGGCTAAATTATTTAAAAATATCAAGATATTTAAACATAGATAATATTTCAGCAAAGTTAAAAGTTAAAATCCTGACATACACACAATTGATTGCATGCTTATTTCTTATCTGTAATACACATACACACATGGTTTCTCTAGAAAAATTGGATTGTCTTGGGGTTTTTTGTTGTTGTTTTGAAGTCACCAAAAATACTCAAACTTCATACATAAAGAGTTATCAATATCAGAAACAGATCCAGAACAAAAGGTTATTCAGGTCTAGCACACAGCTTTCAGCAAGATTACTTTTACTCTTGGTGTGTTTTGATATTTATCTTCAGATATCGACCCGATTTTTTCTCTAACTGTAAACACATCACTAAAATTGAAACCACCAATATGCTTAGTTTCTCATGTTGCTCAAGCTATTACTAATAACATAGAAAGCCACAGTAATCCACAATTATAATTTTTATTGCTTTTGTTATTGATATGTGTATTAGTATAAGAGTGTGAAGCAGTTTACAAAAATAAATGCATTTTTTATTTCCTTGTGTATTGAAATATTTGGGAACACATTCCTGAATTTTGTATTAGTTCTGTATTCTCCATACACAGGCTGTGATCCCAGGACCACCATAAAAAGATCTCCATGAGCAGCCCATTGAATGAACCTCTGATGTTAAAAAGTCCCAGTCAGGTTGATTTTGAGTAGCAGGATTTGACCTATTGTTGGGCAGGTAGGAAAATCATCAGATGCTGTTTCAACAGCACATCCTTCTGAGTTTCATAACCTTGAAAGTGGTAAGAGAAACTAGAGCCAGGGCAAGGGGTGCTAGCAGTGTCCATCTTTCCTACCAAGATCTCAATATTAACACACAAGCATACACATATTACACTAAAAAGTATTCTGAAAATAATGCAACTTTCATAATGAGACATTTTAAAGGAAGTGGAAGTTTTAAAAGATGCGTAACAAAAATGAAGAATCTTCTAAAATTGAACTTGTATAAGAAAGGATGAAAGGAACACAATTTTAGAAAATAGAAATACTTTTGTTGTCATGCAGGATTCAAAATTAAATTTCCATTCTATCAGAAGAAGGTGAGCCTGGACTGAGGTTTTGGAGCACAGTGGGGAAGCTATGCATTGTTTGGGCAATAACTCCTGGAACTGGTATGTAAACTTGATCAGCCTATCTCCCTGACTTGCTCTGTGCATATTTCACAGTTCTCTGGTAGTTTCTCTAATGAGATCTGCTTGTTTCTCCTTCCTCTTTCTCCTCTGCATTAATGCAGGCTACAGAATATTTGCATGTATTATATGAATAATATTAAGGCATCCATAGGCTTGGTTTAATTGCTTAATAAGCGTCTTTCTAAGCATTACAACATAACTGTAAAACAAGGCTGTCATACAAATCACAATGCTGTGCATGCAGTCCTGCCCACTGCCAGAAGGGATCCCACAAACAAGTATTTTTCACCTTTTCAGCTTTTCTTCACCAAGGCATTTAATATCTAGAAATAATGTTAATTTCATTGTAAGCCATTTACACATTCAATTCAAGCTCTACTATATAAATGAGATGAAAGCAAAATATTAGCTATTAGGTGTTTTCAAGGTTATAAATTACAGTGGACTTCTCATAAAATTGTTATTGGACTAAAGGTAGCTTGACATCATGCTAACGTTTTAACATGTTTTAAATTATAATGAATTTAATAATTTCTTCAAGAGAATGAAAGAAATAAAAATGGGGTTTTATAATGGAAGTTTTAAAATGCCATTTATCAACACCTTAGTGCTAAATTCAAATTACTTGAAATAATTATAGTGTATTGAAATATTTATTTAATGAATTTTTAAATTCAAGAAAAAAATATTCATTTCCTTCAGAACAGGTCTTTTGTGCAATCACAAAGAGTTGCATTGTCCTTATCTAGAAGCCCTTTTCCTCAGTGCCCAACTTGAATATTTGTCAATTATTTCACCAAGTAAATGTTAATCTTTGATGGACCAAGCATCCTTAAAAATTCACTTTTCCCCCTCGTATTCTATTTTCCTACAGATTCAGATGTACATAAATATAACATTTAAAAAAGATTATTTTTATGTGTGGTTTTTAAAATGAATACATAATTTCATTTTCTATTGAAGTTAGTACTTTAAAACAACAAAACACATTAGGACTTATGTGGTTTTCCTGCTATAACCAAATCCCAAATGTTTTGTGAAGCACAGCTTTTATGCAAGAATTGGAAAAAGGGGAAACCCAACACTTTCTCAACATTAATTTTTACCTAAGGATTCTAACATGGAGGAAATGAGACAGTATGGTTTATTTCTGTGTTCTGTAAATAATAAAATTGAATATTTAGAATATTGATTAAAATTCTAGGATGAGCTGTGAAATTTGCATGCATTTATGTACATTCACATGCATTTATGTGCAGAAACATGAAAAGTAAACTTCAGCTTAAATAGTTGAAGAAGTTGATTGTATGGCACCCTTAACATGCAGAAAAGTCAAAGACCAAGAGCACACATAGTATTTTTTGCAGTTTTAGATTTGTAGCTCTAAAGATGATTCGCATAGTAAAGCTGTGGTCGTTTTTTCATGCTAATATTCACTGTGTTATCAAGCTTGCTTGTCAAATGTCTATGTGCTCGGTTAATTATAAAAATTCCCTCAGTTCTTTGAGATGAAATATCTATTCAAATTTGGATGAACTCACATTATTATTATTCTATGGAAAGCATGGATTTTCTGTGTGTTTCTGTGCAAGGCAAAACCTTTCTCTCAATTCCCTATTTAGAGATTAAGATTTGCTATTAGTATAGCTAAAACCAGAGTTTGACATAATATATTTGTGACTCTGAATACAAGAAATTCCCACCACGGGATCACTCCTTATCCTTTGTTCTCTGCCTCTCAAAAAGCAGATTCACTAGAGTTTTTCTTTGGGACACTTCATCTCTATGAGGTGTCATAATAATATTCTTTAAAATTCACCCCTGCATTCTTACACTGTTACCTGGACTGATTCATTAAGATGTGAAGAAAAATAGTGATACACTGGGTCAAATAAAGGAGAAAAGTGGCATTTTCATTATGGACCAACAATAGGCACTTCTGGGGCTGGGATCAGAACAGTGTCATCTATTGCTTTCCTTCTGGAGTCCGTAAAAGCTTAAAGGATGTCACATATAACTCATGGTGCTCCTCATTTTAGGTGGTGGGAATCATCTCTGTGCATGGCAAAAGCTGTCATAAAAAGTCTTTAAGTTTCACTGGTCAAAATTTTACAAGTTTCAGGCCTGAGAGAAATAGATAAGCACTTGTGAAAACCCTCCACTGTAGAAATTAGTAAATTAGGCAAGAGTGGGATTAGTCCTAGAAATCTCGTTTACTTCCTGGTTGTTTCTATCAAGATTTCCTTCTTCTGGAGGATGGGAAGGGGATGCAAGCAGCATAATATATTTTACAGAAAGATTTCACTGTGCAACTTATTCAGCAATAATCCTCCCATCAGGATCCTTATTTCAGAGAGCTGGACTGCACTTTCAGACTGCCTCTTGCACAGCAGATAAAGATCTTTATCATCTTTATTATCTTCAGACTCAGTTCTTTTTCATGTTGTGCTGTGAATTCCTGAAAATTCGCTACCTTGCTGTGTCAGGCTCATGTGGAATATACAAAACTACAGAAGTGCAATTGTCCTTTCGTAGTTTTATGTTCAGGGGTTTTTTATTTTATTTTGTTTGGGTTTTGTTGGTTTTGTTTTGTCTTGGGATTTTGTTTGTCTGTTTAGTTTTGTTTAGTTTGTGATGTTTGGAGAGCAATACACATATGTGCAGATCTGTGACAAAAAACAGCACAGCTCTTAGATGCTGCTGGGGAAAACCACAATGCATTTTGGAAAGTATTGCTTTTGGAATAAGTAGTGAGGGACTCAGGAATTCTTAAATTCTATTTCTTGTTCTACATTGTCAAATATATAATTTTCTCCTGTATAAATAACAAAATTCGTCCAGTGTAATACTTTGTATTCTGAGAAATAATGGGTACAAATTTAATGAGCTGACTGCCAGAGGGCTGCATTATAGTGGTCTTCAAAAGAGAAGAGATACAATAATTACAGTGAAGAAGCCCTGGATAGCTAATAAAAGACTTGACTCGATAATTACTGTTCCTGTATCTGTGTTAGAACAAGACTGTCCTTTCTCTGCTGCTTTTAGGTATAATGATATTGTGACATGATATGCCATTTCTATGATATTTTCCTACACTAAAATGTACACTGGAGACAGTTTAATTGCAAGTGTCACAAAACACACATTTTGGGCAACATGAAGGAGGGACTGAAGTCTGTTTATTCATGTTTTTAAATTGAATGCTAAACAGCTGTCTTGGTTATGTAATTGTTTCATTGTGGGGGATGCTGTCTCTTTGGGAGCTCACTGAGACCAGCTGGGGTTCTCCTCCAGAAAATATTTTATGGGGCTGTGGTACAGTGAAGTGATGCAAGTTTCACACTTAAATAAGATTTTACCACATACTCACAAATGGGGCTCTCTGAAATCTTGATTTTCTTATCACTATGGTAATTTCCCTTCTTAACTAAAACCTATGTGAAACTGTTTCACAACCTATGGCTTATTCTCTGACTTTGATACTAAACTAACTCTTGTGGATGAGGACACCAGTGAAGGGTGTTACCACCTTTTGCATGATAACTTGCTGTTTAAGGACCTGGCCCAGGAGGTAGGCCTGGTCAAGAGCTCATTTATGCCATCTACATTAATATCCATAGGAGGCTCCCAAGCCTTTGACTACTCCTCTCCCAGCTACCTCACTATACTTGTTTGCTTGATTGTTTCTGTAGGGGTTTTGTTTGTTTGTTATTTTTTTTCCTCTTCCCTCTCCTAGGGACATCTGAAGGCAGCATGCCTTGGAATTCAAAACAGCAAGGCTGAAGGCACTAAACATAGCGAAAAATTTAGATGCTATACATGAAACCAGGAGGGAAGCAGCTAGTTCATTCATGGACTTGGAATAACTCTTACTCCAAACTGTTATAACACTTAGTTTCTACTGAGCGGTAGTTCTGCTCTATTTTCATTGCTGTTATCTTTGTATGAAAGAAAATACAGTTTTGTGATTGCATATGATATGAATTTCAGTGTATAGAACATCACTTCAGTCACTCCAGAAAGGAGATACTGCCTAGTAAGAAAATAGAACTTTCCTCATTGTAGGTAAATTGTTTATTTATCATCCAAATCAAATATTGAGTCTGTTTCAATCCTATCCATTGAGTGATTTCCTGTATCCAAGTAGATGTTGGTTCTAGATGGATCCACACAGCAGCCAGGGCTGTGCCAAAGACAGCTGTGTATACGAGTTGAATGCACAGAATCATTTCTCAGGTTAGAAAGTAGCAGAAAGCAACTAAGGGGGTGTTTTCCTATGGCAGAAATTGAGAGAAGGGCAGGTAAGTAATGGAGAGTGGTAAGTTTATGGAGAAAGAATTAAAAAATGGCTTTAGTCTGAAGGCCTGGAATTCAGACTACTGTTTATGTCAGTCCTCCTGTGAATTAGCTGATTTTGCTTCCAGATATAAACTGATTACCTTCAATTCAAGTGAGAGTAGGTTCAGCTATAAAGTGCACAATTATTTATTTATTTTAAATCTCTTTGTTTCCTAAACTTCTAGTATGAGCATAAAATTATAATTTTGCTTTTATGGTGGAGTTTTTCTAGGAACAAAAAATTATTTTGAATTGTCTGCATTTCCTTAGGGATACAATCTCTGAGGCAATTATGAATTCCTTAAGGAATTATGTCTCTCTTAGAACTAAACACTCAACAGAAACAGGGAGTCTTCAGTGGGGACATCAGCCTTGGGAGCTGCAGAGATCCTTCTGGGGCAAGTAACATTGCTAGAAAGAGAATTCTCCCAGTAGTAGAGGGCTATTTTATTCAGATCCAATGAGGAAGTGTAAGACTGAAAGGTGTCCTCAGAACTGTGATATTCTTTTTATTAACTTGGACCTTACTTCACAAATAGAGTGTACGAACTGTATATCAGGATTTTTGACATGCATTTTCTTGTATTAAGGTGATTTTGTGTTTGTATTGTTTCCTTTGTATTGTTTCTGATTTGCATATTTTGCTTTCATTTAAAAAAATCTCTTGTATGTGGAATAGAATTGTTTCCATTACTTACTTTCACCTGGTTTTATTTCTTTTATTTTCTAAGATATTATCATGATCCAAAATTAATTTTGTTGTTTATTTCACATTGTTTGTCTTGAACGAAATGTGTTTGTTAGTGTTTGCAGTCTCTGCTTATCTATGTCAGTATAATTGTAATGGATTTCTATGGTGCTATGCCAGTTTACACAGGCTGAGGATTTAGACCCTTTTTTACTGTATTCTTGCTGATAGTATTCAAAATTTGAAAAAAAAAATACTGATCCTATCACAACTAGGAATACCTCTGGAAAGTAATTCCAGAAATATGCCAATCTCTATGTAGTTATATAAAATCACTTATATGTGCATACAGTGTTTAGGCTGGGATAGAGTTAATTTTCTTCACAGTAGCTGGTATGGGGCTGTGTTTCAGATTAGTGCTGGGAACAGTGCTGATAACACAGCGACGTTTCAGCTGTTGCCAAGCAGAGCTTACCCAGAGTCAAGGCCTTTACTGCTCCTTACCTCACCCTGCCATGAGGAGGCTGGGGGTGCACAAGGAGTTGTGAAGGGACACAGCCAGGACAGCTGACCCCAAGTGACCACA
>JAOTQP010000870.1:26828342-26846404 GCA_026413545.1 Cichladusa arquata | reverse complement strand
ACCTGTGATGGAGCTCTGCTTTCCTGGGGATGGCTGAACACCTGCCTGCCCATGGGAAATGGTGAATGAATCCCTTGTGTTGCTTTGCTTGCATGCACAGCTTCTGCTTTACCTGTTAAACTGTCTTTATCTCAAGCCATGAGTCCTTTCCTTTTTACCCTTCTGATTCTCTCTCCCGTCCAGCAAGGGGAAAGTGAGCAAACAGCTGTGTGCTAAGCTGCCAGCTGGGGTTAAACTGTGACAATGTTGATGTTTTGTTGAGTGTGTCATGCTCTCACTAATGTTTTGTTTATACAGCCTGGGCAGAAGTCCAGAACCTTACCCAACACAGAAGGGGAAAAGAGAAAATAAGGTTTTCCAACAACATGAGAGGAAGCAACGTTTCCAAAAAGCAAAGTATAGAGTTATGGAGAGCTCTGGATGAAGTAAAGTGCTAATTGAATAAAGTAACAAAAACACTTTTGGCAATGTTTTACCTTGGCTTATTCGTCCTACTTGTTTACAAATTCAGTAAATGATATGGCACTCTCATTTTAGAGCAAATGTGTTCAAAGATACTTCGAGTCCAGAGATGTAGTTTGCATCATATCAGCCCCCAAAGGCTTGCAAATGCACGTGCCCATGACAGTTATTTGTGAATGAATCAAGTAATGTAACATGAGGGAAATTAAAATACATGTCCTCAAGCCTCAGATCACTTTTACCATTAGGAAAGTTAGTTCTTAGGAATGTTAAACTGCTGTGATTTTTCTAAACCGTGGCACTACTGTGAATTAGGAAAAAAGTATTTTAATAAAAGCTGATGTGCTTTTGGTGATGTTCTTTTCCATAATCAAGGGATGAGGTAGCAAAGGTATTTAAGGCTAGGGAGAGGATGTCTACTACTCTATGTGTAAATATAGTCACAGTGCCATCTTTCTAAAGTTTCTCAGTTATAACCCCTCATGGAATGATGTTACCTTATGTAAAAATGTATATACTATGTAAATTCCATTTCTGCACCCTCTTTCCTTTGCAATGCTTCCACATAGCCCTTCTGACAGGTTGCCCAGTGTGACCGAAATAACTTTCCACATTGTCAGCAAGATGAACAGATCGGAGACAAAGTTTTCCCTTTCTGTCTTCCTCATATTGGACACTGTTGTTTCTTTTTTGGCCTCAGGTGGAGGTGCACATACTGCACTGAATGTATAGTGTCATGAGAAAATTGCTTCTTGCTTTTTAACTTGATTGGTATTTTTCTACCCACATAATTTGGGAAGAAAATAAATTGTGCTTTGGAGCTATTTTTTTCCCCTTTGATAACATTCTTCACTCAAGTCCTTGGCTAAATGTCCATATATAGTTCAAGTACATTGGTATATTAGCTAGGTTTCCCTTAATTTTATTTTTAATCAAGCAACATCTTTTTCTGTCCTCTTCTGACCTACTTTCTATCAGCTATTGCAGCTGTATCAAAGAAGTCACCTTTCCCTTTTTCTATATTGCCCTGGTAAAAATACTGGTTTCTTCTTTATTGTGGATATAATACAATTGATCCTGTTTACTTGCTCTTGGAGAAATACTGCCTTCACTCTGGTCTTCATGTCATTTTCAGGACGGTAATTATTGAAACAAATGACCTAACTAAAGAATCTCCAACAGACTGACTTCAAAAGGATGGCTAAAAGAGTAAAGCTGAAAGACTGATGCTGAGCATAGATATGTTACAGGTGAAAACATGCCCCTTTCTGTCACCAAAAAATGAACTAAAAGAAGCAAACAAAGCCCTAAATCAAACCCCACTTCTTATTGTGCAAACTAATGTTCTATTAGTCATTTTAATTTGAAAGAATATAATTGGGATTTCTTGGAATACAGCAAGCAGAAATGACAACTGGAAAGATGACAATCAGAGTGGGAAGAATAGTTACACACCCATAAGTGAGCACTGGGCTGTCCTGACCTGACACAATCTAAAATCACACCAACTTTTCTGTGCTCCCAACTTTGCTGCACTAAGGCTCATAGGAAATGAATGGCAACTGCACAGCTTATAAATCAGATGGACACACAACATGAAAGGGATCTTTCCAACACAAAAAGCTGGAGGTCCAGTATTTATTTTCCAACTCAATTAATTTCTACTTAGAATTCTACCTCTCAGCATTAAACATAAGAATGAAAAGTACCGTTCACCTTGAACTTCATTAATTTAATGTCATAGAATAGATGCAAACCTAATGTGTAGAATTTCATATATATTTGGTTACAAGCCTTTCCTTCTCTGGCCCTTTTCAGATTTTTTAAATATTTTGTTTTCCTCTCCCTTCCTGTCTGGCCTTGTGAATAAGTGACTAAGTAATTTGAGAGAACAGACAAATAGGCATACTAACTGTGAAAATATCTTTGAAGTTTGTAAAAAACATTAGAAAAAAATTAAAATGTCTTGTTGAATGAGCTACTACAAAATATGAGGTAGAGGGATTAGTAGATACAGAGTTTGAGAAAAAATCCCAGACACTATGCATGAATCTTGGAATTCCTTTCATGCTATAATAATGCCAGACTATTTAATTTCTAATAATAGTGTAGTAATATTGCAGTCTGTTATGAGCTGCCACTTGTCTTTACATCTGCTAACTTGATAAATGCTAAAAAACATGAAAGGCTCAGATTTGGCTTCCTTGTATTTACTTTTAATCAGAGAAAGTATTGGTAGAACAAGCTCCTAGAAAATTTGAACAAGACACCTTGAACATCAATTTATATTGATCAGTGGCACACATGCAATAAACATGACTCTTACTATTATTTTTTTCTTTATTTTTCTTTGATGTATGATAGCAAGATATGTTTTTGAAGAAGGACCAGAGCTTTAAAGGTCATAACTACATCTACACATTATCCACATATACAAAAATTAAAAAAATATTTAAGTTCTGTACTCTTTCTTAAAAAAATGTAATATAATTTTTGCTTAAAATTATTTTTTTGTTTTTTGTGTCTTTTTTATGTCTGCATGTTAAAATAACAAAAATAAACACATAACTCATAAACACATTAACTGCCAATGGATATTGAAAAGTAGATAACTGGTAAAAATGAAAAGGAGACAAAAGGAAAAACCTCAACAAAAATACAAAATTGCAAGTTGAATTGCCCTGATTTTTTGTGTATGACACAATAAATATTTTGATTGTTATTATTCTACATCTGACTGTCATTCCCATTAAAAGTCTAGACAAAACAGGGCAATCAATAAAAGCTATTGTGTGTGATTGTAATGTGCTTAGATTTTGTACCTTTTGTGGGTTTCACTGTAAAGAAAATATATGCCTGGACGCTACCTGAGTGATGCTGATCCCATTAACACAAAGAAAAATCATTAATTGTATACTACTCTTAAAATGGACAGTATAATTTACATTAGCTAATGAAAGCTTTCTTCCAATGTCCTTCCAGTAACTTCAGAATGTATAGTTTAGATTAGACACTTGTTTTCCAGAAGACTAGATGAGGTGGAAAAAATAATTAGCCACCAAAAGCCTAATTTAGCACATCTTATACTTTTATATTTAATTACACTCATCTAAGAATTTCACTATGTGAGAAAACAGATGGAGGTAAAAAAATGACCAGTGAAAGCTTGAGAATGACAACATCTTTCTACTTGCATTGTTCAGAATTTGTTTGGCACATACCTACCCATGGCTTCTATTAGTATCTGAACCACTTTGGTGTCCTGGTGAGGATGGAGAAATATGTGAGGCTCATGGAATAGACCTTTGGGAACATCAAAAGCATGAATGACTTGTACTTATTTCTCCTAGCTGCCATCCAGTTATCTCCATCTTTTTACCAATATTTCTATAACATATTATTGACATTGAAAGTAGCTTTAGACACTAAAAAACATACGTGAAACTTTTCCTTGATATTTAAAATATTAATTTATTAGAAATAGTCACATTTTAAAAATTGATGAAAGAGTAAAACATACTGGTGTGAACAACAATATAAATTAAATATATTTCCAATGGTTTTGCTGCTTGGGAATAGATTCTTTTTAGTATAGCAAAAACTGTGAATAATGCCCTTCTTGCATCTGGAGTGCTGGTGAGTTTTGTGTGCTATGCCTAATAAGAATGAGAAATATGAGTGGGTCATAGGTAATTTCTCTTGATTTTCTCTTGACCTTCATCAGCATTGGTTTTCACATAGTTTGTATTAGCATGCAGTGTCTTTGGGATAACAACCCTGTGGGAATGCACATTGCCTATGGACTACATAACAGTAGGTTGAAATAAGTAAATGGATTTCATTGTTAAATGGAATCCTGCTAAAATTGCTTTGACTGTATCAGGGCTTAGTGCTCACAGCTACTGACCTTCATGCAATCATTCGCTAGGGCTGAATATCGATTTTAGAGACACCTACCTTCAAAAAAAAACTTCAAGGAAAATGAGCACAGCTTGATATAACATTGAGGTGGGAAACTAAAGTAGAAAAATGAAAAACTTCATATATTAGTTGTGGGTATGGCTTCATCATAATCAGGAGGCAGAAAACCAGGGCCAATGCAGGTGTATCTATATAATATTTTATCTAAGGCACAATATTCACTGTATTGTTTCAGCTCTTCTATGTAGTCTGACCTCTTCATGTCCCTTTGCTCATACTGCCCATCCAGCTGATGGATGTTATTGTGGAGAAAACCTGCAAGCACGAGCTGGTTTACTCAAAAGTCCCATCTCCAAAAATCACACTTCAGTATCGTAAAGAAATATCAAATCTAGGATGCAGTAGTCCTTGAAAATGTTCCAGAACATTTACTAGTCTGACATAATTCCTTCATAATTGATAGGATTGCTTCAGCCAAAAAGCCCCAAGTGATTAATAATAGAAAATGCAACAGAATCAAATGAGAGACAAAATTTATTAAAATAAGACAATAGTGAAGTCCTTACACCATGACAAATTCTAAAATGTGACTATAACTTAATTAAAGCATGACAACTTCTGAACATTGAAAAACATGCTTTTTAGAAAAGAGGCTAAAAGTAGATGCATTATCAGAAGAATGAGATTTTTTTTTGAGATGTAGTGCAATTTTAGACATCATCACAAACTAGTTATATTTTATAATCTCATGGTCTAATTATGTTCTGCTTTCTCTCAAGTAGCTATCTTTGTACTGCTCTTACTGTAGATTTCCTGCCAGTATATATTACTTTGCAAGAATTTCTTTTGAATTACAAAAAAGCTGAATCGCAAAATTCTTTTCTAGAAAGATAATTGTACTCTACAGAAAAAAATGGAGGAGAAAAAGGAGGACAAATAAAATGGCACGGACTGATCTTTGTTTATGAGAACATTTTCCATCAGTTTTCTCTGGAAAAAAAATTTCATTTTGCCTTAAAAATCAGTCAGACAACATTCCTTAGCACATATTTTTCCCTGTCAAACATTTCACTGATGCTTCATTCTGTAGACAGCTTAATAAAAGGTATTTCACCCTTAGCATGTTACTGAAGTTGTGTGTCATATTCTTTCCATTTCAGATGACATTTGTGGAAGCAAAAGTCTCACATACCTTTTAAGTACTTAACTATTAGAACTGTTAACTCCTTTCTTTCCACATGCTTTACAGCACAGAGAAAAAGCAAATTGTGAACAGTGTTTTCTCTTGTGAAGGTATTTGTGATATTAGTCAGCAATATTTTAAAAATATGAAAATTGCATCTTCTCCTCCCCTCTTTGGAGGTTTTTCAGAGGGTTGTAATACTCCAATGCATGGAAAGAACTTACTACAGGGGTTGTCACGCTTCTTTACATATGCTCTTTTTTTCCATTACCACATAAAAAGCAAACTATATACATGATGTTTTATATGTAATTTTGATGAACTATATCTTTCCAGTCACCTTTTAAAAATAATATGAAGCTCATGGTATGAAGTGGTATGGTTCAGAAGCTTAGAGGAAGATGTCTCATTGAAGGGCTTTTCACTGCAAAGGGAACATTAAAGGGGGAAGCAAAAGTAAAACTTCTAGTTCGATACATCCCTAATAGATGAGGGATAAGAGAGGTTAAGCCAAAGACAAAATGTCCCAGGTTTTAAGTTGAGGAACCCTCAAGAAACTCCAGGCACAGCTCTGGAGGTGATCAACCCGGACTTTGCAAAAAAAAAGGAGATGAGGAATTAGGATATTCAAGGTGTGAGCTCCCCGGGCCTGCGGTGTCATCAACAGGAGGCAGCGAGGTCTCAGTGCTAAAGACTGCAGCAGGTGGGGGTCTTGAAATGGGATATGATCCCAGTGTCATCTGCTGGAGGAACTGGGGTAGAGTGAGGTGAGGTGGGGGCTCTGCACTGGCAGCTGGAGATGGACCATTGGTCTCAGCCCATGTGCCACATACTGGTCACGTAAGTTTCCATATCTTCCCCAAACTGGATGTGAATCTGTGTGTTTGGTTGACTCAGAAACCTCAAGCTGGACCAGGGACAAGTAGGATGCCCTGGGTCTAGCAGGGGTAGCAGGCAGGCTGGTATTTGGGGGAGATCTGTGCTTATGAAAGTCTGTGTGTTTGCTGGCAAGCGAGTAGGGGAGCCAGGAGGCAGGTAAGAGACAGGATCTGGGCAGGCAAGTTGGGCAGGCAGAAGGACCATGCCATGCTTGGAGGATCCATGACTGTGCTTGTTAATCTAGAAAATGTTGCATGGGTGCCATCACTAGTGACCTTCATTCCAGACTGCCAAAGAGGAGCAGTTGCTGCCTGTACTGATATTTTATCAGTCCTGTATGTGGATGCAGTGGAATTTAGCACCTTTCCTGTGCCTGGCGGAGTTGCAGGTGCTGTCACTGTCTTCTCTGTATCCATGCATCTGTGTGTGTGTGTGCACGTGTGTGTCTGAGAAATGCCCTCAGCAAACCAATTGAACCTTTAAACAGAAAAGGGCTGCCCAGTCTGGCATAGAGACCCCAGGTGCCTCCAAATGGGCTTCAGTGGCCAAGAAAGAGAGGAACCCATCCCCGGAACTACTGGAAGAAGAGCCCTCAGCTCTAAACAGTGATGTTCTGTCAAAGGATGCTTCTTTCTTTGCTGTTTGACAGCAAAAGGCATCATGGTAATCTGTCTTTAAAATCTAATTATATGTTTGATATTTTTTATACAATTCCTGGAAATCTTTTACTATTTTGAGTACTTAGTATATTCTTGGTTATTTCATTTACTTCTTCTGAAGTTTTTCATCCCTTCATTTCTACAATACAATAAGATGATCTTTGGTATACTTTAACAACCTTACCCCTTTCCCCCTCATAATCTTCCCTGCTTCCATTATTGTCTCTCCATTTTGGACTCCTACCTTAAGCACAAATAGTATTCCTTAATCTCTTTGCTTCCTAAGTTTTTAGCAGTTAATTAAGAAGGGTTTCTTCCTTGATAGATATTTGCAAATATCCCAAATATTTGAGTAAATATGGATTACTACAATCAATTTTATTATCTCTTTTTTGTCCTTTTTTTTTTTTTTTTTCTCAAGGGATCCTTATAAAAATTATGTAAAAGGGAGGTTTTTACAGTGCAGCTCGAGTAAGTACATGGTGGAGACCTCCATATAGACTTAAAAGACTGCAGCTCATGTGTCTTGAATGAGCTAAATCCAGCTCCCTGTGAAACAATGATAATGATGGAAGAAGAAGTATTTATTAAGATTGCCTCCTTTCTAGTTCTCATCACAAGAGAGAATGAGTTAGACCAATTACAATAGCATTATAATGGCAATCTAATTCTCTATGTTTCAAGCAATTGTCAAAACCAAAAAAGCTTAGAAAGCTGAAAGAAGATGAAAATTGTTAGTTGCCCTGTATAACAAAATACAGCAGGTTTTTTTTTAAAACAGTTGTTTTTAAAAGATGTTCCCAAAAAAATGTTGCTTAGAACAAATTTACACTTTTATCTATAAATTAATAGGCATAATATATTTGTCAATGGAGTGGACAATTTGTTTAAATGGAAAGTGAGTCACTCTACATTATACATGTACCATAATTCTTTATATGCATAGAAAATTATTCCAATACATGAAATAGAAAGAACCAGTTGGTAAAATTAAAATGCATAAAATAGAGAATGAACATGGAAGACAGAAATACCTTTGGATTTGCAAGACTTCTTAAATGGGAAATAAAAAACCATATGGAAATACACGAAAAAAATTCAATAACACTGACAACTTCCCTGAGTTTTATAGAATTTACTCTTTAAAGCCCTTCAGAAGTGAGGGTTTTTTCGTAAAAAGGAATCTATTCCACTCCTATGACAAACCCCAACATGATACTGAGAAGATGAATCACAACATGGTCCCCAGGCCAAGTAATGTAGCATGGACTCTGCCTCAAGAGGAGGGTGCATTAACAACACAAGGCACCTCTCTCAAATCTTGCCTCACTTCCAGGAGGTGCTCTGTGGCTCTCTGGACATACAAAATAATAGTTATTTTGTGCACACACACGAAATTACTATTATTGTGAGGTTTCTCTAGTTCAAAGTGTCGTAATGATACATTGTGAATTTGGTGAATCTAAGTTACAGAACAGGTTGCCTGGATTCCTACCAGTCAGACTCTTGTTATGGCCCAAAGGAGCAGACTGTGAATGCAAAGGACTATTTTAGTTTTGGTTGAATTCCTAATTATCTAATCAAATAATTATTTTTAGACCAGTTGTCACTATATTAACACTTATATTTTATACAGGTAAGTTGATATATCTACTCAAAATTTCTAGAATTCATTCTGCTATTACTGACACCCTTCACTGCCTGTCTGGAAGTTTAGATCAATGGTTTCAGGCTGTGAGAGAGTGCTATGGCAATCTTGGGCATTCCAGGTTCTTCATGGACAAGGGGGTGAGGATGATGTTGTGTTGACAGTTTCTTTCTAACCCCTCCAGCATCTGCTTCACATTATATTTAGCGTCATTCTTTACTTACTGACCTGCAAGTGCACAGTACCTCAAAACTCACATCCACAATCACTACATGTAATGTTTTGCACTTGTATACTTGTTCTTCGTTCTCTGTTACATCCAGAACTGGTTTTTCTCAGCTCCTGGTGTTGCTCTCTTTTTGTGACTGGTTAATTGGGCATTGGTGAGTAGTTCACAGCCCAGGAGCCACCTGATTTCAGTGGAATTACATTTCTTTTCCTGGTATTTATTGAACACATTTGGCTGTGTTCAATTTTTCTCCCGTAATAGACTACCTTAGAAATACTTATCAGAGAATGTTGAAGGTTGCAGGAGCATTCAAATTACTTAAAGCATTTCCTCTTCAGTAGCCTTGATTTTTGAGTGAAGCCCATCTCAAAATTAGAAGTGTTCAATGGCAACCTATAAACCACATTAAGCTCTATTAACTCATTGGAGCAACCAATTTTGGCAGATGTGCTCATCCAGAAAATAGAGAACATAAAATTCAATGGCTTTTTCCCACAGCATCAGACAAATTTAAGCCACTCATAACATCAATTTACAGAGAAGTGGCAGACTTATAAATTACTTGAGCTTTATAGGCAATATGAAGCAAACATATGGTGCAAGGTATTTGGAAAGGCATTTATGAGTCCTGTAAAAATGTTGTAATAAAGTTCTAAACAGTTATTCCAGGGTACTTTTTCAATGCTGGTATATTTTCCTAATTCTTGGGTCATCTTTCAAACGCAATTCAATAGTATCAATGTATTTCTCAGCTTTTAGGACCAATTTTATGCAGTCTTAACTTTGGTTTTATTTTAGCTGATACTTACAGGTATTTTTTCATTTTTTATTTTAAAAATTAATTCAAGATGAGTCCATTACCAGTCACAGAAAACAAGAAAATCATGTTGCTGAAAATCCATTGATTGACTATGTAAAATCCTATTTTTTTTTTTAGGCTGTTTGCTGCATAATTAGACAAAATAATTATTAGTGAATATCCAGAAGAGTAAATACTTCAATGCAAATAATCCTGAGCAAAGAAGTCCATAAATCCTTTTTATTTTGGTGATGGATCTTTCCCTCTAACCAGTGGCATTGTAGTTTGTTAACCTATTCTTGCTCTTCAGAGCTGCTGCTCACCCTTCACTGTGGCCATACCTTCACTGTTTCATCTTCAGTATCACTCAGGAAGGCAATTCAGTTTTTCAGAGCTGACACATAAGCTTGGTATTGGTGTGTGCTAAAGGACACACATTTTTTTAGTATCCTCTTACCTAAATATAACAACTAATGATAGTACATTCCTAAACATCAACTCCTAAAATTTTATTTTTATATAACCTTTAAAAACAACATAGAAAGTTTTGAACATAATGTTTTTACTGAAGCCCATTACGTCTACAAAGCTACAGAATACTTTTATGAGTCCTTTAATTTAACAATAAAACCTGTTGAAAAAGCATTGCATAGACAGACATTTTTTAGTTTGCACTGACTGAAATATGCATTTCATTTGGAAATGTTATCCAGTTGGGTTTTTAATTCTCTCCTTGTACTGCTTTTTAAGTCAACAGAAAAGTGTCTTGGGATGTACTGTAATTTACTGAACCAGCCTGACCTCTTTAGAGTTAATTCACTAGGAGTATGTTGTCATTTTACTTCATTTATTTCAGAATTAGATAACTAAACTTTCTATTATATGGTTTTATTTATGAAACCAAAATCCAAGGAAAGAAAAGAAAAGCTTCTCAGTGGAGACATACAGATTGTTAAAGGTATAAAATCATGACAGAAGGTCTCCTGGTTTTACTCTGTTGAACAACTTTTGTTCCATCCCTCTTTTTGCTTTGATCAGCAAAATTTACTCTTTTTTCTGTGATGAATTTGAAAAGCTCAACATAATAAAATTTGCCATAGTTTTATACCTAAAATTATAAAAATAGAGAATGTGACCTCTAAACACATTTTAGAAAATGAATTTTCTTATATAGTCTCTAATTTTAAAACAAGATTAGAGAAATAGAAACTTTTTATTGTTGATTAAATATGAATACTACTTAAGTGATAAAAATCAAACCAGAATTATTTGAAAGATAGCAAAGGAAGAAATACTTACAGTACTGAATTATTCATTGCATAAATATTTTCTGTTGTAGGTCTTTCCTATAGACATAAAACTGCCTGTTGTAGATAGTTGTACAGAATTGACAGAAAATTGGTATCTCCATTTTATTTCCATAAAATACCTATTTGTATGGTTTTACTGTTGCCATCTTTAAAATGTTCCCTCTCTGGAAAATTCAGTCCTTAAGGGCATTAAAAATAATAAAGTATAAATTTCTGTATACCTAATAACATAAAATTAAGATGTAGATTTTTCCAGTGAATATATTGAGACAGTGAAATTCATTGTTCAGGATGAAGCTGGGAGACATGAGATTGAAAAGATTATAAGGATATTAAAAGCTTATAACTATATTGAGACTTTCCAGAGTCATATCACCTAATACCATATCTATTTCAGATATCAAATTAAATATAAATTGGATTAAGACAAAAATTCAAGGGGACTTATTCAAGGGGACAGAGTGTCCTGCTGATTTTGGGTGCAGATGGATAAGAATTTGTCTCTGAGCATTTTCTATTTCTCCTCAAAGGAGTTGAGATATTGAATTAAACAGAGAGTAGGTAATTGTCCTGGCTTTGTCTAGGATAGTGTTATTTTCATCCTAGCACTAGGTACAGTGCTATGGTTTGGATTAATATAAGAATAATGTTAATAACAGACTGATGTTTTAGTTCTTGCTGAGTAGTGTTTACCCTTAGACCTTTCCAGCTCCCCATGCTGGGCCAGTGGGGAGGTGCTCAAGAAGCCAGGAGGGACCATGGTCAGGAACTGACCTGAACTGGCCAAAGGGATATTTCACACCACAGAATGTCATGCTCAACTTATAAACAAAGCAGTTTGCTGGGGGCTGCTTGGGGAGAGGCTGGTGTCACTTGTTTCTCTTGGGTGCTATTCCTCTCTGTCTCTATTATTAGTAACAATAGAAATACTATCATTATCATCATCATCATCATCAATATTTTCAGTTATTAAATGGTTGTTATCTCTAGCCATGAATTTTACCTTTTATTTCCAATTCTCCTCCTCGCTGAGGGGAGGTAAGAGTGAGTGAACACTTGCATGGTGCTAAGTTGATGGCTAAGTTTAAATGACAACAATAATGCAACACAAGATTGTTTATTGAACATGGTTTAACTTGAAGCCAACAAATTAAGTTAGATGGTGAAGAGCTCTGGACAATTACATGCTCTCAGGTTATGCTAGTAACCTAGAGTGAAGTACCACCAGACCTCAGATCATGTAGGTGCTCACACAAGTCTTCCCATGTGTGTAAAACTGGACTGGGGAAATGATTAATATCAATAATTTTTCAAAATAACTTTTTTTTTCTTTTTAATTCATGTATTGAGAGAGACAAAGACATTACATTTTCTGAAAAAGGAGAAGGAAAACCTGAAATATGCTAAGAACTCTCTGGCATATGAGAAGCTTTGCTAGCTTACTCCACAAATTAAATCCATAAGAAATTATTCATATTTAATAAAATTATGTTCATAAAATTCATTAGCATTATTAGAAAAAAATAGACACACATCCAGCCAGGCTTCTTGGCCACTAATGTTTAATTATCTATTTAATAAAAAAGCCACCTTTTATAGAATCTTCCCAATATTTAGACTTTACAATATTATTCAAATAGTTGGAAGATTACTTTGGGTATTATGATGTTTCAGAATAAAATTTAGGATCTGTCACTAATGGGTTTAGATGAAAAAATGGACAAGATAAGCATTTAGAGACTAATAAGATTTCTCATTTCTTACAGTACAATTTGGAAGAGAGCTTTTGAAATAAAATTGAAACTGGTTTCTATAAGCATGTGATAAAATAGGATATCAGGTATATCATGTTTGAAAAGGTATTAAGGACACATCCAGCACGTGTCAGTTCCAAGAAATTAGATGTCAGGCCTTCTAAATGTTCTTTTTCTGCACTTCCCACTACACTGCAGTACATCCTGTTGTGTATTAGTAAGAACAGTGTTAATCAGTAGCTATATTTTTAACTAGAGATGAGCATAAGCTCTCACTATCATATGATGTGACACCTAAGAATATGTCCAAATATGACTCTTTTAAAAAAGAAAAAATATTTTAACAAAGGGAAGAAAATGTCTGTGTAGTCTGATGAGTGAGCAGAGTGCAAAGATGTCAGTGTCTGCTGTTAATGGGAAATAAAAGAGTGTTTTGAGCTCCCACTTCTGGCTATATTTGCCATCTGGAGTTCCTATGCTACAGTCAAGGAAAAGTCTATAAACCAATTACAGCCTTCAATTAGTTACAGCCTGATCTAAGTCAGATCACCTAGGTCAGATCCACGGCTGGCAAGATTTTTTAATTAATACATTAATTCTCGCGTCACAATAAATAAACCAAAGTAGGGCATCGAATTTAAAAAGTATAACAAAGAAGATCTTTGGTTTTTCTGTCTCCAAGTGAAGAAGCTATATCCTAATAAAAGATACAATGGCACTTAAAATATCTGCATTTACTTGAAACAAGTTTTCTTATTTTTCTTGAGACTGTTTTTCATTCCTTTTTCTAGCTTTGTCTCCTAAGCTAAATAAAAGCCAAAATAACCCAATTAGCTATTAACAACACCAGCATTGTAAGTGACTTCATTTTTTAAAGTCAACTAGTTATGACAATGTCAAGCATCACAAACAAAAGAACACACTAACATTCTCCTTGGAAATCAGAAAAAAAGCAAAACCCAGAATTCATTATCTTTCTCCTGGGGCATTCAATGTTAATGTATCTGCCAATCATTTTAAAAGTATGACCACTGTACAGTCTCCCTTGGCAAATTTTTAATTTATATGCAATTATATTACAGATGTACTTTCCATATCTTACATAAATAAGTTGCTAATATCTCCCAAGATTTTAAACAAATTATAAAAAGCTCTTTTATTAATAATTCTGTTATAGTTTAATGGTTCTACTTGTCATCAGGTCATAGTTTTTGCTGCATTCCCTTAGGAAACCAATGCTGCACAAATTCTAAGCAAATTAGTTTAAATGAAAACAAATTAACAGTGAATCATGCAAGCTGACCTTTACCTATTAGTTGTAATGCAAGATTATTATCTGTAAGTCAGTAAATACTGCAGGATAAATGATTCATTTAAGCTTTATTCACATTAATGAGAAGTGAATTTTAATTCAGCAAAATATCCTTAGTGGATTTCATTGTATGAATATTATGAGTAGAAAGGAGACATATGAAAGTCAAGGAGGGCAGGAGGAGATATCCTAGAAAGAGTGGAAGAGATGTAGGGCAGAACAAAAATGCCAAATACAGCTATAAAAGGCTTATACAGACTTTGGGGGACACAAAAACACGTGCCCAAGCTTCTGTTCATCAAAAATCAGTGATCTGTTACAATAAATCAGATTAGTTGGCCAGGCACTTTGTGAATACTCTGTCAAAGAGGGCAAATGCTTAACCCCAGTTATTTCTGGCTTTAAAATAAGCTCCTAGAAGCTGCAGGTCCCAGATGTGGCTCTCAGTCAATGTGGCCCAGTGTTTTGGTGGTTAACTGCCTCCCAGGGAATTGTGCTTCTAGATGAAAATCACAGCTACCAGTGGTACCTGAGAAATACAGGAAGATTTTAGCTACTGGATATATGTTTTCTTTGCAAAGAAAATAGACATTTGTGTGAAGATGGTAAGCATGTTTGTAATAGATATGGAGAAATGAAAGACTCAATGAAAAAGTAATCCATGTTTGCTACAGCTCATTAATGTTTTATATCAATAGGATTATGACATGACTGGTGTGGCAGACATGAGTCAGGACTGCAGCAAGTGGAATGAACTGGAGTTTGACTAGAAAGCAAAAACTGCTCAGCAGTTTTGGGTGGAAGATTATGGCACAGCAAAAAAAGTGGAGCCACCATATCATGTCCTGTTTTACTGTGCAAAGAGGGTAAGAGCTTCTCTCTTTCCGCTTATATGGGTTAGAAAAGCTACTAGTTCTATGGAACATTAGTTTTTGATGTTTTGTGCTTGTGTAGTGCTGTCTGCAAGACCTGATTATGAAGAACACCCATAAGTGCCATGATAAATAATAAACAAAGAGTAGGAGTATCAGAAAGAACAGTGGTAATATAATACCAAACAGGTATTTTCTTCTAGGATTCAGGAGAGAGTGTAACTTCATACTGTCAGTAGAGGGAGGTGTTTTTCATAACAAATAACTACTGTAATAAAAAATTGTTTCTGTGCCAGATAAATTTTCTTCCATGTTCCTTGATGTGCTGTTGTAATCTATTAAGCTGGCAATTCTGAGTAAACTTAGGATGTTCCTGAGACAGCAAATTTGTTATTCAAACAGACTAAAGGCTTCCTTTTTGGTGATTTTTAGTATTTGATTGATTGGTATTTGATTTTTACAAGGTATTCCCCAAAATGGTGTAGGACAAAGTTCTTACAAAAGAAATCAAAAAAGTTGTTTGATTTTTCTCTTCTGTGCAGTTTTTTTCTGCTGGCACAGTCAGGACAAACTTATCTCTAATCTAGCTGTCCATACTCCACCCATTTTCACTGGATTCTTTTTCATGGAAATTTCCATGATGTTTTTCATCTTCACCTGATGATGACTGTTCTATTTTTCATCTGGTGCTTTTTCTAATTTGGTTCATGCTCATAGGCTCCAAAGATCTCTTAAGATCTCTTGTTCATTACGCTACGCAGCTGTCAATAGTGCACACCATTATGGTATTCCCAAAAAACTAGTACTTGTTAACCTGATCATATTTCCATGCCTAACTATTTTCAGCTTTTCAGAGTGCCCAAGGAAACTTGCTGCGAATTTGGCACATTGAACTCAAGGTCTAAAGAAAGCCATTTACCAGACTAGACCTCAAGAGAGCAGTTATTTAAATCACATTCTGCCTAACAGTTGAGAGGCTTTTGAGTTCATCCCATCCCAAGACATGCACGTAGCTCCTCATGTGCTCTTTAGTTGATGACAATGGAGAGGCATTTCAATGTCAGAAGCTTTACAAAGGTCTCACATATGTCCAGATCACCTAATGGGGCTATGCAGCTTTTTAGGACACAGAAGTGCACTATGTATTTATGCATGTTCCTTCACAATTATGCTTGTGACATCCACATGATGTGTGCAAAAAGGGTACCTTATAAAAAGGTATTTAGAAAAGAATACCTGAATGGCAGGCATTTAGCCATAAGATTGAAAGCTCTCAAACACAGAAAGCACCAGTACCTGTTTTGCCCTTTATGAATTTTGTGCCCAGAATAATTTGAACAGCCTGGCAGTTGCCTATTCTTAGTCCTGGGATTCATTAACAGAAAGCATTTCTAATAGAAGAAACAGATCCAGGAATTTGATGATTGACATTTCAGCTATCAACTCCACACATGGTATTGGCTATTTAACACTCATTATTAGCTTTCAGCTGTTGCAATATAAAGACAGAGATATAAAGGTCTGTCAGAGTTCTGCCCTTGTCTCATTTAACTTTACCAAGTCAAGGGACAAAGTAATTGAAATTTTACTGTGTAGTGCTTTTTATGTGCTGTGAGTTAGTGGAAAACATAATTGCATAGTTCCTGACACTCCATGAAAACCAAAAAGTATAGATTTTTCCAAAAACCTGAATATTTTCATATTAGGGAGATCAAGTCACTACCTGATTTATGTTGGTCTAAAACATTGCAGTGAGATATTTTCCAAGATTATTTAGCAAACTCTGACACATAAGACTTTGTTTGTCCTCCTCTGACTGTATTAATTTCTGTGTTATTTCTTTCCTCTAAAAAATTTAATCTCAGTGTTATTGTTCCTGGATTGCATAATATGAAACAAATATAATACAAATAAAAATCCTTCAATAACAGTTGATCTTTATCAACATACTTCAAGGTTTTCTAAAGTAATGATAAATGATAGCAGGAAAATTTCAAGAATAAAACTAAAAACAATTGAGGTATAAAGCTGGTGTCAAGAGCCATGAAACTAGAGAATGTGACTTTATCCCACTCACTCCCATTTCTTGCTAGGAAAGAAATTATTTACCTTAGAAAATCATGAACAGTTCCTACAGCATGGTTATTTCTTTAGTTATAGTGATATATCTCTGAATGATGCAGTCTGTATCTGCATGAGTTAAACTAAACTCATCATGGTTAAATTAAAAGTCCTTACTTTCTGAGCTCCCTACTTTCCAACTGGCATGTCCATATATTCCCTTAAAATCTCTTTATTTTAATTGTAAACCTAAGTAAAGACTGATAAAATAATTTCTCTCCCGATTTTTCAGAAAACCTCCCAGGCTGAGATTTCATTAATTTCATGTGATTCTAAGCAGTCTTTTCTCACTTGAGTTCCTAAACTGGTAAGATATCTGTCTGAAATGCTGGAGGGTGTATCAGGGTACATGAAGGGCTGGTAGATCCCTGCTCAGTCCCTGTGGGCTGGGCTCAGGGAGTTGCAGGAGCTGCCCATTGAGCAAGCAGGGACTGATGGCCACAAACTGAGCTGAGATGGGTTCTTGGGCTATGGGCAGGAGTGGGAGAAGGAATGGGAAGGGGCTAAGAGAGGGTCAAGCACAAAGGCCTAAATAAAAGGTCTTTGCTAAGCCTGAATAAAAGGTAATTACTCTTGTCCCACAGTGCCTAGAACATTCATACCAAAAATGGAAGAATTAGTATAGCTGCCTTTTCTGGCAACAGAGACTTTGATCTACTTCCTGAAATTATTAGACTGCATTGTGTTTTCAAGTAGAGACTCTTTTAATGATGTGATGCCCCCCATAATTCCAGCTACCGTGGATGCCACCTTCTGCCAATGATTCCTCCCAATATAATATTGATTTTTGCCCTTGTCAAAGTTAGGCAGTGAATTCACCCCAAATCTTTTGTTAGTTCTGGGAACAAACCCCATAATTTTCAATAACTCAGTTTTTAGTTAAGAAGCCCCCTAGGTCTTAGTGCTCTTCTTT
>JAOTQP010000870.1:26800517-26828242 GCA_026413545.1 Cichladusa arquata | reverse complement strand
TTTTTTTTTTTTTTTTTTTTTTTTTTTTAGCAATATAGTACTATAGAGCTGCACCTTATAAGTTTCAGTACATTTGACTCAAGAAGGTTCAGAAACCTCTAGAAAGTACTTAAGTTTTCACTGCAAATGAATGGAAGACAATAGAAACAACCCTACTGATGGAAATGATCTGTGGATGACGTCTAGAAGTGATTTTATTTTGGCTCTCAATTTTTCTTAGACACATAATAGATTAAACATATTTGAATTGTTAATAGATTGTGAGTAAACAATTAAATTATATAACAGGATAAATAATGGACTTTTTCAGATTTCTTATATGTCTGATAGGTATATGATGAGTATCTTGAATGGGAAAAAATAAAAGAAATTTGAACAATTTCCAAAGTTTTTTAGAGCACTCACTAATATCCTGGATCTTGACTATTTTCTGTTAATTCTTTGTTTGTTTTCTTTATTTCTTATAGAAAACGTCACTTAGTGACTGAAACATTAAAAACAAGTAAAACCCAAAAGTAATAATTAATTTATTTTAAGAATTTTCATGCTAACAATACTAAGTTATACAAGATAGTCTCAATCTGAATTCATATCTACAAGTATAAAACTGCACGAGTAATCTTCTCTGCAATGATTACACTGAGTCTCAGTGCAGAGAAAATTATCTTTTTCTTTTTGTCAATCTACAGCTTCAATGAGTTTATGTCAGAAGACTGTAAATAAATGGTAGACAATGAGGGGTTGTGGAAATAAAAAGACAGCTTTATGTCAGCTTTCATTTTCTTTCAAATTTTTATTCTAATTCCATATTTTCTATTTCATAGAATATTAGAATGTGACAGGACCCTCAAAGATCATGTTGCTCACTCCTCTGGTGTGACAGGGGCATCTTTGGGTGGCTGCATGCAGAGGGTAGTGGTCAATAGCTAGGGGCTCCAATGGACGTCAGAGATAAGTGCTGTCCTTCAGGGGTCTTCACTGGGACAAGATGTTATTTAATACCCTCATCACTGATGATCCCTCAGCAAATTTGCAGATGACACCAAGCTGAGTGGTGCAGCTGACACACCTGAAGGATGGGATGCCATCCAGAGGCACCTGGACAAGCTCAAGAAGTGGGCTGGTGGAAATGCCAGGAGTTTTAACAGCACCAAATGCAAGGTGCTGCTGCTGGGTCAGGGCAACCCCTGCATCAGCACAGGCTGGGGGAGGAACAGATCCAGAGCAGCCCTGCCAAGAAGGACTTGGGGTGCATGAGAGGCTGGACTTGAGCAGGCAAAGTGCCCTCCCAGCCCAGAAATTCAATTGTATCCCGGGCTGCATCAAGAGCAGCATGGCCAGCTGGTCAGGGGAGGGGACTCTCCTCTTCTTCTCCAGTCTAGTGAGACCCCACTGAGATTCTCATATTAAAAGGATGTAACAGAATTTTTGGTAATGTATTAAGTAGGAAAAAAAAGGTCTTAATAATTGTAAGCACTAGAGGCTTTGAAAATGAAGATTACAGAATCTGCATCATTGAAGATTTAAAAAATGCATTAAGACATAGCCTTAGCTGCCTGATCTAGCTTCATAGTTAGGCCTGCTTTCAACATGTGTTAGAGTTGGAGTACCTTAGAAATCCCTCACACCCCAGACCATAAAAGAAACTTAATCCTTTATCTGGTAGCTGTTCTGGTCCACCAAGATCATTCTTGAGCACTGAGATCCCAGTGTTCAACTACAATCAGCAAACCTGGTACTTGGGAGATTTGCCCATTCCCCCATGCATGCACCTACTGAGAAAACAGTTTATTCTTAAATTCTCTGAATATATGTGGGTATATCAAGAAATGTTGAGAACAACAGATTTCAATCAATGTGTAATATGCAACTTCTGAGCTTCATGTGCCTAGAACTGTTTGGAATATATAAATGAGCTCTCTCTGTTGTCTGATGTGCAACAAGGAATAATCTCTTTAGTTTTTTATATCTTATATATTGTTATCACTTGATACCAGAGACCTGCAGCAATAAAAAGTGATTATCATGGTATGCACAATAGCTAGTTATACAGAGAAGCTCAACTTGGATAGCAATTGCTGCATTTGGATACTATTTATTTTAATAATTTTTATCAATTCTTTTAATTTTTAATTATGCTATTGTTATTTAAAATATATAATATATATCTATATTATATTTATATATTTTATTTTATGGTATAATGATACATTTTTAATGATAATATATTCAGACTATTTAATCTGAAAACCTAGTCCTGCTGGATATCAACTGATGTACAGTCACAAAGAGCAGTACAGAGCTGAAGATTTCACATGGGGATCAAAGCATGAATGTAAGTACTAAGCAGTAAATTTTTTTAATC
Source organism: Cichladusa arquata (assembly GCA_026413545.1). Taxonomy (NCBI): domain Eukaryota; kingdom Metazoa; phylum Chordata; class Aves; order Passeriformes; family Muscicapidae; genus Cichladusa; species Cichladusa arquata. The sequence goes on along the minus strand of JAOTQP010000870.1, from coordinate 26,825,877 downwards.
TCTGTGAGAAGGAGTTTAGGGCGTATGCATCTAAGAATCCCCTGGGGACTAGTGTGATGTTGGTGTCAGCTATGATGTAGAGTCACAGAAGCTCAGGAAAACCTTTTTGAAAGGCTGAAGCTCTTTAATCCAGCAAAATTCTCAAAACCAGTAACTAGAGAGCATAATTAAAGATGCAAACTGTTAATCTAAAATATGCCCAGCTCTTTTAGATGCTACAATATGTCAGAGTGTCAACAAGCATATTTTAAAGTTACAGGTTAGAAAAATAGTATTCAACTATTAGCCTTACATGTTCCAAGTTAGACTATTTTATTTAACTACCTAAATCCTTTATCCTACATCATTATACCATTTTAAAATGCAGTTTACTTTCTTTTTCCTCTAGCATTTCCTCTTCAACTGCTTTGCTTGAAACATATTGTTCTATCAGTGAGAGGAAAAAGAGTGGGTTCAGTCCTCACATATTGCTGAGAATAAAGAGTACCTTAGTTAAAACCAAATGCAAACAATCTCCATTCGAGAAGATAGTACAACACATTCAAAATGTCTCTATCATGGTTTAGAAATTGCTCCTGATGTTCCCTCACTGATGATAGGGAGAGTAGACTCATGTCCCTCATGGTCTTAGAGGTAAGTCATACATGAATAAGTGGAAGGAGTGGTCCCAGTTCCTGCTCTAAATTGTGGTGATGAAGCACCAGGCTGGGTGACATGTGCCTGATCATTCCCCAATGACATGATTTACTACCCTTTTCTACAGTTCTTTTCACAGTCCAGTTTCTTCATCTTTACCATCAGCTATTCCTATTTACTCTTTCCTCAGGGATCTCAGTTTTGCTGACTTTTTACACCTTCTTGTTATTCATGATGCGGTTGCCCTGAAAAATTCCAACTTGGTCAGCAGTTCTGTAAGGTAATGCCTCTTTTTATGCATAGTTTTTCATTTCTGGCATTTCTCCTGTTGTTGTCATCTTAGTTTAGTAAGGGTTTGCCAGCTGAACTTACTCTTTTACATGTACTCCTTTGTTATTTGTTACGCCCATGTTTTCTCTTGCTGCTCCCTTTTAGTGCAGTTCAGGACTCTTTTTTTCTGGATACTCCAAAATGAGCAGCAGCCCATAAACCTTGCTTGTTTATCTGGCCTTTAATCTGCCCTGGATAAATATTTGTCTTTAGAAGAGGCAGCAGAACATAAAATGCTATTGTCACCAAAAAAATGCTAATTACTGGCTTCTGATCAACTTTTGTTGCAAAGTAAGGGAAAGTAAATAAAACAATGACTCTGAGAGTCCATGTTTATTATTGATGAGAACACCTCTGAATTACCATCCTATAGTAATAACATTTTGTTTTTCTTTTATTTGTAGTCCTTCCAGTTTTGGCTGTTATATATGTTATATGTTATATATTGAATGAGAGAAACTGCTGACAGAGCAGAAATGGCATAGTCAGTCTGTGAGCAAATGGAATAAAGCAATTAGTACATATTTCTATTTTCTAGAAAAAGAAACTGTTCTAGAGATTATAAATAAGATTATATCAAATGAGTGAGAGAAAAAAAGACAGGCCTTACATGTACATGATGGTCATCAGTGAAAAGGAGTAAAAATAAACACAGACTTTTTTAGGCAGAGCTTTCATTAATGTTCATGGCCCTCAGTAGATCAGGCAGTGCCAAATTCATCTTTGTCCCCTAGTTCTTGACAGCATCTACTTCCAGATATTGTACAGAGCTTCAGAGGGCCTAAATTTGGACCTTTCCATTGGTTCTGGAAGAGACATAATGATTTATAACCCTTGAAATCCACCACTGTATGTTTGCAATGGGTGTAAATCAGAGCAGAGACAGATCCATTGATTTTTCCTCTCACTTCCTTGAAAATGTCTTCTGCTTTATAGTGCTTAACATTTTCTCATCAGCTCTTACAGATATCACCTGCACCGATTTTAGTCGCTCCTGAGGTATAAAAGCTTCCAAACAAGTACATAGTTAAATAATTCATTCAACAATTTCTTTCTAATCAGAGAAATGATGGATAACAAATAGTGAAAATAAGCTAACATTAGCTCATTGTGTAAGAATTTACTTATATTTTGTTTTATATTTTAGACAGGGAAGCTGTAATCTAAAACTATGTAGATGAAATACTACTATAATGACTTCGATATTATAAGTAATTATTAGTCATTTTGTAAGCCCTTGAATGAACTCATCTTTATTTCTAAACTGTATGAATGACCTCCCATCTTTACATATCACATAATTAGTGGAGACTTATACAAATAATATGATGATTTATTATGGTTCTCTAAGATCTCTCGCTGTAGTTTTTGCCCTGATTTCAAAAATGAATGTTGTCAATGATTTGCTTGAACTAAATAATTAATCAGTAGAAACAAAAAGATTGATAAACTGGGTGCTGTACTCTGTACAAATTGATCTAGTAATGGTAGATCAGAAAAAAGTGTCTTAAAATTCTATAATAAGGCAATATTTACATTATGTACAATAAATAATGTGGAAGATATTACTCAATATACACAAAAATGAATTATGGTCATCAGCAAACTAATGTTGAACTTATTTTGTGCATTGTTAATTTAATATTACTAGTAAATCCATACAATATTTGATCTGCACTTAAGATTAGATTGATCAATTTCTTTGGTCAGTTACAGAGACATGTCTTAGGAGATTTCTGTTTCTATCACTATTTAACATCTCTTTAACATCTTTTTGCATGAAACAGTCAATGAAATGGAGTGCAATCCGATGTTACTTAAACAAAAATTCTATGAACATCAAATATTTGCACTGTATAGAAAAAGACTGGAGGATTGATTTGCTAATAAAAGGATTTTCTATGTGTCATTGTAATACTGCAAAACTGGTCACTTCAAAAAGAGGAATTTTGCATGTTTATACAATTGTAGAAAAAAAATCTTAGTACTGAATCTTTTACAGTAATGTTTCTGGAATAAAATTGCAATGTTTTATAATTTTGTGTCATTCTCTAATTAAGTGAAACATTCCATGAATTTTATTTCTTTTTGTTCAAATATTTTAATACTTGCTCCTCCTGTAGATTGGCAAGTCTTAAACATAGTGTCACAAATAATAAACTCATTGAAGATGCAGCATCACTTAATGCTAATAGTCAGAGAAAGTATTCATAGTCCTTTGTTGTTATAATCTGTTGAATTCTTTGGTGTCCTGTCCTTAGATGCTGCAGTTTCTAGCTAAAGCAACTTGGAGGAGGCATTTCCAGGTGCCACACCCCTACCTTCCCTTGAACACACAGAATGATTCAGAGCCAAGGCATCCTCAGAAGAATATATAGCTGCAGATATGTAATGGCCCTGTTCCTGGTCAGGCTTAAATCCCTTTCTTATGATTGGAAACAAAATTTTGTATAATCCAGAGAGATGAGATTCATCAACATACATATTTTTATAGCTCTACGAAAAGGAAGAAACTTTATTTCATTTAGCAGTTTTGACAGTGCTGTACAAATATTTTCCATACACAGAGGCCCTGCTCTAAGTATTGTGTATATCCAAAATAAACATCATTTTGATTACGTCAAGTGGCACCATTCGATAAAATATCAATTTTTAAAACACTTGTATTGGGAAATCTATCCTTTTCTAACTTCCCTGAGCAGTCTTTTCCTTGCCCTAATTTTCAACTTATCCTTACATTTATAGATTTTTCTAGCACTGCTACTTTGTGCTCAGCCATTTCATAGCTGCTGAATGGAGTAATATTAAAGAAAAGTCATCCTACATAGCTGTCAGTAAGGAACATTTTAAGATAGTGTTGGATACGTTTCTTTTCTCTTTCCAGTCAGTTATTTAATCAACACACCTACTATTAAAAAATAATGTGCAGAGTACAATGGGACATACTATATCATCTCACTCTTCTTAAAACCCCTATATGTTGTTTCATAACATTGTAATTTTTTAATGTTTTGTAATCACTCCTTTCTTGACACTCACTGTGCATTGGCTAATACAATGACTAAAAATCCATCTTAGAGTTTTCTAATAATGTCTAAATTTATTTGCAATCTATGTCTGAATAATTAAAATTAAAATATTGCTCAGTTTGCTTTTTTAACCAACACTTACATGTGGAAAATATCAGTAACATAAAAAGAAATGTTTAATTTCAGTATTTCATTTTCTGTTATGTTGTTAGTGGTAACATTATTAATAGCAGGCAAGTTACTTAAAAAAATGTTTTATTATTTTACCAGGAAGGCAAAAATCCTACATCTATATACAATCAGTAATAAAAAAGTTCTTTGCACCCACATTTAACAGATGAGCATGCAGAATTGTGAGTTTGACAAGTCCAGCTCCTGCCTCAGCATCCATGTAATTCTTCATTTTAATTAGATCTCTTGAAAAGATGCAGAACAAAAGCTCATAACTCTCCTTTGACTGTTTTAGATGAATCAGCCTTGCTGTGATCCAGTGCACACCTACACGCTCACATGCTTCTTAGCTGTTTTCACAAGATAGCGAGAATTAAATTTAAAAGTCATATGGGTACCTTACACAATAGGAATAATGGAAAGTTTGGCATTTTCACACTTATTTCCAGAGTGATATTTCACTCTTACATCTTCTCAGCACTCCAAGTATTTAACTAGGGATTTCTTGCAAAAAATTAATATGATCCTATGAAAAGCGGTGTGAAAAATCACACTAGAATGGCTCCAATAGCTATACAGATTTAAAACAGAAGTAAAGAAATGTGATCCAAGTAATTTCATCCTGGGAAACAAAGACTGAATTTCCCAAGGTGTGGTTACCCTGTTCCAGCTCATGCTGGTCCCCTGCTCCAGCATGGGTCCTTCCCGTGGGGTCATCCATTCAGGAACAGACTGTTCCAACGTGGGTCCCCTGCGAGCCACAGCTGCTGCCAGGAGCCTGGTCCTGAATGATTCTGCACAGGTGACAGACACAACCAGCTCAGTAGATGTACTGGATTGAGACAGGATTTGTTCTTTGCTTTCTTAATGTTTAGTTTATTGTATCATGATGTATTCAATTCTTCCTATACTCTTGGCCATTAAACTATTCATAAGAAAATGTTTTTTTGAAAGCATGCCAACATGTGGACATTTTTTTTAATATGCCAATCTATTCAAGTTTTAAGAACTATAGAAATTCAGGAAGAGTATGCATGAAAATTTTTTTTGTCTGAATTTGTTTTCAGCTTTGCAGAGTATGAGGGGTTTATGCTGAAGGACTGTTTACAAATAGAACAACATACTTTTATTTCTCCTGGTGAGATTTCAATTTGTCATCACAGTACAGCCTGAGTTCTCCTTACTGACCAAACCTTTATTGTTTCTCTGTAATTATGGAAAGACCTTCATCTCCAGTTGATAAAAGTAATAGAGATCACATAATGGGACTACAATGGGTCAAATCAAAGATCAACCTATTCCAACGTGCTAGCAATAAAACACTTAGAAAAGCAAATACGAGCAGTGCAATACTACAGTCCCCAAGATATTAAAAAATCACTTCCCATGATTTAATGTTCTGCAGCTTTTTGGGTCACAGAGAAACAAAGAAAATTTCTCATGTTCTTACTTAATATTTTCCCATTTTATCTGCAATATAAGTAAAGTGAGCCAAAATAATTTTCCTGCATAAAAGTGCTAGGGACCTACCTGGAGAGGGAGTGACTTGTCCTGCATTGCTTTTGCAGGATGTTGACAAGCTTATCTCTATAGATTAACACTTCATACTGTATACAATATGTCAGTATATTCTTGATATATTTTATTTTTTTATTTCCAGATACAGATCTGAAAGATTATTTTATATCTAAAAGATTATTTTATATCTAAAAGTAGGTGAAAATAAAAATAAAATAATGTAATGTTAGTCAACTGTAGTTGATTCTGTGTCACTAAAATCAATAGGAATATGGTTATTACTTTTAGAATTTGCCCTTAGCACTGATGACTGACCTCTGCTCTTTTTATATCTTATTAAAACATGTATTCAAAATCAAATAAGTACCCTTAATTTCTTTTTCAAACAAGATGATTTTAAGCTGAGTTTGCTGAAATAACAAAGGTCATGACACTGGTTTATGCTACCAAATAGGAGAGAGATATAAAAACTATAAACTTGCTTTTTAGTAAGAATTTTAGGTCTCAACTTCTCATACCAAATATTCATCAAGTTTTTGTAGTAGAGAAAGTCAGCTTATTTGTTTCTTTATAGAAACTTGAAGTGCATAATCTGGTATTTCTAATCTCTGTATTATTACAAACTTTCCTCTGGGCGTCAAGCAATGCTTCATGTTTGTTTTGTTTTGGTGGTTTTTTTTAATAACAATTTTTTATTCAGAAGAATTTTACAGACTCTTTTTTATTCATTTTTACAGATGTCTTTTTTATGTGCAATTCACCATTACTTACTCAATAAGGGATATTTTAGGCTCAAATCCCCATAAAATATATTTTAACAATAAGTAGGAATAATAAAAACTGTAAGATCTGACATATTTTTTTAAATGTCAGTGAACATATTCTTCCTTTAGCTAGCAGAAAGGAGCAACCTAAAGCAGAAACAGGCAAAAATACTAAGCATGTATCTCAACTGCATGATATTTGTGATCTGAATGTCATAAATAATATGACAATGTTTTTGCTGCTTTCTGATCCCTGTTGTGGGTGAGTGCCCCTTGTATGCCAACAGCTATTTACCAGTTCACAAAGTTGCTTGTGCAATGCATTGGAGGAAGATCCCATGGCTTCTTGGACATGTAGAAACAGATTTTATTTTTTTTTGTATTCTTCTTTTCAGAATCATGATTTCAGTTTCTTTCAGTTCCCATTCTGCCAGCATCAAGATGTAAAGAAAGGAATAAAAAACTTTGTTATGAAATACCCAACATCAACAGCATACTTAGTAGGCCCAATGACAGACATAGCTGGTTTTGAGTTAGCTCATTCTATGGGGTTTCTCCTTCTACATACATAGCTAATAGAAAAACAAGGTCCTTGCACAGCCTGATGGTCAAAATCTAAACCATATGAGAAAACCTTCCACTAAGCATAGCTTCCACTGATGAAAACCTTGTGTGAATCTAAGTGTAATTTTATGCAATCATAGAATCAGTTTTCTCAGAACTTGGCTGCAGTCTTGCCGTGTGTTTCAGAACCATGGTGTGCAGAATGTTAATAGGGGGGAGGCTCCATCGTTCTTGCTCACACAGTGAGTTTGTGCCTATATTTTGTAGATTATACTGCCATTGTGCTCTAGTCCTATAAGCCCAGTGATTCTATTTTCCAAATAAAATAATCCCCTAATACAAAGATAATCTTTGAATATAGGTGTATGCAAACTCTTTGGAATGTTTTCTTGCAACAAGAACTGTTTTGGAGAACTGAGATAAAAGTTAGAGATTAGGGTATTACAGGACTGTGTAAAGTGATGCAATGGTCATTTTCTTGATTTTCTTGCTAAAAAGGAGAACTGGAATTTTAATCTAGATGTAGCTATATGAGCCTAATTATTTAGTTTTCTTCTCTTAAATATTTTACCTCATCATAACATAATGCTATGATATTACTAAGATAATGCCCTCTTTGTCTGTAATGTTAGAGGTATCTCAGAAATAACTTCTGTTATATTTTCATATACCAGACTGGCACCAGTAAGTATTTTTCTCACATCTATCAGCACACTATTTTATTCACTCCTGTTCATTTACCCAATTTTCCTGCTTAATCCTGCCAACCAGCCTTCACAATATATTTGCTGTCTTGCTATCATGTTCTGACACTTTATTTGCTTCAAATTCTTACATACGTTCCCAAAATTCATACTGCATCAGACTCTTATCACACTGATATGGCACATGGCACTTGAAGACATTAAACAAGTGTATACTTTTATTTAATATGTTCAAAATTCTGTGTGTATCACAATCTATATGTTTGAATGCAGAACAAGACTTCTGAAGACGATTTATGAAATTCAATTACAAATTGATGTGATGGAAAGTAGGACAGGATCCAGGTAATCTAAACCTTACTTACCTTGTAAGTTTGGAAACCACATCAAACAATCTACTGGCTGTCCAGAAGTGCAGGTTGCCTTTGCAGGTGCCTAATTTTGCTACCTAGAGAGTTCTGAGTTTGACAAAACTTTTAAATTTTCCACATATTTTCAGAGTGGACAAGACTATTTTCATTCTTATGACAACCTCTTTCCATGGGTCTTGCAATTCATACAGAGAAAAATCTGACTATTTCCAAGTACCCAAAGAATTTCTTCCCAATTATATATGGTCAGAACTGCATTTATAACATGTATTGTTTGTCTCTATTAACTATACCTGGAAGATTCTGTGGGTATTTTCCACAACTGACTTGTCCCAAACTCCAGGCCTAGTATTTAACCTCTAAAAATGCATAAAGATATCCTTTTAAAATGCCAAATTTTAATTTTTAAATAATATTAATTTCATTCAAATTAATATTACTTTTAATACGAATGCCTCAGCCTAAATTTTTCATTCTGCCCTCTAGTGGCAAATATCTATTTTTTTTCCGAAACACAACAGTAAAAGAGATATAACTTAAATATTAGTTTGGTGTTCTACTGCTAGTCAGTTAAATAGTCCACCCTTGTTCCTTGTTTCTCATGTTTTCCTTGTTCATTGCTGGTTTGTGTTGAGCTTTATATCAATGGTCCCTCGAGTCCTCCTGCAGGGCTGCTCTCATTCTGCATCCAGCCTGTAGCTGTGTCTGGGATTGCCATTGCCCAGGTGTAGGACCATCATGAGTTTCATTCCTTCACTAGTTTTCATAGTCCCATTGAACAACACCCTCCAACCTCCAGTATCCCAGACCTCAAGTTCTCGACCTTCTTGAGAAATCTTCAGTTTGCCTGTGATTTCTTGATAGCCCATCAGTAATTTAGTGTGACTGATGAGGTTTTGATTTTGTCCATGTCTATGTTTGTCTGTCAGGTCTGTGTGTCTGTGTTTGTTTGTTTCTTATGCCCTTTATTATCTGCATTTTTTTTCTGCATTTGCACAGAAAAAGTCCTCAATCAGATAATCTTAGCAAAGCAAATACAGATTTTCCATTCACAGAATAGCCTGAATGAAGGAACCCAGAAAGATCATCTGGTTCATCTCTAAAGTGAATGGCATATATGGGGATTGGACCCTTGACCACCATGCTCTAACCAAATGACCTAATCCCAGGGTCAGGTCCTACTGGAGGAACTCAAAACCTCTAATAAAAGACAGAAGTACTGAAATACTTGATCTGGTATTGCTTGATTACAGGTATGCTCCTCAGCTAGTAATTCAGTAGCAATGCAAGGAAACATACTGCAATTATTCAAAGTCATATCGAGATTTGCTTTGTTGTTTTTTTGTTCAAATATAGCTCAGTGTAAGTCAGTGAACTGAGCTATTTTTGCTGCAGTTCAGGAACAGGTAGTTCTACCACCAAGGCTTCTGTAAGCCACAAAGGCACAATATTCAACACATGAGATTTGTAACCCTCCTTTTTCCCACTAAGGCAAACTCTGTCAAAGTTGTTGATCTAAGATATGGGTCAGTTAACAAGCTTGTATCTGAAGACTGCAGAGAAAACTAGGTTCAGAATCAATACTTCTTCTAGATAACAGGAGTCAAGGCCAAGTCATACATTAAACCAAACAATTTAAGTATAAATATCCATGTACTGCCTGACAGGATGCCAATAAATGTGCTTTAAAAGCAAAGGTATATAGCTTGGTCATATAATTAGGAATAAAGTACCAATAAACTGAAGATACTTCTTAAAAGCACTGAATATATCTTAAAGCAGCAATTGACAAAAGCACTTGGGAGAAACAGAAGCACAGGCAGAATTCACTTAACTTCAGCTGAAGATCAAACTTTGCAGGTAGCTTTCAGATTCCCACAGGTTTGGTTGCAAAACCTTATTATCTCCAAGTCAGGTATAGATCAATACTAGCAACATTTGCAAGATTGAAACAGGTCTCACTTAGGAAAGGAGATGGTATCATTTTAATGAGGAAATAAAAGATCACAACCAGGATTCTTACAAAGGAAACAGAGAAAAGTCATTCTCTGTACAGCAGATTTAATGGTTGTCTCCTAATGAATGCTATGAATATAAGAGAGGTTTGGTTTCCCCTGGAACTAAAAGATTATGGAGTTTTTTAGGCATTCAAGTTTACTGTGAGAATTAAAAATTAGAAAGATTCAGAATTCTAGCCATATTTTGCCCTAGTATATTAAATGAAAAACATATATATAAAACATAATATATATTTATACAACATATATATAAAACCACATATACATTTATATATGTTATATAAAAACATATATATAGAGCTATCAGCTCAGAAGAAGAATCAAACCTCTCTATAACTGATTGTCTGGCCACAGGATGGCATGACTTGGCAGGTCTGATTGTCATGCACCTTTTCTTACTGAGGAATGAAAGGAAAAAGTGAGTCCTAGTACAGAGCAAATCAAGGCAGAACAGGCTGCTGCTGATCTCAGCAGAAGAAGGCAGATGACTCATTTGAGACAAATATATCCACTACTGCTCATTCACAAAGTGTCCTGCAGTGGTGGAATTGCTTCTAAGATGTAAAGAAAATTCTATGAAATAATGAGTAAAAATAAATATTTTTCAAAAAAGTTTTTTTTCAAAAGGGTTTTTTTAAAAGTACAAATCTTTTTAATAAAATAAAGAAAGCTTTTTTCATTCCCTTAGTATCTAATTACTTTGACAATGCAAACATAATTGTTTCTGGTTTACCTTAGCTGTGGGAGATTCATCACCAGTGTGGATGAGGACGGATCAAACCAATAAGGTAATGCTAACAAATTTAGTTCCAAAAGGATTTATCCAATTAAGTCTCAAATACACTGGGGTGATTACAAGAAAGCTTTTGATACAGTCTTGGTTTTTTTCAATAATTTTTTCTGAACTGTCAGGTTGCAGGTAAGCTTATTCATCAGAAGTCTGAAGACTAAGCAGAAGCATTATAAAGACCTTTTGGACAGATGTTATATTCTATAATTCTCTTTTTTACCTCCAAGGCAAATGAGAAATGAGTGTACAAATGCTAAGTGAAAACTATAGACCCATGCTGAAAATCTGAGGTTAAATAATATCTGAATTCCAAAAACTTCTGTTACTTCTCCACCTTTTCCCTTCTGCAAAGTATAGAGAAAGATCCATTACAATCTGTTTGGGTTAGAACTGAAGATGCTGAAAGCACATTTTTCTCTTAAAATTTCATCTGTCACAGGAAGAGTTGCTCTTGGTTGCAAATTGAATCATTTCTGGCCCATCTGGGCTCAGAGCACAGTCAGATGGACACTCAGCTACATCTGCACAGAACCAGAGTGTCCAGGGGAGTCAAAAGCCTGTGACACAATATCCTTTCCATAATGCCTTGATTGCCCCCACATTCTGGAACTAACCTCTTTTCCAATCTTCAAATTATGTTCAGAGGAAGAATTAATATTACTGCTTATAGTAATTTCCTTTTTTAGGATAGTCCAGTGATTAAAAGCATGGTATAGCCCTGTAATATTTTAGAACTTTTCGTAATTGTGCAAAAATTACTGTGCACTGTGCAATTACTTTGGACTTACCTCTTTGAATCTAAGACACTAACAAAGACATTTAACTTTCTTCAGGAAAGATTTGACAATTGTTAATTGTGGTGTAACAGCAAAGACTACAGGCTATAGCCAAAACAACATATCTCTTTCTGCTTGAAATTAATTTCGCACTTACAACATAGTCCAAGTTTCATCATTAAAGGTATTGTCTCTGACATTATTTATTTGCTTTTATTTGCTTTTGAAGATTAATTTAACTTAAGCTAAAAATGGAAAATTCATTGAAAAAAACTGATTGATTTTAAGCATATAGTAGATAAAAGAAATTTCTTGCAGAAAGATAATGAAAAATATCTCTCCATATTTTTTATGTAGAAGTGTACAGAAAAATACATAACATATATAGGAGAAGAAATTTTTTAAAAGTGCCCAAAAACAGCAGAGCTTTCCCATTTTTCAGTTTTACATAGAAAGGTAACAAATCAAAATGAGCAGGATATTCTGTTTAACTATCTAGAATGCATGTTCTTGTTCTATTTGTTAAATTTGTGAAGGAGGCCCCTCTCCTCTGGAAATTTAGAATTCCTGGAATTCAAGAAAAGGATTTTCATGTGTATGATTTGTCCAAGGAAGGAAACTAGCACAAGATAATTTTTTTAAAGTATTTTTTCCCATAGGTGTAGAAAAAAGATAACATAATGAACAGTATGGTTAAATAATACAAAAAATATTTGAGGCAAACATAGAAAAGGTTATAGTATACAGAGTGAGGTCTTTCTCAGCTTTGTTGTGCAAAACAACACATGAATTTCTCTATTCTACAGAGGTTTAGGGATGGTTGCCATCACACTTTGTTAGGAGCTTGAAAGAATGGACCCCTCGTAAGGATCCTTTCCCTGTAGGAGCTGATAAAGCTGGCAAAGCTTCAGATCCTGGGGAGTACAGCTCCATCTTTCATGTTTGGTCTTCCTTTTTCTGTCTTTAAAAAATCCCGAACCAAACAAAACTGCAAAATCCTATGCAACACGTATGGTAAGATAGATGTTAACTCCAGGCTAAGCTTTTAAACTTCAAATAGTGCCAGAGATATCAGTATTCTTGCATATAATGTTAGAAAGATAAATGATCATATGTTTAAGAAACATTTTTATGCCTGCGGGACTGAGCTCAATTTCGGATTTCGTTTAAAGCCTAAAGTAACTTATGATTTTGATTCATGTCACTTAATTTTAGCTTGTGTTAAAGTTAGACATCCCATGCAAACTACACAGAGTATCTTGGCTCTGGCCCCAGTTCAAGAGATGGATAGCTAAATGTGGAGCATGATTCATACCTTCTTAACATAGTCACTTTGCACTGACTTGATCAATGTGAAAGTCAGGCCTAAAACTAAAAATGAATTTTAAATAGGTATAGTTCAGCTTGTTTTTGGTTAGAATCTCTTTCTCTCTCATTTATTTTGCAAAATCAAGTATTGAAACATTGCCTATCCCTTGGGCAAAGAGTAGTGGGACCAAGAATACCTGAAGGATTTAAAAGATGATCAGGTACTTGTTTCTAAAAAAAAATGTCTGATTTTACTTGTGTCCTACTCAAATCCAGTAATTTCTCAGATAATATATTAGCTCAGTTGATTAGAGCATGATGCTAATTGTGCCAAAGTTGTGTCTGATTTCCATATGAGCCATTCACTAGAGATGGACTTGATCCTTGTGGGTCCCTTCCAACTCAGAATACCCTGTGATTCTGTGTGGATGTTTCTAAACACTGTGATTTTTTTAAGTGTAAGGTATTACAAGATAAAAATAATTCACATTCTGTAAATTCATTAATTCTTTTATAGCTTGAACAGTCTCGGTTCTTTGTGTACCTTCATATTGTATACTATAGATCCATAATGCCATGGATCCTGCATTTCACCTTCATCTGGGGAGTAGTTTTATTTTTTTCTGATTCTCTTTCTTTTCCCCAGAATGTCTAATGATCCAGGCACATTTAAAAAGAATCCATGGAAAACAGAACTGGAAAACATTCTCCGCTATGGTTAAGAAAACCCAGAGGTTCTAAAAGCCTCAAAGTGTTGCAGCATCCCGAGACTGAATTTTCATAGAATAGTGATGTAGTAGTTAATAGTGGCTTGAAATTTTGCCATCATATTCCATTGCCTGTGAGCACAGGAAGAGTCAGTTCTAAAGATACAGAACTGCTTCTAGTGGTCTGGGAGGGTTTTTGTGGAATGGTTTTGTGGATTTTGTTTGAAAAGTAACTTTATGACCCACCATGGATAATCAAACTTTAAGGAGAACCAAACTTCCAATTTGAAGCTTTTCATTCTTCGATAGTTTGAAAGCTTTAGATAAAAAAACCTCTAGAGAAGAAATCAATATTGATAATAACTACACAGGGAATGAACTCAGGTTTTTCTTATTCTTACATTGAATTACAGTGTTTGGAATATGTAAGTTTCTAATATTAAATTTTTTTCTCAGAATCATGCTTTTGGCTGCAGTGCTTGAATGTTGTTACACTATGTCAACAATTCAAAGAAAATGTGAAACATTTTCCTTTCTGTTTTCCCTTTGTTTAAATTTTAGAGTACCAAAAGAAAGTGTTGGCATTTTTGGTGACAATTTCTGCACAGTTATGAAGTTTAATAGGTGATACATTGGAGAGAGTTTTATCATCAGACATAAGAGAGTCAGAGACTGAGTGCAGGAGTGTGAACATTCATGCTGTACAAATGGTATTAATTTCTTGTCTCTATCACCTACAATATGCCTGGTTGATAGTGCTGCAGCTATGATAAGAAAAATGGATGTTCTCAAATTGTGTTCCCGTTAGGTTCTCTGCTTTGTAAGGTCACAATATATAGGGAGTGAAAGACAGCACAGAATATAACACTCCGCAGCAGCTTTAAGTTTCTGGAAATTCAGTCACATTGTAGCCTGTTTCTAGCACAAAAGCTGCAAAAAAAAAAATCTTCACTTTATTCTTTTATCATTTTCCTACTGAACAGAATAGGCCTTTGAGTTGTAATTCTATCTACCTTGATTCTGAAAATTGTGAAGATTTGCAACTTCTTCAATTAACTTCATAGAGCAGAGTTACTAATCAGCATCTCAACATGCCCCATCAATGTGTCCTCTTTACTTAGGACACTTCACAGGTATAAAATTTCAATGAAAAATCATGTGAAAGCCCAAAATCATCTACATTGCACATTTTCTGTTAGGTAAGGATCAGCCTCTCTGACAACAAAAATTATTGATATCATTATCCTTTGACTAAGCGTATATGCTTAGATTCAGGTTTTTGTTATTAGTTGTGAATATTGGACTTTCCAGTTTTCAGGGAAATATCAGTGTCACAGAGGTAGCACTGTGGTCAGTAATTTGTAAAGCTACAATAATTTTATTATGCATTTTATGACACCTAATGATTTGGTCCTTGGGGGTTTAACATAAAATAATATGAAGAAGAATAATTTAAGCATAGTACTGGCTGTGAGATTAAATGTGTTAGAAGACATCTACTTTCAGCACTGCTAAGGCACCCCTGGAATACCATCCAGAGTAACAGTTCTTCACAGTGAAAAGATAATGATAAAATAGACAAGCAGGAAGAGAGGGAACAAACAGATTTAGAGATGAAAGGTGTTGAAAGATCAGAGTTATCTAAAAAGTTAATATATAAAAAGAAATATTTAGAACTAAAAATTTTATCCTTTAGGGAAAACAGTTTAAAAGTGATGGAAGTAAAATTAAGAACAAGCAAACCTGTGGGCAAGAGGCATAGGGCTGAACTACAGAAAAGCAAAACTAAATTGGAGAGATGGAGGCTTCCAAAAGCAAAGCAATGAGACAAGAAGAATGGTCTCATTGGGGTTGCACGAGTAAAAAATTCATAACAAATTCAGGCAAGTATTTTGAAACTGAAATATCTTCCTTTACATTTTAGATTTTATTAGAAGAGCAAATGAAGAAGACAAAGTAACTTTTCATACTCTTTCAAAGTCTCATTTTCTTGAAGTATGGAGTACTATTAAAATCTAGAGTTTCACTGGTCAGACTTTGGACTTCAAAAATGCAAATAAAACCTACCTAATGCAATACTTATTTGATCTTACTTTTAACAAAGCCTTATTTGCATTTATACTGCATCCTGTAGGAAAACTCCTTTCCCATACTAGGCAAAACTGGAAATTACAGTTAATTGAAATGGGAACATTTCTTGGAAAAATTTGGTTTTATTGATAGATTCTTTCATGTTGACATCAGGCTTCTGGAGTCAACGATGATCAAGAACACTTGTTTTTCTGATCAAAAACTAAATCTGCTGAAAATGACCATTCAATGTGTGGTTTACCAACAAGAAGTGAGACAGCAAAATAAATGTTTCCCCAGCTACAAAGTTAGTAGCCATTTTAAGATAGACTTGATCCCCCTTCCAATGAAAAATTTCAAAAGGTCCAGAAGCCTTTTGCTCCAGTGTAGAATGAAAATTAATCCTGAAACCTCATTTTCTAAAATGGACTGCACCTGTTTTGCCTTTTTTGCCTGCTACAAAAATAGAGTCAGCAAGATGTGGAAGAGAAATAGGATAACAGCTATGACACCATGACCAGTGAAAACAGGTTATGGAGAGAAAACCAGACAAAGGAACGGGATGAGTCTTGGCTTTGAGCTGGATTCCATAATATCCTTGTTTAGGCATAGCTTTTAAAACTGAATTTAGCGTTTGTGAACAGCTGCACATTAATAGCACAGGACAACAAAATGCATTCCTTGGACCCAATCCAAAGCTAATTAAAACAAGTGGAAAACTTCTATGTGTTCTGATCCGCTCTTTAATCCTTGAACTGGACAAAGTTTGGCCCCAAATGGTATAGGAATATCAAGCTTCAACTCCTGAGACTCAGTTCAAAGACCTCAATTGTTTCTGAGGAGATAATATATATCCACTGAAAGGCTCCTGTTTGTTCTTTTGTGTGTGTGTGGCTTTTTTCATCTTTGGTTGTATAACTCAGTGATAATGGCATTAATATTACTTATGAAGTGACTGTGCCCAAGCTCACAAATTATTTGCTTTAGGACTTGCTAATGGATGAGTGGATCGAACTAAAGAATCCCAGATGCTTCCGTATCTGAATCAGTCTCTGGATGGGTCATACACCTGTAATTATAAGTAGAGAATGTCAGCATATGCTGTGTGTTCACAAGGAAAACAGGACTACAGTGCATGAACTTGCTGTTAGAATCTTTTGTTCTGTATGTTTTTGAATTCCTATTATTCTATGGGAGAGAGCAGATTTCTCTTTTCTCTGTTTACTAGATGAACAGATGCATACACCAAAAGTCAAGGCAGCCTCCCTGCCTCACTCCATCTAGTGCTACTATCACAGGTACTAATAGACTTGAGTAACACCCCACAGAACTGCCCCTCAAATTCTCAATAAGTAATAAATTTTCTAGAATAGGTTTATGCTTATAAGTGGAAAACTGTGGGACTGTTTCCTAATAGATAAAACTAATATTTTCACTGCAAAAGCATGCAGGATTTGCGGTTTTGAACATGCTTAATTTTTTCTTCTGTATTTATTTAATATCGCTTGTTTAGCTTAATAATGCAAAGGATTTTTTATTCAGGATTTCACTAGGGTAATGTATGTGGCTCTGATCTGTCTACATGCTGAACATGTGTTGTTTATGGTCTGATTTTACACTGTGCTTAACCTGATCCACTGTGCAAAAGGACTTTTTAAAATAAGGTGATGATGAGGGGTTAATATTTTATACTTAAGCACATTATTTGGTGCAAATTTTTCTGATTTAAAGAAACCCTAAACATGGAGGCTATGATATATGGCTACCCAGACATACCCAGTCATTGGAACGAATCAAGTAAACCCTGGCAGATAATACTACTACCATCTTTAAGCATAGCTTTCTGGTTTCTTGGGGGTTTGATTTATATTGTCTCCATGCAAATGTAGACTGTTTTATAGGAAAGAAAACTCTCAAATGAGTGTTGGAATTTAATGTCTGACCCTGTCTATTCTGTGTGAAATAAAGAGCAACATGAAAGTGGCATTTTTTTTTTAAATGTCAATGTACATTGTTAAAATGCTAATATGATGGAGCAGAAAGTGTCAGAGCAGGAAAGGTGGAAGACTGAGGATTGTAAATACTTACTTCAAAACACAGATGGGCGTTCAAATGTGTGGTGTTCTAATATGTCCTGTTCAAACACATTATTTTTCCCTTTACAGAAGAACAAGTAGACAGAGGCTTAATGTCTCCCATTCTTTTACAAACACAAAGTGACACTAAGAAAAAATATGTCCATCTACTGGCAGAAAAAGTCTCACTGTATTTATTGTCTTCTATATTGGCTTTTTTAGGCAAATCAACCATGAAATGTCCTCTGGGAGGAAGAATATTGGTCAAAAAGATGGTGAGTTTGTCTCCTGGGTTGTATGGATTCCCAGAGGTAACTGAGAGAGCAGCAGGGCACTTCCTGCATGTGTTCTACAACTGCACATCCTTTTCACATCTGTGTCAGGTTGATATAGTGCAAGCTTCTGTGGTGACGTGGGGCAGATGTATTTTAACTGTGCTTTTCAGATACTTCCTTCAGTTTTCTGTCCTATACCACTTGCCACTCTCCACAACCCTTTTCTGCATTATATCCTTATGCTTCCTACCTTCTTAATGCCTAACTTGACTGTTTCATCTTCTATGTTGGACTCTTCTACGTTTCCAGCTTTGCTTCCTTGATTTCTCAGATCTATTCTGTTTTTTTCCATGCCATGCACACACATTCCCAATTCCATTTACAATCTGACATCTTCTGGTGATATCTGTTGCAATTGGAATATTATTTTCTTTCCCCATCCTGTGCACCATCCACATACATCATACTACCTCCTCCCTCCCATCACAACTCAGAACCTCTTTCCCATGTCTGTGTTCTTCCTCTCCTTATTCTAACTTCATGTGTCTGAAAATGACCATCACATGCCTAATACCACCATGTTGTGGCTTGCTCCCTCCTGTCTTTTGGCCTCTAAATATTTTTGTACTTTTTCTTTCTTCTCCAGTGGCTTTTGTTCACTCAACCTGCACTTTTTCTCGTGCTGTATGTCTGAATCATAATTTTAGGTGTGGATTTTGGGATATTTGTCTCATATTTTTTCTGCTTTTTTTTCCATTTCTGCCCACATGTTCCACCTCTGATGAACATCAGTTTGCATAATTGTTTCCTCTCTCATTTCTGTTACAGTGCTCTATCCCCCATATAGCTTCTTCCTCTACCCTCTTCCCATTCATCTCTGACTGAACCTGACTTCCTTGCATGCTTAGTTAGAAACCACATTCTTTCTTTCTTTCCCCATGTCAGTAGTCCTGATTCAATTTCCTTATTCCTCCAAATTGTGGGGGTTTGTTCACTAGCTTAGCAAATTTTAAACTTTTGAACTTCCTTTCAAGGAAGGAAGACAGAACTGACAGTATGTAGGCAGGATCAACTGCATCATTCTGGGAAGAGGGGAAAAAAGTAGCTCAAAGGTTATTTTCATGACACTGAATGTTTAATTCAGTAAATCTTTGGCTCCCAGTAAAAGAACATGATAAAGCATCTGGCTCTCCCTTGGATACTCCACATATAAAGCATTGAAAACCTGGCTGTGTACTGTATAATAGCTCTTGTTCAAAGGAATAAAAAGGTATTTGGGCACAGTTATATGAATCTCTTATGCCATTTAAGTCTCTTTATTGTGTCATGTTTTTTGTATGATCATGGATGTTTTCCCCTCAAATCTCATTAATTTATGTTACTTGGTGATAAGCCTCAACATTATTAATTTGGTGAGGGTTTTATTTGCAGAAGACATCTTCAAATTTCCATCTGCTTGTCTGAATGACAGCTACTGATATTAGCTCTCCTGAAGGAAACAACATGCCAAGAAAGCCCAATGATCCAATTATCAGTGTCTAACACTTTTCTTTATCAGAAAAAAAAGTCCCTCTATCACTGATTAAAAGCTTCCCTTCTCGCACCCTGACAACTTTCTTTGAGAGGACCTTGAATGAACTGAGGCTTTGAGGTGGATATACCCACAGCTTTTTGTAAAAGTGAACTCTCAAAATTGCGTTCTCAATATCTAAATTTATGTTTTACCAGCAGAAAAATTTAAAAAATAAAGTAAGTTTTTAAAGGCAGAACAATAATTTCTGTTTAGGAGACATATTTAAAAAAAATATGTTTTAATAATGATTCTATCTGGCTTGGCCATAATTTTTCCTCTAGCGCTGCTTTCAATTGCTTGTTCATCTTTTACCAAAGGGATCTCACCCTAGGGAGGTGCAATATTTCCTCTTCCTGAGGACTTCAGATTGCAGCAGGCAGAACAAAGCAAACAGGCAGGTTTCCTGCTGCTCAGCCACAAAGTATTAGTGCTGCATGATTAAAAATAATACAGTCAATAAGGGAAAACAAACATATTCAAAAGTTCTTCCATCAACTATGCAGAACAGCGCTTCTTCAGCGGATCTGTAGGTCCATGAATTACCGGGACTTGTTATCCTCAGTTCATTCTATAATGTGCATTTGTGCAACAGCTGTGAGGTGCTCTGGCAGCTATGCTCTTCCTTCCGGAAGAGACTCAAATGGAGCCTGTGGTTCACTGCTCTGCCTGTGAAGGGCTGAGATCCATTTCTCCTGCTGCTTTATTCTGCTACCAACCAAACCTCCAGATGGAGGGGAGGCTTCACACCTCAAAAGCACAGTTTTGTTTTCTGGATCAAATATACCAGGTATCATGTTCATTTCAAATTTAAGGACATGTTTCAAAAACTAAATAGTTGTGAAAGTATCTTTCCTGTACTTTCTGCACATAATCCCAGTAAAACAGAAAGGACAAGGAAGGACATGCCTCTGGTAGGGTGTTCTGGAAGAAAAAATAACCCTCCCTACCATGCATTAGCTTGTTTATGAGTCTGTCATTATGAGTCATTAGCTGTCTGCCACATCCTCTATCTGCCATTCTGTTGTGTATGAAGCTTGATTCTGAGGGATAAACAGAAACAGAGATGAAAATCAAGTCTAGAATAATTTTCTCGTGGACAGAGTGTTCATGTGGGGAGAGCCAATAGAACCCTGTACATTATTTTTCATAAACATAGAGGCAGAGCAATTAAAAACAGAAGAGTTAACCAAAATCCCAGCTACAGTAGCACATCTTTTGAGAAAAAATTCTCTGATCACTGGATTTAAAATTTTAATGTTGTTATTACAGTAAACATTTCTTTTCATTGTGCCGCATTAAAAAAAAAATCTGACCATAAAAACCCCAATCCAACTTAAAACCCTAAAGCCCAAAAATCCCATACAGCTTCTTTGATAAGAAAATAACAGTATTCAGCATCAGTATCAGAGGAATGAAAATACAAATAGGAAAGAAGGCAAGTTTATTTCTGACTTATAATTGAAAAGGAGAGGAAAAAGTAAGTTAAAAGAAGGTTTTTCCAGTCTACCATAGATGCAGAGGAAGTGGTGCACCTACCAGCTCCAAAATGAAAATGACTGACAGATGAGAATGTTGGAGACAGAAACTCTTGTGTAGCATCCATGCACTGATATTACTATATTACCAGTTTAGCCACAGAAACGGTGCAGGACCAGGTGAAACTGCAGAAATATTGAATAGACTGGTTTTTTTCTAATGGAAGATGTATTTGTGAAAACAATGTCTCATAAGCTGTCTTATTGCTAACAAACAAATTCAAATACAACCCTTGATACAAAATAAAATCAAGTTCAGCAAAAGAATTTCAAGCAAAGACATATGTCAAAGAACCACACTCTACAAATTCTATGGAAAATAATAGAGTAATAATACGATACACATACATGGGTATCATAATCTGAAAACTAATCTCGTTCCTCCCATGCCTGGAAATGGTGCCCATCAAGAGTATCCACACCTTGAAGTAAAGGTGTCAAGTGTCTTCCAGCCAAGTAAGGCAGTCAAAGATGGTAAAGAAAACAGAGACATCATGATAATTTGTGAAAAACAACAATAAAGATAGCAACAAATTTCAGAAACATACACATAAAAGGTGTTTCCAAATAAATGTGAACTCTCTCGTTACATAAAGTAGAAAGTTATGTAGAGTTTCCTTTGGAAACTTCAAAAGTCAAACGGATTTCCTTTTTGCATCCAGTTCTGCCAAATGCTCTGTGAACCAAGAGAAAATATGAAAAAATCATTAGCTTCTGAAAACACCTTAAAATAACACAGTAAATAAGGAAATGCAGAATCTAAAGTAAGAAAAGTGTCAGTTATTTTATTTAAGTCAATGTATTCCTCTGAACAGCATATCCCAAACAAGGTAAATGATAACTTTCTGGATACAAGGTAAAATGCAGGAGATAAACTAATTTGAAGTAGTGTTGAAAACATATGCTAAGAAAAGAAGATGCATATGAACAGCATTGCAAAGCAGAAGCTGTGGAAGCCATGCAAATCAATACAGTGTGTGGAAGGATCAAGGAGGATAAAGTCTGAACAAAACCTGTGTTTAAAAGATCTTCCTCAAACACATATTGCTGCAAAAATAGAATGGACTAGGGAGAACTATTGACAACCCCAAATCAACTTGTTGAAATGTTCCCATTTATTTTAAAGGTGACAAAATATGGGAACAATTTTAATCCCATTTCTCCATTCATGGCCATGAAGTGCCACAGAAGTAGTACCAATAATGCCACTTTCTTTTAACCAACAATTTTCTTGAAAATGTTTAAATTCAAAAAGCACCAGCAAATTTTCAGTGACCTAATGGGATCTACCTCTCCTTGCTCTTTACCAAATTGTTTACATTGATTTGCAAGAGTGGGTTACACCTTTTCTACAGTTCCTTGTCATTCTTGCCCTTTCCAAAAGCAACTAAACAGGTGATATTACTTACCTGGGACAAGTAAATGTAGGAATAATATAAATGGAACAGTCCCCCAAAATGTCAAGTTTCATGATTTCCTCAGGGTCAGAGTCCTTCAGACACTAGAGGCAAATAATTCACCTTATTCATGATCAGAGAATGATCTGCTTTGGCACAAAATCCCAACTGCTAAGTCGTACTATCTTCTTGACTTCTTGACTGTCTTCTATTCAGCTGGTTCATACAAAAACATTGAAAATATTCTCCCTGGTTTAAGGCTATACTCTTCTTTTTTCTCTTTTTTTTTTTTTTTTTTCTACTGGTCTGGGGGCCTTATTTTAGCTAACTTCAAAACTAGAAGCTGAAGAACAATTTTAAAACAATGAGTTGGTGTGGGCCCCTATAGTCATTTAGTCACAAAGCATTCATGGCCTGAGTCAGGATCTCCTCACAGTACTGTACAATGTCATTTCTCCATACCAAACTGTGTGAATCTAACATGCATATTCCATTTTGCATCAATGTATAACACCCTCTGTTGTAGTAAATGAGGTCAAAAGATCAACAAAGAAGGTACACAGATCATATTATCCTTGGTAAACAAATGTGTTCCCCTAAATAACCTTTATTCCTATGTTGCTTGTGAAGTTATCTGAGCAAGACCCCTTGCAGGAATTCAGTCCTGCTCTGTGCCCTGAAGTATGTACAGAGAACAAGAAGAGCTAAGGAAAAGCACAGACACCTCTTTCCTAAGGTGCTGCAGCCTGCACTGTGCTCAGTCTGCTGAGATGATCACCCTCGATGTAAACTTCAGTGCTCTAAATGAAAATGCAGCTTCAGCATTTATTGAGCAGAGACAGATGTAAATGGACTTCAGATTACTGTACATTAGTGACTGAAGGAAGTCTTAAGCATCAAGTTCTCAGAGGGAGATTTTCTTGACTAAAAAGGATAAAATTTTTTAGTTCTTTGACTGTTTTAAATAACAGCTTCCAACTCTTGCAGTTTTCATTGGTCTGATGGCACTTGACATTTTGTTTATGACCTCCAAATGTGTCATCAAAATAATGCTTAAGTTTTGCTTTCCTTTACAAATATCTTTCCAGGTTTCAGTTTTAGACACTGAACAAATAGCAAACAAGAAAAGCAAAATTACTCATGCACAATATAATTTCAAAGTAGATTCCTAATTTTGTGGATCTGAACAAATACATGTCTTTCAGAACTATATTGAAACTAAATCTCTTTCTGAAGCACAGGTTATAAACTATTGGTTGTGTAGTCAGTGCCCATTACCTCCTGTTAGGACAAAGTGGGACACACTGACATAAACTAAAATACCTGTATTCTTTTTCTCCTGGGAAAGAAAGTCTTACGGATGGTTCTGATACTGTAAATGACAAGACTGAAGAGGATGAAAAAAAAGCACATTAAAATATGTTCCATAACACTTTTCTATATGTTTGATTTTTAGCCTACTAGTTGGGACTGTATCTTTTATCCTCTAAGCTTGCTTGAATGTTATTTCATTTCAAGCAATTACATTGAATTTTTCTTACATTTTACTTTATTGTATGTGTGTTCTGTCAATCAGTGAGATGATTTTATGTTACTTAAAAATATTATCCTCCTGTCAGCAGCTAATACAATCAAAGTCTCTCAATACTGTGGAGGTTAACTCTTCCACTTTAGTTATTTTATAAAGAAAAGATGTCTCTGTAGGGATTGAAAAATGCCTCACAAGCAAGAATTAAAAAGTTGGTGTACTTTAGTCTGCACTTTCCTTCTTGCTGGTTAAAAGAGCAATAGTGGCAAATAGACCACTGTAAGCTGCTTATCCCTGTTTTTCAGTAAAGAATTATGAAGATTTTACTGGATTATTTTGCATTGAAAAATTTATTGTTTAAACTGGTATTTTCATGGGAAACTACTAGTAGGACAAAAAAGTCTGAAAAACTAATCTCCAAGTGAAAATTTTAAATCAGCAAATATGTTCTTTCTACTAAAACAGTAAACAAAAATATAATCTGCATCTATATAATATACATTATTTTTTCTGTTTAGTATAACATTTTAAGAAAGAAAACAGAAAAATTTGTCTTCAAAAAATATTTCAAAAAAGTGGCTGAATATTTTAGTCTTATTTAATTAAAATTTTTTTAATAAAATAATTTCTCATGCACACTGATTTTATTTCATACTTCTGTGGGTTGCATTATGTGAGTGCAGACTGAGCTTGAAGATACTACAGGAATCAATAAATTTAACAATGCACTGCAATGCTGGGGTTCCCAGTTATGAGGAAAGACTGTATGAATGTATTTTATTTTGGTTAACCAAATGAAAATTCAATATGTTCTTAATAGAGTTAAAAATAGAATATCCTTTCTCACAATTCTCTAAAACTCTAAAAAGTCTGTACCAGAAGACATCCTTTCTCAGTTGGCAGGATTTGCCACTCTAGACATTGAAGAATTACATATTTTCTTTATAAGTGCAGTTGAGGGAAACGAGGAAAAAACAAGTGGTATAAAATAACCATCACAGGATTTTTGCTGGAGTGTAATCAGCCCAAATTATGAATCTCTTACTCTGTATTTTAGAAATAAAATTAGCTAGAATACAGTAAGGTACTCACTTATGTTTACGACGTAAAGCTAAAACTTCCTTTTAATTTAAATTTTATTTTAGTGACAAAAAGCTTTTTTGTCGTGGGATACTGCTGGGAACCAGAGAAAAAGCAGCCTTGAAGCCTTGAGTTTCTCAG
>JAOTQP010000870.1:26776964-26799654 GCA_026413545.1 Cichladusa arquata | reverse complement strand
GTCCCCCCGTTTCTGATTTTTGGGGATTTTTTCCGTCCATTTCATGTCTTCGCCTGCTTTTTCCCTGGTTCCCAGCAGTATCCCAAGACACTTTTTAAATACCAAGTTTCAGATAGAGATGAATTATTTTAACTGAATATTTACTTGCATTTAACAAAAAAAAAATCATAAAATATTCTCACATAAGCTGTGACATTTTGACAATTGCATAATTTTTACTCCTTTCTGTTATGATTACAAAATTATTTGTGTCAAAAAAAAGACAGTCTTCTTTGTTTATCTTTAAAACTTCTTAATATAATTATCACTGTTCCTGGAACAGAGCTAAACCCAATGTATTGTAATGGAGTACATGAGTCAATTTGAGGTTCACATCATGGAACAGACAGGTAACCTGAAGGAGGCTCTGAAGTTTGGAATAGATTCTTAGCATCAGGTTTGGCAGATGATCTGAAATTGCAGGGTATAATTGAAAAAGTCCTACTGAATTTATTTGTGCCTGGGGCTAACAACTCTATTTTGCACAAAAATAGATTTGAAAATATTGAAATAATACTTACTTGTTAAATAATTTTTAATAAGATTTCCTTTATCATCTAACACTCCACAAACTAAATAGAAAATCATAATTATGAAATTCTTAAAGCAATTAATTTCAGTTCTCTTTACTAAGAATCCAGAATGCAAAATGGTAAGTGAAACATGGAAGGATACAATTACATAAGCTGTGGGTGATATTCTTAATTCATGCAAACAAGAGAGGCAAAGGGAGTGTTAAAACTTTACTGCTAGCCCCAGTTAAGAATGAGGTTAATTACCATAACTGTTGAGGGTCTGGTAAGAAAATTAAATTATTCAAGTTCTTCATAATCCATAAGCAGAAATACATTTAATTTTTGTTAAAGAACTATAGCTTTAGGATCATGTTGCATAATTATGTACATAAGTGCCTATTCTCTATCTTTTCTGAGTAAATTTGGAAAATGCATAAGGGGCCAATCTTTTTCAGTACTAACCCTTCTGTTCTTCCAGAACTATCCTGACTGGCCAGCAGCTAAAAAGAGCTTTGATGGCTTTGGATCTGCAGCCAGGGAAGGAAGTATACAGCTGTGTCAGTATGGCTGGCTTCCACCTGCACCTCCTCTCAAGCAAGATTATAGTTTTACGTTGTATTTTCTAAAACTGCGAGTCAGTGCATCTAACAGAAAGCGACAGAAAACTCTTTTTTTTTCCTGAGCACACACAGGTCCATAATTCCTCTTCATCAGATTTTCCTAACTAATTGACAGGAAAAGGAAGAAATCAGTGGAATGTTCTTATACATTATGTTGAAGGGAAAGTCTGCATTAATTTTTTTACCTTCCCTTTTATTGCATACAAGCACACATAAATAAGATATTCTCATTTAGAAAATGAGAAAGCAGCTCACTTATTATTTTCTGCTCCAGCTTTCAAGCCAACAGATTGTGCATTCCACCCACAGAATGGATGAAGAGCATGAGTCAGGAGCCCCAGCATGGCAGGCAGTGGCAGCAGCACTGCAGCAAAGCCACAGCACTGGGAGGGAGGTGGCCCTGGCTGAATACCAAGCAAGAGGAGAGGTCCTGGGGGAGGCCTGGTTCCACAGAAATGGCAATGCCTGCTCCCCCAGATGCCAGTCCTGCACTGCCTGGGTTATATGGATGTTGTGCACTGTGCCTGCTCTGCTCTGAGCAGAATGTGTGATGTCCCTGTGAGGCACATCTCAAATGCAGTTTGGTTTGAGGGTGAGTTTTCTCATTTTTAGACTTACTTTTTAGAAGAAATAGTGACCACTATATTATTTGCTGAATAATATTATAGGGAATATATTTTCTATAATATAATATTAGGGAATAATATTTGCTAAACTCTATTACTAGATAGGTCTCTTGCTTTCACAGAAACACTCACTCCATGAAGAGTTGACTCTTGCAAGCCAGTTACTTAAAAAAGCATGAGATAATTGCATTTGTGAACTACATGAAAAAGTAGTTTATGTAACATGACTTCGTATCTCCTGCTTTGCACTCTAGTCACCATGCATATGTAATTTTAGGAGAATTTCCTTATCCAGGACACTGACAGCACGCAGCACAAATGTCTTAATATTTCCTGCAAGAAAAAAATATGTCCCAGGTCTGTGTGTCACAAATCCAAGAAAAGGTTGATGGCACATCATTCCTTTATACAGAAATAGTATATCCAAAGGAAAATGAATGTATATTTCTGGATGCATTTTATTTGAATCTGTATATATATATATATGGAATTAAAGACAAGGCTAACAGCACACATAGCAGCATACGTGAACACACTGGTGAAGGCAGGGGACGAAGCTACAGAGTACACTCAAGTGTAACATCTTCCAAGTTGACCGATGTGACTGTTGGTAATCGTATTTTATAAAATTAAAAGGTTACATTGTGGCACTCAGCATTTAGTCTGGGTTAAACTCTTGCTAAATAGAGCCTTAGTCAGAGAAAATTCTTATCTTAGTGGAGAAAATTCTTATCCTTAATCAGATTTCTTCAACTACACAGAAAGTATGAAAAGACTTCAATATGTACTTTAGCCTTTTCTGTTTAAATTTCTCATGTTTGTTTAATCTTTACATTAAACTATACTACTGACATTTCTGTCAGACCATCTTGAGCTAACATTTTTCATGAACAATGTGATCAGTGTAGTTAAGATACTATGCCGCATGAAGGCAAAACCTTGAACAAAAGAAATTCTAAAGTTATTTCAATAATTTTAATTTTATATATTAAAAAAACAAGTTTTATAGAAAAGACTCTGAAGAGTAAAGGTAAATTAATCAAAGAACTTTTTTTTTTTTTTGGAAGTGTAAATGACAATTATTATTTTATTATTATTATAATAGCTTGCTAATTAGACTTTTAGTTCTGCTGCATTAACTGTGTTGTTCTCTGAGCACAACATATATAAAAATAAGTAGACATTTGACCACTAGACCCATAGCCATGATTACCTTCCCAGATACCACTAGAATTGTCCCTAATATTGCTGTGATTGCACTGTTTGAAAGAGAAAGATAAATACATATATTTACATACAGCAGCAAATATATACATGAATATGCGCATCTACATTTAAATACTTATGCACTTCTATGAGAGGTGAGCTTGGAGTGTTTTATTTGAAAATAACTGCAGTTTCACTGCGTTTTTAAACTTCACCTCTATCTCCAAAACTTCTGTAGAAAAAATTACAGATCTTCAATGAAACAGCTGACCCAAAGTTCAGCTTAAGTTACATGACAGGCATTGTTTGAAGAGCCTATGCATCCCTTTAAAATATAAGGAAATATAATAAATAACATCAAAATATTTAAATAAACAAATAAATAAATATGTGAAATATAAGGAAGCCCTAGGGAGAGTTTGCCAACATGACCTGCCCTGACTGCATTGACTGCTAACACTTTAGCTGATGCTGTTGGTGCACGTGCAAACCCCAGCGTGGCTCTTTGTTCAGTGTTGACCAGCAGTGTGAGATGACAGCTGGCAGTGGCAGCACTGCTCTTGTAGGCAGCTCCTCGGCAATAGCCGAGACTGAATTCAGAAACAGATTTTTGGAAGATGCACAATCAACGTCAGAAGGTCAGGAGCAGCCTTTAACAATCATTTGCCACAGATAAATTTGAAAGAATGAGTGCTTTTTACAGCAATGAAATATCAACAATACAAAGATACTCTGCTTATGATGTACTATTGAGACACCCACTAAAATAATGAACAAATGATAACAAGTATTCTTTATCTAGTGAAACATACAGGGTCTATCCTGGAAAAAGAAGTTGCTTGAACTATTGTAGAAAGAAACCAAATTTTGTCTTAAACAATGTAAAATAACCAAAATTTTGGGTTGTGGAAGGAGAAGGTTTTCAGCAGTTCTTTCTGATTTTTATTCTTCAGCTTTCAGATGATGCAGTGAGGAATGTGTGGTGAGATTTTTTTCTTGATGGTGTTCAGCTGGTTTTTTTTGTGGTTATATAATGTATTTACCTTTTTAGGTAAAATTTTCTTGGGTGAGTTTTCTCCTTGTTTATTTTTCTACCGCTTTTCTCTCTGATACCCAGCGCAACACCCTGAGGTTCCCTTGGCAATCATTCACCTATTGGCCTGATTGTTTCAATTTTTTTTTCAGGTGCCTTAGCAGAAGAACAAGGATTCTAATCCTTAAGCTGATAGCTTCTTAATTTTTAGGCCTATATTGTCTGTGAAAGCCAGTAAATAATTTGTTTACAGTTTCTGGAACAGGTTGCTCAGAGATGTTGTGGAGCCTCCTTTACTGGAGATATTCAAGAATGATTTGGAACCAATCCTCTGCAATATGGTGCAGGATGACCTGCTTGAGCAGGAAGGTTGGACCAGATGACTTGCAGTGGTCCCTGCAAACTTTGTCCACTCTGTGATTCTGTGCTATGAGGGATCTGTATATTGAACCATGGGATAGGGAGAACTAGAAGAAAGGTCCTAGATCCCTTCTCCTTTGTATATTTGTGCTGAGAATTCAATGAAATTCAAACAAATTACTGTAAAGATGATCCTTTTAAGTGGGGAATCACCTAAATTGTATGCAATAGACTAGATGTATCCATTGAGTAATTCCAGTGATTTTAAAAAGATTATTTTGAGGTTTAATTTGCCACAATACATGCAACAGCTCATAACCCTTTATGAAGATAATATTCACAAGTTTAAACAGTACAGTGCCCTGAATTTCTTGGGAGGCTACAAATGGTCCCTCAGTGCTCATTAGCAGGCTATAGTTCCTCCTATCATGGGTTTCTGAAGTAAAAGCATTGTAGTTCAATTTTCACCTAAGCTGCTGATCTATCCAGGAAAAAGTAATATTCAGCATTATTTTATACATAAGATATGAGGAAGAAGTCTTCCAAAAGAAAAAAACCAAAGAGGTAATAAACCAATTTTTTTTTTGTTAACAAAGAAAAAATATGCCATCACAATTTCCTGAATTGGCAGAAATAGCTGCAACAGTCACTGCCTAAGAAAGCACAAATCAAAAATGAGAGAGTGGCAGTACTGATGTTGCCAGATTAGTCTTAAGTTCAGTGTAAGAAGTTGCTCAGGCTTCCAACTCTCCTGGCAGTTAATGGGTTAGAACATGAGCTGCTCATCTGAAACCTAATTTACAAGTAGAATTAAAAGGTTGAGCATGCTGATAGTGAGCAGGAGTTGAGAATTTAATGAAAGTGAAGGAGAAACTTTGTGAATTATTTAAGATAATTAAAAAATTGGTTGGACATGACATTAAAGGAATTTCCAGAGCAGGGCCACAAAACACGGAGAGTGATGCTGTGGTGAGTATGCTTGACCTGACCCATCAGAGATGAGCTCTGGCAAAAACTCTGCACAACAGCTCCTTCAGCTCATGAAAGATACCTCATACCAGTTACACAATGAGAGTACACTTCTTCACAATGCTTTCCTCTTCATAATTACTTTTTATCAAATTCCTGTCTTCATCTATTATATGTCTGTTAGTATTATCAGAGCTATCACTATAAAATCTAAAGTTTCTTGAGAACAAAGGATCCGCGATATAGAAGCATGACCCAAGGCAATTCTTTAAAAGATAGATATACTGAATTCTGGTTGAAAAGTCTAAATTTTCACTATTATACTCCTCTTTCAGGGCCAGGCTGAGAGCATGTATTGCTTGGCCATGAAATAACTGTTTCTGATATGAACATTGAGATCTCATTATGGCCATTAAAGAAACAAGTATGTGTATTTATGGGGTACTGTTGTTGATTTCTTTAAGATAGCTGAAAAAATACTTTTTATAGTAAAAATTAAAATTTTATTATAATAAAAAATAAGTATGTTTCAATGCAATGTTTAAACTACTTTGGACCTGACACAGAATGCAGAACAGATAGTAAGGTCCCTCCTCTTTCTGTTTTGAAATTGGAAGAGTTTAACAGTCCATAAAATCACTTTAATACATATGTTGAGCAGCCAACCCAGAGAGAAATGCCACAGAGAAGACTGTGCCTGACATGCTTCTCTTTAGCTTTATCCACCTGATTGTTTCCACTCCACTTTGAAATGGCAGCCCAGAGGTCGGGACTATCTGTCAGAGACCTGAGAATGGTTTAGGGATTTTCCTTTGACATATGCACGATGGATGTGTAAGCCACATTTACATACTTCCTTACCAAGGAGTTTGATATGAGCAGCATAAATAACTGCTTGGGTTTTAATCTTCTGGGGCTTCTGCAGTAAATCTTAGCTTTGTTCTGATTAATGTCTTTGTGCCTTCATCTTTACAATGAACTTGTCTTGCTGAGGATTGTTGAAAAAATTTTAAGATGACCAAAAGATGTAGACTTCCATTACAAAACTATGGTCAACCTTTTAATGAATTGTTTTGGAAAAATTCATGTGTAATACAAATATAAAAGAAATGTTTTTTGAATCGTATTTTTAATTAGTCACATAAAATTCATTGTTGGCATTTTCTTACCAGCAAAATTCTGATACATAGAATGTTCCTGTCAAATTATAATCTACATCAATACATCAACAAAGTATACACAAATGTCCCTCAGGTACACAATGCATTCATCACCAAGGCAACTAATGACTATAACCATATATTTGAAATGTTAAATGACATTGTATGAAGTACTTCATCAGAAAGAAGAAAACAGAACAGAAATAACATGACCATTTTGAATTAGACACAAAAATGGAATATTTCACCTAAAGACAAAAAACAAATCACCAAAAAGCCAGTATGTTTTAGAAAGAATTTAAAAGAAGCAAGAAGCTTTAA
Source organism: Cichladusa arquata (assembly GCA_026413545.1). Taxonomy (NCBI): domain Eukaryota; kingdom Metazoa; phylum Chordata; class Aves; order Passeriformes; family Muscicapidae; genus Cichladusa; species Cichladusa arquata. The sequence goes on along the minus strand of JAOTQP010000870.1, from coordinate 26,792,805 downwards.
TAGTTCAAATTGATGGTTGTGAACCAGGTAGACCCTTTCATACACATCAAATAAATGAAAAACTTGAAGTATATGAATAAATAATATGGACACAATACCAACATAAAAATAGCACTACAACATTGTGGTTCATTTTCTCTCTAGGAAAATCTTGCTTAATAAAACAATTTTGATTATGAGTAAAAATAGCATATCTCTGTTAGAAATAAAAATTATCTTTATTATGGCATACAGTAATTTTCTGTTTTTCTTTCAAACACTGCTTCTTGCAACTATATTGCTATATAGTTCTCTTTTTCTCTTCTATAGACTGGTTGTGAAATTCAGTCAACAAATGAACAGAAAGTTATCTTACTTAGACTATTCATGATAATATTTAGTTCATGGAATTTAGTTTACTGAGTGTTTGGGGTTGGAAGAGGTTGCTGCAGGTGATCTGGTCCAAATTCCTTGCTCAAGCAGGGTCAACTAAAGCAGTTGCACATGACCATGTTCCTGAGAAATATACAGCTCATGCTGTAACATGCTGTTTTATAGCATATTGTATTTCATGAATATTTTGGTGCTTCTGTCACTAAAGCTAGTCTAAAATGCATGAAGAAAATAATTTTATGACTAAGATTATGCATCAAATAATTTATACTATAAATATTAATTCTGGGTATTAAACTACTCTGACTATGAATGGTTTCCTAGAAGCTACAGCACATACTTGGAAATGGAGTCACTGTTTAAAATAAAAGCATAAGGCACACTGTGAGCACAGCAGAAAATATGAAGGATACTTGGGGAACAGAAAGGCAGGGACTCTGACAATAATGGCACTGAACTTACTGAATATGTGTCTTCAATATTAACAGCAAACTATATTTCCAATAGACACGAATTAATTTCAGAAATCCTCAGTTTAATTTCTTACAGCGCAGCCATTTGACCACCCTTTTCAGTGCCACATCAGGTTGTCAGTTTGAGGACTCCTGGGCATGCAGAGACCCAGGTCTGTTTTTCAGTCTCTTTGAACACCAGTGCAACAAAGGTGAGGCAAACCTTGCTCATGTTGAGAAGGAATTAACTTCAAGGCTTGCTTAGCCTGGTGCTTAATACTGTTTGGCTAATACTTGCAGCAGTGTTTTTCTAGTGGCCCATAGCTGGGCACCAGGAACAAGTGACAGACAAAGGAGACAAAATGTATTGCCAAGCCCTGTAATACAACCTAGTTTTAGCTCTTTTCTGATAGCTGCTGAAGTAGTGACTTTCTTTGAAAAGTTGGCCAGCTTTTTCTACTTCATAGATAACAAAGTCAGAGTTGTAACATCAACTTCAAATGGTAAATCTGAAGTTACCAGAGAGTGACAACTCTCAAACATTGTAAAAAGTCCCTAAACCAGATGGTGAATCTGCTGGTGTTTACTTCTTAAAGATAATACTGCAGCTGTTATGTATATTTTTTATTAGAGGGAAACAAATGTTTAATGCAGACGTATGATTTTTCCTGGTAGAAAATAGCCATATTTATATTTAACCACTGAAACAACATCAATAAATTGGTTTCCATTATCGATGGCTCTGTCCTTTTTTCATATAAATACAATACATAAAGATATTTTCTTGAAACAGTGTCTGTTTAATGTTGACCTAAAAATGTGTTATCTGTAGCTAATACTAGACTGGTCTTTGAAAGAATTGAAACACTTTCCTCTGTCTGACCAGAAAACCTGACACTGAACTTCGCACCCCAAAATAGAGACTGACAAATTAAGTGTACTTAGGCAAAAATAAGGAAGGATATTGAAGACCTGTTTAGGGTCTGAGCAATTTTAGATACATGGTACACAGTACACTTTTTACAAATGTTAGGAAAAGTATTAAATCACATTTATAGACAATACCAGAAAAAACAATGGGAGAAAAAAAAAGAGTCATGATGGAAATCCAAGGCTTATATGAAGACCAGTGGCAAAATCTATGTGTAAAAGAATAGTATTGCTTCAACATCTCGGTAAAAACCCTCATCTTTTGCTCATCTTTTGCTGTGGACATGTTGTTTGTAGGATTGAAAAGTAAGGTGCTGTTTAAGATACAGCTTCTAGGAAATCAACAGAAACATGAAGCAACTCTTTCAATCCATATCAACTAGATTAATTTTCAAGAATATCATATATTGTTACCCAATAATTTAGGAAATGTAAAATAATTTAGATGTGTATGCTGAAGGGACAGGTGTTCTTGCACTTCAACTTTTGTTTTTTAAAAGTAATAAGCATATAGTTGAATGAATGTAGGAAAATAAATATTAATTTATCCTCTGTCCCTCATTCTGAACTGAAGCAATTAGAGTGAGTTCTGTCTTCTCTTACAGCTACTTTTCTCACCACAGGATCTTGATTCCTACCTATGGCAAAGAGGAGAAGGTGAGGTGCCATGGAATTGCTGTGAACCCAAGACTAAGCATAAGAGGACAAAGGCAAGAATAGAGCTGAAGCCAAGAGGGCTGCAAATAGTGATTAACAGTAGCTTAAATCCCCAAAAGTACTTGCTTATACTGTATTGTTTTGTATCATATCCCTAATGGCTTTATTTAGAAAATCTATTAGTCATGCTCTACAACGTCACAAAATCCATAGGATTTAAATTATCACTTTTAACTCATGCTTCTTAGTGAAAAAATTATCACTATATACTTCAGAGAAATTAACACAGAAATTAAAAAAACCCTCAAAACGTCTCTTAATTAATTTTACCAAAACAGGCATAGAATATTGTATATTTAACTCTTCTAGAGGCAATCCTAATGTAGAACAGGCTTCTGCAGCTGTCATCATTCTTTATGTTTCTATCAATGTTTGTTCTTTCAATTTACTGAGTAGGAAGTAGTGAGAAATCTTCTGCTAAAGAAGAATTTGGATCAGATGTGAAGTTATGCATTCAGATCTGAGTAGAGGCACATGCTAATTTATGGCTGCAACTTACACAGCACAAATAAGATGCCTTCATCACCACATACTCAAAAACATTGATTTCTTTTTGAATTTGTTCCTGTCCACACCCACTTTTAATATTCAGTATTTTTTTAAAAAAATCATTAAGGAACAGAAGCACAAAGCAAAGGGGACCAAAAGAAGCCTTTCTTAAAATATTGAGGAAACTCATTAAATTTATTACCATTAGAAAAATTTAAGATATTCCTGTGAGATTCTAAGAGGCTGATACTCAGAATTTTCTGGATGTAGTTTCCTTAAGAAAATTTGAAAGATCACACAGTGCATATTTTAAGTTTGGGCCCAATGTATGTCTTATTTATGCAATTTCTCTCAGAAAAAAAACCCCCAAAACCCAAACAAAAAACAACAACAACAACAACAAAATTTTCTTAAACACACTTAGTTTTTGTAGACCTAGTTTTGGTGGATACATTAATTTAATGACATTAACCAAATACAGACCAGTTTTGTGGCAAAACTGGTAGATATAACTGAAAATAACTCAAAAGTTGACACAATACTTATTCTCAATTAATCTAAAATACTTATTTACAGTGTTAATAGTTGAAACAGTTTACAATAAAAGCTTTAATTGTGTATATGGTACATAATTAAGTTTACAGGTATAGAAGTATAGGCACATATATCATTAAGCTATTTTAAGAACAGAGTGAACCACTTTATATCCTGTAATAACATTTTAAAGACTGAGTCCAACACATTGGTACTTTTCCTGAAAAGCATTTAAATCTTAAGAATGTAAACTATAGTCAAACACTTGGAGTAACAGCAATGAAGAAATTAATAATTTTATAAAGGATGGATGTAGTGTGCGATTTTTCGTAGAATTTTGCCTTGAATCAGAAACTTGCAATAAATTTTATCTCTCATTGGTGATGGCAATAAATGCAGTACATTGGCTGTATATCAAGTATGCCTATTGCAAACACACTTTTTCAGTACAATAATTTTAAGGATTTATGAAGGGATTATTTAATTAGTTTATTTATTAATTTTTTTTACTGAAGGGGTTGTAGTGCTTTTTAATGCTTGGGGAACTGAAGGCTTGATTTTATGAAATAGAGCTAAACATAGCGCGGGTAAGTAAAGAATAAACATTTTTATTTCTGGGCATTTGTTTTTTTGCCTCAACCAACCCTGGCATTACAGTCTGAAAAAGTTTAAAAGAAAATTTCAGTTTTGCATGTCCTGAAGAAACATTCCATAAGAATTTTAGTAAAACCTGTATTCTAAATTCAAGCTAAAATAACCCTGCAGGAAGACAAAAGCAAATAGATTGGGATGTTCCTTACAAGGTAGGGGGAGTTTTACTATTTATTAGTACTAACCACCATGGCTGCTATACAATTATGGATTGTTAATAAACAGTTAATTTCCTGGTAATGAAACTACATGGATGAGCAACAATGTAACATTTACCTCCAATTAACCTGCCCTTTCACCTATTAAATGTAATTGCACTCTTACTTATATGTTGAGCATAAACTGTACTATATTTTATAATCTCGTTGGTATTCATGCTTTGTTAATGAAATTTGATCAGCTTATTAAAGATGCTGAGTTTTTGAAGTTAACTCACATCTGTTGTCAGAAGTAATTAGATCAGGTGGCAAATGACAGCACCTTTCCTGACAGATGCTTTAATGTTGTGAGTAGGAATGCCCTAAATGTCTCTTTGAATAATGCCAAGATTTCAGCTAGGGTTTATTTGCTTTGAGCTTTCAAAGTGGAACATTGGAGCAATTTGACAAAGTCCTAGACAAGAGTATGTGTGACTTTCACTTCCAGTGTTAGAGGAAAAGAGAAACTCCTTCAAGATGATTTTTAATAAAGATTTGTCTTGAAAAGGTAGAAGATAATGTTATCAATCTCTCTCAATATGTTTTCCTTTTAACATATATACACATACTCTGTTAAGACACAAAAGATACTGCAGTATGCATTTAAGCATATCTCAGACAGTAAATTACACTTCGCTCTAATGATAACATTATTCAAATAAATGTGCTGACAAGCTGGTAAAATACTATTTTATGGTAGCCTTTTCATCAGGCAGCCGTGAAATAATGCTGGCTTTCTGCTTGTGAATCACACAACACACTTTTTTAGTGAACTTACCTCATAAGTAAGCACTGTAAAATGCATTATGAAAGTGTCTCTTCCATCATTTACCCAGAATCTAGGTAGCACACAGATAATAGCAGTGTGGGCTTCCCAGTCTATTTGGAAAGACACATTCATGCTTCCTGGTTCATATGATACTGCATAAAACAAAAAATGTAGGAATGCCTTGAATCAATTCTCTGCATGGTTTTACCCTTACAAACGATTGTGGAATCATAAGTGCTGACCAGATTGACAGTGCCTGCCCATGCACCATCCAACAGCTTGGAGGGGTTCAAAGGCACGTGCTGACAGCCACCAAGGAGCCACCAAACAATTCTTTGTTACTGGTACCCCAGGCAAAAGTGTCATAGGAATTTTGGTGGTAGCAAGAAAGATTGTGCATGCTCAAAGAGCAGAATGCTCTTTCTTTCGTCTCTGAGAGGTAAATAGCAATGATGTTTTGCTTTTTTTTTTTTTTTTGTCCCCACATCCATCACAATACTCTCTGGGTCCATACAGTTAAAGATGCTCCTATTAAATCTGATGAACCAAAATGTTTTAATTACTTCAATTACTCCCTTAGCAATAGAGCTGATGGGCAGAATAAGATGAAATTAGATCCTTCCCATTTAATCACACTTTAGGTTCCATCAGATGTCTTCATGGGTCACAGCTAAAGCCATTTGTTCCATGCTTCCAGATTGGTTCCTCATTCTTTGCTCTTCATGCTCTTGATAATTCTTTATACTTGGGAATTTACAAAACAGCAGTCATATTATTTTGCTTCACTTCCTTCTAAACTGGAAGATTCTTATCAGTATAAATTGTAGAAAGAGTGATATCATCTGGAATGATAAGTATGTGGACTATACTCTGAAGATGATACTTAAGTCATTCCATTTTTGTCTGTCTTCTTTATCCTTATGTAAGACAGAATAAACACAAGAGTGGGCATTCATTGCAGGTCAGAAGCATCCTTCATGAATGGATACTCACAGTGACAGTAATTTCCTGCTCTGAAAATAAGAGTAATTCTAGCTGCCCTTTAGCATTGCATTATGTCACATCTGGTTACATTTGTATAATAACACACACCAACATGACAACTCAGTGCATCATATTGGCTTAGTGTGAGGAGATAAAGCATAAATGGAAAGTGATGTATGATGCCTCAAAACAGAACCTGAAAAGAAGAAAAAGTAAAAGATTCCTACGTTACGAAAACAGGCAGAAAGATGGCCAAAACATTTACAGGTCCAGACTTAAATGTAAGAAATTAGTATTAGGAATACCATTTTTACTTTAAAACAGTATTCAAGAGCACAAACATAGTGCAACAGAGTGTTATTTATGCACAGATCACTAAAAACATGAGAATAAATATGCACAATATTGCAGGCATCATTCATCTAATGAGGCCAAATGAAGCAGAAAAAGGTCCAGTGCAGTGTTTGCACACAGGTATCACAGGATCTATATGTACTGAAGTATGCTAGTGCTGTGGCAGACTGTGCTAGTACACTAGGCTTCTGGCAGAGAATATGCTGTGTAGCTTTTTCTTTGAATTAAAATTTCATGTTGAATTCTCAGTGACATGTCCAATGCCACTGGACAACAATGCAAGCCCTCCATAGATAGGGATTTATACCAAGGAACAGCCCCAAGTATGAAAGACACAGTAGAACTGCCTGAAGAGGACAGAAAATACACAGAAAATAGACAAATGTGTGATTTTTCCTACTTACGTCACAGGACTCAACAAAGGGAGGAGAAAAAATTTCAGCATGAATGCTTCTCCAAAAGCTGTTGGCACTTTGTTAGGGGCAGCAGTAGGTAAGTGCTGGTTACACCTGGACTTATTATATGATGCATGCAGTGACTGAAAATGTGTATCATATCAAGAGTGACAGACTCTTATGCAGACAAAAAGCAAAATTAATTGTGTAATCTTTGAATTTCTCTATTGCTATTATTTTGTGGATTTTTTATGAGCAATCCTTGTTTGAAGCTATTATCAGCAACTATTTCAGTCCAATGAATAAAATGTTTTTTTCTCCAGACTTGCAATACTGGAGTGTCTTGGTTTATGGTGACTGATTGATCTTCACAAAACTTACTTATTAGGGTGTATGTGCTCTGCACTTGCTAACAATTTTTCTATATCAAGCACCCCAGTTTGAAAAGACAAAAAATATAAGAAAGCCAGAACTATTTTGAGTATTTCAACTTATACTCATTCTATACTCTTGCTTATTAAAACTAAATTTTTTCAAAATCTTTTTTATTGATATAGTTCTAACCTCCATTCAGTTTAGCTTGGGAATATAGCCAGTTTCTCTTGAACAGAGCCAACTTTGACCCATAGCTCACATATTCTTATTTTTTGTACCCCAAATACGTTTTATCGTAGTAGAATAGTGAAATTCAGAAGTTGTAAAAGGCAATTTTATATAATTTTCCTTTTTAAAAAGCATTTTGTAGGATATTCTTTTTATTGTTGCTCTGTAAAATCTTACTCTCCCATATGCTGTCATTTCCACTCAAGAAAAAAGCCATTCCTTTTTCTACCCTTCAGAAGCGTAGCAGAAATCCATTGTACTTCAGAATTATTTTTTTCCAAAGAAGTTTAATTCATTCATTTACTAACTCTTGAAGTCAGACAAATTGTGCAGAAGTGCTTTATGCAGTCAGTATGATAAATTTCAAGTTGTACTGGTAGAAGAATGTGAATAATGGAAAAATTATTCATGAATGTGTTACCCCCAAACTTTTAAGAAACCATATATATTAAGTTTCCTTATCCACTCCAGGAAAGGAATAAATGATAAATAAATATTTCAGGAGCAATTCATTTAAATAATTTATTTTAAAATTATCCATGCCCTGATTGAAACCCTATTGAAATAATTGATCTCACTTCTGCCAGATCAGCTTCATAAAGAAATACACAAGAAGCTCCAGTATTTTATAGAATCAGGATATTTTCACTTCTGTCAAATTTTAACCCAGTTTAAATCATTCTTTTAGGCACTAAAGATACACTTTTATTTCTAAATTCCCCATTCCTTCAGTTTTCCTTTCCACAATTTTTTACAATTTAAAAATGTCATATTGCAAAATGTGCACCACAATTATTTCCTAAATTATTCTGATGGCATTTTGTACTCTTTATTTAACTGAATTGGTGGGCAATTACATCACAATTACCTATTTGGTGCCTAGTTTAGCAGTTTATTTATGCTGAACAAAATGTAATGTTGTGCAAGTTTGTCTATTTCACTTTTCCATAACTTTAGAATTAAATCTTCAAAACTGTTAAAAACTGTGGGTTGATTTTTTTTTAAAGAACACAGAGATTCAAATAAGCACTTAAATAGATATTCAACAGAACACAAGAGCAAAAGGCAATAAAGTTCCTTATAATCCAAAGCTTGAGTAAATAAACCTTCTTGCAGGTCTTGTGAGCCTGGAATTAGTTTCCTCTGAGAGGAGCAGGAGAATGTGAATGTCTCCCATGTCTCCCACCTGGTTCAGCCACTTTTTAGAGCCAGATGGGTTAGGATACTGTCCTTGCCTACAAGTAGATCCATTTTTCTTGTAGGTTTGTAAAGGGAATGGAGACATCATAGCCCTAAATTCTGCAGCACCTGACTTTTACAACTGCCATATTAGGCAGCAATTTCTTTAAAAAACACACAAAGAGCTTAGGAATGGCAGCCAAAAATGCCATTGCAAAGCTCAATATCTTAATCTAGAAACCAAGGAATACTAAGAAATCCACGTGTATTACCGCCTCTTTTATTAATCTTTTTGTTAGGTTCAAACAAATATTTTTTTTAAATTCTAAATCAGAGAAGGGGTGGTCATTTTTAGGGAGGATAAATTTTAACCAGCCCTTCAAGGTCTAGGACATTGATTTAGGATATAGGGCACCTTTTTTCAGTTCCTTGTTCCACCTGAAGCAATTTGATTTACTCTTTTTAGCTAAACCAGGGTAGCATATGCAAATTGATTCCACAGGCCAAAACCCCAAGTTGATTGTTTTGAATAGTCAATGGAGCACTTGCCTAAGACAGGTAAATCTGAATCTCATTCCTGATTCTAAAGACCTGTATTTTTATCTGAAGTGTTTAATGGAGCCAGGACCAGTTGTAGAACCAGACTGACTCCCAAGAGATTTTCTTGAATGTAGTCTAAAGTCATGTTCATATTCTCTGGACCAGTGAGTGTTGAACTACTTCATGCTATGTGCAGTTACCTTCAGGAGGGTTTTCAGAATACCATGGAATAATAAAATATTCCCAGAAGGGATGTGATTTCAAATCTTTGCAGACAGAAGAGGCAGCTATATCCATATCCCCTGTCTCTCCTTTCCTTTCTCCTTGACCTGAACCTATTGAAACACACATAGCTAAAGAAAGAAGAGAGGTTGGATTTTTGCATCTTGATTAGACACAACTCTTCCTTCTCAATCCACCTAAAGTTATTTTCAGCAGCTCTTTTGTACATCTGAAGACAGAACTCCGTGGTGCACTCAGAGTTTGTAACTGAGGCTGTTCTGAGCAGCTCAGAGTCACTGAGCAGCATGTCTGCACTAAGCCTAGTGCACCGACCTGTTGTGCCAGTGGTAAGTCATCTTTTTACTGGGAACTTCACCTCTCTCTCTTCAAAACGGTGTTTCCCTCTCTGCTCTGTACAGTGAGTCATTCACATCCACAGCAGTGCCAGAGGCTGAGCCAAATTCCTCCACCTGACATATAATTGGTGTTAATGACTATTTATTCAACACCATCTTTGCTATTACTTCTTTATGTGACAGTCCCTAAACATTTTATAAAGTGCACTGTATCTAGGTTAAACACTCCCTGCACTGCTCAGTACCATGACACTGCTGTTTTTCTATAGACTCAGCCCCAGGTGTTCCAATCAATTTGAATATTTGATGTAATTTTCAACACACACACAAATCCATGACTAATTTAAACATCCCAAATTTTCCTTTCACCAAAGATGTAAATCAAATTTCATATCATATGCAATTATGTTGCTTATTTCAGATACTTTCATTATTGATTTTTTTGCACATTAACAATTTAGGTCTCAAGAGCACCGGTAGAAGAGGTTGCTTAACATTGTTCAAACTTTAATCACACTAAACTGCCTGGAAGAAAATTTGTACCCCACAGGTATTTTTCAACATAAAAAGAGCCCAGGACTAGAAACAAGAAGGATGGACAGATTTATATATTCTTCAGAAAATCTTTCATGGCTTTATGTCAATTTCGGTTCAAAAAGTAAGGCAGGATTAATGGAACCTTTTTTTTATTTTTGAACAAAATTTATATTTATGTGACAGTATGTTTACATATAAAATTATACATACAGATAAATAAACTTACAAATAAGTTTTCAGGCAAGAATTTGATCAAAAGCTGACAAAGTTCTGATATGCCTTCAGAACACGAACAAAGAACAAGCTTTTTCCCTCTTTAATTCAGAATATAAATATTTGATGATCCATTTGAATGAATTTTAAATCTATAGTTACTCCATGGACAGTGTTTCTCCACATCAAACTGTTCTTTACATATATTAACATTATACAGAAAATGTTTCTGAATTGTGCTTGCTTGTCTCTCAAGAGAGCTAAAAGTTGACTTAGGGGAATTTTCCTGAACTTCTGTTCAAAAGTTCTGTACGATGTCAAAGTACCTTAGCACAACATGTCTAGCAAAAGTTTGATGACTTCTAAAAATCAGGCCCTAAATTTTATTTTATGCATTTATGCTTGGAGTTACATGCAGATTTATAATCAGAAATTTAGGTGCCTTTTATCCAATAAGCACCTCAAAACCATTTTGTTTTGCATCTCTCTCAGCTAGCTTTCTCTGTCATTGATGTACTTTTTCAGATAAGAAGCTCTACATGAAAATTTTTGAATAAATTATTATGTAGTTCCATTGTCTTTTTTTTTCTTTTTTTTCCATTTCTCTGAGATCTCAAAAAAATATAATTTAACATGTTTGATATGGCATGAGGCACAATATTGTGTGTGAGAAAAATGTCATGATAATTTTTCAATTTGCAAATATCTACAGTTAAGTTAAAATAAAAAATAATTCACATTTCTCTGATTTAAATAGTCTACTAACATTTAAAAATAATGATGATGAGTTATTCTGTACAGTAAAATAAAATTTATTGGGTTTTCTTTTTCCTCATATTCAAATCTGCTGATTTTTATAGCATGGTTAAGGACATAGTACCATTAAGGTGAGATTCATGGCTGGATACAGTTTACTTATACTGGTAATGAAACATTTTCAAGTCTTTATTTTGGGAACTTAAAGGTATTTTTCACAGTGCAGAACATTTCACCTACTTTGCCAACCATCACAGTTGGAGTAAATCTCTCAGTTTCTCAAGACTTTGGTCATTGGAAATGGTATAAATCAATGTAAGTCCATGAAGGACAGTAGAATTAACGTAGAATTATTTTAGTTGTAGTTCTAAATTGTTTGCTCTATGCACAAGGTTTCATTCAAGTTTTCAGGCATACTTATTATAAATTTCCCCTAAGATCCCAATTGTTTCACAGGTAAACATCAAGGAGTAGGATTATGGCCCAACATTTGCAATTTTTCAGGTTCTGTAGTCCAAGTCATTCAGGTGTCCAGGGGTACAACATGGCCACCTTAAGAAATGAATTCCTTTTATCCTTATTCCACTGATGAGTGTCAATGGAAAATGAAAGTTTAATTACAGAAAAAGTGACACTGTACCAGGTTAGTTGAGGACAGAATTTCATAAAATTACTCTTTAATAATATTATGCTATGTCACAAGCTGAAGTTTAGTCTTTTGCATCTGCTAAGATTGATATAATCTTAAAGGGAAGAAGGTATAATGAAGTTCATGTAGACAATTTTTCCATTCAGAACTAGCAAATAAATTATCATATATTAATTTTTCATCTACAGCATTTAAAATTCCCTAGACCTTAAATCTGAGAAAAATATCATATGCTGCAGTGATATGAAACAAGATTTCCTTTCATAAAAAAAAGAAGCAACAGGTTTGTATTTGTATTCTAGAGCTCCCTCAGCCCTCAATAATTCCTCTCAGATTTTTGACATGTTTAAACTATAGTATCATGAACTGATACTATTTTTCTTTTATAATCTTAGTTCATGGTTTAGTATTCACACCATCAATATTTTTTTTAAATTAGAAGTGGTTTATCAGAACAATTTTTTTGAAAATAGGCAAGGATAAATATATCTTAACTGAATGAAAACTCAGATAAATGTGCACAGTGGTAGAAAATTAAAGTACATACAAACTAAATATTTTCTGTTTACTCCATCTCATTCTTCCATAATTAAAATGAGAAATGAACCAAAAATGTTTCAGAAAAATGTGTTAAGCACCTATTTCATCCTCACAGATTTTGAGTATAAAATTTTAAAAATGCTCTTTTGGAACTGTTGTGCACTTTGAGACAGTAATTTATAGGTTCAATTATACAGTAAATTAAAAAGGCAGTGTCCAAAATTTGCTTCAATATGAAGCCTTTTTAAAGCCAAAGTCTATTATATGTGTGATCTCAGTCCAATTAACATTAAAAAGTGACTCAATTTTAATCAAGGGCTTCTGTCTGTTGGTCAGAAATGGTAAAAATTTTGTTTATTGTGTAGATTCATACACTTGATTTTGTTTAAAAGTGCAGTCACAAAATACACACATTTCATAAGAGCAGAACGTGGTGGAGAGCCAGAAAGATTCAAATGAGCCAAAACACATTATTTGTGTCAAGAACCAAGACGTGACTTCATTTGAATGTTGATTCAGGTATTTCAGTACATACAAAATACACATTAGGTCTTCCTCTCCAACCTTGATTTGAAAATTACTTGATTACAGGAAATTAATTACTGCTGAAACATAGAAATCCAGCCTGCAGAGCCCAAGTAGCCAAACTCACAAACAGGGACAATTACCTGAGGGGAACGTCACAGCTTCTGAAGGAGGGTGTGAGAAGCTGTGCTGGTTTTGGTTAGGATAGAGTTAATTTTCTTCACAGTGACTAATATTGATACTGTTTCTGAGATGGAAACAAGCATTAAAAGTTCTACAATTTTTTGAGAAATTAAGAAAAATAGCATTTCAAGATATATTTTTAGACCTAATATATGACTTCTGACCTTAGTGTACATTTCAGTTACAACTTCTAATTAATCTGTATCTATTTTAAGAAATGGTTGCAATTTCCCTTTTTTTTTAAGCAACATTACTTGGTTAGCTTAGTTACTTTGGTAAGACATCAAAATATTGATTCAGGCATTTGAAATCTAATGCATTTCACAAAGCGAAATTGTTTTTTGTTTATTCTGTTTGCCATGCTGCAGATTTATGAACAAGAATTGTAGTAAAGTCTTTGTGATTTAACACACACTAATGCGCCATGTCAAAAATATCAGACCATAAAATATCAGATAGCTGTAAAGACTGTACAATAAAAAACTTTCTGTGCTTTGTGAGAAAGAGGATGACTCCAACTTTCCTAAATTTATAATTTTCGTCACAAAAATAGCAACTATGCAATGGTTATTAGTTAAAAAAAAAGCAATTTCTATTGCTTAATATTTTCAAAACCTTGCAACAGGAGAATATTGAGGTAGCTATCATGTAGGGCCTTGTCTAATAATTTCCATGTATTCACATCTGAAAAAATAGATATCTCCTATAATTCTAAAACTTTTTGGCAAATTAATAATAATGATCAGTGGCTTGTGCCTGCAAGATAAAATTATGGATCACCTAAAGCTTACTTTTCAATATTATGCAGTATTTATTATATACATGTATTTATTCTCATTTCCCATAATTTTGTGGCTGGAATTATGTCTCCCAAATTTAGCAGTAGAGTTATAATTTGCCAATAATAAGACTTTGTCAATGTTCAGACTGAGTTCCAGAGATTCTTCATTACTGCCCTGAAAATCATCAAGAAAAGAATGGACTATTACATTTCCAAGTGGCTGGTGATTAAGAAACTTAAAATTATTATGATATTTTAATGTATTTAAGGCATGAGTGACTACAGAGAAAATATAGTCTTTTGATCAAGCCTTAGTCTAAAAAGATGATAATTGTTGGCAACACAGGATAGTCTAGTCATGTCAAGGTGTATTAGTTCAGCAGTAGATTTTAGAACACAAATTCACTGTTAAGTGATCCATTTGAATGTCTGCAGGTGACATTGCAGTATGTTATTCTTCCTTTCACTAGCACAAATTTGCCTTTTTTGGTACTTTGACGACTCTTTAAAAATGTGATTTAGTAATTTTAATCTAAGAAACTATGATAGAATTATTTTAATAGTCCTACCTATTCATGTGCTGGTTTACATCTGACAGTCTATTGCAATGAGCTGAGAAACCTCTACATCAAAAACTACACTTCATGATACCTATTTCTCATGTTAGTGAGCCATGAAAAAAATTTCTCTACTTATTCTAGGAAGTTCCTCCACCATTAACAGCACTGCTGTCACAGCCTCTAGCAGTGGCTCGGGCTATGTGGGTTGCAATCAACTGACTAAAATCACATAAATTATATTGTTTGTGATATTCTTGATCAGGGTCTGCTCCCCAACCTTTTTTTATTGTCTTGAAAGACTGAAGTTGCTGTATGTTTTTTAGTTTCTCATTAGCATATGTTAAAATAATCTCTGAAAAATAAAAAGTGATCATAAAATTGAATTTAGCTTAAATTCTTTAGGATAAGCTTTCTTGAAATACATTTGAAAATTGTGTGTTTATCTCAATGATCATTATTTTTGTAAGTGAAATCCCAGAGATATTTGTACATATAAGTTATATGCCTTTATTTAAGAAAAAACACTATTGAAAATGAGTGTGCAGGACTTGATCAAGAAAATGAAAGTGGGAAATTAAGGAGAAGACACCACAGATTCTTGGTTGCTGTCTCAGACAGTCCCAGTTCTTTGCTCGACTAACAAGTTTTCATGCAGAAGTTACAGTGTATGATTTGATAAGTTTGGGGGAAATTTAAAGTTTTATTAATTTCAGATCTCTTTTGACATTCTCATCAGGTTGCAGTGCAAAACTCAGCACTATCAAACACACTTTCCATAATCACATAGGAATATAAAGTGCATCTGTTGCACATGATAATGGAAGTCTATGAGAAGACTCATCCATATAGGTCTTGTGTTGGAATGAATACTTCTGGAGAGCTGTGGTAAGTCCTTCCCACCCTGTGTCTGAAGAAGTTGATGAGACACTATTATTTAAAGCCCAATTCTATAGATGTATTCAACAAGTCTTTCAAATAAAATTTAATAATATTCATAAGGGCCAAGCATTTATTCGTCACAAAAATGTATGTTTCCAGTTGGAGATTATTATAATAGTTACTATATTCTACTTTTTTATCTAGCTTTACAGTAGAAAACAAATGGTCTGGTATAGTATTAGGCTTTACCAGATTAAATTTCAACCATAAACCTACATTCTTGGAGTTTTTGTTAGATACATTATGCAGAACAGTTTTAGGACAACCTGATTTTTTTTTTTTTCTGAGCTAAATAATTAGTTCTTATCTAAAGTTTAAATCTTCCATTATAAGATCCATGGCATTATGAAATTAAACAATCTGAACTTCAACATTCTTGCTGTTGGTTAACCAGTCTTTCACAAGACTATTATT
>JAOTQP010000870.1:26742386-26776959 GCA_026413545.1 Cichladusa arquata | reverse complement strand
ATTTAAAAAGCTCTGGTGAGAGTTGATAATTTTTGTGCTTCTAAATTTTACAAGTCTTTTCAACCAAGAGAATCATTCAGTTTAGTAACCTTCAGCTGACAATGTCATAACACTCAAATGTTTTAGCAAAAATATTATTTCTCTGTATTTCAACAACCACTCAAAACCCAAAAATACTCTTTCCAGCAACTGAGCAACAGGCTGAGTTGTTCCGTACAAACATGTATGATTGCAAATTGAAACATACAAAAATGAATCAAAGAAAACTTTTTCTAAAGGCCAGAAATTGTAAGTAGAGATTCTGTATGGTCACTCCTTCAATAGCAGCTATTTTTCCTCTGTACAAAATAGATAATGGTTTTTGCAATGGCATTTTTTCTCTACCATTTTTTTCTGGAATATTTATATCCTTTTTTATTTCCTCTATTCCTAAGAAGGCTCATGTCATTGTGCTCTATTGTCACTGGGGATAGAATTGGCTGTGCAGGTCCAATTAATTTCCACTGGTATTGGATGACATCAGTTTCATCACATTTATGTCACTAGTTTCCCACAGATTTGGCTTTTGGGTAATGACACTTCTGGAATTCCATAAGCATTTTTATGGACTACTTAAATACTGTCTCTGAAAAGGGAAAAAAATAAAAGGGTGCTAGCTATTTCCAATAATTTTCCACTCTTTGATTGCTATGCCAAAATGCTTGTAAAATTGCAGTCTCTGTAGAAAATCTGTGGTTGAAGGACAAATCAGGAATAATCTCTCAAGGAGCTAAGACACTTAATCTTCAAATGGCTGCTTCTAGAATCTTGCCAAGAGTCACCTGGAAGGGATAAAGCTGAAAATATAACTACAGGAAAATCAATCTTAGGGGTGTTTTACTGCTAATAGAGAAGATGTTGTTGTGTTACCAGTCATTCTGAAGATGTGGCAACTTGCAGATCAGCTAGTTTAACAAATGAGCCAAGATTGTTTCTCTCAAAGAACAAGATTAAAGAATGTAAGTTTTTAAGTGGGTATGCTGTCTCAAACTCAAGTCCTTAGCAGTATTTAGATGCAGTAATAAAAGGTACAAAAAGTACCTCTCAATCTACAGCCTGGTAACTGCTTGGTGGTACCTTAGTGATAAGGCAGTACTCTGCAACGAAGACACTATTTTTGGGGGGTTGTTGGAGTAGGCGCCTGTTACTAAAAAAACCTGTTTTCTTGGATGGAACTGTTATATCTGTTACTGTTACAAGATCATGTAGTGACATTGGCTAAGTGGTCATTTACTTCACTGCTTATTGTTACCTACATATACTTTTCAGAACACCCATATTTCCACTGAGGCCGAAAACTTCTGAGTTAAATCCAAATGATCACAGTATCTACTTTAGTGAGGAAAGTTGCTTTGAGTCTTGCAGGCCAAACACTATTTAAAAATTATATAGGTATTTATGTAAGTATCTGAAGGGAGTGTGTCAAAAGGATGAACCAGCCTCTTTTCAGCAGTCCCAAGCAATAGGACAAGAAGCAATGGATCAAAACTGATACACAGAAAGTCACACCTGAGTATAAGGAAGAACTTCTTTACTGTGTGGGTGACCGATCAGATTGTACAGAGATGATGTGGAGTCTCCCTTGCTGGAGATATCCAAGAATCATCTGGACACAATTCTGTGCCACGTGCTCAGTGATGACCTGGCTTGAGCAGGGAGCTTGGACCAGGTGACCCTCTGTGGTTCCTTCCAACCTGACCCATTCTCTGAAAACATTAAATAAAGATATTTTGTTTTCAACTTCAGCTACTCCAGATTTAAAAGTAAATAAATGAGACTTGCACACATATACATTAAAAATTTAATATAAACACAAAAATATTAATGAAACATTTCAACTGGTAATGGAACAGGCAATGTTTAAAAACACTACACACTCTCAATTTTGTTCAGGGCTCAGAAACCCCAGTTATTTACATGTATAGTGTATTTGCACACATGATGTATTTACACATGCAGTGGTTATCTGAAAGAGCAAAGTAATTATTTAAGGCAATATAAAAAAATGTTGACCAGTCATGCATAATAACCTGAGTAGTAATAAAAAAGCACCAGTTAGAACTGTGAAAAGTTAAAACCTGGGAAAATGGAAAAGCAGGTACAGGGAAAACACACAATCTTGAAAGTAACACCTTGAAGCTAGAATGTCTTTCAAAGATGTTTATCTTCGTGAGTATTTTGCAAATTATATCAGCAGTGATAAGGTTACATTTGATTTTAATATGAATGATTTGAGAAATTAACTAGTGTTGGATGGAATAATCACTTACCCATCAGAATAAAAATAACTTAGTGAAATAGACCTATACAAAGGAATGGGCTACGTAGGAAGGTGAGGCCAAAAATCCCATTCTACTGAAGTGAAAATACTGGTAATGTTCTGATCAGTATAAACCAGCATGATTTACTGGCTGGTTTCTTTTTCATCGTAGACAGATTCTTGTACTTGAACCAAATAACTGATTTTGAACCTATGGAATGATTTTCAATGTCTCTGTTTGCAGAGCATGAACTTCATAAAATTATAATCAAACTAGTTTTAGCTTAATGATAACCTTATAGTAACGCAATAAATTTTCCCTCACTGCTCTGGTGAATGATCTCCACTTCTATCTGTTGCACACATCTGCTCTGAAAAGCTGTAGCAAAACCAGAATAGTGTCAACAGATTAAGAGGTTGTAGGCCTGCATGAAAGACTTCAGAGGCACTGAAAGAAATGGCAGGAAAAGTAACAGAGCATGTAAAACTGGCTCTACTGGCTTAGGTCAAACATTTAAGTACCTTGCCTATATTAGCAGCTAAAAACCTACAAAGATAGGAGACTAAATTTAGCATGTATGGTAGATTTTGTGCATTGTCAATCCATAACCATTTTGTAAGCTTTCTTGGCCATGCTTCACTTCTGTGTATCTTTGGATTTCTCTTCCTTACACACATCTATGCTGTCCTTCAACTAGTTTAAACTGTCATCTTTCCAGAGTGGATATTGTAGGAGGAATCATGAACTTTACTACTATTGTTATTATAATCATCATCATTATTTATTTGTTTCTGATAATATATTTGGTTCATTCTCTTATAATCTCCTTGACTTTGTAGACCTGTATCATATCTCTCTCGATAGTTTGATAGTCCTAGTTTATTTAGGTTCTTCTTGGATGCAAGAAGGCCTATCATCATGATTAATATAGAGACCTTCTTGAACATGACCTTTCAACGTGCCCTTGTATCCCTGAGATATGGAACCAGGATTTAAGTAGCAGGTGAAACATAAATTTGTTCCATGGCACAGTAATTTTTTATGTTTTGTACTTCATTTCTCTCCTAATAAGTCCTGACATGCAATTAACATTTTTGCTTTACTTAATTTGCATTCTCTAGGAACACTTGGAGAAAGGTTGACAAAGAATAGAGTTACTGAAAAAATATGGAAGAGAATGAGTTCCTTGCAGTTTAACAAAGGTTTCTTTGGCTAGAAGGCAATGACATGTAAAAAGACAGAATTTTTAGATTTCATGACCATGACAATCCCATCGATCACTTGTACATCAGGACTGTTAATGTTTACTTCCTCTATGATGATATTGCTTCAGAAGCTGTCCCATTCTACCAAACTATAAAGTAGTCTAGACTTAGAAAATGATTCCCTGGGATTCTGTAGGCACTTAATAACCTGACTGTTTGGGTCAAATGGTGCATACACTGCTTTGGAACTCCTCTAAGGCACTACTTTATGGCCTAAGTGCAGCACTGCACCTTTGTATACTGGCAATTACACATTACAGTGGTATGTCAGCAATGAAATGCAAGAAGGAAAATATCTAAAGAGTTTTGTACATCCTTCAAAGACATACTATAAGATTAAATCTTAGAGTTCTTATTTGCAAACAAATGTGATTGCACATATATTCGTCAAAACATTTTGTTATGCCTTCTTTGTAAGTAAATTTTTTGGTATATATCATCTTCATGCTGTTTGTCTGAGGGGAAAATTAATCTCAGAATATTCAAGTAGAGGTGAATAGGTCAACATACTTTGTTAATCCTAAATTAGGGGTTTAATTCTGAGTAGTTAAAATTCTTGGAAAGTCAGGCAGTGAGGGTGTCTGGAATGAGATTGCTTATGAAAGGAGGGACTATCATGAGAACACCAGCTATTGGCACTTGAACGGATGACAAATTCATGTGAATGAACTATGTAAATGGATATTCAACTGGCTCTCCCTATGGACAATCTAACTTGATTAGCTGGAATACTGAAGACAGAAGGCTCTGTTTCTTTCAGAGCTATGTGTGATAGACTACTCCCAGGTCAAAGAGAAGGGCCCTGAGCCAGCTGGGGAGCTTTCAGAAGAGTTGTCTTTCTACATAGTAAATGTAGAGGGAAGCAGTTCCTTCCTTGAGGGAAGCAGTTAATAGTGATCATGTCAACAACATTAGAAAGAGACTTTGTAAAACTTGATTCAGATAGAATTATGTTTTGTTTAGCCTTACGAGACTGGAAAACCATTTATAATAAGACATGAAAATCAGGGTTCTTCCTCAGGGAGAGCAATATTTTCTTTCAGACTATGACTTAGCATTTATGTCCTGCTACTGTTTTGTATTTTTTAGGGTGTCTGGGAAGCTTTTGTATGAAAAAATAATTGAGCATTTCACATTTAGACAAACATTACCTGACAGGACATTCAGGCATTATAAATTTATAGGAAGTTTCCACTTTCCTTATTTCTCAGTCATCCCTAGGAGAAAGTATCAGTATCTGTTAGCTAAACAACCATGCTAAGTAGAACACAGAGTTGAGACTGACACTAACTTGTTTTTTAGTGGCATTACAGAGGTGTTCTAGTATAACAGAAATACATTATAATAATAAAGGTTGCAGTACTGAAGTGCTCTAGTTTTCTTTTATCCTAGAGAGAATTTCTTCAGTGTTCACTGTGAGGGAGAGGTTATTTTTTTATTTAAGATTTCATAAATTGCATAATTCTGATCCAAAGTAGGTATTGTTCAGGAGCATCGCTATCCCTGCACCTCCCCCCCGCCTCATTTTGAGGTATAGAATCATACAGAACCAGGGCTGTGTACACAGCAACTACTACATACACATTACCTGGGTCCACACTTTGAGGATTTGGAGGAAGAATCTAGCTCTATAATTTGACATGTGTTAGTAATCACAGCAACTTTTAGTGTAATCTTTTCACTAGTAGTTGCACCATTACCATATAAACAAGCTCAAAAGATTCAGAACAATGGGAATTTAGGCCCTTCGTCTAAGAAGAAATGAGCTCAACATGGAATTATGTGGGATTAATACACCTTCTTAATTAGCTCAGCAGAGGATTTATTTTAAATTAGCACAGTTCATGAAAACACAAGCTTTGTGGTTAAGATATTATAAATGATGTGCAGTCTTTAGCTAAGCCTGTTAGTGGCATGAAAATAACACTTCTGTTTTGTAAAAGATATTTACCAACTAAGCATCACAACCCTGTTATTTGACTTTGTTGAAGAAAAATACAAATGAACACATTCATTAATCTAGAACATTTAAAATTATTTCCCTTATATGCAACTGCTATGATTTGGACTATTTTGAAATAAGTTGTGAGAGTAAAGGTGTGTAATGCTTAACATAGTTTTTAGTAAATGCATTAAACCCTGGAATCAACAACTAGTGTTTTATGTAAAGTCCAACCCTTTATGAGAGACAGGTACTCCCACAGCAGAAGAAGGTTCAACACGGTGTAGCTCTGTATTGTGCTGTCCCCCTTGCTGTTAATGGACCACAATCTGATACTAGCTGTGGTTAAGTTTAAATGCTGTTAAGTGCTGTTGGGCCTTTGGCCATACTGAGTCAAGTCTTGGCTCAGTTAGCACAGGCATCTACTCTGAAACCTTTGACTCCACAGGAGGGTCTTCCATATTATTTTTTTTCATTATCCTTTCCTATCATTTTCTTCCTGTCCCATCCTACCACCCCCAACCCCCCCTCAAATCTCCACATACATAGTTCTGAGTTTTAATTGATTGATTTGTGATTTTTTTGTTTGCTTTTTTCTTGTTGT
The DNA here is from genome assembly GCA_026413545.1 of Cichladusa arquata. Taxonomy (NCBI): domain Eukaryota; kingdom Metazoa; phylum Chordata; class Aves; order Passeriformes; family Muscicapidae; genus Cichladusa; species Cichladusa arquata. The sequence continues at coordinate 26,770,848 of JAOTQP010000870.1, read as the reverse complement.
GCTTTAACCATCTAGTAAAAGTAGACTGAATCTTGCCAGCAAACTTTGTCATGCTGCCTCTTTGGTAGTAAACCTATTTTTGCCAATACCTTTGATGGTAATTCTCTAAGCAGCTTTAAAACACTTATTAATGGGAGGTGTATAAAGGCCTGAGCATTTGCTTGGCCTTGTCTAGACTTGTCAGGTCTTATTGTAGATAATCTTGGTTGAAGTAGAAAATTGGACAATAGTTAGGTGACTAAAATTGCTTTAACTGGCTTTATTTTAGCTTTATGCATCTAGATAATTTTAGCCTGAAGAAATTACACCATATAATACAAGTGTCTAAAGACCAAAGTTTAGAGTTTAACATTTGTTAGACACACTTCCCAGAATAGCCATCACAGTTTCCCTCTAAGCAGATGCCTTCAGAACAACAAATATTTCTCCCCTTCAAAGAAATAACTGGTTTACAGGACAATTTGCTAGGAAAGGTGCACAGCTGAAGCTGCTGTGATGGATGAATCTTGCCAGAGCACATGTGCTTATCAGACATGGTTGGTAATGTTTAAAACTTAAAAAACTGTGGCAGTTGCTGAAATAATACTGCAAACCTGCACCTGCTACATATTGCCAAAGATACCAGTGGGTGGGAACAGTTGGTCTTTTGGATAGGTTTGACTTTTTTTTATCCAGTCCTTCCTCTTCCTCACTTGACCTTTGATTTTTTTTAATATGCTCTTGGAAACAGTGCAAGTATCCAAATATATTGGAATTCTCTGATACTGAAGAAAGAAATAGAAGAAGACAGGGTTCCTGTGGGGAGAAGGGCAGGTGGCAACAACAAGGGTAGAGTTTACTTTAATAGATTTTCCACAGCCATGAAGGATTGAGAGGGAGAGAAAGAAATAATTGCCTTTGCTCTGAGCAGATAGGTTAAATCACATTGCCTTGCTCCAACATTTCTCAGCTAGAAAAACAAAATCCTGGACAGCAGTCATAGTCCTGTAGCACTAACCTTTGCCAAAAAACACACTGAGGGTTATTTGCTGCATGCACAGGAGCACACTGTGCCCAAAGCAAAATAGATGCATCTTCCTGCCCCAGGCACACACAACAACAAATCTCTTCTGGATATCTGAGAGGAAGGACTGATCATATAGAATACCTGAGTCAGATTAAATTTCAGAGAAGGAAGAAGGTTGTAGATATATCCTGAACTATTTCTTATACATTTAAAGAAAGCAGTACAAAAAAATGTACTTATTTTGATCAAGGTTATTTTGGATTTCATTAGATTTCCCTGCTCAGCTCTCCCCCAAGCATTGTATGCCAGAAGTAATCAAGAATTGACACAGATGTGCTGGCATGGAACCTGAGCTAGTAGACCAGAAATCCTCATGCAGACTCCTTTCTCTAACCTTGGACAGCTGTTACCTACATGAGCAATCCTGTAGCACTGCTGCTGCCTGAAAAGTGAACTTGCTCTCTGGCCAGAGAATTTGAGAGCAGCCAGCTTTAGCTCTCATTAATTTTTCGTTCTCAAGAAGTTGATAAGGTATGTAAATAAAACATGTAGTACACATTGTCCACCAAGTACTTGGGTTTTCAGTGTCTGAGGATGTTTCTTTATCTTTCAGCCTTGAGAGAGACAAAAGTACTTAAATCCTTTGTTCCTTTATTTCCAGACTCTGAGGAAGACAGTGGTGTAAAACATACCCCTCATTCAAGAGAGGTTATCTACCTCTCTTTGTAGAACAAGGACACAGAATATTTTGACCCTATCATAATTATTAACAGGGCTCTACAGATGAGCAATATCTTACTAAGTATATCCTAGGACAAGTCTTACAAATCTGCAGGAACCATCTCCTTCAGCAGAAACAACTCACTAATTCTTTCAACTTTAGGGCCATAATTATGGAGGACCCTATATCCCATGATGTATTGATGGAGTCTTGTTTTTTCAAAGAAGTGTTTTAGATTTTTCTTAATTTTAAGAGTTGATGTTAATTAGTAATTGTTGTTAACAACTCACATATGAATCTCCTGCTATTTCCAGCTATGTCTTCCTTTCCAGAAAAAAAAAAATAATAAGGAAGGGAAAAAAGTTTTCAGTAAAAATTTTTAGTATTTACTATGATCCTTTCTATTCATCTTTGTAATGTAATGGATAGTGCAGGAAAAGTGTCACTGAGAGAGAGGTGATTTCTCCAGCTTTAGAAAGCTAAAGTCAGCTCTGTTCCGTTGTGGTGACCAAGTAGCAAAACCCTGTTCGACCTACAGCTAGCTACAACATTGGCGGTTTGAACAATTCTTAACCTTGTCACATGGGAACTTCTGTATGTCAAGCATCTCAGAGGATACCGTTCTATTGAATATATCTCAACCTAACTCTAAATTGTGAGAGCAGCAGCTGAGAATTAAGCCTTTACTCTGGCTAGGTCATCTCTGCACATAAGTAGAAGCTTCAAAAACTTCCCTGAAAGGATAAACTAAGCTGAAATGTATAATGTCAGAAACCTTAACATGAGTCTCAAACCTAAGCTGGTAGTTGGAGTATGGTCTTGAGGATGTCCTCTTTAGATTATTCTTTAAAAATAATGCTTTTTTCATGATGCCTTGCTCCTCTCATCAGTAGACTTTTTTTATGATGCAGAGGCATATCCCAATTAGTTTCAAAAAATCATTCTTGTGTTTTGTTACCTGAAAACAGGGAGGAAAGGATAGGAATCACAGATTTAGGATGGTGAAAGTGGTTATCTATACATAGTCTCAAAGTATAGGCCATTTTTTTAACAAAGTATAGACTACGTTTCCTTTAGTACAGAAAGAAAATATTTCAAAACTACTGAAGCTAGTTTTGAAAATGCAGCTTGGTTATGACAGTAACAGGAAAACTCTTGAACTCTAAAAGTTGTGGGTTCTTTTCTGTTATCCAAAATGCACAGAGGTACCTTGGATATACTTCAAGTTTGATTTGAGTCACGGGTAGCAAAGGCATTCCTTTACTCTCTGGAAAAGAAGCAAATTATGTCTATCTGCCACAAAGAAAAGTTGCAGTGACCTGAGATTTTGGCATTTTCTTTTAGCAGCTGAGTCTCTTCAACTGTTGTTACAATTGTTTCTTATCTCCTTTCCCACATATCAATTATAATAACTTCTTGCACTCCAAAATGTTGTCAAATTGCCTAATACTTTTCTGGGTAGCTGCTCAGTAGGGATATCTGTTTTGAACATCTAAGATACTAAAGTTCTCTGAGTCATTCTCAAAACACAGCAGGAGTTGGTAGCGGTGCTATTGTCCTAAATAAAGATATTGGAATAGAATGCAGTCTCAAATATAAGTGAGTGAACAAAAGAAGATAAGATGAAATTCTCCAGAGAGTCATACTGCCCAGGATGAATTACATTACAAGAATGTTGTGAATGAGAGTATTTCATGGTTATTGCACCAAATTTTAATTCGGCCACCTTAATTATGGGTGTTTGTTTCTGCTATGTAGAAAATCTGTAAAAAGAAATATGAAAACACTAATTTTATTTAAGTGTCATCTTTCTCTTGCTGTGTAGGTGGCAATAAATTAGAACTTATTCTGATGACATTATCAGCCATAAGCATTACAAATTGACACATTTCCAAGTATGCTTAGCATTGTAATGAACTTTGCATACTGCACATTGATATTCAACCACTGTAAAATACTTTCATTACAGGACATTTTTGTGTGCCTTCAGTCATGTACTAATCTAACAAAGAACAATCTGCAGAGTTAAGGATTAGTTTGAAATGTCAGTTACTATTCATAAATATCAATAAAAAGTATTTGTCCTAATAGCATCTGGAAGCAACAAAAAATAAACCAATCTGTGCTTCAGAATGGCATAATGAAACTATTACTTAACACACTGAACACTCCATTTCTGTATATTTGCTCTTTGTCTTTAGAGATGCTCAGTGTACTTCAAGCCCAAACTAGGTTTCTCAAGACTCATAAAAATTGCTCATATATAAAAAACTCATTGTATTATTCCATTAATTGAAATAGTAAAACTTCAAGCTTCCCTCTTACTTCATCTAATAGAGAGTTTTGATTCATGTTTCATGGTAGCATGGTAAATTCAGTTTTTAAAATTTTTATAGTGGAGCAATAAAAGGTTTGAAGCAAATCAGTAATTCCTTTGCTCAGTCTCAATGTTCGATTTTATTCTACAGCCAGGTGTCTTAAAGTGGTTTAGTAACAAACTGATCTTGCATGGAGTGTATAACATAAACCCAAAACTTCTTGAAACAATGGGAGGATGACTATGTCTAAATTTGACACCTACCAAAGTAAATACCTGTTTCTAACTTGAGAGCCATGCTTATTTATTTTCTTATTTCCGTATTAGCTCATAATCCATAATAAACTAGAGTTTTAAGCAAAAAAAGGTAAGAGCAACCATTGTATTTCTCTCCTCTTGAGAAAACTAGTAACTGACAAGTATAATCAAATTCTCTAAAATAGAAGAGATTTTGCCTTTAAAAAATGTTTTAATTACACTTACACACAAATACTGGTTTCACAATGGTTTCTAGAAGGCTGGGCCAAGAATATAGATAATGAAATTATTATACTAGTTTAGTGTACACTTTGAAACTGAACAAGATGGTGTGAAACAGAAGACTGTCTTGTAATTAATCTGTGCAAAGAGCCAAAGAACCTCTGGAGGGATGGACATGAAAGTGGGAACTGGGACAGTCACTCAGCTGGTAGGCCAGAAAGAAATGTGTTTGGAGGGGGGGTGCAGAGGACAAAAAAAAAAGGAATGGGCTCACCACTATATCTTCTTTAAATCTTTTTTCTTTTACTGTCAACAGTCTGTTTCAAAGAACCTTCTTTTCAAATGTTGCTGCTTCAAAGAGAGTTAACAGCTATTGTTGTTACCTGTTTCTGTATTTCAGACATCAAAAATCCCTGCAGTAGGTCAGAAGCAGGGAGAATTTTTAGCTATAAAAAGAAATCCTCATATGGGTCTAACTCTTGTAGCACCAAAATGTATAAATAGAACAAGAAGCAGAGCTCCTGACTCACAGTAGCCTCTCTTCTCCACAGATACACATAGGTTTTCTTGCTTGTCTAGCCCCAGTAGTCTTTTACATGCTCCTCTCTCAGACATGCAGTAGAATGTACTATGTTAACTTTGTGTTGAAAATATTCATCTGACTTCATACATGTTTGAAATCCCACAGGATAAAGGAGGCCAAGAGCTGAAGTCTGCTTGGATGCCAAACTCCTTCACAAATAACAGACAATACCATTTCCTTCCTTACTATTTTAACACCAAAGGGTTGGTGATGATAAAGTCTATCCAAGAATATTAGTCATTCCCTGGATTTAGGACACAATGTAGAGGAACTTCAATAGGCTGATAGACCTCCTTCACATTCCTGCTGCAGGCAAGGAGAGAATGGGAAGTTAAGCCAGAAAACCATACTAAGCCTTTTTCTTTAATTAGGTTTGTTTGAAATGTTTAATTACCTTTTTTGATCATGGGAGCTTTAGCATTCATTTTCTGAGATGCTTAGTTCTCGATCTGTTGTAAAAGAAGTCAATCATTTATTTGTGAATCTATACTCCTGTGTAATATCCCTGCTGGGTTCCTAAGAGGGAGGTGTTACAGTGCCTTACTTACTAGTGTGAAGTGTCCAGCAAGGCAATAAATAGATCACCTTTGAAAAATATAAGAATTAAACAACTTTGCATGATAAAAATGGAACAGAAAGCTACCACTATAATTTTTCACTTCAGAAAGACAACATATGGAAATAAAATAGTTGCAATGAAAGTCAGAAAGAAACTGAAGTGAGTCAATGTCTAAATTCTCTCAGATAGACAGTATAGAAGAAAAAAAACCTTATGTGAGTCAAACTCTATGAATACTGATTTAAAAGGCTGAAAGGTGCTAGTAAACAGCTAAATGTAGGGGATCGTTAGAAATAAAAAAACCACAAATAACGCCCAAAACCAATGATAATGAAAAATGTACACAAAACCCCCTCAGACAACCAAAGAAAACCTCCCAGCAGTAATTCAAAAGATAGAGTGTGGGTCTGAATGAAAAAAGTAGGAGAAAGGAGAATATATGATGGAGAGCTAAATGCTGCCATTTTGAAGAAGTGTTTAGGAGTGACTTACTAACATCATTAAAACTTCTAATAGAGGATTCTTAAGCACAGGAAGTCAGGAAGACAGGCAAAGATTCAATGAGGTTCAAAAGATGATACAAGTGCTAAAGAAACACTTAAGGAAGAAATGTGTGTAACAGAAAAGCTAAAAGTGTTGTTTATTTGTTCTCCTATTGTGTCTCCATAGAGGTTTTCTACTTTTTTAATCAGGGAACACTTTAGGAACTCTCTCAAATTAAAGTGTAAGCAGATAACTATTAAGATAAATCAATAAAAAATTAATAAGACATTGACATGAAGAGATGACATTCAGCCACGAACACTAAAGGTAATCAAATATGAAATCACTAACTTCCCGTTAAAAACAGAATGATGGAAAGGATCAAATAGGACATCAATTTTAAAAGATTCCAGGAGAGAACAAGGAAAACGTACTGACAAATCTGATTTAACTTCAGGCAAACTGTAAAGATTGGAACTCTACTACTGGCAGCGGGGAAAAAAAGAAGAGAGAGGAGAAGAGAGAGACAGAGAGAGAAATGGAAAAGGGAAAAGAATCAATGGAGATTCTATAGAGAACATACTTTCCATCTAAAATCAATACAATACTCTAAAAAAGTCAGTGGCTACTTTGGGAACATTCCTAGGCTGTTGAGCTTGATTCTATTGACCAATAAACTGTTATAATACTCTATGGAAGGCTAATTACTCATTTCAACTGTCACTGTCCTGTTTACAATTTAAAAGCTAACACAATCCCCAAAGAGCATTCTCAACACGGAGCCAGAAGTTTTGGAGAACACGAAACAAAAACTATGCCCTTTTCTGAGCTAAAGGATCAGAGAGTAGTTGTAAGCACATTAAATATGTTGGTATTAATACATCTGTAAACTTTGAGAATAATGAAGATCTAATTGTCAGAATGTGCATATGTTTACAGGGGTTTAATCAGGTTTACCTGATTAAAGTATCAAGGTGCCCTACAGAAATGGTACCATATCCAAAAATGAAAATCTGTACCCGGAGAGAGTAGAAAGGAGGGGAGAAGGGCATTAGTGCTAACTCTACACACATAATAAAACAATTTCATTTTGCTGCAACAGATGTAGAAATATTTGATGTTATTTGGTGTAGTTTAAGAGGGGTAAAAGATTTCTGAGAGCAGCCAAGAAGGCAGAAAAACTGTTTGGTGTTACTGTAAATCAATGACTGATAGAATTATTTGGGTTGGAAAAGACCTTTTTCTCCAAAGTAACCTCAAGTGATTGATTCATGTAAGAATTTTATTAGGCCCTCGCATCTTTAACATTCACTTACAGAGTTCACAGAAATGAAAATTATATTTGCTGTTTTTGGTGTAACATGTTCAATAAACAATAATGAGGTAATGCCACTTTGGCTTCGAGCAGACAGTTACATACACACTATTAAAGCCTAAAAAGAATAGAAACTGAAAAAGACTATTAGGTATCAATACCTGAAGTACAGCTGAAACGTGTAACATGAAATCGAGCTAAAATTGAGGAGGAACAAGAGTGATGTACAAAACAGCATTAGAAAATTTCAAATTTAATATTAAGTCTTGTGAATATATGGAAAAGTAAAAACTTATAATAAACAAGTTTAAAATTCTATTAAATAATTAGTAAATATTTAGTATTCTATAAATAAAAATCAAAGTTAAAATGCAACTTATATCTAATTCAAAAACTATAGTAAAAATGTGAATAAAATAGTTCATAATCTGAAGGCAAGAATACAACTCCTACATTCCCATGACCATTACACAATTAGCAAAGACCTTGCTGGACCAAAAATGGACCTCTGCTCCCTCTGGTATTTTTCTTCAAAATGCTTCCTCTGGTACTTTTCTTCAAAACATACTTGCATGCCAGGAGTAGAAGCATGAGGGAAAAGTCATGCTAAGTAAATTCTACTTTCTAGTTTTTGTCAGCCACCACTGTAGGGATTGCTTTGAGGTCATACCTGGACAAAAACCCCTTCAACTATACATTGATGATTAAAAATTTGTTCTAGCTTTCTTTTTCTGTGTGAAGAAATTCCACAGTCAAATTCTGAGTCCCGAGAAAGCAATTATTTTTCTGCAATTTAAACTTTTTTGCACAGGGAACTGCTTGAGTCCCCATTCCTGGAGGTATTTAATAAATGTGTAAATGCACTACTTATGTACATGATTTAGTGGTAGACATGGCAGTATTAGGTAGCAGTTGAACTCAATAATCTTCAATGTCTTTCCCAACTGAAAAGATTCTAGGATTCTATAATCAATTCTCTGTGACAATAGCAGTCATACAAAATGCACCTATTTTGGTTTCAAAACTTACATATCTTGTACTGACTGGATTAAAAGCACAGATACTAGATAATTGCTTAGTTTGCTGCTTCATAAAATAAGAGATCTAGCATCTGATCCATGCAGCGAATTATATTCCCTTATTTTCTTGGTCTATCAGCCACTTTTTTGTAGGAAAACAGGAATGTTTTAATCTTTTTATCATTTTTGTCACCAGTCAGTTGATAACTGAACTGTCACAAGCAGTCAATGCTGGAGTTTAATTAACTCCAAGATAAAAAAAATAATTTGCAACACTCACAAAATACCACAAAATACTCACAAAATACCACAAAAGTGGTATTTTTTCCTATTTTTAATAACTTTTTTGAATCCAAAGGCAATTTCTTTTACTTCCTTCCTTGTGTTTTCATTTTACTGCAACAATTATTTTTTTAATTCACAACCACATCTTAAACTGACCAGAGTGTGATGAATCTGTAATCCAGTTCAACTGTGTCTACCTCAGAGATATTTTATTAACAGTATAATTGTATTTTTTTTTTTTTTTAGTTATGGTGGCACTCTCTTCAGCACATAATTCTCCTTCACTTCATCCTCCTGCAAGCTTCTTCTGACTTCTTTTATCCAGTAGAGCACTTAAATAAAGGAAGTGGTTTCCAAAAATCACAGGCAGAAGTGAGAAAAATGGAAAGGACAAGGACATAATGGTACTATCTCCCAGCCATGAAAGACAATTGAAGACTTGTTCAAGGACGTACTTCACATCATTACCCTCATCTTACCATAACCATCTGTCACATGTTCCTCAAGAACTAGCTTTAAAATATTCATATATTAACAATTCAACGTAGTCTTTAATGATATGCATTGAAATTGCCTAAACCATTTTCATAGCTAAGAAACTTTGGGCTGATATCCTCTCTACTACTAATGAGTGCCTCCCAAAGACATTGCACAAAGAGCATGTTTGGCCCATTCTGGTTTTCTTCTCCTAGAGATAACATCTATAATGTTTCTGAGACGTCAAACTGAGCGAAACTATGGCACCTACAAACTGCCTTGCAACAACTCTTATAATGAGAGCAGGAGCATATTTTGCAGTAATAAAAAATGACAGACCAATTACAGTGTGCTTTAACTTTTATAGGTAAATTACACAACAGATTTTATTAGTTCTAAAGTAATGATTGTTATCAACCTGTCCTTTTATTGTGTCATGTCTGTTAAAGTGGAATTGTTCAGTTGATTAACACCTCCCAACTTTCATAGACAACTATAATATAAAACATAACAGCAGTAACGGCAATTGTACTATAAATGTAGATCTAATATTAGTACAAGATGTCATTACTTATAGAGTTTTTCAATATTAAAGAGACTAAGTCCATGGTATAACAAATTAGTAGAGCAAGCTGGCTTTTTTTTTATTGTTGGTATAATAATAAATTAGGCTTAAAAATATTTCATAAGTCACAAAGTCCAACGTCTGCCAATGAAAGATTGTTCTCCACAGTATTTTTTTTCTGTGCAACTTAAATTATGAAATTTCTTGAAATATTGCTTTCATTCCCACAGAAACAATTTTAAAACACACATGACTGATCAAATAGCAGGGTATATTCCCTAATCTAGTGTAGTTCAGCTGGTAATAAGAGAATGCACATTCTCCATTGAGGCTTCATTTGGCTCAGTTCAAATAGTCCACTGTTAAGTATCTGAATAGTAGTGTCACAGAATCGTTGAGATTGCAATGGGCCTCTGGACACCATGGAGTCCAAGACCCTTGCACAGAGCACTATCAACTACACCAGGGTGCCCAGCTCTCTGTCCTCTCAGGTTTTGAATATCTTGAGGGATGCAAACTACACAGCCTCTCTGGACAACCTCTTCCAGCTTTGGACTTGTTTATTCTTATGATAAGATGAAATTTTACTGCTTTTCAATTTCTATTGCTTGCCTTTTGTACTGCCAATGGGCACCACTGAGAAGGATCTGGCTCCCACTTCTTCATTCACTTATGTCAAATATTTATAAACATTGGCAAGACCTGCAAACCTTCTTCTGCAAAGTGAACTATCCTACATGTCTCAGCTCCTCTTGCATGAAAGGTGCTCCAGTCCCATAAACATCTTTGTGGTCCTGCACTAGACTGTCTCCAGTATGAACATGACTGTTCTGCCAGAGAGCCCAAAACTGGCCATGCTCAATAGTGCTGAGCAGAGAAGGATCTCCTCTCTCTATCTGCTAGAAATGCTGTTCCTGCTTAAGATGCTGTAGCTCTTTTTTGCCTCTCATGGGACACTTGTGATTCATTTTCAAGTCGCTGTTCACCAGGAACACTAGATTCTTTTTTGCAAAGCTGCTTTGCAGATCAGTCTCCAGGGTTTACTGGTGTGTGGATTTATTCCTCTTCAGGTACAGGACTTAGAACTTTTATTTTGTCAACTTCATGGGGTTTGTCTTGGTCCCTTTCTTCAGCTTGTTAAGATTCCTCTGAGTGGCAGTTCAACTGTTTAGTATCTAAGCCTCTCCTTGACATTTTATTTTCATCTATAAACTGGCTGAAGGTGAATATTAAAAGCAGACTTTCTAATATGTGAAACACTTCGTGATTTAGCAGGGACCTGCTGAAAATTTGCACTTGTCTTAATTTAAGTGTTAGTAATGTAGGCATGATTTAAGGAAGTCCATTTCTTTGGGCTTAGATTCTTGGATAATTATAAACCAAATGATCTACCACTTACCAAGGATATGGACCTACCTTTAGGATCCTACAAACAAAATTACATGTGCCCAGACAAATTTCTCTCTTGGGTCCTAAAAGTAGGATTCAGTTTCCTGAAAAAATATTCATCTCCCATTTTCAGCCATCCAGTTGTACAAGTTGCTCTCTTAGGCAAATACTCTACATAGTGTCAGTGACAAGGGATCAACATAGTTTTAGAAAGGCAAACAGAAACCAAATGGGACAGTTTCACATGTCTAAATTGGCACTAGACAGGCAAATAAATTCTATTTTAAGAATCCAGAGTATCTCAGACCACATGGTAGGTTAGCTGGTATTTTCTCAAATCAGTATTGAACTAGGCTCTTAAGCTCTGCTTACCTGATTTGTTGAATGACAGTCTTGTATTTTGGAATGGAATCTAAAGCCCCTACATTTCCTGGAGGAAAGATAAAATATGTTTAAGGATCTCAACATAGTGTTCTACGAATGATTTCAAAAGATATAACCTTCACCTTGCTAAAAGGATTCTGATTTCTAACCTCTTACTTGTCTTTAAGTAAGATGGGGTAGACAGAAGCCAGTTAAGTTCTTCACTCATTTTTTTTTTAATTTGTCTCTTACTCAGTGAATTCCAAATCCTGTTTTGGGATCCTGATGTCAGAGGAAAGTGATAAAATTGGAAGTTTGGAAATCAATTTTTATTTGCATGGTTGTACACAACACGAACTTCTGGGAAGATAAACATGTGAACTGAACTTTTTTTATGGTAAAAAGAGCATTAAAGCCAAGTCTGCCTCACTCTCTGGATGTATATGTAATCAGTAATGAAGGGATGAGAGATTTCTAAAGGAGAGTGAGAGATCTTTTCTTTCAGTGGTAGATTATTCTTGACTGGACATCAGGTGCCCACCAAGTGCCTCTCTCACTCCCATCAAAAAGACAGAGGGAGAAAATACAGTGAAAAGCTAGTGAGTTGACATATCCATTACTGACTCAGGCAAAACAAATTTGACTTGGGAAGATTAATTCAATTTATTGACAATTATTGCTAAGCAGGGTAGGATAAAAAATAATATTCAAACTAAAAACTTCTTTCCCCCTTCTTTCCCCCACCCCCCCTTTCTTCCTGGGCTCAACTCCATTCTTAACTCTTCTACCTCCTCTGCCTGAGCAGCACAGAGGGACAAAGAAAGGGGATTGCCATCAGTTCATAACTCTTGGTCTCTTTGCTCCTTCCTCACCATGCCATTCCCTGGATCTCTCTCATGGGAGTCCATGAACTGCTCCAACATTAACCTTTCATGAACATCTCTAGTGTGGGTCCCTTCTACAAAGCACAGGAACAGACTGCTCAAGTGTGAGTGGTATCTCAAGTCCAGAAAAGCTGCTTCAGTGCAGGCTCCTCTCTCCATGGGACCACAGGTCCTGCCAGGAGCCTGCTCCAGGGCAAGTTTTGCTTGGGTCACAATCTCCTTCAAGCACCCACCTTCAGGCTCTGATGTGATGTCCTCCATGGGCTGCAGTGTGGACCTCCATGGACAGCAGGACAGCCTGCCTCACCACAGCCTTCACCATCAGCTGCAGAGGAGCCTCTGCTTTAGTGCATGGAGCACCTTGTTCCCGCCCTTCTTCACTGACCTTGGTAACTGCAGAACTGTTTCTCTCATATAATCTCACTCTCTCCCAGCTGCTGCCCAGTGTAACTTACCCCAAGTTATCAGAGGGGCACTACCACCATTGCTGATAGGCTCAGTTTTGACCAGTGACAGGTTCATCTTGGAGACTACTGGAACTGGCTTCTCACAGCAAAGGGACAGTTTCTGGTGTCTTGTCACAAAAGCCACCCATGCAACCTGTTCTGCTACCAAGACCTTGTCATGCAAATGCAATATGCTCTATTTGCTTAAATCCCTATGTAGAATTAGGAGTCTGCTCTATATTAAGGATCTTCAACATCCCAATTAAGAAAATAATAATTTTCATAGTACGGCTCATGTACTTATCCTAACCTACATCTTCCTCTAATGTCCTTCTAGGAGGAAAAATTCAGCTTTTGACATAATGTAGGCCACAAATGTATCTGATTTTACCAAAGTAATAGAATTCTGTTAGCACTGGAGAAGAAATTATTCAGGTGAAATGAATCCCATGATAAAAGCTTGGCTATTGTTCATAAAGGAGTATTTGCCCCTGGGGCAAATGATCTATTGATTGTCACACAGAAACAAGCTACATATGAAGACAAATGGGCCATAGCATTCTATTCTTGCACAGGCTACCTCATCTCCTCAGTTCATACAGAACCTCTTTATCCTCATACCTTGCAGGCCACAGGATGTGATCTGTCATATTTATTATACACCTCAACAATAAAAATGTTTGTTATTAAAACAAACTGTAAAGCAGTGGTATGAAGCCCAGAGAGAGTGCAAACACATTTTATGGTGTGACTTTGAACTCATTTGCTGTGAATTAATCAAGTTGAAGTAACATTTGAATACTGCTCAAGCCAGTAACATGAAAATGCATCTTATTTTCATTCCAGTTGTAATAGCTTAATCGTAATTCTGTTAACCTTACCGTAATCCAGGGTAACTAAATTAAAAGTTCATCTGCATGCATAATTCATTTTACATTTGATACTGGTCCTGTCACATTATATATTAATGACATAGAAAGCTAAGGAGTGGCTTAAGGACTTTGCCTACTGTATCAATTTCTTTTAGAGCAAAATAATCTCTTTATTAATACTATATGTGTATCAAGGCTACAGATATAATTTTGTTTGAAAGTCGATCCTGGTTGTCTCCAAACCTTGAGGGAAACCATGTTTGAGTGTTAACTACAGGTAAAGTGTCAGAACATATGCAAATGAAAGTGCAGCTGCAAACATGTCTAGTTAAAATGTCTGAACATCTAATGTGTTTATGCTTATGTGATGCATGTCTTCTAGCTATACACCTTAGTAGAATATTTCTGAATTTTACTTGCATGAGACCAATTGAGGAAATAAATTGTTGTCCTTGAGTTCAAAGAAAATAGGATTTTAAATCTGAATATCTGTGTAGAGATTCTGGCAGTATAAAACAATGGGAATAGAACACCTTTTGCCAGAGAAAGGGACATGAGATTCTCAGGTCATTAACTGGTGTCTGGGTTCAGAGAAAAACAAGACAGGAAAATGACCAGAACAGATCCAGCTAATACCAGTTGTGAAGATATGATTTCAGTGATGTGATGATGACAAAAAAATTACCCACAAGTAAACTAAATAGTATTGGTTGCTTCTTGGACACAGACATTACTTGTAAAGAAGTCAGATCTGATTAGTGAGGCCAACAAAGAGACAATTAAATGAGCCAGAGGCTTGGCTGGTCATTTACAATCAGGACACCTTCAACAGTATTAAAACTCACCCAAATAAAAACCCTCATAAAATCAGAAGCCAAAATACACAACCAAAATAGGAATAAAGCAAGAAATTTGATCATTTGCCTTACAACTGATGACGAAACAATTAAATGTACTTGGAAAATTTGCTCAGGATGTAAACTGAGGTAGAAGAGGAAGAATAAGATGCAATGTTCATATTTACAGCCATTTAGAGCTAAAAAAATCACTGCTTCTCCTTTGTGGGCTGAAAAATGCTTCTCAAACTTGGATCAGAGAGTGACAAGTTTTGCTTTAAAGATTCCAAGCAATACTGAAGATACAATCTTCACTGAAAAGCTGTATCATTGCTATTAGGAATTTTTTACTTATTTAGAGTTGAATATTCTAAAATCCTTTTCCAACTATTGACTTTCTATTCCTTTCTTAGTAATGTTGGAAACCTTTCTCCTTCTATATAAACATTCGCTCCATATTTAAGCACACACACTCTGATCCAGTTAACTTCTTCAATCTCTTTTCTCATAGATCGCTGTATTAGTTTACTAAGCTATACAGCCAAAGTCTTTCTCACAGCTCGCTGGATCATTTTAGAACTAATTTGAATTTTTACTAATGATTTGTTGAATGGTGGATATAATAGGAATAAATGGCATTCCACCGCAAGACTTACTTACTAAAACCATGGAGCAAAATAATTCAACTTTTGTAGGATTTTCTGTGGTAAATTTCACCAAGAATTACACTAAGAGTTCTTGAAACAATCATGTAGCATAATCATAAAATACTTCAACTCACTCCTTTTCAAGGTTAAACATTCAGTTCTGTAAATATAGATTCTTTAATATGCTACCAGATAAAAGCAACAGGGCACTTTCTACCAGAAATAAAGTAACCATGTCTTCAAGAACTTCAATCACTTTTGTAGCTGTGGTGAATCTCATTATCCATTGAACCTGCAATCTGTTATCTGTACATTTACCAACAATGATTTCAGTGGCATTGCCCAGGTTATTTATAAAAGGGATTTATGGAATATAGTAGAGGACACTTAACTAGAAGTACTTATGAAGAGCTCCCTTGCAACACTTAAAGCCTTGGATACTCCAGTAAGTAATTTTAAAGATATATTATTTATACCTTCTTAATTTCAAATATTGTGAGTTTAAATCAAGTGACATTTTGTGTTAGGTCAGATACTCTAGAGATGGTAAAATATTATTTACCACAATAATAGCATTTAGTAACAGTGAAACAAAAAATAAAGCAGGTTGTTATTGTCTCATACTGCAAACTAATCACAGAAAATTCTCATTGGTGGTGACTGGTGCTCCAAAAGAATATGGTTTCTTCTTCTTATGGTTATAAATTATTGGGTTTGAGGTATTTTTTTTTTTTTTTTTTAAAAAGCATAACTTCTGAGTTATGCTTTATTTGAATCCAGAACCCTCTTCTACCATGATGCTTATCACAGGGTAGGACAAAGGAGGTGATCGCTTCACGAATTCTCTTTTTGAATCAGCTGTTGCCTTTAGCGGCATAACTACATAGATTGTACTTCCAGCTCAATTATTTTTTTTTTTTTGTTTGTTTGAAGCTCACGTGCATTTCTGACCTCATCTAATTCCAGAGGAAACTATGTACTCTAATGCCATTGCTTTTCTGCAGTGTAAGAAGATATAGAGGGAGACGGCAAGAAAAGAAACTACAAGGGTATCACTTCAGGACACAGAGAGGCAAAACCAGAAGTGGAATGCCCAACTGCTGCAGGTTCCTTGCTCTGGTAAATTCACATCTGAGCCAGAAATAAAAGGATGTTGCTACACTTTAGTGAACTGTATGAGCTGCAGTAGTCATCCATGACTGCCCCATCTTACCCCACACATGAAATAAAATGCGTGAACTTAGAGTACCCTCACCATGGTTCACCAGTAAAAGGTTGACATTAACTTATGCACTATGCTTTATCAGGCCAGAAATACATGCATCATCAATGGGTTGAGAATAACTGTCTCTGAATCACAGCACCATGCTTTTAAGAAATATAACATTTTTAAATTTTATGGAATAATTGCATTACTTCAGACTCATCTGTTCTGTGGACACCTCCATGCTCTACATAATGTGGAGACTTCAGATTCCCTGTAAATAGGAGGTACACATTTTGCATCCATTGTATCTTTTATCTGCAGTATAAACTAAGACTGCCTAAAGTCCCTGTAGCCCTTATGACAGCAAACATTTTGAGTCCTTTTGGGAAGAACCTGAGGGCATCTTCAAGGAATAATCCCCAGACTATTTTCTTTTTTCCCCTACTTGATGTCAATGAAATGGCAAATAGAATAGCTAAAGGATACATACAAATACTGTTGCTGATGGATTGGGTACATCACCAATTCCCAGTGCCATCCAGGAGTATCAGCAGGTTTGCCCCAAAGCTTGCCTTTGGGACGACTGAACAAGCAATCAAGGTAGATGGCAAGCTCTTCTGGCCTTGAGGCTACCCTGAGGGTTGCTCTACATAGTAACATAGACCCAGCATCTGGGACTCTGCAGGCGATCAGTGAAGCAGCCTGTGCTTTCAGAGCTGATGCTTCAGGCTCTTGGCACACCACTTATGTCTTGCTAAACAGTTCACGCTTTCAAAGTACTCAGAAACTGATGGCAATAAGCCTGTTCAGCTATGAGATGTGAATATATTGGGCACAAGTGAGATAGCATTGACTATTTTAAAGTGGAAAAAATTAACAGATATAGAGAAAAATATTGGATGACTTTGACACAGAGTATAAAACTGAATGAGAAAGGGCCTGATCCTGTACTGGTGCTATGTATGACTAGTATTGTCTTTGATTTTGACTTGTCAATTTCTTGCATTGTTTTACTTCTTAACCATTAGAAAATGATCTCCTGTTTATTCAAGTTCCTAAATAGCAAACTAGCATCTCAATACTTTTCCTACATATACGACTTTAGGAAGATGTGGAATTGAAAAAAATAATTATAATTTTGCCCCAGTAGATATGACTGTTCAGCAGAATCTCCTCTAGCTGGTCTTATTTGCATGCAATATATGTAGAAGATAAGTATGCAATGAATTTAATGGCTTTTTTCTTACTTGATATACCAATTTATGGACTTATAAACACAACATGATTTGTTGAATAGTGCTGGAGAACAAGTTTATCAACTCATTAAAAACTTGACAGTATAAACTGCAATTAACAAAAGGGAATGCAGTGTGTTGCAGACTTTGCCATTCAGCTAAAGGTTTCTACCTATTTGCAATAATTTGAAATGCCAGATTGTAAGAGTTTAATTAGTTTAATTGTAGTTCTTGGTGTTCCAGATGAGTTCATACTTGGACAGTATTCTAAATATTTAAAATTCTCTTGGAGAATTGGATGGCATCAAATTGCTGCTGGAAAGCAAGAAGCAGTAATAATGCTATGCAGTGGCATGTGATGGGGGATTTAAACAATCAAAGAAAAGTAACACCCACACATTTTAGATTAAAATTCACTTTCAGCAAATCTCAAAGCAGGGTCTCTTAAATAGCGTTTCCAATTAATCCATTATGAATAGTCTTAGAGGGGTATTAGGCTAAATTGTTTCCCATATAATTATGGGAATTAAGAATGGATTGAAAGAAGCCCTGAGGAAAGAGGCTTGGGGGTGTTGGTTGACAAGAAGCTCAACATGATCCAGCAATGTGCACTCACAGCCCAGAAAGCCAAATGTGTCCTCAGCCATATCAAAAGAACTGTGACCAGCAAGTTGAGGGATGTGATTCTGCCCCTCTGCTCTGCTCTGGAAAGACCCCATGTGAAGTGCTGCATCTAGCTCTGGGGCCTCCAACATGAGAAGGACAAGAACCTACTGGAGTCAGTCCAGAGAGCCACCAAGATGGTCAGAGGGCTGGACCACCTCTCCTACGAAATCAGGCTGAGAGACAGGATATTCAGTCTGGAGGAGAGAAGGCTCTTAGAGCAGCCTTCCCATACCTGAAGGAGGTCTATGAGAAAGCTGGAGAGGGACTTTTTATAAGGGCATGTATTAATAGGATAAGGGGGCATGGCTTCAAACTGAGAGAGGGTTAAGGAAGAAATTCTTGACAGTGAGGGTGGTGAGTCACTGAAACAAGTTTCCCAGAGAACCGCTGGATGCTCCATCCCTAGAAGTGTTCAAGACCAGTTTGGATGGGGCTCTGAGCAACCTGATCTAGTGGAAGGTGTCTCTGCCCATGACAGGTGGGTAGGAGCTAGCTGATCTTTTAAACCAAACCACCCTATGATTGTATGATAATTACCCTGTTTAAGCAAGATCATTGCTTAAAATCCTAGGCAAGTATGCAGTATTTTAAATATAAAATGTCTTTGGTATCACTTTTAAAGTTTATGGCTACATGAACCAAAGAGGTTAAATTCCCAGCGTCTATAAGTTCATACATACATAAATGTATGCATAGCAGCTAGCATAAGACCACAGCTTTTAAATAAAGAACTTAACAGAAATGAACACTAATTTCCCTTTGTATTTGTAAAAAAAGACAGTATTTTTTTAAAAGATATTTCCACACAAATATGTTTGCTCAATTATAGGACTACTGAAATACAAATTATGACAATGAAGATATAAATTGGGATTTCATTTGGTGAGCAACTTCAAATATCAAATGCATTCAAACAGTAATATTATCTGTGAGGAGATCATGGCAAGCAATATATTGTCAGTTTGATCATTATATTTAACTGCAATTATTAAACCTTTACCTCCAGTACAAAAAACAATGGTAATCCTACAGAAAAATAAGGACATGTTTCCTTTTCCTAGGGGCATTTTTTTCAATTTAAGAGAAAGTTGATTTTTTTTGGTACTGCAATACTTAGAATTTTCTATTGCTATCAACAGTTAAGGTGATATTGCCTACAGTTCAAGTAAGTCTCGTCTTTGTTTCAAGAAAAGTGCTTGGAGTTACATGTCAGATTTTTAATTTAATATGAAATACGAACTTCATAAGATTCATCTTGTCTCACTGCAATAAAGCTGCTATAAATTAGTGTGTTTCTAACTCTATGAATGCTTTTCATTTTTAAATATCTTTGACTTGTGTCAAGATCTTTCCTCAAAAGGTTAGTATCTGTCTTTTTGTAACAAAGTATCAAAAAGAGAAACAAAAGGAAATCGGAAAAAAACAGGGTACATTTTTGAATTAAGAGGTAGATCTTTATCATTTCTGTAAATTGAGATAGAAGTGGTGAGTGGGTAGAAGAAACTTGTATGGACTTTTCAGTGCAGTTTGACAGGAAATTAAGCACCTTTATATCTGCTCATCTATCAAGCATTCACCTTTATCTCTTGACATGTCCTTAGTAAATGGTGACATTTGGAAACAGTTCAATTAAAGTCACTGTGTTCTGGGTAATGCTGCAAACACTGTGTGTGAAATAAATAACTTGTAAATTGCATTGCATGAATATCACTACTGAAACAGCAAGTAGTATCATAACAATGGGTATGTATAACAAAGCTGAATGAATACTGTCACTTATTTTATGATAACTCTATGGTCAAAGGCAATTGTTCAAGATTCATAAAACTTATGTCTATGTTAGAAAGAGGACTGGAAAGACTAAGCTTTCTGTTAGCTGAAATGCACTGAGATGTAAAAGAAAAAAAAAATTAATGAATTCCCTTCCCAAAGCCTAATCTTATAGTTAAATGCAGAGTTTTCATTTCTTCATTTTAGTGTTAATTTTTTGAAGGCAAATTCTAAACTAGAGTAAAATGTGTCACTCTCTTTTCCACCTTTTTTCTGCAGCTGAGTTGTGAAATATATTTAGAGCCATGCTGAGGGAGAAGGGAATCTTTAAATACTAGCAATTGTACAAACATTCTACTCCTCCAACAGATTTGCTTTTCTGTGATATAGGCAAGGTCATCTCACCTGTTACTCTCAATGAAAACACATGAAAGCATTATAGACAGTAGTCTGACTAAGAGAATAAACTGGAAACTAAAACATGGGGTACTTCAAACTAAAAATCCCAGAGAACAGAGATGTAGAATTTCTAGATAGGGGTATTTTAGGTTTTAGTTCTTCATAAAAGACTTAGAAACCCTTCCCAGGGGCTGGGCTGGGAGATGGTGGTGGTGAAGTGGATGGGACTGTACGGAAGAAAAAAAAGATTTTTGAGATATTAAAATGTGGGAAGTGAAATTTCCAACTGGCTTACACATTAAGAGTGTGCGCAAATGCAAAAACAAGACCTTTTTTTGCCTTTTAAGGTTCTTCCTTTGGCATATATCAAGATATTTTAGTAAAAGAGGATTCTATTTCATAGGATTGTTGGTATATTTATTACAGAATCCTTACAACTTCTCAGACATACTCAATTCTAGAAGAAGCTTCTATCCAGGTCAAGAATACTATATTAACTGAGATTTTGAACCAAGCTATGCAGAAAACAGTATTGAAGAGGTATTTCTCATCACAGTCTGCAAAGTTGCTTTGAAAAAAAAGTTTTCAATGAGTTCCTATTTTACAAGTATCATCGCTGTTTTATTGTCATGTACAGTCAACTGCTCTCCATTTATGCAGAAGATATAAATTTAGGTTGTTAAAAATAAATGTTATATTGAATATTGGTATATCATGTATGTATGGTTGGCCTTTTGGTGATCCAGTCTTCCATAACTTGCTATAAATGTGCACTGTAACAGTACAGGCATACCAGGTGCCATACATAAGACTCAAGACACTGGCTTATGACTCACACAGCCTTTCACACACATTAATGCAATTGTGCAGCAGTCCTACTCTTTCTTTCCTGATGGGAATTTGATCAAGCTGACAGTGATGGTCACTATGTCAGAGTGAAGAGCAGGCACTGGTGTATATATCTACCAGCATAAAACATCTACCAGAGCCTCAGGGTGGTCATGTCCTTCTTATTGGCAGTCATTCCAGCATAAGCAATCAGTTTTGCTGAGTTGTTGCACACTTTGAAATGTCTGATGGACCAAATCCCTATTACCAGCCAAGAGTCAAAAGAGGAATAGGAGCAGCTGATGTGGTACAAAGATCAACACAAATGTAATGTTAAATCTTGTGAGCTCTAATGTGAGCACATTGGCATAGGTTCATGCTAACTGTGCAGATGTTGAGATGCTGAATGCAGATTACACACTGAAGTATCATTTGTTGTACAGTGGTATAACATTTTAACAGTAGGAAAAAATATCAGTAGAAAGCAGGCACTTTCATTGTTTCAATTTCCTCAATGAATTTGTATTATTATTCATAACTTTATGCAAATATACTACAAATTATGTAAGTCCAATGTGCATTAGAACTAATATTTATACCAATAAGTAAAATACCTCTGGCCTATGAAACATAAGACTCATACCCAATTAGTATGAACAAATGAAAACTACAGATCTCTGAAGAACGCAAATAACCAGATATGTAGACCAAGATTCAGTAAAGAAGACAAACCTCTGCAAAAGAGTGAGTTTGCATTGCACCTTCTCAACTATAAAAAAAAGGGGTGCCCAGTGACTGGGACTGACTACTTTACTTTGGCAACTAAGTTTGTTGAATGCTGAGTGTAATGTATTACACTTAACTTTTTTTTTATATATTTTCTAAGTTTTTGTAACAGATTAAGAGAAAAGTCCACATTAGTTCCATTTGTCCAGCTTTTGCTCTCATAGGGTGATGATGCTCATTTTAGCATTTCTAATGAATACAGTAAATCACAAAAAATACTAATCAGAAAAAGGACAATCTGAATCTTTATGGTTTTGTGTGTTTTTCCAGTAAGGGTTTCTTATTAAACTGGTCTTGCCATTTGCTAAGTAACTCAAGATAAACAGTGAGTATGTTTCCCTATATGGCATGTTTCTCCCTTTTTATATCTCTATGTGCACAACACAAATTGGTTTTTGAGTGGTCTGCTTTGTAAAGCTATATAACTAGGGACTGATAGGCTACTGTTATGGGTAATTAAAGAAAAGGGAGAGAAATGCCTATTCAGGATGCCATAAAATCATGGACAGAGATAATACAAGGATTTTTTAACCTTCAGCCTAGAAGAAAGTGTGTTAAAAATAAACTACAACAAAAATTGTGAGCAGAGTTCTTACAGGAAAAATTATAAAGCATAGGTCTTCTAAAATTTTTAAATATTAGTGTAACATTTTTCCTCCTTTACTCCTTCTCCCCTTATTTAGTTTTTATAACTTTCAGGTAGTTTAAAATTAAACTATCTTCTAATGCCTGAGAAAATGTCATTGCATTTGATCTACAAAGCATCCAGCATGCCTCAGAATGCTGTATAAATAACATGGGGGCCTAATTCTGTGCTCAGCCTCAAGAGATGTCAGAAGGAGCAGAAAGATGATTTTAAAGTTATTTTTATTCTGTTTAGGTTTTGCTTTGACTGAGAACAGATGGTGTGTTGTAACTATCTTTTCAAATGAGTTGAATGTCTACAGGTTTGAAAGTTTATGGTAAATCTCCTTGTTATACTCCGCATGAAGGAGAGCTATAGAAAGAACTGTGCAAGTACAGTGTAGTTTCTGCACTAGGTGAATCCTTTGCTGGGGTGTTAAAACATCTTCATTACACTGCAATGGTATATATGGGGCAACTATACAAGGCCACATATTCTTTAAAGACCCAGAAGTGTAGCTGACCCTGTTTATCAAGACAAATAGCTGTCAGAGATGAGAAGCCACATGGAAGCCTGTTTTCCAGCTGGCAGATTTAAAAGGCTTCCAGTCAAAAAGAGGGTCCATGCAGAGAGTAGCTTATTAGCTAGAGGACAGAAGAGACTAGCTGCCTGATTCCAAAGGTTCTAGAAATTGTTTCCTTTTCCCTTTCTCTAGAGGGGATGGGATTGTTCTCTCTGTTAGTCTGATGTTTATTCAAAGTCACATGCATTCTGTAGCTGAATTGCTCTGGTACTCATATCAGGCTTTGACCAGTGAACAAACATTGCTCCACAAAGTTTTGAATCAATATGATTTAACTCAAAGGAGATTAGTCACAGAGGCTGGTTTTCTTGGTTTGTTTCCCTCACTGCATTTTCTTTACCCTCAACACAGAAACAAAGCCTCTTTCAGAAAGAGCTTAGAAAATATCTAAGTTAGGCTGGTTCAGTCATCCTTGAAGGACTTTCTTTTGTTTCTAAGAAAGGTCATTAGATTACTTTGTCACCTTCATCAGAAGTACAGCCTTTCGGATACCTTTCTCTGTGTAAACTTCTCTAAGAACTGTGATGTTAAATATTTTGTCAATATTAGAAGGCTCGTTGAAGCAAAATTCTGTGCACTAAGCTTTTGCCTTGTAAATTGCTGTCTGTATCTTTCTGTTTAAATTCATAAACGTCTTCAATATTCTCTAAAGAAAAACGGAATTTAGACAAATCATTGTAACAGTCATTGTAGTATTATTCAACTAGCATTCATTGTAGGATTATGAATACAGAAACATTTCAGTATTCCATATAGTACACAAAAGAGTTGTGCTGTGGGTTTTTCAAGGTGGTAAATGACTAACACTAAAACTGTTGGTTTTATTTCAATGTCCTAGTCATAACAGAAAACTTGAAAACACATTTCAAAAGAAACAGATTTTGTTAGAGGTCTTGTTTGTTGGTTGGATTGATTCAACTGTACAAGGTTGTTAAATCTTAAAATGAAAGATGAGGTGTGGATCATTCAGCTTACAAACATTTGTTGTGATCCCATTTGTAGTGAGCATTTAAAATAAGAAAATACATCGCCAACTCTTGTATTTTATGTGGCAACTTGAATAAATCCATTACTTTCTTTAGTAAAAAGTTCTATAGTAGGAATATGGCTGTTTGCCATGCTGGATTTGACTAGCAGCTGATTACTCTTATTCTCTTTACCTCCAGCAGGAGGCAAAACTTAAAGGTTATGAGAAGTAGGAGGAAAGCAAAAGCACCTGGGGAATCAGCATCAGATTCTACATGACTTCATACAACTTAACATAATTTCTTTGTTTAGGATCCTTCTCGTCTGTGAACAACACATAGTCCCAAAGTGAGGTGCTATGATATTTGTCTCTGTCTCTTGAGAAGTTCCTTTTCTGTGGATGCTACACAATATTCCTACCATAAACCCCTCCATGTGAGACTAGTTCTTTTGTGCATGAATTGCTGTTAATCCTTGGTGACTTCAGAAGTTTTTTCCAGAGATCTATAAAGTCCATGACCATCTGAAACTCTGCAAGTTTTTTGTACATTTGTATAATTGATTTCACTGGCATTCACTGAATGAATTGCTAAAATGTAGGCCTCTATACATACTCCATTCTACTATATTTCTCCATTTGAATAAATGAACTTCATTCTTTTCACCTTCAATTCATTTCAACAGGAATCTGCCAGAGACAATAATACTAATGTAAAACATATATTTAGCAATTGAACCAAAGCTTTGTAAGAGGAAAAAAACTGTCTGTGAGATATTTTGTTTTGACTGAACTATGCTTAGGTACCACCTGACAGATAGCAAAACCTTTCTAATTCCTGAATATGTTCTGGAAACATGCCTTTTGATTTTCTTCTTTTGTGGTCACAAATATCTGCTGTTTTCTGTCTGTGTGGAGCTCAATTATATCTCATCCCTCTCTCATTCTGCCTGCAAATGATTCTGCCATTTGATCTTTCTTCCCTATGTTTGTTTCCTTCTTATCTTCTCTTTTCTCTAATGTTTTTTTTTTCCTCTTTTCTCTGCTTGTTCTATCACTGCAGTCCAGCAAATTTGCTCTTGAACTGTTAGACTTGTAACTATCTGTTCCTCTGCCATGCATGCATGGTAAATATCAAAGTCCAAAAGTCTTTGCTCTAGATATTATTCTGCAGCCTTGTATCCTGTATATCTTTAAATGTCAATGTGTTTCACAATCCTTTCACCTTCTGTTATGGTTTAACCCCAGACAGGAGCCAAGTACCATGCAGCCACTCACACAACCAGCAGCATCAAGGAGAGAATTGAATCATAAGGATGAAAGGTAGAAAACTTGTGGGTTGAGATAAAGACAGTTTAATAGGGAGAACAAAAGCCATGCACACAAACAAAACAAAACAAGGAATTAATTCACTGCTTCCCATGGGCAGGCAGGTGTTTAGCCATCCTCAAGATTGCAGAGCCCTGACACACGTAATGTAGTGTAATGGTTACTGGGGAAGACAAGTGCCTTCACTCTGACTATTCCTCACCCTCCTTCTTCCACCCACTTTATATACTGAGCATGATGTCATACAGAACATCCCTTAGGTCAGTTTGGGTCACCTGTCCAGACTGCGTCTGCTCTCAATCTCCTGTGAACCTTCAGTCTCCTCCCCAGCATGGCAGTATGAAAAGCAGGAAAGGCCTTGGCTCTGTGTAAGCCCTTCTCAGGAATAAAAAAAAAAATAAATCTTTATTATCAATCCTCTATTCAGCACAAATCTAAAACATAGCCCCATGCAAGCCACTGTGAGGAAAATTTACTCTACCCCAGCCCAAAGCAGCACACCTTCATTTTACTTCCTGAATCTTTACTTTGCCCAATGATACTAAAAATACAAGAAGTCTGTATGTGCTCTCTGAATAAAGACTCTCATGTCGGGCTGGCTGTTTTACATTAATTTATTTCTGTTGATTTTTCTCCTTCCTTAGGTCACTGCCGGTATTGTCCGTGAGCACCATCACTTTCCCTCTCCAGCAGACACCTTTGAAGAGGAAAGATAATAATTGGAAAAACTGTCATCTAACACCCTCTTTAATGTACCTTTTACACAACTTCACATACCTGTATAACCATACTAGTGTACTAAAAAGGAAATTTTCTTCTTAACTTGGTTGGTAGTCATTTGAAGGTTCAAATTCTAAGCCAACTCATTTTCATATGAAAAATTTTAATTGCTTGTAGCCACATTATTCATCAAAATGACTGGTAAAAATAGCCAGGCATATATTCAAACTTAATTAATGTAGCTGGTCAGAAGATCAACAAAGATGTTTGGAATGAATTGGGAAATTAAAGGTATTCAGTAGTTTACCCAAATGTTTTGGATTGAAATATTTATGCAAATTCAAAGTGAATACATCAACCAAGCAAACAAACAAAAAAACAAAGAGAGGATTTATTCACCTAAAGAGTTTTCCAATTCAGTAATTCTGACATATAATTTGAGTGCAGTAACTAGAAGAGGTTTCACACAACAACTTTCAGGACTGCATTTTTATTTCTTCTGTATATATGTTTTAGTTTAAACATCTCAATAAAGCTTAACAAAGGTCTTTAACCATCCTTTTTCTTTAATTTTAATTTCACTGAAATGTGACAATTACACCTCAAAATAAAACCAAAAGTCCAGCAACCATCAGCTTTTATCCACAATGCTAACTAATACACAGTCTGGCCATGGAAAAACTGTCATTCATCACTGTGCTAATTAAAATAGTTCTTTTAGTATTGGCAGCGCTGATTACAGAACAAACTTTTAACAATGTTATGCAAATCATCACAAAATGAAGTTCAATACAAATGAAATCTTTGTATATATATGTGTGTGTGTGTGTATTTGTACATGCCTATATGCCTATATATATGACAAGTATATATATATATATATATATATATATATGTAGATTTTAGCTAACAATTGAGATCCATTATAAAATTGATGTTAAACATAAAAGAGGGGAAAAGTGAAATTACCAAAAATATTGTACTTACAGAGTTTTACTACTTTACAGATTTTACTATTGTTTTTACTTCTTTAAACCAAATCTATGTCTGGGACACCATCCTTTCAAAGGGGAGGAGTAGACTAATTGGGTAATAAAAGCAGTTATATACATAGGGCTAGATTGTGAGCCTGTCACAATCAGAATATATGTTTCTACTGATCTTTTAACTGCTGAAGTGTTACCAGGTATCCACAACACTGAAAGAAAGACAGCAGAGTGAATGTTTTTTCTTTTTTTCCCCTGTTACTCAAGTGTAAGGTGCCTTTAACAGGTATAATATTTTTCTGGGGAGGAGAACTTAAGTTGTCAGAAGCACTGTTATCTCAGCTACTCTTTTTCCCTTCTAATAGTTATCAAGTTATTAATAAAGTCTGAGAAAAATGTAATGAACTTATGAAAACAGTTCTAACTAAAGACCACAGAATATAGTTATAAGGGATTACACTTTCCAATAACTCTCAGAAGCATTGGAACTCAAGGATGACATAGTTCAGGTAAGTTCTGCTTTTAAAAAAACTAGTTTTTAAGTACGTATTCTGTATGTTACCAACACAATAATTTTAGATGTAATCAGAAGTACAATACTATACATATCATGTAATTAATTTGTTTTCACCCTGCCATTACATTTCATTCTAATAGAAATTAACAGAAACCTCATTAAGTGATTACTTATACAGAACTGTATTTTACATTTGATTTGATACCTGCAAGGATCTATTCATTTCAGAAGCAATACAAAAGGTTGTAACTCACCTCATGGTCTGATTCATACCTCCTCTACTTATCATTATATTGCAGGTGTAGAAGAGATCACAGGCAACCTTGCCACTGATGAGTCACAGTTGTACTAATTACCAAAGAAGAGCGACAGCCTTGTCCTTAATGGGTTGCAGCTATGACTAATAGAGGTAAGTGTGATAAAAGGGGTGGGTTGGCTGGCCAGGAGGATCTTAAAGGCACAGGGCCTGGAGGAAGAGGACTTTGAGATGGTAGAGGAGCCCTGAGGAAGAAGGAGTGATCTGGAGAGACACAAAGAAGAACAAAACAAGGAAGAGAGCTGCTGCAGTAGAAGATCTGCTGTGAGGTCAGTCTGGGTCTG
>JAOTQP010000870.1:26728653-26741894 GCA_026413545.1 Cichladusa arquata | reverse complement strand
TTTTTTTTTTTTTTTTTTTTTTTTTTTTTTTTTTTTGGCATGAAAAGCTGCAATAGTTTTAACTCGCCTTCCCAAACAGACACTCTCAATCTTCTTTGCAATTACAGTGAACTTGTACATTTTTTCAGTAGCAAGAAAAACTCTTAGCTCATGCTTAAGTGAAAGAGGACTGATATCACAGGTAAAATAGATTCTGATCCTCTAGATACAGTAGCCTCTGACAGCACGGTGAAAATCAGTGGCATTTAAATGTGATAGTACTCATCTGAGTTGGCAAAGTAAGTTGATAAATCTTCAGGTCTAGAAAAATTTTAAATCCCCAGATTAAAATAATGAGAAATAAAAGCACTTTTTACTTCACATCATTTTTCAAAACCAAAGTGTTTAAGGTTTTTATTTTTCTCTTTAATTCTGTTGGCAGAATGTTTTCTCCAACACTGTCGGGTCCATTAGTCTTTTCTGTTCTAAGAGTACAAAAATCTTGACTACAATTATGTGGTTTAGTACCTGTAATAAGATCCTGATAACAGTGCTTTTGAGCATGGATATAGAGCAAACAGGGCTTTTTTTTCTGTTTTACAGGCAGGTTGTCAAGCAAGAAAAAAGTTAAAAATTCTTACCTTTGTATTTCAAGCACCTGGAGGCCTTTATCTGGCTTTCATTATCTGTCCTAGAGAAAGTCATCCCATAAAGTCAAAGCTCCAACTTTCTGCCTGATTTGAAGCTAAAAAAAAATCACCCATATTTTTATATGGTATTTGCTTAACATTTTTCGAAATGTTCTTTCTTCCACTGGGAGAGAAGGTCAGAGCTGAAATGTTGAGATGGATTTGTTGAAACTTTCATAGAAGAAATGTTGGTCTTATGCAAGGTCAGAACCAGAATTTAATTTGCAAAATCCTGAGGAAGATAGGCAAAACTGTGGGTTCTGAAGGGAGGTTTAGGAAGGGTCTTATTGTTGAACTACAGTGGAACTTTAATCCTGTTTACTTTGAACAATGAGTTCATTGGCTTGATACTGACTTCATAAACTATCCAATGAAAAAATCTAGTGCTGTAATTAAGGAAATGACACTGCAACCCTACTAGCCTCTCTGTAGAAGCAAAATTTGTAAGCAAGCTACCAAAAGATTAGTCCAAATGATAAAAAAAGAATACTAGAAATTTCAAGTTATGTAGTAGGTCCTTAAATACAACTGCTGAAAATGTCACTTCTTTATCATATCATCACTACAGGGTAAATCACATCTGCA
The DNA here is from genome assembly GCA_026413545.1 of Cichladusa arquata. Taxonomy (NCBI): domain Eukaryota; kingdom Metazoa; phylum Chordata; class Aves; order Passeriformes; family Muscicapidae; genus Cichladusa; species Cichladusa arquata. The sequence continues at coordinate 26,740,641 of JAOTQP010000870.1, read as the reverse complement.
TCAAAAACCATGATGTGCCTGGAAAACCACTGTCCTTCTGTATTATAAGAAAACAATTCAGTGGAATTAAATAGGATTAAGAAGCCTATGCATAAATCTGATTTATCATCAGTCTAACAGCATATTAAAATTGTTTACTGGGAGAAGGCCAGGAGAGAAAATCTGGGAAAAAAAAAAGTTAAAATTCTTTAAGCTTCAAAGCAGTAATTAAGTTTTCTACACACTGGCATACCATAAAACCTGATTCTCACAGAACATCTCTATTAATTTGTTTGCTCTATCATCTCACAGGAACCATGATGCATCTATCAGCATCTTGTTTTTGTTTATCAGGTTTTTTTGTTTATCAGCACCTTGTGCTCTGTGAAGAGCAGTGAATTATTATTTTTTTAGTGAGGATTCCAAAACACCTAATTGTGAGCTTTTGCATTGTACAGTAACTGTGGAGTGATTTGCTTATATCTGTATTAAAAAAGGAAATACTCTTGCAAAGGAGTGTTCTGAGGTCATAAATTAGGTTCATCTGGGAGATATTTTATTCTGTTACCTCTGTAAGACAATAAACTTAGGCTAAGACATGCTGTACCTAGTGGTACAGTATAAATACCTCTCCTAACACTGTGTGTTCATAAGATTTGAAGTGACCTAGGCCCTCTTGGATTGTCCATCCAGTTATTTCCCATCAAATGCAATCATGCCATGTAATACTTTTGATATCAATATCTACACTGTTCTGCTACTAATTTGTATTTTGACTGTTACTGATGGATTCATCCTAAAATAAGAAACTTTTTTTATTCTTTCCAGTACAAATTTATGCTGGAAAAAATATTTTAAATGTGACTGATACAAAGTAAAAGAAGAATATAACTCTTTTAAAACATCCATGGAAATTGAGACATGTTGGAAGCACAATACTATACTTGAGGGGAAAGATTGTCCCTCATGTAATAAACTGTTGACCAGCGGTAACATTTATTGAACAATCTGGGAGAGCATTCTCCTTACTGACATAGGGCTTCTTGCAGATAACTTTAGCAATCTAAAAAGCTAGTTAGTGTGCTCCTTGTACTGCAAAAGTGAGGCAAGGCAGAATTAAGACTGCATTTTTGTGTTTCTTTTAAACTTCTCTCTTATAATAAGCTTACATGGGAAGTCTCACTCTTTATAAATGAAATTCATACTCCATCCATGGAAACTTTCAAGGCTGGACAGAACTTTTAGCAACCTGATCCAGTTCCTGCTTATTGCAGGGAGAGTTGGACGAGATGACTTTTAAAGGTCCCTTCCAACACAAACTATTTTATGGTTCTATGATCAGTCCTCATATAAGAAGAGCCTAGTGGTATGCCTGAAACTATTTTCAAGCAGTTGTATACAGACTGGCTCCCACCATCATATATAAGGCAGCTTGTGGTGGATGGAGGAGAAGCAGCTGTAACACATCTATCAGAGAAGAGATTTAGCAGTGTGTACCACATCTGGTGTAATCTGTTACATAAGAAATTACAGAAAGCAGAGTTTTTTTTCATAAACCTTGGCAGTGAATTAATTACTTTATGAGACCTATTTTCAATTTATTTACATTTTTCCTTAGGTGTCAAAACCACTGAAAGTTTGTCTGTAAATGTTGCTATAAACTATTGATTCTTGCTCCAGTATACCAGTGGTGAAAGTCTTCTCTTTAGATTTATATATGTGAGAGAAATTCTCTATATACGTTAAGGTATGAGATGTCAAGGCCCTAAAACAAGAGGCCTCAGTGATCCTAATCAGCCTCCCCTGGAGACCCACACCCATATCCTTCCAAGTTCCCTGCTCACCCACCTGCAAGGGCCTCCCATGCCCTAACTCTGGGATCCTAAAATACTAATTTCTGTTGCTTGTTTCTCTGAAATACTTGAGCAAAACGCCTTAAAATGATAAAATTTGTGGCCAGACTCTTTTTGATTATATGATGCTTATAACCTTAGTCTACAGTAAGATGCCGCATCTTGCAGTCTCCAAAACACTCAGATTTAAAATCCACATGAGCATTACTGTGTTGTGAAATCTGTTCTGAACTAAATCCCTCGGATAGTAGCATAACATTTCACAGAAAAATTTTATTTTCTACTCAGTAACACAGGGTAGATATAAACAACTTTGAGATGAAAAGGCACTAAAATGTCTCTGGCTGGTTAATTATTACAGTTGAAAAAGGATGCTAAATTTGGGATATGGTGGCAAGGGGCCCAGGAGCTTCCCCTTTCATCTGGCTACCATTTTCATCCTGCAAGAGCATATGAGTGAGAGTGTAGGCTCCAGGGAGCCATGTGGAATGAAATAATCCCCTACAGAAACAGAGTGTAATGAGGCTAGCCACTGGGCAGCAAAATCTCAGTGTCTGTCTCACAGTTTGGGAGTTCACTAGTTTTGGGCCTCCATGACACCCAATAAGTGTCGTTATGGAAGAATTCCCTTCTCTATTTCACTTTCTTGTCTAAAGACATTGCTGTCTCAGGTTAGAAAGATCTCTGCTTCCTTGTCAGTCCCTACTGACTTTACTCGAAGCCACACAAAACAGTACATAGGAAAGCAGCATCAGACCCAAGTAGAAATTACAAAATTCTTGACTTGATATCAGGCCGTATCAGGACCTTGGTTTGAGATACATTAGTGATCCCAGTCTTTGATACTGGAACAAGTAGCAGCACATAGCCTAAGTTTATATAATTAACATTTGAAAAGCTACAACAGAGAGCAGTCTTGTGCAAAATAGCCTCATCAGTGGTAATTCCTGATAGGTGCTGAGGAACTGCTCAGTAACATGTGATTTAGCCTGAATAAAAGCAATGCTAGGGATGGATCACCCTAAGAATTTCAAAGTAGCTAATGAAGAGCCTGCTGAAAGATGTGTTTCTTGTCAGAAACCAGATTCTGAAGCGGCTTTGTCAGTTGTGTCTTTCATTTGCTGTAGACGGTGAGTGAGCTAAGAGGTGGGTATGGATTAACAGGAAGGGCAAATTTAACCCTTGAAATGTCACATGTCAGCATACCCTATTTCACAGCCATAGCCCAGAAAGGCTTCTCTACAGTGATTTCTCTCCAATGACCCATGAGTATATGCTCATTACCCAACATGAGTCACCAGATCAGTACATATATGAAGTCTGTTTGTCAGCACAAGCATCAGTATTTAGTAATTCGGGGGACTAAAATTTATACACTTTATTGCTCTATTAATGAGAAGCCCACAAATAGCTTCACTGTTCCAGTCACAACTGTGAAAGGAATCATTGCCTTTTCTTCTGCAAAATAATGCAACAACTTAACTTAATATTGGATTAAAGTGGATTTTATTGTTGTACTTGAAATTTTACAGTAAATATTAAAGCTTATTTAATATAAAAGTAAATGTTAATGATAAAAATTACTTCCAAGCTTCCCTTTCTCACAAAAAACTACTCTAATTATTTGGGTTTTTTGCATTGGATTTTTCTTTTTCCTTAAGTCAGTCTCTCCTTCCTAATTATGAACATGTTTTCATTATCTTTTTGTTCACATTTTATTCTCCTCTATCACTGTTACATCTCTGCTCTAATGTATAAGTTTATATGCTGTAGGGTGTATATGCCTTAAAATAGAAGAAAAAAATTTAATTATATTGGAAAGACATTAGAGACATGGAACTGAAGATACTTACCATCCATCATATCTTTTGACTCATTAAGTTAGGTGTAGAGATACGTTGCAGTCCATGCTATGGTCTCCTGTGCTGGTTCATAGTGGACCATTTTGTGTAATATGCTCTCTGCTGCTATAGAAAAATGCTGTGTTTCATTTGCAGCAGCAAATATCTCTAAATCACAGCTCATCATGAAGAAGCTCTTTTAATGAATATCACTAAGTTTAAAAAAATAATACAATTTCTATCTTTGTAGAGAGAATAGGAATATACATAGAGTGGCAACTCTAGGCGCTAGACATCTTAACCTTGACAATATAGTTCTTTAAAGTTCATATTTCTTCATTGGCAGCTATGTGGCTCAGCTCTGAAATATACTTGCATTATACTTGAAAATTCAACTCCTCTAAAACTAATAATAAAGGATATAGCTGAATTTGAAGATATCGAACTTTACTATTTTGCAACCAACCTGATCCTTAATGTTCATGAGTGCAAATGTATAAAAGATGTGTTTATTAACATATGTCTTTTTGTATGTCTACTTTGTGATATCACATGTAGTTTCTGACATACTGTGTAGAGTGGAAAGGGAAATTATCAGTGAAATGTTGTCCCTCTTCAGCCTATCATTCAAATTTTTATTTTTGCATCCCTTACTTCATGTAAGGAACTGCAATATCACTGTTTCTGCCTTTGAGTTAAAAGCACTTTCCTTCATGGAAGGTACTAAATTAACCCTTAAAAGTCCTAAACATTTACAGTTAAAAAACCACAATGTCTCTTCAATATCAGCCGTTTTTCTCTGTTGTGACAGATGGTACATATTTCTGTTTGGATGAGAAAAAATGTCATAAATATTTCCATGTAACTTTTATTTACACTATTTGAAAACAAGCCCAGTAAACCTGATCAGAAGATTTGTACCAAAAAAGCATTGCTTCCAACAGTTCACTACCCCAAACCTTGCTGGTGCAAACCACTAAATTTTTTTTTGTCAAACAGCAGTGTCAATGAAGAAGCTAATAAGAGATAAATTCCTTCCTTTTAATGGACATGTTTAAGACAAATCACTCATTATCAGATATTGCATGCTGTGGGTCAGCTGTAAGGACGCTGAACTGCAGTGCAAAAACACTCACAGCACTCTGCTGGTTTTTGTCGTATGCTAGACTGCAAACATCTGACAGGATGGCAAACTAAGTATGTTCAAATAAACCAGAAGGATTATCTCCAAAAACTGGCATGCACATTAACCCAAAACAGCTGGCCAACCAAACGATTGCTAATTCTATTTTCATTATCACTCTCTTGTTTTATTTACTGAAACATTCTTTAGAGTGTTTTTATAGAACCACAGGGGACATGCCGGACTTATATACTGGAGAAAATTCTATTATCATACCCAGTCCACTCTATTACACTGTTCCCTCCAGGAAAATAACTAAGTATTTTTCTGGTTTATAATTTTCTTCTCTTTTGCAATAGGAATTAGATGCTTACTGAAGAAAGACGATTAAATTGTAAGTTTTGTATGTTCTTATAAAAACCTTTCTCAATCCTGCTGGTGACAAATATTCTGCTATCCTGGAGGAAGGAAACCAGCATGAAAGAATTACCATGCAGTTTTTTGATTACCTAAGTAATAAAGATGTTGTTGTTGTCATCTATACACAATATCAGTAAGTGACATAGTTGAATATAAACAGGTAGAATGGCATGTGCCTGGCAGATAAGGCTGAAATGTAAACATGGCACCACGATGTGGGGGGTGGGGATGAAGGAGGCTTTGTTGCACCCACTTTAATGTTTTTTGTGCTAATGCAAAGACCAATGACAAACGCTTGAGGCTAAATAGCCTTTCCATAAGCCTTGCATAGGAGTGTGTTTGGACAAGATATCATATCTAGAATGACTGGAGACTCTTCTTCCTGCTAGTACTTTGTTCATACCTCCCATATTTCATTACTATGTCTGTATAAGACTGAAGGACTTTGAAGACCCTATATTGTTCAGAACATAACTCTCAGAAGAGTGAATAATACACAGCAAAGAAGCTTACGCCAAATCAATTCAGATTTCTTTCCTCTTCTTTCCAGAAGGACAACTAGATAGGTCTATGGAGTGTATAGTTTTTTTAAAAAGCAATTTTTTCCCAGAAAAAGGAACAACAGAATAATGAAATAAAAAAAACAAAAAAACAAACAAACAAACAAAACCCATAACTGATGGTGTTACTTCCAAATCAGTAAAATATTTAAGTATATGCTTGATATCATCATTGTTCAGAAATCTGTCCTCACCTACATGCTTCCCCTGAAAAAAGTGTGGTTCTGTCTAATCATTCATCTGTTTATTCTTAGTTAAGGTTCAATCACTGAACTGGCATTTCAGAGACAGACAGAATAAAGGAAGATCATTATCTGGAGAAAGGAAAGAGGACTCCAAAGAGAGAAACTATTCAAACATCTCTGCATAATATCGGTGCAGAACATTACTGAGAAAATTCCTTGTGCTGGCCAAGACTCATTTCAACATGACAAGCAATAAACTCAGTATAATATTTGAGTTCTAACCTTTTGTAAAAGGCCCCCTCTAATTACCAAGATATGTCAGGTGGTAAGTCTTGCCACTCAGAATAAATCTGACATCAAGAGATTTCTCCCTCTAATGTTTATTTTAATAAGTAAGCCATACAGCAGCTGTGAAGTTACTGATAATGAGTGTTAGGAAATAGGATTACTCAAGTGAGTTAAATCCTTCTGCCTTTTCATTATCTGCTATATAATACTCGAAAGTCATGTCCTGAATAGACACAGAACAAGTAACTGGAACCTACAAATTTGATCCCTGTGTCTCTAGCTAAGTCACTAAACAAGGCTCAGTATGTGCGAAAACCTGGCATGACCACAGTATCTACGTGTGCTTATGTGCATTGTTTTTTCAGAAACTCTTCAGCAGGTTGTGGGTGTTTGGAAATATGCATGTTTGTGTGTGAAAGATTACTTTATGAAGAGTAGGCTGATCTTGTTTTGACGTGATGTGGGCTGTTTTTTAGCATCTAGTCACAAATAGTTTGGCACCTAAAACACCAGGAGGCATTTATGCTTACAGTCCTGCAGAGCTCTTGAGTTACCATGGAGCTAATTTATATACTTACTGAACTGCCTAGCTGCCTTGCCTGTTCCTCTAGCATGCTTTCCCCTGTAAGAGATATGCTGCTATTGGCTTTTCTTCCCAAGCCTATGTGACGATGGCACTGGACTAGATCCACTCTAACTTCACGTTTGACAACCTGGACAAATAAATTTAGAAGGTATCAGGGAAGTTCTTTCCAATAAAACCAGTAACCTTTTTTCCTCTGTTAAATTCAGCTGGATTAAGTTATTCTTTTATCACAAAGAGATCAGAGAAACATGATGAAAAGTATGCATTCATATTGGTAACTAAAAGTAGACCAGACATGCAATAAATTATGTTGGATTCAGTTTCATAGCAATGCGTGTGTTAGTTATGTATTTTTTATAAGGAATGCAGCTCAGTCTGAGAAATTTCTGCCTTAATAAAGTGGTCTTAGTCATTGAACCATAGCATATCCTCATTAAAGACTTGTAGAAATTAAAGACAGCACACAACAAATACCTTAAAATCACCTTAAGGGCTGATTAAAGCTAGTATTTCTAAGTGTATAGGGATCAGTAAGTGGAGCTGTTTTGACTGGGATTCCACACATAGAAAATTTTATTATGTGTCTATATTAGACCGTGTTATCAACTGTATGTCAGACATACTTACGTGTGGAACTGCAGCTAATGAGGAGGTCAAGTGTTCAGTTACCCGAGTGACTCTGACACCAAATGGTTGCAACCTACCAAAATATATTTAATTCACAACACTTCATTAAGGGTAGTAGCAAACAAAACAAGTAACTACATCTACACCTACAGAAGAGGACACTACCTCAGAAAGTAGTTATTCAGAAAGCTACTTGAAATCATCAGAGAACCTCTTTAATGTGACATTTTAATCCCATACTGGAGCAACAGGCCTAACATTGTCCATGTGAGAGAAGTATCAAGATAAGGAAATAATTTTGACTTAGTATGAAAGAAACAGATAGACTTCTGCCAGGATGTGTCTACTGCCAGTGTTTACATGCAGACAAATATGAAAATACTGAAGATAGCTAAAAGAATGGACATAAAAGGGCTCTGGGAATCAGAAAAAGTCCTATTAAGCCTAATCTGAGGCTTAAAAAATTCAATCAATTTAGCACTCCTGCAGAGAAGGTTAAAGGTGATCTAATCAGAATATAGATTCTCATTCAAGTAAAAGAGATCTGATAATGGGAGTGCTCAGAATTGCAGATAAAGACATAAGAATCTTCAACACTTGAAAGATTAACTTGGATGAACTCAAGCTTGGGAAATTAATTTTAAAGCACTAAGAGAAATTTATGTAAGAATAGATGTCATAGACACACCAGCATGTGGACTTTTTGAAGGGCAGTCTAAATGTTGCACTTAAATCCATGCAGCTTCTAGAAAAACTGAAAAAGAGAACAAGCTTATGACTGTTTTTCCCTTTCTGGGTTTCAAATTTCAGACAATTGCTAATTCAGGAAAGGGAAGGTAAAGTTTGTTTTGTAAGAGGCATAAACCAGAAAACAAAGCACTTTGGAAACTTACTTGATTTCCAGTGCTGCTTTGGCTTGTGATTGACAGGCAGAGACTTGTATCTAAGAAGATAGGTTTACCTGTTGCTGAAAAATTTTCCCTCTGTATGGATTGTTGTGTGGAAAAAAGTGTGAAATCTTCCTCTGACAGTTCTATCAGTCACACCTGCTGTTTTCTGTTCCTCCATTCAGTTTTGTTGAAGTTTGCAAAAGTTATTTTTGAAGTTTAGGACAGTAAAAAGGATGGTAGGAGAAGGAATTGGAAGAAAATATTTTCATTTTATTAAGAGATGAGATGATAGTAATCTAGGAAAAGTTTTTGGCTTTCCTGGTCCTTTCTCAATTCAATAGTATTAGAAACTCTCTAAAGTCTCTTAGTGACTCTGCTGCTAATTTAATTTCTGAAATGTGAAGGTAAAGCAAAACTTTATAAAAGGTTAAGATAGATAATTGCAACCTTTCTCCTTGTTCATAATAGTTGATGTATTCTCTGAGCAAACAAACTTCTTTTAAAGGGAATCATTTTCCCTTTCACCAAACCACATCTATCAAAGTCTTTATTATTATTATGTCTTCAATTTATGGGTCCTTTAGTCACATAGAAAAATGAGAGATTTGGAGCTTACAATAAATTTGTCCCCAGTTTTAGTGCTGTGCTGACTGAATATTTCAGCAATGTCATCTCCACTCGGTTGAATAATTATTGAAGAACTACTTACCCTATTTTGTTATGTGAAACCCAAATAAATGTTAAATGTCTGCAGCAGATACTAGTGAGAAAAGTAAATTTGAAGATACATTGCTGGTGAAACTAATTATTGCTGGTGAAAATATGTCGCATTCTCTAGGAACTGAGTATTATCTAAATAATCTTGCTTTTAATTTTTATTGATTTGAATTGTACCCAACATCAAAGGTTAGCTGGAAATGAAAGTTTTCTGTGCAAGAGCAGGCACCTCACCTGATGAGCAATGAAAGTATGACCATTTTGGTTTTAAATTCTTCCAAAAGATAGTGAATTAACATTGCATCCATTGGCATAATGTTGCTTTCTGTCATATTGCTTGCTTGCAGTGCTTTTACTGCAGAAGTCTACTCCAATTGAACATACTCACAATTTCTGCCTTTTAGCATGTGAGTGCTTGTCAACTGTTTGCTTCAGCCATGTGCTGCTACTGTTTTACACGGAATGGCTAGTCAGATGAGTCTCATGGCATTGTCTCTGCTTGGTAACTCAATGAATTATTCAGAAGAATATATAAATACATATATAAATAATATATAAATACAATATATATATTACATTATATAAAGTTAAGATGTTTCAGTCTACATTAATGTGCTCTCCTGCTGCTCTCAAATATTCAACAGATTGATTCAAACTATTGTTGAAAGACAAATGTTGCGTGTTGCAAGATGTGTGGATACCTTTTTCCTCACAGATGAGTCAAGAAAAAAAGACATCTATCTAATTGAATAAAACTAAGAGCAAATTTAGACTCCAGTACTAAGATTTTGATTTCTAGCATTTAACATCAGATTTATAGAAGTCAAAAAAATTGAGTCATGGTAAAAGAATATTAGACTCAATACATATTTGGTTAATATAAGACATTTTTATGTAATCTGAATGAGTTAAGTGTTTTCATAACTAAAACTGAATGCTGAGCAGCTAAATGGAACCTCTAAAAAGTAAAGGAAAGATTGGACCCTCAGGGGTCCAATATCAAATAAGATTTTAAAACATTTTACTACACTTTTTTTGCTTTTTTGAAATTTGATTTTGTAAGATTAGATCTTCAATCCAAACAAAATAACACTTATGCATCCATAATTATTATGTATCAGAATATATAGGTACATTCTTATCCAATTGCTCTATCCCTTTCCTCCCCCTCAAAATTTGGAAAGCTACTGAACATTCACAAGATTGGTCAGAGAAGCACATCTGTAAAATACTGAATTTCCATAGAGCCTGTACAGGGTCACAGTCATTGGTGTGACATCAGCTGCTGTGAGGTGAAATGTTTTGTGGAGTTTACACAGAGGCCAAGAGCAGAGGACAGACATGCAATCAGCACTTCTTATTAACTGGCCAAATTACTGAGTATAAAACTGGTAGAATCCCAGAAAGGAATACAGAAGACAGCTTAAAATGCTGCAATAGTAGAATATAAGAAACTTGATACAGGAAAATATAAAATCGCAATTCAGATATGAAATGGACAGTCAGAGAAAGACACGCTTCATTACTGCCTCTATTGAAAAACTTCTTGTTCAGTTTTCAAACTGAAACTATTTTCCCCCTGTAATATAGGGAGGCTACATATATGAGAAGCTTTTATGTCAACTTTCAGTGTTCAGAAAAAGAGGCATCTTTCTGGGTATTTAAACATAGTTTAATCTTATAACTGCAATAACTTGTTAAATAGCTGGTTATGACTTAATTATTAGTAAATAAATGTTTGTATGACATTACTAGAACATGAGTTCTAGTCAGAAAAAGGAAAATATGGGGCAGATAATACATAAGAAAGCGAATGTAACTTGCAGAGATTCTGTCCAATGCTGAAATACTTTTCAACATTAGCCAAAGAACTCTCCTTGGAACTACTTTCTTTTTTTGAAAAGAAAGCTACTGTATTGATAAGAAAGTTCAGTGAGAATATCTCTGCCTTTAAGATTTCATGGACATTAATCACAATAAATTTTTCTAATGGTTTGTAATGGTTGGATTTTTTGGATCCAACAAATTTTACTTTCTCACGTGATGTCCTACTATTAGAACACTTGGTTGAGGTGGAAGTGCAGTTCCCTGTTTGATGAATGTATTGATTGTAGAGTCATTTTTCTAGTCAAGAAATTAGTTGATCTCTCCTATCCTACTTGCCTATACTCAAAAAAGCAAAAGAGAAACAGAATCAATTAGGATTTAAATGATGTCTGAAAAAAATGCAGATTCTTTTTTCCAGCATTCAAAATATGAAAAAACCTACAAACCTTGAAAAGGAATTGACCTTTGGACAGAATGATCTTTACCTCCCAATGCTTATCTCTTTAAGCAGAAATTTTGGCCCAAAATTATTTTGTGTAATTTTTATAACTTGTGTTGGTTTCACGGGCTCAGGGAAGGCTCCATGTGGCTGGGGAGTGGGAGGGGCTCTCCCGTCTCTGGGAGCTTCCCCTGTGAGCTGCTGGCACCAATCAGAGAGCTGGTTTGGTGATGGACAGCCTGGGAAACCAATGAAAAGTTATTTTGCTTTCACACATCACAGTGGATCAAGTTAATTCCTCTCTCTTTCCGCTTCTGGCTGCCGGGAGGTGAGGTGCCTCTGGCCGGGGCGCCGGGCCTGGCCCGGCTCCGGGCTTGGCGGGGGAGCCTGGTCCGGCCCCGGCTCGGCTCGGCAGAGTCGTGGTTCGGCCGCATGGCTCCGGCCACGTGGTCCCGGGCCCCGGCCCCCGGCTCTGCATGGCTTCGGCACCAGCCGCATGGCTCCAGCACTAGCTCTGCACGTGGCAGAAGAAGCCTCCAGCTGCCCATGTCTTTTCTTCACGATCTGGATACAGTCTTAACTCTTTTAATGCCTGGATAAGATTCTCGATCTCCTGAGCTCCCCTGAATGAGAAGAAATAAAGCATGGAGACT
>JAOTQP010000870.1:26718066-26728553 GCA_026413545.1 Cichladusa arquata | reverse complement strand
ATCTTATTCTGAATTCTTTTTTGTGTTATTAATGAATTTCTTCTTGTACCTTTTTAAGTTTTGAGCCTGCCTTGTCTCTACTCCTGGCTCCTAGCTCTAAAAGAAATTAAATCTATTAAAATTGGCAAACCCAAGTCACACTGTGACATTTGTTCTCAGTTCATAGACCTCATGATAAAACACATTCTGGACTTTAAGAACTGAAATCCAAAGCAAAACAGCTTTGACCACAAGAAAGGAAAATCAGTTCATATGAATGACAAAAAGATAGAGGTGCTTGTGTGAGGATGATTGCACATTTGCCTAATGCTTAAGCACTCTTTACATTAGGTTGAGATATTTGCCTAAAGGTTTGTGAAATGCCCTCATGATATCTGAGACATTTGCACAGAACTGGAGGAAAAAAGACAGGACGAACAAAAGACCCACACCTTTATGGAAAGACTGGGGCTGAACCTGTGTGACTGAGTTGAGTCTAACTCTCCACATAGTGAAATGGGAACTTGAGCATTTTTCCCTGTAGGGTGTGCCAAATTTAGGTAATTAAAACTGGGGCTAAATCCCATTCTGCCTGTTTGCAGCAGCAGAAGTTGCTGTGTCTTGAAGGAAACACATAAGTTTTGAAGTTTGGCTTCACTTGAGTTAAGCAAAAAGCACGTATAAATCAGGTAAACACCAGCAAAAAAAGAGTAAACTGCAGTTCCGTTGTTTTGATTTTAATGTGACACAGCCAGTACTAAATTTTTGTCAAAATTTACAAAAGAATGGCAAAGATTACAAGAAATTTAGAGCAATAATACATCCTTATTAACAAATTCCTTTTATATGCTTAACTATATTCATTTAGCATTCAGTTAAAAACAGCTGCTGGGTTCTCTTGAACCTGTCTCTAGTGATTTATTAAGTCCATTTTATATTCACCTGTTTATAGATCAAACATGCAGAAGATGGGTTCAACAGCATTGAGCACATTTAACAAAAAAAGAAAAGTGGAGAATTGGGTATTTAAGGTTATATGTTTTCAGCAGGAAGACAGTAATTAAATTTAAGCTACTGGTTTGATCAAGGATAAATGTTCTATGCCTCAGAAATCAATACACCTATTTAGAGCAACAGTTCCTGAAAAAACCTGACAAATGTCTTGGCGGTGAACTCAGGTTTCACTATGTATGTGGTTTACGAAAGTGAAAATTGGAAATCAGCTCTGTTGAAAACTGATTTCTGACATACAGGTAAGCAACACTAGTGAATCAGAAACTGTGCATGCTGGAATCACCTCATGAATAAAGAAACACAGTTTAAAAATGTTGAGTCTCCTAGTTAGCACCAAGGCACTTCTGTCTCCTATGAGATTTATTATGCACTTCAGAGCAGCAGCTGCAAAAACTGCTAAACTTACATTTAAATATCAACAGCAAAATTTATGAAAATTCATGAAAAGATGTCTTAATTTTACAATTATTTGCATAGTAATGAAGAATGCAGTTCTTGAATAATTTAAAATTTTTATTATTTGGACATATTTTCCACTACAAAAATATTTTCAACTTTTAAAAATAAACTAATATTTAAAATGCCATAAATACTGAATATTGTATGAAACTTTTGCAAGAAAAAAAAATCTGCTTTTTTAGAATTTCCTTATATGTTCAGTTTTTCAGTGCTGGATCTGGTATGGACTCCTGGAGGAAAAATTAACTTGCAGCTAAAAAGAACCCACCTCCCCAGCAGAACTTGATGATATGAACACACCACTACAGAAATACATCCGCACACCTTTCATTTATCAATTGGCCAAAAACATGTGGTATTTAATTTGCTGTTTGCGAGTAGTTCTCTGTTTCTTTGGTTTGACCTTATGTAATGTTTCCTGGTCAAACTTGGACAATAGCATCAATGGGACATCGAGGCTGGTGTTGTCATTGGGAGATTATTTTTCCCTGTTTTGGACATGAGTACAGTGTTCACATAATGTTGCCTCTGAGACATCATGGAAATGCAATCCTCTCAGCAATGGTCAAACAACATTTTAAAATAAACACTATTTATAACCTAACTAATTTTAACACATTGTCTATATTATCGTTTCATCTTTATTACTGCTTACCTGTGCTGGTATAAATATATGGATATTATGAGACAAATATAATAGCACATAATTAAAAATATGCTTTATAATAGGCTGAATTAAAACTAGAGAATGTGGGAACTTTGTTAAAAAAAATGCCTCTATTTATGCTTGGAAACAAGATTTGACATAGGGGCAAACCAGATACTTCCTGGCTGGTTTGGTTGGTCTCTAGGTTTTATGTTGGAAACTCAAAATATGGTTACAAATGTATGCCATTAAGGAAAGAATATCTTTCAACTAACTAGAAAGAAAATACCACATTAATTTTAGAGTAGATACTGGTATATAGCTAGACTTTTAAAAGGTAACAGAGAGAGCAAAATTATCCCTAAGTCACACTGTAAAGAAATTCCCAATCAATGGTACATGATTGCTTAGTGTCTCCTTGTGACATTTTGGGTGCTTGCCAACTCACAAATACACATCTATCTCTTCAGGAAACTCCCCCTCCCTTTAAATCACCACTAAGATTAACATTTAATACCTAACATTTTTACTTCTCTCTCTTCATCCTGAATATGAGAAAAGACAAAAAAGAAGCATCATTTCTGGCTTCAACAATTCTGGGAAACAATTTACATCAGAACATGCTTGGGAGTCTGCCTTTATTTCAAAGAATAAACTGAGACACCATGGTTCTATCTCAAACACACTTTAAGTAATTTCTAGAAATACTCAGATATGTACTTGTTTAAATGTACTGCTGTGGCTTTTATTCCTCTGTTTCAGTGGGATTCATAGCTCACAGTACAGTCCTATGTAGTGTAATACTTTATTAGTGTCACAGATTTTACAAACAAGGAAAAACACTTCAAAGAGTAACTGTTAACATCACAGAAGTATGAAAAAAGAGTTATGTGCTCCTGCTGTTTGTTTCGGTTTGCACTGCACTGTGACAGAAAACAGCACTTGATGATTTATTTGAAAAGAATGAGACTTCCTGGAGAAATTTTTTTTCACCCAATGGTAAAATTTTAAAAGAGAAAAAAAAGGACATAAATGAAAATACAAACATAAAATTTCCATTTTTAAAAATATACAAAGACACAGTGTGCAATGTTGTGAAAGCATAAAAACTTTTAAAAAAGAAAACATAAGGATTTGTTTACTTCATGGAAAATGAACTGAGGATGCATCATTTCATACCAGTACACTCAAATAAAGGCTTAAGGTAAACACAGAAACCGGGAAATATTACACACTCTACACAATCTTCTCATTTAAAGCAATATCAACAGATTATAAACTAAAACTCAACAAGGAGTAGTCACATAAGAACCGAGGTAAGATCAGGTAAAACGTAAAAATATAAAGAAGTATGACATTCACATCTGGTGTCTGAATGAAATGAGGACAACAGTTACCACTTCTCAGACTGTCATATATAAAAGATGTATGAAACTTGAAAGGTTGGGAAAGCTTTTGTCATTTTTAAGGACGCTGGTAAATTCCATCAAATAATGTGTTCAACAGCTTCTGATAAGGAAGATTAAAAGTTTCAGGGTGTTTCATTATGAGTATAAGAATTTAGCAGAAAATAAACCCCCTTCCACTCCAGCTGATACTCAGAGATCAGAGGAACTGGGTGCTGCTGAGCTTAATTTCTGATTATAGCCAATTTAAGCACTGTAAATCTGGTTCAAAAGAAAAACTTGCATGAGCAAGTTTTTTGAGCACAGATGCACAAAGAGTGAGTGCAGTTTACCAGTCCTGTACTATACATATGATCATGTTCAGCAAGGACTTTGCATGATCTAGATTAATGACTAGTACGGCTTATTGAAACACAAGAAAAGCAGGTTCAGAATTGCTGGTGATAAATACATGAAGTACAGAGACATAAATAATTCTATGAAATATGAAAAAGTTCCTTTAATTGTATTTCCCATAATGGATTGTCCTCTCCAATGTATTTTATAAACTGGGTAGTTTTGGTCTTGCATTACGTGGTCGTTATGTCAATGACTGAGCATTAATGATGGGAAAATTGCTGTGAGACATTTGGGCTAAAAACTTAAAGACTGATTTTTAAGAATCACCTTGGGTGATTTTGCTTCACCCAAGGAATTTTCTGTTTCTTTAACTGTGGGATGTATTTTTATACTTTGGGAAGCTGTGTCCAAACAATTTAAATTTTTATCTCAGAAAGAGCTGAAACAGTTAAGAAGTGGAAAACAGCCCTTCTCTGTTTAAACTGACATTCATTCATAAAGATTCGGCCTAAAGAGTTTAGTCCATTTTCACTTGTGCTCTTCACTGCCACTGTTGTGTGAAAAAGTTTGAAGTGTGTCAGTTCTTGGGTGAAATTACTTTTGTCTTTACATTCAGAAAGTTAAATTCTAGCCCAAATTAAAAAGTGTTTGGATGCAGAACTACATACCCAGCATATTAATTTTGTATGAACTTGAAATCAGAGCAAAAACAGAACCAGGAGTTTTAAATAAGCAAGCAACCAACAATTGAACAGAACTAAACTGAAAAAACAAACACAAAATAAGAAACAAACCCCACAAGAAGCAAATAAATTAATAAAAACTCTCATTTGTGCTCTACTGCAGTTGAAAGTTTGTTTTAATTATATATTGAAATATTATTTCTGTTTGAAACACTGGCTTATTCCTACCGTCTTTTAAAATCACTACCTGAATTGAGATAGGGTCTCAGTTCTCCCTCCACCCTCACATCTCTGCACAAATAAAAGAATGATATCCTCACATTCTGTAGGGGCAGAAGAAAAATAAGTGACTCTTTTTATGCCTTTTTTTTTCTTTTTCTCTCAACAAAGATTTCAGAAACTGAGCAAAGACAAACTCCACTCTTCAGCCTTCTTAATTTGGCATAACTGAGGTACAACAGCATACGGACTATAGTGCATAAAAAAATAAACAGTATTAAAATGATGCTGCCTGCTCCTAAGTGGATGCTATAAGTGGCCAAGCACTCACATGAACACATCTATTTGGAATGCATGCCTTTAGCCATTAGCTCTTTATTCCTTTTTCCAAAGCATGAACCAAGACAAAACAGAGAAAAGCAGTGCAGAATGTCATAAGTATGGACATGGATTAATAGGTGATGACTTACATGGAACTTAATCTGCTGATTTTCTAAATGACATTTGAAATCTGTCACCCATTTCTTGGGTTACCTTTATGTTATGTGTAAACAGATTTTCAATTATGAAACCACAGTCATTATTGTTGGAAGGCAACATTGGAATACTCCAGTACACCCTCCTGATCACAGCAGAATCAACCTTGAATGCAGACCAGACTGTGTAGGACTTTCTGTAATCAGTTTTCATAAACACTAATGTGAGAAATGATGCTCACTATTTTAATTTCAAAGGTCTATTTAACCTTAATAAAATTTCAACAAAAGACTGACTAAGAAAAGCATCATCAGCCACCCCTGTGACTAGCAGCCACAACCTGGTTTACAAAATGGATGCTCTGCTTTTTATGCCCTTTGACACTCTCCAGTCTTGTCAGTTAACTCTTTTTCTGCGGTCCATTGGTGGATATTACTTTCTTATATCTTGATTGGAGGTTAGGTCTCGTTGTGCCAAGCCTCCTAGTAACAAGCCAGCTCTTCCAAATTGCCCTGATTACCAAAGCTATTACAAGGGGGAGGGGAAAGAGGACTATGGGAGGACTTACTACAATATCATAACTATACATCTCTAAATTTTTTTTTAACATACAGATAATATTGATCTCTTAACTGTGAGAGCCAACTATCACATTATCCATGAACACCATGAACAACCTCCCAGGGCACTCTGTCACAATGCTTAATTATCATCAAAGTGATTTTTTTATTTTTTAAATACCCATTTATACCTTTCTTGTTGTAATTTATGACCAGTGTCTTGTTTTCCTGCTTCAGTAGGCTTATGGTTTCTGGTCCTCTCTTCTTAATAGCATCTACCTACATACTAGCAGACTGCTGTTATATATTCCTGAAACTGCCTCCTTTCATGCTGAAAAAGACTAGAATCTCAGCCTCTCTGCTGTGAGTGCTCCAGCCTCCAAGCAGCTTGGGGCCCTCCACTGATACTGCACCAGTTTGTAGTTGTCTTTCTTCAATTGTGGGGCTAAAAACTGGACACGGTATTCCAGATGCAATGTAAAGTGCAATGTGAAACAATTAGTGTCAAACCCATCTTTCTTCCAGCTCCTCTATACTGCCTCTTTGCATCAAACTTTGGTCACTTGTTTTCCTGAACATTGAGATTGGAGTATTGGAGCAAGAATTGGAGGAGGTTCCCCTTTAGCACATACCCTGTTGGGCTCTTTAATCCCTCAGAACTACAGTCACAGGATCACACCTGACAGTTCCTTGCAAATAGAAATGCTTTCCCATTTACCAGTCCACCTGCTCTTTGGGGAATCTCCTGGAGAATAATGTCTAAAGAATGAGACAGCCCCTTTGAGAAAGTATTTTAAACACTTACTGGCTTTAAAAAAGTCTTGAGCCATTAGACATTTCAATGTGGAGGTTTCTCTTTTTGATCATTTAAACAATTCCTAGCTGGATATTTAACACTATGTAGGCAACTGACACCTATCTCTTCAGGGAGTACAAGATAGTGTGGAGTGCATGACTAGCAAAGCAAGATCCTCCTCCACCTTCATTATAAAAACCAAACTTCATTCATGGGTCATTTATCTGTATGCAGAGATAAATACATTTTAAACATCACTGAGCCAAAGTCTTAAGTAACAAAATTTCCCTTCCATTTAAGACAGCCTCAATCCCTTGAAACTCGCATTATGCACACTTTATTCAGGTTCATAACTCCAGTTCCAGGTCACAAATGATCAAAATAAGCCTCAGTATCTTCCAGTTCATTAGGGCAACCAAAGAATTAGAAAAACATTTGGCTTCTTCACATGGCTTAGAAACTCCTAAAATATTTTCTGGCTTTGAACTCCAGTTAGTATTACAAAACTGAAAAGCAGCCCTATTATTTGTTAATTATTGGCTTTCAAATACAAGTATAGATATATATTCTGATGCATGTGTACACAGATACATAAGCACACACATTTATCTCAGTAACCCTTTTTTTAATTGAACACCTGGTTAATTGGAAGACAGGTTTCCTTGTAATCTCTCATTTGCATTTAGCTCAAAACTTGAAGTAGGTTTGAAGTAGGTTTTAAATTCTCAGAAATTATATTTTCTATCTCCAGGCATTTTACTTCCCAGAATACTTTCTTGTAAAGGAGAGGAAGAGGAAATAAGAAATATAAAACCACAATGCAAAGAAGTGTTATGATATAAAAAATTATAATGTTTAAACCATATGGATATTAGAATGTTAGTTTAAAATACCATCAAAAGCACTGCATGTCTGGAGTTGAAAAGGTAAGGGTTTGCAAAAGCTTTTTATTCAGGAAGAGTAAAACATGTAATTTTTAAAAGTGTAAGCTGAGCTTAGAAATAAATATAACATGCAGATAAGCAAAGACCAATCATTACACTCCTAAGTAATTTCTGCAAAGAGAAGGAAACTTGCTAAGTTCCTTTCTAAATGTTAAAGCATTTTAAATCACATGATTGCAAAATTCCCTGTCTCTCCTGACTTCACCATTTAAACAGCTTTCTCTCGTAGGTGATGCAGTCCATTATTAGAAGAAAAAATCCCCAACAATCCCAAAAACTAATTGTTTATCTGCTGGTTTTCTACTCATAAAAAATTCATTTCAATGTAAATTACATCATAAATTTATATTTTAGACTTGCATATTTAAAAAAACCCAGGATTTTTATTTCAGTGATCTGTAATTCATTACCTCCATCATGGAAGGAAACTGAGGTAAAAGTGACTATTCTACAGGAGGATTGCTTCTACTCGTCTGCATAAAGCTATAGGGTGAAATATGGTTGGTTTTTTGAAAGAAGACAGAGACGTTTCACAAATGCCCAGGAAAAATATCAAATGCTGTAATAATGTCAAATGAATATAGCAGTGTGTAAATACCAAATGAAACTAAGAGGATGTCTTTTCCAAAAATCTTTTATTACAAAATTATAAAAAATTAACTAAAAAAGAGCCACTAAGTTAAAAAAATTCTGAGAAGTAACCCTACAATTTCTTGACATATACTACATCATCTTTTCTTCTTTTAGACTTTTAATTAATCATAAAGTGTTGTAAGAAAAAAAGGTAATTTTATGAGTTGTATAATGATTTTGATAAGCTGATAATCCGTGCTGATGAGTACAATTCAATTAGAAGGATGCAAACTATAATTAAAAGAATATAAACAGTTCTGAAAAAATAATAATTATTTCAGAACTTGCAGCACTAAGAAACATGAGGTAATACAAGAAACAATATTTTTTATTTCCCATCAACTATGATTTTTCAAATTTAGAAAAAAATCAAATTACCACCAAATAATCCTCAGTATACATACACACAAGAAATCTACAACGTGGAATTCGTGCCATAGAGAAACATAGAATACAGATTTCAGCTCATATTTGCCATTAAACTATAAAATACTAGAAGAATCATTCAATGTGTTACTCTTTTCACTCTTGCAATGAGTATAAAGGTTGCTCGTGTTGCACGGGGTACAGCCAGGCAGCACAGGCCCTGGCTACAGGTGGGTCCTGGTGCCCGCACTGCCACTAAGCGGCTTCGCTCCGTCCTCAGAAAGCAGGGCTGAGGCCCGACTGCTTCTCCACCGGGGCGTTTTTGGGGATGGCCCAATGGCTACACAGGGCTCCTCCCTCCCCCAGTAAAGGGGTCATGCTGCCCAGGGGCCAGAAAGCCGCTGTGCTGGCAAAAAGCCCCGGCCTGCTTGCAGGCTGGGCTGGGGACCGGCAGAGCTCCGTTTCCCCCCCTCAGGCGTGGAGACAGGGGCTCTCACCCTCCTTACAGGGCTGCCCCTCTCTCCAGGCAGCCAAAGCAACACAACGGCAGAAGGCAATGACAGCAAACTCCAAGCCCTACTCGCAGGGGTGGCTGCCCAGCACAAAGCCAGCTGTAGCACCGAGAAGGTGCCCCGGCCATGCCAGCAATGTGCTTTGCCCAGAGGGCCTCTCTCACCCCCCCTTCAGCTCCAGCCTGCTGCCCTTCTGGCTCCCTCTTGCCTCGCCATTCAACTCTTGAGCTCGAAGCTGCTCTTCTCTGCTCACCCTTGCCTTGGCAGCCCACTCTTTCTGCCAATGGACGACCATGCGCTCACGCGGGAAGAGCTCCAGCTCCTGACGGGAAGGAACCGCCACCCAACAGCCCCACAGGAACATCCTCAAGCCAGACACATCTTTAGGAGTAGGTCTTCCTACATATTCATTCATCAATATGTATCCCATGTTCCCTTTGTCACTGTGGACACCCCCTCAGTTACTTCTCAATGATCAGCAAAATAATTTTGCCCCTTTTTTTTGTATGGGTAAATGACGTTAATTTTATTTAGCAATAATTTTCATATGATCAATGAATGTTGAATATTTCTTTGAAACTCTGCATTATATGACAGTAGTTTTTATTGCTCCTATACTGTGTAATAAATATATCTATTTAAGATACCTTTTCCTATTTATTTTTATAATACATCTTATAATTTTAAAAATTTTTTTAAAAAAATTTTCTTTTATCCTGAAGGACAGAATCCTGTAGAAGATCAATTACACCTATAAAATGTTTAGGTATAAAACTCTGACAATGTCTTGGGCTAAGACTGGATTCAGCCACACGCAGGTTCCTTTCTGAGGAGTTTACAAAGCAAGGAGTTTGTTTTTGAACCTCATCATTTAGTAGCTGGGCTTTTCTAACAGATTTTGTCTGCAGCTCCCACTCTGCCTGCTACAGCACCCCTCTAAATTTTCAGGTTTTCACCCAAACCTATCTTTTCAGCTCAAAATGTCTCCTATGTCTCTTTGAAGTTATCCCAGATTTTCTGTCACAGATTCTGCCTCTGTCTTCTGTGCTACAACAGAATTTCCCTCCAAAATGCACATTTTTGTGTGTAAATTACCCCGATTCACCCATCAAAATATCACATTTTTTTCATCTAAATTACCTCAGATTTTCTGACTAAAACATGACTTCTGACCTTCAAACTGATTACCTCAGATTTTCCCTCAAAAACACCTCCAAGCTGTCTCTTAAAGTCGCCTAAGATTTCTCCCAAAAAATGCTCATTCTGTTCCTTTTAAACTACCTCGTCTTCCCTCCAAAATGCCCCCAATACCAATTACTCCAGATTCTGCACCCAAAATAACCATTCTGTCCCCCAAAAACTTGACCTAACAGACTGTGTTAGGAAAATATGAGGCTTAGAAATTGCTGATGGGCCTGCCATATGCAGTACCTGCAGTTTGGCTGCTTCAGGCT
>JAOTQP010000870.1:26699819-26712668 GCA_026413545.1 Cichladusa arquata | reverse complement strand
AAAGAAAGAAAGAAAGAAAGAAAGAAAGAAAGAAAGAAAGAAAGAAAGAAAGAAAGAAAGAAAGAAAGAAAGAAAACCAAGAGATTGAAAGGCAATCACTCAACACCTTCCACCAACAAGACTGATGTCTATCCAGTCTCTGAGCAATGACATAGCACAAATTTACAATGGCCAAATCATGCCTGACCAGCCTAATTGCCTTGATGGGATTTGAGGATTGACAAAGGTAGAGAATATTTGACAATTTTGATTTTAGCAAGGCTTTTGACAAAATAGGCTTATATTCTTGCATTCAAGTTGGAGGTTGCAGTGTGGGTAGATAGAAAAGCAGACAGATGAAAAAATGTGCAAGAACTTGAGCTCAGAAGTCACTGATTACTGAAGCCTAATCTATCAGAGGCAGGGTACTGTAAGAGTCTATATGGAATCTGCCCTGTTTAATGTCTTTGTCGATGATCTGGGGGAGATAAGAGTGTGCACACTTGTCAGGTCTAGAGACAGCAACCAAGTGCAGAGTGCAATTTATATTCTTGAGGGCAGTGGCAGGTATTCAGAGCTGTAGGAATTATCCAAGAGATCCCCTTTAAAACCAATAAAGACAAATTCAAAGTCCTGCATTAATTGTGGACTAACCACCCACAACAGTACAGAATGGGGATAGACTCAATAACTGTGCAGCAGCTCTTGTGAAAAGAACCTGGCTATCCTGATGAGCCACAAACTGAAGGCAATTGAAGCAGTGAACCTCAGGAGCAGAGAGGCTGTACAGAGGAGTGTACGGGTACTAGGGTGGGGGAATATGATGAATATGATGATAGTCTTTGACTTAGAGCTTGTTGAAATGCATCTAGAATTCTATGTCCAGTTTTCTATTCTCCAGGACATGAAAGGCATTGATAACTTGGAGTTAGGTCAGCAGAGGGCCTCCAGTGCAGAAGAAGCTGTAGCATCTGCCTGTTGAAGAGATGCTGAGGGAGCTGAGCTTGGAAAAGGGGTGACTTTGGGAGGGGTGACCTGGTAGCTGTGGGAGGTTAGCAAGAATCATATAATTCTTGCCAACTTCCCCATAAGAAGACAGGGGATTGGTACATGGCAGGATGAGGAGGGGCAAGGGGCATTTTTTGAAACAAAGGATGTTCTGTCTGGATGGAAAGAGAAGCTGTTTCCACATGAGGACTGTTAGGTGATGGAGTAGGTTGCCTAAACAGTTCACACAATCTTTGTCCTTGGAGATTGCCAAGACTTGACTGGATAAAACTTTGACAGATATAGTAACTGACCCTGTTTTGAGTTGCAAGTGTGATTTGAGACCTTCTGAGACCATTTGCAGTCCAAATTATCCAGTGTAGTTGCTAATCTACAGACTATAACAACTCCGGGATCCATTGAAAGTTGCTGTGTAGAAAAGCAAAGTGATCAGCAAGAACTCTGTGGATTGGAAGAAAGATACCTCTTCTTTTAATCTCTCTTAATTACCAAACCTGAGTTTTTCTCTTTAAAACTCTTCCTCCTCCCCTTTTTTATGTTGGAATAAAATTTACAATTAGAGATTGAACATGCTTTTGGTGGTTTTAGGATGATAATTTCAAGAAATCACAGATAGATCCACCTCAAGAAACTGAATTTCACCAAGTTCTACTACATCTTAACAGAAGTATATTGAATTATATTATTTTTCACTCTTTATGGTCATGACTATCAACTACAGGGAGCTTGAGACCTCCTTTCTGCTCCTGAAACTGTGTGAGGGAGTAATTACCAATACAATGTTCCATTAGAAAACAGATATGAGGTTGTCCATGAAATAAGCAATAAATAGAAGGGAGAACATGCTGTTTTTCTGAGACTGAGTGAATGGCAGAAGTTTTCTTGCAGTTTCACCCCTTCAATACACACACCAGTTACCATACTGGTCTTGCCAGGGATGAAACTGTGCATCAGAGAGAGGTTATTTTATTCATGTACCCAAGGGAGCCATTTGTTTACCTTTCAATTTCTGGGTGTTCCGAGTGTTTAAATAGAATTTTTCTACACCCCCATACATTTTTTTGTATCGATAGTGCAGCTTTTTTCCAGTGCAATGCAGGAGATGGAGAGAAGCTTCATAGACATATCAGTGGTAGTACATAACCTGATTGCTTGTGATTAGAGGGAAACTGGACCTAATTAATATGACAGCTCCTGGCAGCATTATGCCCTGTGTTCTTGCTCACTTCCATGATATATATGCTGCTTTCATGCCTAAAACATGGTATTTTACCCTTAATAGGCAACCTATAGGAGAGAATTTTCTGCTGCATAAGGTATGTATGGGGTGTGGCTGAGATAGAGCTCAGTTTTCCCATAGCAGCCCTCACAGTGCTGTGCTTTGCACTTGTAGCTGAATGTACAGTCCTAAACATCTCCACACACACACCAGTAGCCTGGTGGTGGGCAAGATCTTGGTAGAGGACATATCAAAGACAGCTGATCAGTTTGGTTATTCCATACCATATGATACATGCTCACCCATAGAAGCTTAGAGAAAGAAGGAGGAACGGAGGCAATTGTTATTACAATGTTTATCTGCCAGAGTAACCACTATGCATTCTGAAGTCTGATACAGCCATTTAAATAATTATATAAGCCAAATATATCCATTTTAAAATATATGTAAATAAATGCACATTGTGGATAAACTTTCATAAGGCTACTTTTCTTGCATGCTATATGCACTGATATTATTTAGCAGTTATTCAGCGAATGAATATGTTACGTCTTTATCTAGTGATTTGGAAGATAGTGAGATAATATATTATTTTGAATTATTCATTAGTAATAATGATTATTAAAGAATTCTAATCTAAATATGTATGCTCATTATTAATACATAGCACATGTAAGAGATTTTCCTCCTGTATTTAATGGACTCTTGTCCTGTTCAAGATAATAGGTTTAGATTTTGCTGGAGTTCCTTTACATAACCTCAGTCATATAACTGAGCATCTATTCTAAGTAATCAAAAAGGCTCCATCTGCTCTAAGTGGAGGAAAGAGGAAGAAAATAGATTGCAATTTAATTATTTACCAGTGTTTTAATTCTTAAGAGGTAAACAAATAAAAATGCACAAGTGCTACGCTTCGTATATTCTGTACATAATGTGTATAGGTAGTTGTTGGGTAACATGCAGCTTCTGGACAGGAAGTTTATATGCAGCTATAAGGACAGGAAGAGAAAGTGTGCCCTCTGGGAGACCTTCATGCTAACTCCATCTCTGCAGAGAAGATGGCTTTCCTCCTCAGGGGGACCATTTCCCTGGCCATTGTCTCATTGACTATAGAGAAAGCCTGTACAAGGCAAAATGTTAGGCTAAAATGCCCAGCTTCTACAACACGAGCCTCATCATCAGATTTCTGCTTATTCACAGGAAACATTTTGATATGACCCTGCTTTACACCCTTCCTTTCTTGTTGCCATTGGCTCCTGGGTTCCATCTGTTCCAAACTTTGATATTTCTGTTCCCAGTAGTGAGGTTCCCCAAGATGGCATCACTGATACCATTATCTGGATTGAGTTGGATTTGCAAGACTTAGCTTTTCAAAAAAACACAGCATTTCCTTATGATCATCCATGAAGTTCAGCTACTTGTCATATAACCTCCTCTAAATCACTCTAGCAGTTTTTCACTTTTCAATGATCTTAATTACAGATCTTATTCTAACTCATTATCCTGAACATTTTTCTTACAACTGTCACAGTTACTAGGAGAACAGAAAATATCTTTTGATACACCTTGGGGATGCTTAAAATCAACTCTGGCACTGTAACTCTGGCACTGTTGCATTTCAACACGTTATGATGTCTCTTCCATACACAATGTTATCCCGGAAGAAACAGGCATAGCAGTGGATAACAGTCATCCAAGCCTGGATGGGGAAGAGAAGTCATTTAAGTAATGCTCAGATAGAGTCTGATATTATACCATAAGTCACACCCAGAGCTGAAGAGAAATTGATCCTTCAGAAAAGGCCTTGCCTTTCCTAGGACTGCCTTAACTGAGAAAAGTAGATCATATAATCCAGAAATTGTAAACTTTTAATTCTTGGCATGTATGGATGTGGCAAGCCTGTTTTTCTAAATGTCTCTTATTTTTACTAGCGCATTCATTACCAGAAATAAATTTTAGTCGGGTTGCACATGCACACATAGTGACTTTAATTTCTGTGGTAGCTGAGTGGCGCTTTTCAGCCTAATTTCACAAAAAGAAAAATACTGTAAATTTCAAGCTCAATAGAAAGGAGATAATAAAAATGTAATGACACATTATATCAAAAAGGATATTTCTTATTTCTTTGAATGGATGAATGGATATAGGCTCAAGGAGACAGTGATACCATGAGAAAGATTAATTTCTGTAACTTCCAATAACTTCTGAGAAATTAATATTCCTAAGTATAGAAATACGAACATCAAAGAAGAATCTTTCATGCTTCAAAGTATGAAGGGGAAAAAATTTAAAAAAAAAAAAAAAAAGTAAAAATAGACATTTGAGTGTCAGGAGAAAAAAAATTGAAAATCAAATTGCTACAGTGAAGTGCCCACCTCCATGTTTGATATTTAAATAATTTCAGATAAGTGTAGTGCAAAATTCTATTTGTAATAAGTATGTAAATTACATTAATTGGGAGATTTACTTTGTAATAGTTAAAAAGCTATTGCAACAACAACCTGCTTGCTGAGCTTTTTTGGAAACATATTTAGGGCAGCCACTTTTAGCTTTAGTACAGGAGTCACTGATACCAGTCCCGACCAAATATTGTCAAAATAACCTAGTCATTGAAAAACTCCAAACTTTATTCCAGCAAGAACTCAAATACAAAATTTACTATACTTATGATTAAAAAAATAATTATACATTTGTAAACGTGTGAAATCTTGGTTGACATCCAAGAAAAGGCAGTAATTGATCTCCACTGGACACTTACTGCAGATAGTGTACAGACATACACAGCAGCAAGGAATTATGTTGCAAAGAATTATGGTGAATCTTATAAATGGTTGTAAGACCACTTATTTTGGTTACCCAGTGTCTGTTCCAGTTGCTACAACCAGGGGCAGGACCCTCAAGCTGTGCAGTATGCATATCCCACTCAGGATCAGAAAACATGATCTACATCTACAATCTCACCCCAACAGCTGCATCACCAGAAAGCCTTCATCTCTGCAAGGATCTTCCAGTTCTTCCCCCATGTCACACCCCTTCCCTTCTCCTTTCCTTCCCAGTGCCCGAAGAGGAGGCGTGGGTGACTCTGAGTCCCAGGATGGCAAATGGGGTTCTTGAAATGGAGAAGTTGAGGGGCAGGAGACACTCAAGGGAGTTACCAGAAACCACTGTCTTTCCCCTGATCTTTAAATGCCTTGACTACAAACCAGGAGAGAAAACCCTCTATGGTTTTCAGTCTGCGGTCTGGAGAAGTATTTAAGTTCAAATATCATGTTCTAAGCAGGTGCAATAACCGTGACTTATTACTCAGAAAGGAGTAACAGCAAAACCTTCTTCAGTTTCTGACAGAGGAACACTCTGCACCCACTATCAACTCTCAGGTGATGGACTCCTTGCTGTTTTAATTCATAGACAGGATTTCTAATAAATGGTTCAGGCATGTCAGTCCCAGAGAAGCATGCTACTCTTCTCTCTCATTCTCAAAGCACACTGAAGATGTGTCTTTTCTGGGTTGTTCTTCAGAGGCACCTGTCTCTCTGCATTTACTGCAGTCAAATATATTAAAAATAATTTTATTTTTTCAATCTTTAACATGATTTTCTGCAAATATTTTTTAATTATCATTTTTATTATACTAGTTTTATGGTTACTTTTCCAGAATAACTCATCTATCATGTTTTCTTTGTTTGAATACAATTTCCATTTGTTGAAGGGGATCTTTTTGGCTCTATTCGCCTTTGTTTAGTCAGACATTTAATCATCTTGACTGTTTATTTTTCCCTTTTGGTGAGTTTTTCCTTTGATGATTTCTGTTTGCCAATATTACTGTTACTTTAAACAGTCTCCAGTGCTTATATGTTGGAAATTCAACTTATCCTTTCAGTTTTCTTTTCAGTACCGTCCTCATTTTTGTGTCATTTTCATTTTCTACACTTCAAAGATTTAGTAAAGGTTGTTGTCTCCTATAAGGATTTTGAGTTTGAATACCCCAGCTTTAGGACTAATACCATGATTGAATCGCTTTTGGTTCTCTGAAATAATCAGTGTGGAAATATACTGTATTGGAGAAATGTGTGTAAATTGTTCAAATCCATTTAAAATAAGCAAGTTTACAACAAGTCTTTTCATATTATTTTAGACTTTATTGTTCCTATCTTCCTATTTAGAAACAGGCATTATCCTGTGCTGCCTTGACTACAATATGGCCTTCTCTGGAAGCCACTGTTTCCTCAGTGATCAATAGTTACCAAGTGCCAGCTTCGAAGGAAATTACCAGGTTAAGTTCTTTGAAAACTCTTCTGAAGCAGATAAGCCTGTTTTGTTGACTGTGTAAGGACACTAGAGAGAATATGTTCTTAATTTAGTCACTATGGTTGATTATGTAAGTTTATGTGGCATGAATCCAGGGCTACGAAGACAGATTTTAGATAGATAAGAAGAAAATACAGATAGTGACTCCATTTGTTCAAAGCATTTTGTTAATTTTAGATTTTCAAAGTATTATTTTGAATTTGTAACCTACTCAAAATACAAAATTAAAAGGAAAAAAAAAGCGCTAGGATCATATGTAAATTAGATTTCTGTACCAGTGATGTTATTATTTTTACAGTCAGTGCTTAGATGATAAGCAAGAATTTATGTCATTATATTTATTATTACTATCCTTTGTTGCATTTAACAGATACGCAGTTTCAATAAGGGTCAAAATATGGCAAAAATAACATCTTCAGAATCAATTCTGTATAAAGCTTGAACAGCTTTGTAAAACAATTTGCTCAGAAAAAATAGTTTTATATTAAAAAATATTGAACTAATCAGGCATAAAATATAAAAATGCAGCAGTTGCAATGCAATGGAAGAATGGATGATGAAGAACCTCTGCACCTGAGGGAAGTTGCTGAAGGAAGTACAGATGGCTGCACAAGCCACAGAAGATTGTTATCTTTGCTAAACCCGTTTTGAACTTTTGCAGGTTGTGGTTTGTCCTGATCAATCCAGACTGGGAGTGCACTTACAGGATCAGCACTGGTGATCTCTAAATTTGTTAACTCCTGGCAGCCCGTGGTGGGAATCACTCAGGAGGAGGCACCGAGCCAGCCCCAGGCACAGCCCCTGGGTCAGACTCTCAGCTGTCACCCCCAGTGCCTGGGGAGTGGATGCTTGGAGCCAGAGAGAGGTGTGAGCTTCCTTCCTAGCCAATTTTCAATGTACACTCATGGTCCTGGAATCACACAGGAGCACAGAAATTAAACACCAGCTCTTTCTCTTCAGTCAGACAGATCACTGGCATTGAATGTATGCATTCAATCAACTGCAAGACCTTTTATAGCACTGCTGTGAAGCTAATTAGCAAATGCTAATGAATTTATGGTTAATTTTTAAAATAGATATATATGTATAATTTAGCATTAAGGTATTTGTCTCAATATTTAATATTGGTTTCTCTGTCTCTTAACATTTTCACTTTCTTTCATTCTCAGAGTAAGTGGAGATCTCCAAAAAGAAAAAAAAAATTGACTTAGTTCCCAGTAGCTCACATTTCATGCTTCCAGAATAGCCACTTTATAATAGAGTAATGATAGTGTAAATGTCAACAGAGAGACTGTTTAAACATCTCAAGAGGAAGGACACATTTCAAGTTGGAGGACAGGTACAAAGATGTAAAATTACACAAAGATTTACAGAGGTTCACAAAAAAAAATCCAGCAGGGTTAAGACTAAATGAGTGAAATATGCAGCTGGTTTTACCAATTTAAAAAAACAAAAAAACAAAAAACAAAAAAAACAACCAAAAAAACAACCAAAAAACCCCTACAAAAACCAATACAAAACAAAACAACACACAAAAAAAACCAAACTGAAAAAACCCACAAAAAAACCCTTAAAAACCCTTTCCCATTCAAATGAGAAAAATAAAAATTTTATGCAAACTAGTGCAAATGAATTACTAAAGCATGTCAAAATTTCTTTGAGAAGCAATTAAAAGCACAATAAGCTTCTAAAATAAAATGCACATTTATAATAAAATTATTAAGAGATAAAATGAGATCTTGAAGAAAAGTGATCTCTATGTCCTCTATTTCTTCCTTGCTCATCTGAAGTATTTGTGAAGCATTTGTCCTTACTTGTATACAGAAAAATTTGGCTAAGTGAACTTTGAACCAGGTCTATGATTGTAGTTTTTGAATCTTAGAGCTGTATTATATAAATATGGGGGAAAGGTCTTAATATATCCTTGGAAACCTGCTCCTGAAGAAAAGCTATGTCTCTATTCTTCATTGGAATCAAAAAAATGGAAAAAAGCAGATAAAAGCCTCAGTATAGAGCATCACAATGGTACTAAACTTAGTTTAAAAAAAAAAAAAATGAAATATACTGATTAGTGTGAGAAATGGCCAAACTGGAAGACTGTGGATCCCAACACAAGTTTAAGAACCCAGTAAACTGCAGCATCCTAATTCAGAACAGTAGCTCTGGCCATGTAATACCTTAGCAACTTCACTGAGAGAACAGCAAATTGCATTTATTGTACAGCAGAGGTGACAGAAAGATTTAGACAGAATTCCTGGATGAGGAATAATTTATATCACCATATTGTGGTTAGGTCAATCTCTGCATCAAAAAGTGCATTTGCTTAAGAGATCTGTTTGCATGCATCATCATAAAAACAATGTCTCTGCTCTTATAATATCCTCTTTTTGACTCGGTAGCTGAATGGTTCAGAGGGTTTAGAAAACTTAATTCAATGAATATTTCATACAAATTCCCCATGGTACAATAATTTTTCCCTGATTGCTACCAGGTCACCAAAGCAAATGCTCTGTTTTTACTGAGCAGGTAAAATGTGCTTTTGACATGTTTTGAGAAATGCTTAAATAATGCTTCTTTCGGACATCTCTTAATTATTTTTACACATATAATGCTTTTAAATGATCTAATTAAACATAATGTTTTGCATATTGAGGTATTTTTTCTTCTAGAATGTACTTTTAAAAAAAATAATTCTGTTTTAAAACAGAATTTGTATGTATTATATTAATATATAATGTAACGCATTATATATCAATACAAACTAATGCAATTTTTATCACATTAATACTAACAAAGACAAAATTGTTGAGGTTTAATTATGTCACATGAAGATACCAGTATCCAGTTGATGTTCAGAAATGTTTTCATGTTGTGCTTTCAAAAGCTTGGAAAGGTGTAGTGGAAGCTAAGTTCAGAAACTCAAATACAAATTAGGTGCTACCTAGTTATGTTTTTCATCTTTTTTCAGTGACATTGATTGGGGTTGTAAAACATTTGTAAGGAAAGCTCTTGTGCTTGCTGACATAGGTTCCAAATGCTTTGATCACAACCTATTCCTGCAGCACAGTTAATGCAGCCAAAGGAAACTGTAAATTGACTTGGGGAATGCAGTTCTAGGGACTATGAAAAAGAACCTTCCAGCACCAGCCCTTCTACATCTTTGGCTTTTCTGTCTGAGCCAATTGAATGCTGTATGCCAGCTACTTTTTTCATCAATATTTTCTTCATGAAGCTTTCTGTCCACCATAGGAGAAAAGGTGTCTGAGATTTAAACAAATCTTTGCTCTAACAATTCAAATGTGCTAGCATGCTTCTCTGCCTTTTAAATACTAATGAATTCTAGCTCACACCCAAGTAACAGAACATGAATGCACAGAAATTTATATCTGTATTTTCACTCTTTTCTTCCATGATATACAAAAAGTCTTGGGAAAAGTGGGGAGACAGATAGAGTTAATATATATATTTACAAATTT
Organism: Cichladusa arquata; assembly: GCA_026413545.1. Lineage (NCBI taxonomy): Eukaryota > Metazoa > Chordata > Aves > Passeriformes > Muscicapidae > Cichladusa > Cichladusa arquata. The sequence goes on along the minus strand of JAOTQP010000870.1, from coordinate 26,702,678 downwards.
GTGTACATGTTCGTTTTATTGTGTAAACAATTTGCTTATACAAATCAAATTAACTTTTTTTCTACCTGACATAACATTCATTTAAAGGGCTTTCTATCTTTCACCTTAAAATATTCTTTCATGCTGTTAAGACATAACCATAAAAAGCAAACAGAAATTAAAGCAATTCTCATTTTCATGCCTCAGATAGTTTTACCCTGTTCGTTTAAGTTTTAAAATATAAAGGAGATACAAAATAAGACTTCTGGTCATGTTAGTGTGTTTGACAGGGAGTGAAATGCATGGAAAATAAAGATGTAAGTTGAAGCAAGATATAAAACAAATTCTTTCAATTAGGAAGTTGAAAAAATGGGAGTGTATGCAAAATAGCACCTGAAAAAGGAATCGAGATTTCCATTCTAGCCAACATCTGATTTCATTAGGCTGATAACACTATGTAGAGGCTGAAAATTATGCAACTGCAATAGAGCTGTCCCTGAATTCTTGTTAAAAAGGAATTGCCTGATAAGGCTGGAGCAGGGAGATAAGTGCATAAAGATATGTGCATAAGATATGGTGATAAGACTGAAGAGCAGTAAGGAGATCTTAATAGTTAGAGCCTGAGGGACAGCACAGAGCTTATTTGGGAGACTAATTATCTGAAAAGAAAGACTGAGTGAGTATGCAGATGCGCCAAAGCAGGCAGTAAGAAAAAATAAAGCAAGAGAAGGTAGTGACGCATTGACCGTCTTTGTAAATGAGGGTTCTCTGCAAAAGCAAGTTTCAAGAGAGTAAATTAGTTTAATGTTTAATAAAGATTTTTTTTCATTGCAGTCACTGTGTGGTACTAAGCCATTTCTTGTGCAGTGCTAAGCAGCACTAGGTATTACCACAAAGCTCTCCATGGCAGAAGCAAGCAGCTGGGTGTTAATAGCTGCATATCAGCAGCTGATCTGTAATGAGAAGTTCCCTAGAGCACCCACTTCCCAGCTCTGTAAATGTAGCAATTTGCATGTTGCTCAATTAATATGTCATCCCTTATTTATATTTGCAGTATTTACATATTTTTACATCCATGATTGATGGTGTATATACAACAGCACAATAAACACATTAGAAATACCAGATGGGTTGGTGGACGAGATTAGATTACTGTTGCTGTCATCTCCATCACAGATCAACCAGACTCAGTCTGATCAAACAAGAAATCCACTTCCACTTAATTAGCATAACTTCACTGTACTGTAGTTTATTGGGCGGTACTGTCCCCATCACAATATATTAAGATTAAATGCTGTGATGAAACTGCAAGTGCAGGCTTCATCTACTCTTGGATTACTTCCTAGGAAATTCAGCAAGACAACACCAGTAATTTTTCACTGTCCACAGAGTCTGTGTCTGAATTAAAATCCTTTAAACTCATGATCTGTTTCAGTGGTGGCTTCCATCAAAACAAACCCCCTCCCAAAACAATTCAAAAAACCCATCAATCCAAACACTAAGTAGGTAAACAAACTCCAGCTTCATCCAGGACAGTTAAAGATGTGAAAGTTATCCCCTGGCTCATTAGAAGGAAGATCTGAGAAATGAATTTGTATAGTGTCTTTCTGGGAAGGGTCATGACTCAAGCTTTAAACAGCTATGATAGGTAGCATATCAAAATTTTTGAGGGGGTCCTACAAAGAAGTCAGCAATTTCAGTACCTGTGCTTGCTATTATGAAATAACTGTCTTCTGCTAGTTTTCTGCTGGGTGGTGATCCAGATCAAAGGAGACCATGATATTCACATGGCAGGCTGTGTTTAACTTTAGACTTACTAAAATTATATCAAGTTCTAGCACCAAGGTAGGCCAAACTTGCTGCTCTAATTCGTGGTAAGCATTCTAATAATTGGTCAGAATAGACAATAATATGTCAGGATAAGTAATAATTTTTGCCTATGCTTTATTTCCCTGTGTTTTTTTAAACTCCCTGACTAGTGTTATAAGCTAGGCATAGAGATTTCTTTAATAGAGATTTATGTGGTTTCTTCAATGCTTTAATCTTTGCTTCCATTATTTCTTCTTTATTGAATCTTACTGTTAGAAAACTGTCAACCCATCTCCTTCATTTCATTCTCAAATTTCCTGTGATGTACTATGATTTTATATATGTTTAATAAATTGGATGCATGGGAGTGAGATACCTCCTCAGAAGAGATTGAAGAGAGCTTTTATATCAAGCAGATTATTTCTGTCTCTGTGGCAACAAATAAATTCTTCCCATTTTCTAATAATATATCTTGGTAATGTGTCTGCTTCATACTGAGTGATGAAGTAAATTTTTCTGAAATACTCTAGGTAACCTTCCAGTTTTACCCCTTTCCCCTTTTAACATAAATATTGATGAATCAACTTGTGTGAACTACAGACCTACCTGGAGGTAAAACTGTGAAGCCAGATAAGGCAGTATCCCTGCATTAAAAAGTATAATAAATGGTTTTGCTGATTCTTTGTGTATTAATAGTATATTTAACTCCGTGTGTATGTTTGTGTAAATTTGTTGTTTAGATCTATTTCAAAACAGTCTACCTCTTTATCAGACACCTCTATATGACCTATTTTTATTTTGGCAACTGCTGAGAAGGTAAGAATTTGATCCTTTGAATACCAAACACGTGCCAAGCTAGCAATTTAATGCTGGTTGCAGTGGAATCTATCAGATCATCAGCTGTATGCTATTCAACTGATTAAGCAGGAGTTGCACCCATCTCACCAAGAACTAATAGTGACAGCAATGTGTGGAGAAAGGTATTACTTTTATGTTCTGTTGGGGGTTGAGTGTTTTTTCTGTTACTGTGTCAATTTGAAGAATTTTTCCCATTATCATGCCAATGGAGCT
>JAOTQP010000870.1:26676438-26691556 GCA_026413545.1 Cichladusa arquata | reverse complement strand
AAAACCCCAAACCAAAAAAAAAAAAAAAAAAAAAAAACCCAAAACCAAACACTACTTGTATTTAAGGTGGAGATTATGAATAGGTCATTAAAAGGCCTCTAATACTTGAAGTCTGCTTTTGCCAATCCTGATTTAATCCTCTGCCCCTAAAAGAAAATGTGTTTTGCAGAGTGGAAGATGCCACGATGCAAAGAGCTGCAGTCACTGTAGACAGAAAGTCTTCCTGGCACCATCACTGTGGTGATGGATAAAAAAGTACTGGTGGCACTGGGGAGCTGCTCAGCCAGAATTTGGGCAAGATGAGCATGTAATGGCTAATAATGGACATGGCTAAATCATCTCACCCCCTGTTCAGCCACTAAATCTCTGCCTGGCAGATTTTAGGCTTTTTGGCATTTTTAAGAAGCAACAAGCAATTCCAGTTACTCAAAATTTCCTCAAATGAAGACAAACATTTCTTTTTCAGAGATAAACGTTTAAAGTGTTGACTGTATATAATTGTCCATATATCACCAATCACAGCTTGTTAGCACAGGCAGTGGCAGACTAGTCTTTTCCTGATAGCAAGGAAAAAGCAAAAGTCCTTTAAAATATTTTCCATGAGAAGACTTCTTTATTAGAAAGCAAACCAAACAAAATATTGAATTGCAGTAGTTAAGGCTTTTTAGTATTTAGTATTAATAAAGATAAAGGAAAATATGGCAAACCAGACAACAATTTTTAGGTGGAAGCACTTGCAAACTGGGGGTTTCTTGCTTTTCTCTAAAATTCTCCCAGGAAATGTACATTTCTACTGGCTAGGAGGGATGAGCCTTAAGGGATAATCAGGCTTACATGAGACCCAGATTTTCAGTAAAGTAGGAGAGAGACATTTCTGGTTTTAGCTTAGCAGAAGAGTGCAAGGGAAATGTTTGTTTTGTAAAAATCATATATCTTATGCCATCTCCATAATTTTCCATTACTAGTCACACTCAGCATTAGGTAATTAGGCAAGGGGAAACCAGTATCACCCTATATGAATCAATTACATGAATTATTAAATTAAAAGGTATAAAATTCATACATTTTTAAATTGTAGAAAAATTTTCAAATTTATTTTCCTGAAGCATCTCAGGCATTCAAAGGTATCTTTTCTATGCTCTTCTTTCTGCTGTTTTCTGAATACAGATGTTACAGATTTTCAGTCCCAGGTGGAGGCAATTCCAGCTTCTAAATCAACACAAGCCTAGATTCCCCAGGCTTAACTCATTGCCCCTGTATTGTTCTCTGTTTTATACTGATAATTCTGTTTTGAAACTTATCTTTGTCTGCATTTAATGTGCCTACCCTACAGGGAGTACTTATCATAATTATCATACAATTGGAATCAAAGATTATAAGGGTAAATGCCTGTAAGGGACTTGCTAGGATTTAAATGTTGACTGTCCTGTTATTTCATGCCAAGCTTAGGAGCATTGTGTGCTGCCTTGCTTAGGTCCCTTAATGATCACTGTTCTAACAGTGTGAAACTGCCTTCTAAACAGGCATAAACTGCTCCCAGTTGGAGGCCTGTCTTTACAATCATTCAAATCGGTGCCAAAGTCTAATAGATTCAGTGGAATACAAACATATTCTTGAGGTTTTTTCTTTTTTTTTTCTTTTTTTTTTTTTTTTCTTTTTTCAAAGATTGAAAATATGCATGACTTAAAACAGAAGAAAATATTTGTAGTTCTCAGAAGGATAGCAGAATCCCAAACTCGATCTTGCATGAGGGGCTAGGAAGGACTGCACAGCTTTAGACTCAGCCCTAAAGTTGGGAGATACAAACCATCTATGACTGTCTCTGGTTGAATTAATGTGGAATTATATTAAAAAAGGATTTTTCATCCTCCTCCTAATGGGTCCATTTACCCTAGTGTGTGCTTTTACTGAAATATGAAAACAGTAATTTGGTTTGGTAAATAATTTAACCTTTTGTCAATTATTTTCTTTTGAGTAGAAAAAAGAGACAAACTAATTGTACATAATCACATATGCAGACATGATATAATCAAAGAACACCACTTAGGATAAGAGTGGGAATTGGGAATGGAGGGTGGCCCATGACATACTGTACAAAAAATGAAACACAAAACTTTTAAAGTTTCAATTTGCTTCACAATGCAATGAAGGACTAATTTAAGTCCTTCAAGACTTTACAGGCTGTAGTTTACCGGGTCATGCCATCTGCCACTTGCTGAAGTATTTCAACCAAAGTATTTAAAGAAAAATTTTCAATAAGTATTTAATTGAATTGTAATAACATGAAGAAACTTGTAAATATTTCCATCAGCCAAAATTTTTAGTTTGTTAAAGAATAAAATAGGTTGCACAGATTAAAAAATTCTGTGACATCTTTAATTTTGGACTTTGCTGTTATGGACTCCGATGTTTCCCTGCTCCTTTACTCAAAATGATGTGAAGTCTAGGTGTTGCCTGAGACATGCAGTAGTAGCTGAAAGCTGATAATTCATCATTGAGACTACAAGAAATATATTGGGAACATTACCGATTTCCTTTGTTAAAGAACTAAAAACCAGGAAAATAAAATTATAAAACTGTATTACCAACCAATTTATTTAAGAATATCGATTTCTTGCCTCTTGCCTCTGCCTCAGAGTGAAAAAAAAAAAGTTACTGAAGCTTGAAACTTTTTTCTAAATGTGAAAAAAACCTATCTGCAGTTTACAGAAAGGACATCTAAAAGAACACCTACAAAACTGCAGCAATTTTGCTTCATAAAAAATGAGTCAGTAATTTCTTCTCCAAGTGCAAGACGCTCTGTTTAATTTGTTGTCATGCACTGCCAGTGTATGACTCTGCCCTGCTTGAAGAGGATGTTAGTCCATGACCTTGCACAGGAGAGGATCTTTAGAGACTAAATAGATACTTGGCAGTATCAGGAAAATTTCAACTTAGCCTTTCACACATTGTGTACAGCATTTCCATCTCCTTTTGGGTCTGTCTCCACTTAGCAGATCACAATGATTATCAGAAATCAGCAGATTTCCGGATATCTACAAAGCACAGGCAAATGGCCAGGGCCCACGTTCTTGCCAGTGTTGGCAGCTGTACCAATCCCTTTCCTGGATTTTCCAGCTCCCAGGGACTGAAATCCCAAAGACTTTGCTCCTATGGGAAAGCCAGTTCTTACTTTTAAGCACAAGAGCACATCTTCTCTTAAAGATTTTCTTACTTTTCTTTATGTTCCCCTCTCTCTTCCCACTGCCACCTCCCCAGACACATTGGAAATTCATAATATGAACTGGAGGAGCTCCCACCTTCCATTTTCATTCTCCTTGCAGTCTGAACACAACTGATGAGGGAACAGAAATGCTGATGCAGCCTAGGTTCACCCAGAAAGGGTGAAAGTAGTCAAGTGTCTTAACCCATATAAGCTTCTAAGAGGTACTGGAGTTACTCAGTAGCCAAAATTTTAGGGAACAGATAGTCATGAGGGGAAAGACAAATTAACCAAACACAAACACAAGTTGTGTGTGTCCTGGCCCACACAAAAAACTCCCAACCCAAACCAACAACAAAAAAGAAACAAAACCAAAAAACACAAACAAAACCCAAAACATCAACAAAAAAACAACAAACAAAAACAAACAGCAAATGAAAACAAACAACAAAACCAAAACCAAACAAAGCAAAACTAAACAAAAAAGAAAATTGCCTTCCTAATGGCAAACTAGACACATTTCACACTCAGTCCTTCAAGCCTACATGTTTTCATAGCTACTAGGAATGCAATAGATTGTTTCCTCTTCTTTGAAGAAAAGTGGCCCTGTTTTGTTTTTGTCTTTTCCCCTATGTTTATCCTCTCTGTTAACCTTCAGCTATGTCTTCCAGTCTGTCTCATTCCTCTCTTCTATTCCTTCAGTTTATGTCCTGACAATCCCAGGTGTCCAAATATATGCCAATGCTCTAATGTTCAAAGTCCATCTCTGAAGTTCTGAGATCTAAGTGTTGCAGTGGAGCAACAACTGTATCTCAGAGCAGGGTTATAAAAGACCTGGATACAGGAGTCCAAATTAAGACATCACAATGCTGAGAACATCGCCATGGTTTAAATCCTGCTCATATAGAAATCTTTGGTAGTGAAAATAATTTTCCTTTTCAAGTTTTTGCTTTCCATAGAATCTAGAAAACAAAGCTCTGCTTCACATATCCCTGCTTTGCTTTCAAAATGAGAATAGATTATGTTTTCGACTTCCAAAAAAAGACATAAAAGACGTTTCTGGTACTTGATGCACTATTTTAAAAAACTAGTCCAAGTTTACTGCAGTCCTTCAGGAAAACATAATTTCTTTTTTCTTTTAAGATTAAACATATTTCAGTCTTCAGCATTTCCATGTAAATACTTGCATGCTTGGGGTTTCCTCAGTCACCACTGCTGAAGATGGTTACTTCTACTGGTGGAAGTAGAGGAAACATGAGATACCTAATGCAGAACTTAGCTAGAGCATGAATCACAGCTTTTCTTATGGTTTCTGTTTGGTACTGATGCTTTTTCCTTTCTTCCATGGCTGTTTTTTCTACAGGAACTGGTTTAGAACGAGAAACCAGATAATGGCTCCACTTTCCCCAGAAACTGACAAGAATGGCTTCTGTGTGAACCCCTGGCTGTTCCGTTCTTATTTTCAATGCTTTTGAAGCATCCTTTTTTTCCATATATTCATGGATTTCTTCTCAAGAATTCACAAAAAAAGTATTATTCAACTTGGCATGAGCAATTAGGCTTTATCATACCATGTGACAGAAGTTTTTGTTCCAAACCTAGATCACTTACAAAGTGCATGAGAAACCGTAATTTTCACACTTAGCCAATCTTCCATTTAAAAAACTAATCTAAACTATTCTGTAGTAATAACGTATATTTTTTTAAAAAGGCTATCTGAAATGAAGCCAGACAAAAATAAATCTATTAATATATAGTGTGTGCAGGGAGGCATAAGAAATAAATGTTATATTGCTTCATTTGTGATGGGAAAAACTGAAGTTAAATCAAACTGTCAAAAATTAAAATTACCCTTCCTAAAGTATGCTTGTGTGCATCCCTTATACTGTCAACATCTATGCGGGATATCACCTCTTCTGTGTAAGAAGAAAAAGAGAGGTACAAAACCAGCAAGCCACTAATTTAATGATTGCCTCTATGTAAAAAAATAAGCATGTGCACTCATGCATAAGAGCATACACAGTGGTAACAGCCTCTATACCTATCACAGAGATGACATCATTATTATCCATCTGCACTTAAAATGTATTTTCCATTAGTACAGAGGAGCTTCTCCCAGACTGACAGTTACAGTACAGCCCCCGCCACAACAGTGTAATTGTTTCCAAAGATAAATTACTAGCCAGGCCTTGCAGGGATTTCTGTCCACAACTTCTGATCTCAGAAATTTTTTTTTGTATCATAAGGCTAATTCGTGGGCTTGAAAGAGGTAAAGATGTGTTTGGTTGAAGTAGATTTGCACTCTTGTGTAAATTTTATTTCTGAGTATCACGTTGTATAGATGTGATACAATCCCTTTTTTTAAAATCTACATTGGTATTAGGGAGTTTTATTAGGATTCAAGAAAAGATTGCCTAAATGTCAATATAAGTTGTGACTTCCTACTGCTTCCTGATACTTATTAATTTACCTGTTTATATTTCAAACTAACCACTGTATCCAGCAAAGAAATAATAATTGTAAACCAAAATTAGGAAAATTATTGTAAACAAATATAATACCATATTATGTCACTTTACATGGCATAAAGAAATGTAGGAACTGTTACAAAGTCAGGAATAAAGTTCATTATGTATTGCAAGACATAATCTCTGAACATTAATTGATTTTTAAAATTAATCCACATAGTTTCATATCCTTTTCAAACCTGCTTTCCATTAGTATTCTAGCTATGAAGTTTGCTGCAGAAGTTCTTTGTGGATCTATGTATGTTTTCTATTCAAGGCCTGAATAAATACATTATACTGGATGGAATATTCATGGGAAGACTTTCAGTATTCTATTAGAAAAACAGAGTTTTTAATTCTGCACAGTGTTAGAGGAAATCTAGAACTTACTATTTTATTGTTATTCCAATCACTCTATACCATTCTATCTATACAAACGTAGTGGACAGACTGTACTAAATTGTTGAAGTATAACACTCAAAAAATTCATTAATGATGCATGCACCTACAGATTTTTTATTTATTTATTTACTTTTTGTCTGAAATACTGCTACCATCACCCAGGCTTTGAATGAATCTCTGCAACAGCAACCAAAAACCTATCCACCTGGACAAAAGAAACCTCACTGCACATCCCCAGCTGGAACTGACTATCTAAATCCGTTAGGAGCTGGATAATAAGGTAACACCTAACTCAGAAAGCAATAAATAGCACCCCCACTGAGGAAGAACATCATACTCAGATCTGCAACACCATATGGAAGCTGCAGGCTGGGGAGAGGAATTGCTAGATATAGGATCTGAGCTCTCAGCCATGATCACGGTGAGCTTTCCATTCCCTGGGGTCATCTGAACTGGCTGGATGAGCAAGGCTGAGCTGTGATTTGTGTGAGCTCTGTGTTTGCAGGGCAGGCATCACTGGCCACAGGCTGTATTTGTCCTGCCAAGAAAATCAACTTTAGGTTGTGTGTCAGTGACTGCTGTGATCTGCTTGAACAGCCACCGTGCTGATCTCTCCAGACATCCAGGAAATAATGTAATGGCTGATGGGCAAGTAAAACACAGATGAGATCTGCATCTTCTGAGTCAGTCACTCAGCCCACAAAAGACTTAAGCAACCTTTTTTTGACCGTTAGTGAACAGAAGCCCAGAGCCAAGACAAAGGAAGAAAATCCCAGCCTGTTGCTCACAGGAGACTGAAACCAAGACTAAGGAGTCACAGGGAACCTAATCCAACATTGCAAAGGATTACATTTTGCTTAACTGACAGTGTCTCCCTTAATCACTGTAGCAAATATGAAGCCTCAAACTTGCCATTCAGCAAAAAAGTGAAGAAATCGAGTAGTAAAGCCTTCTCAGCTCCATTCTCTGTGTGCTTTAGGCATTTCAGTTGGGGTAAATGCTCAAAACAATACAGGTGCCCAAACCCTTGTCTGTCTGTCCCTGCAGACTCATAATTTCAAACTCTGATAAACTGAGCATCCCGCTTCACTGTGGTATTTTCAAAGTAATTGTCCACATCTGAGCTAGTAATTCTTAGGCTCCTTTACAATGACTGGCAAGAAACAGAGAGAAGGCATCTTTTGGTCCAGTGAAACATATTTTGTAAGTTCCCATTTCCTCATACCATAGGAGGTTTAGCTACAGCCAGCGGAGTTGCAAAGCATGAAAATGTAGTTTTAGTGTTTCTACTAGCCAATTTAAGGGGCTTCTCTGTTCAACATGCAAATGTCAAAGGAGTTTATTCTTCAGTGCCAAGCTAACTGCAGATAGGCAACAAATATGCTAAATACAGTGCTGAGGATGAAAAACTAGCTCTGTATCATAAAGGCAGGTGTTAAAACACTGCAGCTAAAATACTTAGATCTGCCTCTTTTTTCTACACTCCTCAGTTCCTCATGTTTAAAATAGTGACAATGCAATTCTCTACCTCCCAGAAAACTTTTGAGTTTAATTTTGTAAAGAGAGAAAAATAAAATTTTACAAAAATACAAAAAAAACCCAAAAATAATTGCACTGCTAGGTAGGAATAGCCATTCCTTATTTACAAATCTACTTATTTACTTATTTACAAATCTATCTGCTTTTCCTAAATTAGAATTAAATCCTTTTCAATCTACCAGAATTAGAATGGTTTTTAAGAGGATGAAAAAATAACTAACTTTATTTTTATTCAGTTTCTTTATTATATTTAATCTGAACAAGCATTCAAGCCCATCTCCTCAGAGCTATTGAGACAGATAATTCATTCTGAAATGAGCCAGAGCTTCATTTGTAGATCCAGATCCAAGGTATTTTTTGACACATTCAACAGAAAACCAACTTAGTAATGCCTTACTTATCTAACTGAAATGCATTGAGAACTAGAAAACATTGGACATTTTTCAGTGCACCATTTTTCCATTCTTGATTAGATTCACTGGTATGTTTGCATTAAATTATGCAAAGTAATCATATTTACCCAGTCCAAGTACTGCCATGCCTTCAGGGTTTGTGCAGTGTCAGTTATCTGATCCTAATTCCCTCTCCAACACCTGCAATGAAGAGGGGAGATGGAGTCACATACAGACATTGTCAGATTAACTAATTTTGCCTAATTAAAAAAAAAAATAGCTAAAGCAGGCAAAGGTGGAATACTACCCAGGAGCTGTGTAGCTGCACAGCAGCAGGTGCACAGAAGGAGAGAAAACTGGACCATGGAGGTCAGGCCAGTAGCTATGGCTGAGGAGAGAAATGGGAAAAACTCAGGAGAAGAATGAGAATATCCTCCCATGAGAGAAGATCACATCTCAGGTAACAGGGAGGTAAGACCTGTATCTGTGAACTAGATTGACCTTAATGAAAAGAATATCAGGATCCTGCAGTTTTCCCTCTATAAATTTCCAGTACCCTCCAGTAAGAGTATCTTAGATCTACAGGGTTTTGAGGTGCTATATTCCTACCTATTCTCAATTGTTCTCTAGGTTAATTTCAAGTTCTAGGGGTGATTTCATCCTCTGATATTTATGTTTCCTTTTCAGAAGGATTCTGGAATATTTTCTCTCCTCCAGAGCTGCCAGTACAGCAGACTTCAAGGGAAAAGTTGAGTGCCTCTGACACTCTTCAGAATAAAATCAAATACAGCTTGTTTAAGAAAAAAAAACTAAGAGAAAACTTAAAGAGAGAAAGAAGCAAGGCAAAATAAATTCATAAAATGCTTTGTATATTTTAGAAAACTTCACAAATGATACAGATGTTTCTACAGTCACAAGGAGATCTGATTCATCTGGAGCATTTTGGCAAGTTCTCTTAAATTTATGGATTTTAATTTTGCACCAATTTTCTCCTAAATTTACTGTCCTTACAGACTGAAAAACAAAAATTACTTTATGTTCTTTTGAGGCCTTTCTCTCTACTGTATCTCAAAAGAATCAGGATTAGCAGTATTTTTCAAGTTTTTCTCAGAGGTACCGTGAATTGACAGGGATAATAGATTGTACTCACAAGTCAACTTCATTCTCACCCACAGTTTAGGAACCATGTAGACCGAAGATAATAATAATAAGTAAAAGAGTACTCTTTAATCCTGTGTTAACACACAGAAATCACAGTTTCATGTTCAAACATAACTAAGTCATTTTCTTCCAAAAGATAGATTCCAAATCAAGCCCACTGCTTTATTCACTCATAACTGCCCTTTTTGTTTTACTACTGGCAGTTACAAAGGCTAAATGATTTCAGAAGTGATCAAACGCTGCTTTGTTAGAAGAAAACATAGGATGGCCTCTTGATTTGGTCCAAATGCAAAAGGTCTGCTTTGAAATGGCATTGCTTTCACAATTTCTTCAATGGGGAAATGGAAACCAGATTGTAATGTATCCATTGGTCTTGTCCTAATTGTCCAGCAATTGTACTCTTGTCCAGCAATTCATGTCCTAAATGACTTCCCTTCAATCTTGATGAAGTCAATTAAATTCTAACTCACAATATTAAGTCAGGTACAATGCTAATCTGAGACTTTTCCTTTCAGTAGTGTAATTGCTTCTACAAGGGATTTTAAAACTCTCCAAAAACTCCTAAAACTTTTCTGGTAGTCGAGCCTGTCACACAGACACTGTCACACAGCCCCAGCCCCAGTCACACCCGCTGTTGCTCCCAGTGCCCCGTGTGGAGCCCAGCTGGCTGTTGGCTCTCCAGAGGAGCTGCACTGGTGGCAGTGACCCCTGGGCAGGTGTGACAGTCCCTCGCTGCTCCCCCAGCAGCACACACAGACCTGGTGTCTCCGAGGGTGCAGAGCTCCCACCTGGGATGGGGACTGACCTGCGCAGCCCTCCCTGGCACTGACATGGCCTTACACACCTGCCACAGGCTCTGGATCTCTCATTTCTTGAAAATACAACAGGACGACAAGTATTTGATCAGTCATCATTTGGGAGATTTTCATCTTTCCTCTCAGCATGTACTCTTCCTCTCTTGAGGCTGCTCTGTTCTTGCCCTTGGATATTGATAGGGACTATATCTACTTAATGGCACATGAATGTGTACGCTGACTTCAATCTATTCTCCTCCCTCTAGCTGTGTCTCTGGTAGTCCCTGGTAATTTATTAAAACTATTAACACACTGGCAGAGATTTAGTATACTTTAGAGATTGGGTGTGGGGGAACAGGACTGCCAGTCTCCTTACTTTATTCTTATTCACATCTGAAAGAAGTGCCAGTAAATAAAACCTCAAAATCTTGGTGACAATTGTTGGGAAGGATGAGCTAGGAAAATCTCACAAGTGTAACCCACAACAAGTGTTGTATTGAAACAGACACAAAAATATCTCTTGTGTTACATACACAGCCAATTACACTGTTTGTAATTAAGGAAAACTGAGCCCAAGCCCCAGCTGGTGTTTGACACAGTTGCCAAAGTGGATTATCTGGCCCACTGATAAATAAATATTGCAGATATTTTCCCTTGATAGTAATCTGAAATTATTGCCCTGAAAAACTGTGGAGTTGATAATGCGAAGTGAACAAAAATCCTTGTCTGAAACCAAAGTACAATGTATTTTCTTGGGAGAGGATGTGACAGCTCCAGTCTTTAATGTGACTGCACTGAGCCACACTGTCTTCAGTCTTTTCCTTCTCACTCCCTTTCCAACCTTTGTAACTTGTAGAGTTTCGTATCCAGATATGTGGATTGTAGCGTGAGCAAAGAAGTGATAATGTAATTTGGTGCCCATTATCACAGAACGGACACCATGGTGTTGGCTCCTCCATTATGACAGCAAACAAAATTCAATTACTGTTTGGATATGGTCAATTATAGCCAAACTACCTGCCAAGTCTATTTGCTCTGCTGGCATGAAAAAAGCAGCTCTACAGAAAGGATGTCAAATATTTCCGTGCTAGAGAGTGAAGGCAGGAAGAGAAGAAACAGAACCTTAAGAAGAGGCACTGAGAAATAGTAAGATCATTTTGGGCCATAGTTTTATTGTGAAAAGCCCCTAAAGTGTGACAAAGGAAGTAGTATCAGAACAGATTCCAGATGGAGATGAAAAGGCTATCAGCTGTGCTTTGCAGGCACTCTGCAGTGCCTGGAGACAAAAATGCCTTGCAGCTGGTCAGTGAAAGAATCACTGCTATGCTCAGTGTAAAAATGTCACCGATATTCTATCGCTACCATCACAATTTACACGCATAACAAAGTTTCTCCAAGCCTTTTCAATTAAATCAGGGAAGAAAAGCCTGTGGAAAAAGGCATTCATGTGTACTGATGCATTTTGGAATCTGACTATTCAGTAGCACAAGTCTATGAGTCTACTCTATTTTGCTATGGAAATACCTTTAATCTTTATTTGTTAATGGACATAAAGTAGAAAATATCGAGTAGAGGTATACTCATATTTTAGTAATCTTTCATGTGATGGTTTCCACGTAGCTTTCGAACTCTGAAATTTTGAAGCACTGATTTTGTTATGGGAATGATGATGAACCAAGAAAATAGTAGGAGTCCAGACAATGGTGGAGAAGTGCATGTGCTTCTCTCTCTCTTACTTTGAGAACAGGGAAGGGATTGGATTGTAGATTAAGGTAATATAACCTGGTATACATAGATGAATCTGTATTTATTCACATCACTATATGTAAGTACATGATACTAAAAGTCTCGATTTTGAGAACCTTTTAAAAAACTACTGAATATTATACTTCTCTGGGTGCATATGAGAATTGTAGATATATGAGCATTCTATTTTATCTGACTTTAATTTATGAGATATGACTTACAGAAAGTGACCTGGCCTATAACTTAGAACCTGTAAAAAAACTCACAACATTATTTACTGTAATGAATTTCTGTGGAAAGCAGTGCTAGAAAAATGAACTGAAGGCACTATTAAGCAAGTGGTAAAAAAAAGGGTAATTTAGCAAGGTCGTGTATTTAGCAAGTGGAAGCAGACATTGTTGCCTCTAGTTTCTACTTCCTGCTGGCTCCAAAGGAATTGAATACTTTTCCAGTTGCTTCTATTAGGCAATTATTGGGGAGATGCTGATGCTACCAGGCTCAAACAAGATGCCATGAACCGTCAAGTCTGGGTTTTAACCTCACAAGCCAGGGCCACCAGTGATTCCCATCCTCCTGACTGCAGAAATAGGTTCAATGCTCATGTCACCCTGACAGCAGTAACAACTGTGTGATGTGAAAACTTTGTATTCTGCTTTTCTGGGTTTTGGCCGTCTTTTTCACAATCTTTGTACTTCCCTTTTTCCACTCCCAGTCTCAAAGGAACAGCCTGCTGATACTTACTTTACCACCATTAACTCTAGTTTCACTATGCCTTTACCTAGGCAGTCCCTACCTTATGTGTTAGCACTGGTACCTTTGCACTAGGCACTGCTGACCTTTGAGGATTTTAATCCCCAAAATACCACTGGACTTTATCTGCAAACTTGGCCACCTGTCCCATAATTCTTCCTTAAACACCTATTGGCACAGACAGCCTCATGACACTACCTGCGTGTTTTTCAGCTCGTTGCTGTGCCACTTCCACAGCCAGCGGTTTCTCACCTAGTGTCCAGTGATTTTCTCCATCCCACTCTGTTATCTCAGCCATTAGGACCAATTAGTGGCCTCATCATTTATTTGCAGATATTTAAAAGTATTAACTGTAAACAATATATAATCTATGTTATGTTGTATATATATATGCACTGCATAATTCATTTCTGTCTGCAGCGGATCTCAAACTCCTCCATTGTGTGGAATGGAATCCATTCAGAATCACAGAATGGATAAAGTTGGAAGGGCCCACAGTGGATCATGTGGTCCAACCCTCCTGCTCAAGCAGGGTTGTCCCCAAGTACGTGGCACAGGATTTTGTCTGGATGGTTCTTGAATATTTCCAGTCAGGGAAAATCCATAACCTCTCTGGACAATCTGTTCCAGTGCTCAGTCACCTGCACAACAAAAAAGTTCTTCCTCATATTCAGGTGAAACTTTCTGTGCATCAGTTTGTGCCCATTGCCTCTTGTCCCATTGCCCAGCACCACCAAGAAAAGTCTGGCTCCATCCTTTTGACACCCTCCCTTCAGATACTGACATCCATCAACGAGGTTCCCCCTCAGCTGTCACTTCTCAAGGCTGAACATGCTCAGTCCCCTCAGCCTTTCTTTAAAAGAGAGATGCTCCAGCCCCTTACTCATCTTTGCTGCCCTCCACTGGACCTGCTCCAGGAGCCCAGAACTGGACACAGAGCTCTAGATGTGGCCTCACCAGAGCTGAGTAGAGGGAAGAAGCCCCACCCTTGTCCTGCTGCCAGTGCTCTTCCTAATATTCCCCAGGTGATATGCAGACAGACTCTCCAATGAGTTAAAATTAGAAAATGGTATGTTTATTAGGATGCCAGGCACACCCGGGAGAAATCTCCCACAGTGATGTGCAAAATGCAGGGGGCTCTTGCCCTCTTTTATCCACAAAAATCTTACATATTCATATGATTACCCAATACACCTATACACATGCATTACCTAATCATGCCTAGCCCTGCTTCAAAGTCCTTTTACATTTCTGAAGTTCTTTCTTTCAAATGGGTTGGTGGGCTTTGAAATGGGTCAGTGGTCTTCTAAGATGAAGTCAGGGACGTCTTCCTCAAGTTAATCTTTTCTCCTTTGTCTTTTTGGCAGGCTCTCTGGTCCTTTGGCCGAAGTCCAAGCTCCCCAGCTGGTTCTGGCTGTTTTTGGGGCCCAGGTGTAGTTATGGTTTCTTTGTCCTGACAATACCCCATCCTTCCATCCTGATACAACAAAGCCAAGCAAATGGTATGTCATCATAGTTCTAAGTTCCATCAGCTAATAATTAACTTTTCTACATTGCTTCTACTCTAATCATTATATTTATAGCTTCTATTCCCTAGCTAAACTCTTAACCCTTTAATTCTTGATTCACAGGACACCATTTTCCTCTTGGCCCCCAGGGCACACTGCTGGCTCAGGACCAGCTTGCTGTCCACAGGACCCCCAGGTCTCTCTCCACAGAGCTGCTTTTCTGCAGCTCAGCCTCCAGCCGGTGCTGGTGCAGGGGGTCATTCTTCCCCAGGTGCAGGAGCTTGCATTTGCCTTTGTTGAATTTCAGAGATCCTTCTCTGCCCATCTCTCCAATTTGTCCAGGTCCTTCTTAAGAGCTCACAGCACACGGGTATCAGCCACTCCTCCCAGCTTCGTGTCATCAGTAAACTTGTTTGTAATCCTGTTTTATGTTTTATTGATTTTAAAATATACATCAGCTGAAAGAATATTCAGGATAAATTAGATATAGGCGCTACTGAGTTTTTTGTTTGAACTGAAATATGTATTTGTCCACTGGTGCTACTGTTACTATGGTACACAAGTTAATTGCATTCATGTCATGATAGAGAAAACAAGCTAATGTTCTAACACAGCAATAACTTTTAAGAAAACATGTTTCAGAGAAACAGACTTCACTGTAAACATTATGCATTTAGCAAAATAACACCACAGCCATGCTGGGACAGACTAAAAATCTGGTCAACTCAAATTTTTACTAACAGACAAATGATGGCTGCTTTTGCAAATAAGTATGAAAACAGTATCAACAAATGATAATTCCAGTGCACAGTCCTAATTTTCAACAATTTAAAGCTTAAGGACTTCCTGAATCTGAGCTACTGTGTTTTTTGCAGTGTATGATTATATGAAAAGACATTGATGGAATTTTTTCTCCCATGAACTAGATCTTTTGGGGGTGGAATCAAATACTATCACTGTTCCAGCCTGTGCATAATATAATAATGTCATGTTTCCAAACTTACACAGACAGTAAAGTGATCCTGAAATGAGAATACTTAGAAAAGAATAGGAGGAAAAATTGTAAGAATTTTCTGCATATAATAAGTAATTTTGAAAGAAAATACCTTAGAGAAAT
>JAOTQP010000870.1:26657843-26675589 GCA_026413545.1 Cichladusa arquata | reverse complement strand
CTGCTTGTGATCCTGTGACTGAGAAGAGTCTGGCACCATCCTCTTGGCACCCACCTTTGAGGTATTTGTATGCATTAATGAGATCACAAAGTGATAACTGTGCAAGGACCTGTACTGTAGCAATAGGAAAGATCTCTCCATGATGATGGCAACTGGTTAGTTCTTGCTAAACTTCTACCAGGTAGATAGTAATTACAGTCCCCTTTTTAAGAGGTTTGACTTGAAAATCAGTTTCAAAGTACTCAGCCCTCACAACTATGACAAAGTCAAAGGTTACTCTGCTCCGTGAAGAGCTCTGATGAGTCAGGTCAAATTTTGTATCTGAGATGACTTGCTCAGAGAAGATCTTCAAGTTTCCCCGTGTGCAATAGCAAAGATGGTTAGTTGAGGTCCCTGACCTACCTTTTTTCTGACTGAAACTTCCTCCATAACACATTTTACTACTTACTCAATTAAGCTGATTCAACTCTGCATGTGCATTCATGCTGTGACCCAGACCAATGAAATCATCAGTATTAAAAAATATTAACATCCTTTTAAGGATATTAAGCAATTTCTGTTTGTTTCTCTCCTTCCTGTGGGCCAGCTTACAGCACCAGCCTCACGAGCAGCTGAGGGTGCAGGGCTAGGAATGATTGATTACATGGTGAAAGGAGGCAAGCTGGTGCAATAGTTTAACCACTAGAGAAACCTGCAGAGCACGGTGACACCTCAAGCCCGGCTCTGGCAGGGCTGGTATCGACACTGATGCCAATTAGCCCTAGTGGGCTCCCACCAGTCAGATGTGGAGCCAGGTGCAGCTGGAGGTTAAATCCTCTCATCCTGTCATTAGTTGCCGGGGAAAAGAGGCCAACCCCCTGCCTGGCCACAATCTCCTTTCGGGCAGTTTCGGAAAGTAATAAAGTCTTCCCTGATCCTCCTTTACTTCAGGCTAAACAACCCCAGCTCCCTCAGCCACTCCTCATATGACTCACTCTCCAGACCCTTCAGCAGCTTCATTGCCTTTTTCTGGCCATGCTCCAGCACCTCAATGGATTTCCTGAACTGAGGAGCCCAGAACCGGACAGAGAACTCAAGGTGTGACCTCATCAGTTCCAAGCACAGAGGAAAAAAATACCTCCTTGGTTCTGCTGGCAATACTATTTCTGATGCAAGTGGAGGATAACATTGGTCTTTTTGGCCACCTGGGCTGAGCCAGATGCCAACCAGCACCCCCAGGTCCTTTTCCTCTGGGCAGCTTTCTAGCCACTCCTCCCCCAGCCTGTACTGCTGCATGGGGTTGTTGTTACCCAAAGGCAAGACCCAATAAGTTGTTGAACCTCATACTGCTGGTCTTGGTCACATTGTCCTGGAATTATTTGTTTTACAACTGTTTCTGCTACAAAATAGACAGTTATCACTTCTCTTTCTAGTAATTATTTTCAGTACTGCCTCTATACCTCTGATTTCTATAGGCATAATAATAATTTATCCAGCTGTTTTGCCTGATTTTAAAAGATAAGAGGTAGCATTCCAGGAGATATGTTATTCTTTAAGTATCCGTTCAAGTGGTATAAAACACATAACCAGCTGCACCAAGGAATATTTTATCAGATATAAATAAAGTTTTGGTTACCATCATGTGTGTTCATGGCCAACACCATATGACTCCATAGTTCCATTACCTGGGGTATCTTTTCTTTGATATCTGTTTTAAATCTGCTTTAGTTAATTTGCCATTTTGCTCTGAAAAAAGATACAAGTTACTGAATATGAAAATGGAATCAAATGGCACGCTTGTCTGAAATAATGAACTATTGTACTAACTACTTCAGAGAGGCCCTATGATTCATTCTGGTCCCATGTACACTCACCCTACCATCACGGGCAGAAAAAGTCATTATTATATGATGAGTCATTATAGCTCTGTGATCACAGAGAACATTTTCTACAGATATTCAATATCCTTCTAAATTACATATTTCACAGAAGTAGGTCAAACTGAGCAGTGATTGAAGACTAACATTTCTGCAAGTATCCAACTATCCAGATTTTATCAAGATAATACTGTAAAGGAGTGCTCTGCATATTAAGAATGGCTTAACTTTTTGTAATAGAGATCTAAAACTGCTGTGGGTAATTCAAAGGTCTTTTCTTTTATGACCTCTTTTTAAGTTCCTGCTCTTGTTCTCTTCAGGTGTTATTAACTTGTGTTGTACAAGATCAAGGTAAGTTTTGAGTCACTGACAATGTTCACCAGTTCTACATTAGAGTGAGAGAAAAACAGCAAGGGAACTGAACATGGAAATTCCTGATCACATGTAATCTTCTGCACATCACAGAAATGCATTGGCACTGTGGAGCTGGGGAGTATCAAAGGGTCTACTAGTGCATGTCTTTGGATATCAGATTGGCATCCATTCTTTTTCCCTAGTTCTTTTAAGGGACTTTTAATTTTCAGCTTTTGTTCCTGGTGAACAAGATCACAGGAACATATATTGTAGATTTGTGTCTACCTTTTATATTGCCCTTTGTATCATTTGTTGGCCATTTTATTCACCACCTGCACGTCCTTCTAGAGATACACCAGTCAATAATTACCACCTGTACCACAGTGCTCATGTCAGTAAAAGTCTCCAGAGCGCATTCAACAATAGATTGTGGCTGGGTGCCCCTGTCTTGGGAAGATGATGTTCCTGGCTTCAAAGAGAGGTCGCTGACCAGCAGTGACATTTTGTGCCTAAAAGGGAATTTGGTGTTCAAAGGTGGTATAACTCTGGTCACCATTAATTGACTCAGACACAGCAGCTGCTCCAGTGTGGAAGGCTATAATTAAAAACAAACAAAAAAAAACCCAAAAATCTAAACAAACAAAAACAAACAAACAAATAAACAAAAATCCGATGAGCTTTCTATAATAATGGTAATAATGCAATACAAGGAGAAAGAAAGGGTTTAAAGTAGTACAGGAGAACAATCATAAGGTACCAATTTGGCACAGCAGCTCAGCAAAATAAGTTAAAATAACAAGACATTACCCACTGAACCATTATCGGATTTTTTTGGTAGACATTAGAGGTGGTCAAAGAGTGAATTACCATTCTGTAGGAAAATCTGACATTTTGAAATCTGCTCTTATTATGATTAAAATGAAAAATCCAAATGTCAACGTTTTCTATAGTGCAGTTCTAGGGAAGTATTTCTCTGGAAATGTAAGAATTTCAGCACAAGTTTCTTGTTAGCAATGTGAAATCATTAAACTATGAAAAATTGTATATATGTGTGTAGATAGATCTGCTATTATTTACGACATATGAAGTAGCGAGACATGATTCAGACCAAACTAAAATGATTCATAGCATAAATGAAAGATGATGAAATTATAAAGAAATAGTCTTATCATGGTGAAGTGACAAGTTTTCTTGTGACAATACTTCAGCTAGTTTCAATAATTATATAGGAATAATATTATGTTTAATTATATTGTCATATCATTTTGATCATTAAAATTTGTAAGTCTATTTTGTACAATCAAGGTCACAAGCACAGTGATTGTCTGATGTTATTTATTAACTGTTAACTCTGAGTCATTGAGATAGTTTCACAGTCAGTGTTTCATAAGGCACCCAGATATTTTTTGCCTTAAAAAAAAGCCCCATTTGTCCATTGGCAGGTGGCCCCTTGGGAAGAAAAGTAAGTTTTGATTCCAGTAAAATAAACCTAGTACTTAAATAAAATAACTGTTAAATTAATTACAATCTTGCTTTAAAAGTTATTAAATGCTTGTTTGTGTATAGTCTTGCATTTATATTTTCACAGAGGTGTTTATGGAAATTTAGCTATACAACTCCAATAACTGCTGAAAATTTCTTCCTTAATGTGTTATTTTTTAGACTTCAGTAAATAACAGCCTTGAGGTTTATGGCCTAAGTATATTATTTTTTTCATTAGCTGTGTATCCAGGTTTTCTTGACTGCTGGGAATTAATTTACAAAAGTAACACTTCATAGATGATCCTTCTTATGCCCTGTAGCATGCTTAGATGTTGGAAGAGTCTTTTAATCTGGATGCATTGCTTCAGAGGGTTTTAAAGAGCATTTATTAAATTCACTGTTTCATTGACAGAATAGAAGGGACAGAAATTTTACTTTCCTAAAAGTTTAAGCAGTACAGTTTATTAAGGTGTCCTCACCAGGGCTTATCCTTGCTCTGATGAAGTGTTGAGGATGCATCAAACTCCCAGAGGAATCAGTTTGGAGCAGAGTGTGTGTGTGTCTGTGTGTGTGTGTGCACAAGAGTGGGATATCATTTTCTCAAATGCTGGGTACTGGGCACTGCCCTCACCACGACTGTTCATGGCAACACCCAACAAGTTTTCATTCATTCTGTGACACCTGGATGTAAGGTCTCAGGCACAGTCCTTGGATATTATGGCCTCATTTGCACAGTCTGCATTTTGTTTCAAAGCCCAAAAAAAAATCATACTCAAGTTCTCTGGTAAATTTCATCTTGAAATTAATAAAACTGTCAACACATCAGCCTCCACAGTACTTGTTCTTTTAATAAAATACATTTTTTTTCTATTCTCTTGTTTTAACTATGGCACACAATGGAATGCTGTTTGTTAGTTCACACTTCTGATCTCACTAATTTAGTTTCCTGTACAAGGCACTAAATGAGAGGCTCATCCCATCAGAGCCATTTTTACCAACCTGTCTTGAGATGCATGTGCACATGATTTCAGTATTTTTTTCTAAACCATAAAGGCCATGTGTATACCGACTTTAAAAATATTTCTGAACATTGATTTTTTTATTCATCCACGATGTAGGCAAGTAAGTGTCTGCTGTAGCAGCTCTGCTTTCTTTGTACCTCTCTCACCTGCTCTTGTATTGCCATGCCTCTTAGCACGGCTAAAGGGGTGCTGCTGTAAATCAGTCACAGATTTACACCCCCTCCACCTGTGCATGCCAAATGACGGGGAGAAGCAGTCAGGCCACGCCTGCATCTGCTTGCAGCCTTATCTCTTTCCCATCTCCACTCTGACCCCTCTGCCAGCTCCCAGCGTTTCAGTGCTGTCAGCCTCATCCATATGTGTGTTTCACAGCAGCTTGCTGCATCCCCTGGGTATCCCCTGGCTCCAGGGCTCTAACATGTACTTCCTTCAAGAGCACAGCACACACATTTATATCCAGAATATTGCTCCCTCTGGTTCCCTGTCTTGCATAAGTACCTATGTACCTTGGTACAGTCATATTTCACTCCATGAAGTAAATTTTCTCCGTAGTTCTCTTGAAAACATATTTCCATCAGTTAATTTTTATCAGTTATCTGTCACATTTTTACAGATTTTTCCCAATCAAGGCTTTCCTGTGTAAATCCTGTCCCTGCCCTACTACTAGTCTTTGTTGCTTTATGATAAATTAACAACATAAGGCTAAATTAATCTTTCAGGTCAGCGTCTCCATTTTCCTTAAGTCTTACCCAGTACAGCTTGGAAAATAAAATCTGTTTATGCTACTACACAATTTAAAACTGCAGAGTTTAGTAAACACAAATATTAATTTGACTATTATAATACCAGACATCAACATCCTAAGTAATTAACCTGAATTTTAAAAGTATTATTTTTTTCAGACGACATAATTATTTGCAGGTTATTACATAGTACAGATGATTTGTCTCTGTCAAATACATTTTTCTGTCAGTTTCAACCAGTCTCAATAGATCTGATTGCTACCATGCAGAGAAGTAGAACAAAGTAGATAAGTGAATGAATTCACATTTTATCCTAAGCTCAAAAATTTTTCAAGCATATCTACTCAAAGTACAGATAAATTAAAATGTAATTTGCTCTTTTCTTCCACTTCAGTAGTTTCTTCCACTTCAGCCTCCCTTATTCATATAATGGAGAGCTCTAGGTCGCTGTATACAGGCAGCTGATATTTAGCAACTCGTCTTAGTGGAGCTTAATTGATTGTCTTGTGAAAATTCTATGTTTCCTAAACAAAGAACAAAACACATTCCTACTAGCAGATCCTTTTCTTTCTGAAAAATATCTGAGTGAACACTTCAACAAAAAATTGCAATGAACACAAGTATTGTTTTTCAATTAATTTTTCTTCATACATAATTCAATTTTTATTATCAAGCAATCAATACTTATGGAAATGGCTGTTATGTACTTCAGGGATAAGTGCATAAAATCTTGTATCTTTATTCAGATTTTATTTGTCAGGATTCTTGGTGAAGAGTTTTGGCATTTTTTTGTAATGTGATCACTTGAAGATCCCAGTCTAAATCTGGTATGACAATTCAAACTCAAAATTTTTTTACAAAACATAGGGGTAGTTTAATTGCTAAAAGTCAGAATAAAAATCTTTAAAAATCTTTTAAAAATCTATACTGACATCATCTTGTGGAATGTGCCTGGATAGAAGTTCCATAAGGTAGCATTTTGGGGTGTGCATTATTAAGGGCATTGTTAATTTTTCCACAGTTTCTTTTTCATCCAATCCAAAATATTAGTGATTTCTCCAACTTTATTTTAGGAATGTCTAAGTGTTATAGCTAAATTGCCTTATTCATTGCTATTAAAAATATTTCTTGCTAGCCCTTTTATCAAGAAGTGCAGGTCAGCACCTTCACCCTGTATTTCATCTTTGGTTAAAAGCATTCTCTCATGCTGTATAAAGGATTTTCTTAAGAGCTGTAGCCTGAGTGACAGATCTAAGAGACAGCCTGTCCTGTCCATTCACACAGATAAAACTTTCACTACCTTGCATCCCAACAGCTGGAAGGATTTTTTTTTAATTTCAGATTCGAGAGGGCATTCCTCCTAAGTAATAACCACAGAGGTGCAGCTAAAAAGATTTTGCTTCTACATCATCAAATTTTAGCCATTATCCATTTCATCGTCTCTTCTCCCTCTGCCTGCCCCTTCTGTACTGTGTTAAATATAGTTCCCTTCTCTGTATCCAGATTGTATCCAGTCTTGCTAGTAATTATTTCTTGACAGGACCACAATTATATTCTCTGTCACCTTGGAAAGATTCTCTTTCCATCTGGAAAAAAATATTCTTTCCACTTGGAAAAATTTTTAACCAATTACCTGCTTAACACTCCTCTTTACCACTTGTGAGGAGCTACTTCTACACAATTGTGTTGGTCTTTATCCTTTTTAAGTAAACTCTTTTTTATTAAATTTCCTAGGGGAAAATAATGAAAAAATCAAGCAACAGATATAGTAACAGTACTACCTGTCATATTGATGTGCATGGTCTTTTCCCAGTGCTTGTATTTACCTGATGTTTCATGCCTTATGTTTAGAATATTGATTGTCTGCAGAAGAGACATTTTGCTATTGTTGTTAGTACTTTCTAATACAGTGACTTACTAGTCTATGAGCAGGACTGATTCTAATACAGATAATGACATTAACAACATCAGCAACTTACTCTGGGAAATGATCATGCACAGAATGCTCTAATGACTGGAGAATTGTGAAAAAAATTTAACTTCTTGCTCTCTTTTCCTTTACAGTGAACTCTGACATCTGTTTAGTTTCCAACAGATTTATCACTAAATTAGTTCCAAATCTGGCCCAGTGCAAGGTATTATGTGTCATCCAGAGTCACTTTCTGAAAAAAATTTCATTTAAATTTTTGGCACCTTCATAAATGCAATGAAACCAGTATGAGTTACAGTCTTCAGGCAGTCTTTTCTGAGTCACAGTGATCTTGTGTACAGACACTGCAACCAGCCCCCTGTGCTGTGACAGAATGATGAGCTGGAGAGAGAAGGCTCTCCTTACACTAGAAAGCAAACTAGAGCAGAGAATACATAGCTCCACCAGGTCAGTATGCTTCTTTGTGATGTGTTATACCTTCCACTTATTTCTTTGGCAATGGTGCATCTGACTGTCAACAAAGTAACAAGAATGAGGAATTTCTGTAGTCTTAGGTTGCTGCCTGGAATTGTTAAATCCAGGATGGGAAGAAGGCACTAGATTAATAAAGCAGATTAAAAATGTACAAATTTACGGAAAAAGTGGAAAATTAAGCACTTAAATGTGGTAAAGTGCTTTAGACAGAGAAAGATTTAGATATACAGGTGTCACTTGACTTCTAGAAATACAAAAAAACATCTTTTACCACCAGTGAGGACTTAGAGAATGTTGTTGCATGTCTCAAAACACTGTTAGAGAAGGAAGTTCCCATAAAAAAAGTCACCACAACAGGAATAAGCACAGATGACAAACCAGAAATCCTAGGCCTAATGAAGTTGGTGAATTGGAATTAGCACAACAGACAAAATTCGGCTGTGCAGACTGTGGGAACTTAAGATGATTTTTATCCAGACCATAATGGCAAAACCGTGTGAAAGGATACACATGCCAGGCCAAGCTGTGGAAACAGCATCTCTGCCCCATGGATACCCATGACCTGGACTTTATAAAAGTAATACCACCAGAAGAATGACTCTGGGACCCCCACTGCTGAAAACCAGGGAGAATAAGGACCAGTGGGATGCCTCAGAGGCCCATCTGGTACTAATAACTTTGGCTTAATCTCTCTCTCTCTCTCTCACTCTCTCCTTCTATCCTCCATCCCATGCCCCCTTGGCCCTTCCTGTTTATTTCTATCTCTCTGCCTCCCATTTGCTGTTAAATAAAATTCGTTCTATTGACTTTGGCATATGGTCTTGTTTGCACTTTTATTCAGGCAGAGGCATCTCTTAAAATCAGATCTTACAACCTAAAACTTCTCTTGAATACAGGCAAAATTCAAATTTTTAAAATGCTATATTTAACTAGGAACACCATCTTCAAGGAAGTACTCTTATTTTACGTTTAACCTATTTTGAAGAATATGAGCAATGTGATAAACAGACCCTTTAAGAACTAGGTTTTACTTTCAGTGAGATTTGTAACATATGTTTTTCTCCATCTCCAACAGAATATATTTCAATTCCTTCTCTCAGTATAGTGAGGATAGTGAAACCCAAATCAGAACATGGGTACAGTGTCCTGGGTCTCAATTTTTTAGTCTACAGTTTCTTAGGAGAAATTACAATACAATTCACCTCTAGTCCTCTGTAAGATTCCCTATAGTAAGCCAAGCTATTAAAAAAATTTCCAGTATCTATAGTATGTTTTAAGTAAAATTTTGTATTCTACATCCAAAAGAACAATCTGTAAGAGTACTCTTTAACTTAAGAACAATCTAAATGTTCAGTAGCCCATATGGGATTAATGACCTAGATACCTAGACATCTACAGAGTCCATGAGGATTTCTTCTCACATATCTTGAACCTACAGTATCAGCATTTATGCCTGAGCAGGTCATTCAAAGCCCATTATAGTGAATGACCACAAATGCATAGGGTACATTTCAGTTCTATTTTAGCCATTAATATAGGGATGAGATTATACCATAGAAGCACCTACTCACTGACCATGAGAAGTCTCCTTAATATGCATATATATTTATGCAGATGACTCAGACTCCAATGGGTCTACATTTTCATTTGAAAACTTAATATGTTGCCTACTGTGTGTGCCCAGGTTCACTTTCATGGAGTGGTTCAGCAGCTTTTGAGTGTTTCACTTGAATTATTTCTGAGTCAACACTAGACCTAAATCTTCTGATAATCTACTAGGCACAGTCTGAAACCGGATATGCTTGAGTGACAACAAAGACCACATTGCTGAGGACAGAAATCTGTGTGGGATCATGCAAATTCCAAGACACAGATGAGATACATTGGAAGTGAAATTTTCTTTAGTCTCTGAAGTTTTGTGAAATGTAAGAAAACAATTTCCTGCTAGATAAATGATTGCTTTTTCAGCATGAGGATGGATGCAAACACCCTCTGGACTACTGCATTTGTTCTGGATAATCATATATTTCATGCTGCCATGTGACTTCTATACCCAGAGCCTGGCATGAAGAAAGAGTAACACATGATATCTGTTATGAAATTTATTATTTAAGTCTCAGTGCTTAATGTTTAGTGAAGAGAGGATTCACTTACAACAAACAAACCCACTCATGTTCAGGAATGCAGAACAGATTAAATTCTTTGAGAGAGGAGAGAGACCCTCACATGCAACTAACATAAGGCAGCACACTTTTTAGACCTATTAAAAAAAGAAAATCTGTGGTGCCATGTGCCCATATGCCTATAAATACATATTGCATCTGTGTGGAGTTATCTTTATTTTGAGAGCATTTATCAGACAGAATGGTTCTTATTCCAGTGGGCCTACCTTCTCCCTACGGAGCTCTGAAGTTGTAGTACTTGTCTGGCACAGTGTTTTGAAACTACAGAAGCTCTAATAACAAAAATATTCTTCAGAGACACCAGAAAGTGGATACAAAACCAAACATGAAGGGATACATTTCCTTTATAAAAGTGAAATTGCCTTGTGCGAAAATTACAAGAATTTTAACGCATTTTAAATTATTTTTTTTTCCATATCTCAACTGTCAAGAGATAATAGGACAGACACTACAGCTATAAGGGAGCATACATGTAGTATTTGCTTTCACACTTTCTGAGGCAGCTTTTGCCTGAGGGAGGCTCTCAATTATTTTAGTTGCATTAGCTCCAAGGTAAGCTAAGGCTAAGAGAAATAGGTAGCATGGGAAACAATTACCACATCTCTCTGTGCCCAGCCAAGTTAGTATTGCATACTGGTAATATTGTTGAATGTAAAACTTGCTTGACACTGCAAAATGACCATAAAGAAGAAAGATGAATTTCCCTTTATCATCATATTTCATCAGCACAAAACATTATCAATAGATTATTCTTTGTAGAAGATTGCTTCATCATATCCACTTACTTGCTTGAATTTAATTTTACGTTTAGAGGAACGGAACATAACCTGTCTGTGCTCCTTTTCAAAAAAACTGGCTCAAACATTTGGAGGTGTATAGAGTATGCTGTTCACAGAAATAATAGGCTATAACTCATCTGTTCTCTTAGGATCTGATCATTCCCTAGTGAATTAATGTTATTCTACAGGCAAGAATCTCAGATACATTCAGTACTTCTCTGGGAAACTACGATGCTAAGAATGATACTTTCTCCTGTGCAAGTGAAATAAAAATTTCAGTGGGAAAGAGAAATTACAAATTAAGCTTTTTCATTATCCATCCAAAATATCAGATTGCTGTTAACCTATGGGGGGAAAAGAACCCTGAAAAACAAAAACTCTCTAATCAAAAGAATGGAGATGAAAAATGAAAAAAAAAACAAAAAAACAAACAAAATGAATGGAGAATAGAACAAAGGCTGACCAAATCATCAGGCTGGATTGCTTGTGCTTCATTATGTTGCTTCTCCAGTAGATGTTGGAGTAGTTAAAGTTCCACAAAAGAACCTGCACCTGTGACTTTGAGGCTCCTTTCAGCTGCTTCTAGTTGGTGTCATCCATTTTCCTCTGATCAGGTAGCCTGTAGCAAACACCCACAGCAGTGTCACCTTTACTAGTCTGCCCTTTTATCCTAAACCATAGGCTACCTATAAATTAATCTCATTAATCACTAAAGAAATACTCTTCAGCAAGGTGATTTTCTAAGTCATTCGTTTAAGTGAAAGTACTGAAAACTTTAAATTGAAAGAGTGTCAAGGCACAATCATGGTTTATCTGTGAATCTCACTAAAAGGTAGTCTACCAAAACTACTTGTCTGCCTTCTGAGATGAAGTTTATTGGATTTCTTTCATTTTTGTTCTGATATTCCATAGAATGTTTATTCATTTTGTCACTTCTGAACAGTCTTCATTAAATAATTTGGTCTTCTCTGGTTTTGTTGGAGGAAACCTTGGGGCTCATTCTCTGATACTTGCCATTTGTTTTCACAGTCAGAACAGCTATTTTCTGACTGGACTTCTCCCTGTTTTGTTTAAATCATTTAGAACTCACATATCTATGGTCTCTGACATGGAGGAGGGCTGGGTGGTCCCCATCATTAGTTTTCATCTGAAAGAAATGAACTATAGCAATGAATTCTGTAATAGGCTCCCTGACAACTCTAATCTCATTTCAGCACCTCATAGCCTGTATTTTACTCACAAGGTCCTATTTGAATTTGCTAGTGAACATTCATGTATTCAAGTATAATTTGCTGTCTAAGGCATATAATTTCTTTAAGCTCCTACTGAGATCAGTTTCTATTCCAGTACACCTCAGTGTATATAACCTCTGTATAAGAAGCTTGCCTAAAGAGTGACATTGTGCTTATGACCACAGGAAATAAATATTGCAAGTTGTTCTCTGAACTGAATAGCTGTGTTACAGTCCTTTTTGACTACAAAATCTTGACCTTTAATATTTAAAAATAACTTCTATATTCTATACAACTGTTCACTATATGTAAAGGTTTAGCTATAGAGTCATCCCATCCTTCAACATTTTCAAAAATCCTTGGCAACAACAATAGGCAGGAAACATTCAGAAAACTTTATTCTGTAAAAATACTGAATTTAGTTGAAACTAGGAAGAGCTGTGTGTTGCACAGTTTCAAATATTTAACAAGCTAAATCCTACAATAAATGTTGCACTTTAAAGGTACATGTAATACATATGAATATGGATCTCTTGGATCATTCAGCCCAGTAATTTACTACTGCAGGCAGTTATGTCATGCCATATACTATAGTTATCTGTATGCAACATGACATTTCTGCATCCATTAGGGCTGCAATATCCAGGGGTTATTTTAGATTTGTCCATTAGGGAGTCATCCTGCAATGGTAAACTGCAGCTCCACAGTCCTCTGAGTAGAGGTCACTCAAAGCTGGTACACTGATGCCCTGCAGTAAATAAGAGGCAGCCAACCCCTCTTCCACTGAATTGAAAGTTGCCTCACTTTTTCTTGGTTACGCCAGAGAGTGAGCCTACATGTGGGCAGACCCCATGAGTGGTTGAGTGACTGACCTTTTGGTATGTGGGGTGAGAAAGTCCCAGTTACCTTTTGTGGAAGTAGAGTGAGGTAGCTTACTTTCACCACTGGGGGGAAGAAGCTAGATTCCCTTCTCTGATACAGCAAATAGACATTCTTCACATCTGCACTCCAAATTCATTTGCCTTGAACATATGTGCAAGGTGAACATTATTACCAATGAAGTTTCAATAGTGTCTTTTAAAGGAGTTATTATGATCCTCATGTGTTATGATATAATCACTAAAGCAACTTCCGATAAATTAACTCAGCATTAAAATGCATGTATTGTTAATAAGCATCTTAGACAATCTAATGAACTCCACATTTCTTCTGCTTAATGATCTAACAGATAGATGCAAAAAGTCAGTGATTTTAATTTTCTTGATTAATTTTTGCTCAGTTTTATCAGACCAATAACATATTTTCTCACTCAATATCTTACTCCTTGACAATGTCCTCGAACTTGTCTGTCAAATGTCAGCAATGCAAACCAGTTTTCCTGCCACCAACATGAGCTGAAAAATGCAGTACTCATATCTCTCTGCTTTACATTCTCTTTTCTTGACACCTAGCTACCTTCTAATCTTTAATAAGTTTTATGTTTGATCAGCAATTTTGGTAAACAACCATCAACCCTAATGTAATGATATTTGCACAACTTTGCACACAATATATTTATTAATTTATTTTAATCCTACAAGAGCAGGTGTTTTATAAAAAAAAAAAAAATAGAATACTAATTTGGCAGTTCTGACCTGGGAATCCAATTGTTCTTAACCCAGTTTCCATTATGCATTGCTTTAATAAATTCCCTTTTTAATACCTTTTTTGTTGTCTGCCACACTGTAATATAAAACTAATGAAGCAAGTTCTTCATGGACATATCTGGTGACAATAGATTGGTTTTTCGTTTGGGTTTTTTGTTTGTTTATTTTTTCATGAAGATATTATTTCTCCTTTCTTTTTCCTATTTATAAATGATAAGGAAGTAAAGTTTTTTCTTCTTTGGCTTTGCGAGAATATTATATTAAACCTCTCAAAAATGTTCAGGATCATTCTTTAGCTGAAGACGCTCCATTGTTGACATTTTGACAAAGATTTTATGTCAAGCAAAGGTATAGACAAGTAAACAGATGTTAGCTAAACTCCAAACATTTTAGTCAATATGACTTTAGCTTTCTCAGTCATTCAGTACCCTTCTGCCTTGTAATTTAACAGATAACTGCAAAACCCATAAGATCTGAATACCTAACAAAAAAAAGCCAATAAAATTGACATTTGTGCTACAATTCCATTGTTAGTGCACCAAAAAAAAAATTGTTTCTTTTTCATATCAATTGTAGTAATAAATATGATCAATACATAACAAGATAATATTAGGTATCAACTAAAAGATTCACTGATAAATGCCCTACTTGACAAGGCAACATGGTGACAGCATTCCATTCAAATACTCTAGGATTGCCTAGATCTTTTAAACTTTGGAGATGCATTTGGATTATCAGGTAATATAAGTATGGGTTAACATATTTTAAATTAATAAACTGAATTCCTTAAAGGGAGAAAAATAATTGCAAAAAGTTTAGATGCCCTGACTTCTTGTTTACGAAGATATTGTTAGGGGTCTAACTCCTTTAAGTTATATTTAATTTCCACACTCACATGCAGGATCTCAATCAGACTTGTCCAAGGCTACTCCATCAGTGCTGAATACCCAGCTGGTTTTAAGGATAAAATGAAATCACAAGAAGTCAAGCAATCACTCAGTGAAAAGGAAAATTTAGGAAAGCCTGGAAAACAAGACTAAGGATGAGAATCTGTGGTTTACCTTTTTACTGAATGGACATATTAAGCATAAACTTAGTGTCTATGATGAAAGCTGTGGTAATGTCATTGATGGACACAGAAGAGGAAATTTTAGACTGAAAGAATTTTTGAAAGAATAGAGTCAGTTTATGCTGTGCTACAATTTGAAGAATTAAGTCACTTTTAAAGTAGCATAAAAAATCATTTAATGGGGCCACTGCAACATAACCATCATTACTTTCTTCATACCAGCCCCACAGAGTGTCACAGAGATATTGGTCCCACTCACCCTCTTCATTTAACTTGGATAACATCAGGTTAGTGCAGCAAAGCATTCTAGTGCTCACCTGCCTGGCACAATCTATTCAGCCACAAGTGGAGGCTGTTTGTTGCCCATACACAGCTAGTTTAGTATTGCTGACATAAAGAATAAAAACAGGAAGGAAGATGTGCCAGGAAAGCTTCTGTATGCTTCAGCTGTGCCCAGAAAATGGGGCAATGTTTCAGTACTCATCAGACATGCCCTAAAATGTGTGGAGCAGCCATGATCTACCTCAATTTACATTATCAGGATGATGTACAGTCTTTGCTCTGTCTTCCCACGTGGCATGTCCTTGTTTTACCCTATGCCCCTTGGTGATAACATGTCAGAGAACATCTTTGGGGCAGATTCATATATCAAGCAAAAGGATTCTATGAACTTCTGTTAGGTCACTTCCCTTTATAAATAAAGGTTCACAATCTTTTTTAGGCCAACAAGGATATTTTATACAGTTGTCAACAGCATCCCAGAAAAAGCTTTTGTCAGTTAAAGGGAACTATTGTCAGAGTATCCAATACAGAAAAATATATATTTCAATTTTCTGAAAATTGCGTATTGGAAAATATTTTCCAGAAGAAAGAAAACATAATTCTTAAGGCAGATAGACAAGAAATAAGTTAATTTCCTTTCCATCAAAAAATAAGATAATAAAATTGCATTAAAGTATTTATGTCCGGAAAGGAAATTCAATACAAAAATCTTATCAATTTTGGAAAATCTATAGGTGTGGAATATATGAAACAGAAAAGAATTACACTGTCTTGAACATTGAATTTAACTTTCCATTAACTTATGATTAAATTATGCTGATGTGAGGGTTATTGTGCCCTTGAGCCAACGTTTAACAGTCCACTTACAGTCTAGTAATAGAGATTTTAAGAAATGATGATTCTGTCATACTGCTGGAGTTATAATAGATATATTTGGATGACTGTTCACATACAAATGTATTCAAATGAAAAGAGCATCATATCAATCATGATCTGCAACACATCATGGATTTTTTCTGGCACTTTATCTATTTAAATTATATCTAAATTATAAATACTGTGAATATCAGCAGTTAAAGTAATATTAGCCTAACAACAAAGGAGATGGATAGCAGAAACATTTTCTTATTTCACTGTGACCTGCAACTTCATTGCATTTAATGATACTATTGCAAGAACTTGCTTTGCCATTTTAACTTTGTAGAGATTTCTGCATTATTCTTAAAACTCATTACACTGCAAAAGCACAGACCTTTGTTGAGAGGCATATATTGTATGCCTAAATTGTATATTTACTGACTGCATGGCCTGTAAGGCCCTGAAATAAAGTGTCCAATGTTCATAATAATAATAATTATCACTTTTTAATTTTATTTTTTCAATGTCATAGATGTGGAGCATTTCATTTACTTCCCAGCTTGTATCCTACCCTAGTGATGCTTTTCTTAATCAAATATTTTTGAGGCAGAGTGGCAATGACTATATTTCAAAACTGTATCCAGTAACAGGTTCATGCTTTGAAATGAAATAGTCTCCTCCTAAGGACAATTTCTACCTTTTCCCTATTTCCAAAATAAAAGGGGCAGGTGGATGGGCTGAAGCCCATCAAATCACAAAGACTTCAGTTATAAAAGCTGTAGATAAGTAAAACAGTTTCATTATCGAAACTTCCTAAATATAAGCAATTCAGTCTAAGAAAAACCACAAAGTTTTTAGAGCAAGCCAAGCTGTTCCTTTTATTAAGTGTATCATGATCCATGCAGCTCATCAGGGAGAAAAGGTCCAATTGCATGTTCTAGCTGTGCTACATGGCTGTCAGAGACTGAAATTGTTCATGCCTTAAACATTGTGATGAAGGAGTTTTGCCCATTATAGCAAAAACTGTATAAAGAAGTTACAACCACCATAACCCACACCTCCCTGAAGACACCTGACTGTAACTTTGGACTGTGACCTAAGCAGCCTAGAAAAGATAAGCAAACACTATTAGTCAATTATCTCAGGTTTGGGGAGAAACGAGCAAGGCTGAAGGAAAGGAATACATCCACAAGAAAGCCAGAGCCAGCAGAAAATCATCGCTGGCTGGGTTTGGGCTGGGGTAGACCACAGCCCACAGAGGCCAGGTTAACACAAACCCCCAGCTGACAGGGGAGCAGGAGTGTGGTATAGGAGGAAGAGGAGAAGGTTTTAGGTGTGTGGTGTAACCTCAGGGGCACTGAACACCCATCCCCACCCTCCCTTACACGAACCAGCCCAGCTTGGAATCCCCAACCCCGCAGGCCACATCCACAGGACATTCACGTGAGAGGCAGCTGAGGAAATGTCCTAATCCATCAAAGATCCTCCAAAACACTCCCCTGAGGCCTTGGACCATAGGATTGCATAGGATGCAAAGTGATGCAACAGATCCAGAGTCTGCTGTGTCAAACTCCCCCGTGCAGGAGAGGTACCTGGGCTCTCCCACCTGGCCTGAACATATGTTAATGCACTGGATTCTGTGTTTTTGGGGGCACCCTCACCACCAAGACCATCTGGAGAGGAACATCAGGACATCTGGGATCCACAGAGTGTTGGTACTTTCTTTAATTTGTCTCTGTGACTATCTTTCTGTCCCCCGACCTTCCTTCCTTCCTTCCTTCCTTCCTTCCTTCCTTCCTTCCTTCCTTCCTTCCTTCCTTCCTTCCTTCCTTCCTT
>JAOTQP010000870.1:26631511-26656862 GCA_026413545.1 Cichladusa arquata | reverse complement strand
TTTCTTTGTGACTTTCTTTCTTCCTCCCGTCCTTCCTTCCCTCCTTCCTTCCTTCCTTCCTTCCTTCCTTCCTTCCTTCCTTCCTCCCTCCCTCCCTCTCTTCCTTTCTTTCTTTCCCTCTCTCTATCTCTCTCATACTTACTATCAAATAAAATCTTTTAATAACAGCTCCATAGCAATGGCAAAGAATACAGACAGAAAATCAATATATGCAGGTCTCACTTGCACACTTCCTTGATCTGAGGATAAATAAATGTGTGTACAGCAGTTGCGGCTCCTGAAGTTCTAAGATTAGTTAAAACAATCAAAGTAACACAAGAACAAAATATTAGTCTGTCTCAGTGTTGTCCCTCTGACAGTGACTAAAAAACTATTCTTGGGGAAAAGTACAAGAAGCATGGCCTGTACAGAGTGATAATTTCTAGAAAAGAGTTATTTAGTACTTCTAACCAGAGGTGGGAGTTGAACTATAATGTTAAATGTACTCTAGTGGAGTTCAGCTTTATGAATTTCTTTTTGAACTCACTTATACTTTGACCTCCATGGGACGTGTGTCAATGAGTTCCAGAGTTTAATAATGGAGACACAATGAAAACAGTTCCCAGTTTACATTCTCTGCACAATATGTGCTTTTATGAGCTTCCATTGTCTTTCCCTTCATCTCTCTTTCCATCCTGAAGCGTTGTAGACTGCTTTGTTTGTCTTTACACTTCTGCTTTTACAGCACCCTGTGGCAATGAATTCCAGAGTTAAATAAATGAGGAAAACAAAGTCCCACATTATTTACAGTGGTGGAAACTATTGTGTTATCTTCCTTTAGTTTTTCTAATCTGAAGAAGTCTGGTCCATTTTATAACTAGTCTTCATGTTTTCACAGGACGTTGCTTCAAACCTTTAATAACCTTTACGCTACTTCCCTGTGCCTGAGTCCTTAGTTTCTTTTTGATAAAGGAAGACCTGAACTTGCAGAAATTTTTAACTTAAAGGCACATCATGGATTCCCAGCAGTATAATGATTGCTCTATTTGTTTCTCATTCCTCTTGGAATGACCCTATTTGCTTTTCTGATCATTGTGAAGCATGTAATAAGATTTTCAGAAAACTATCTTAGGTCCTTTTTTTTCTGAGCTATTTTAAGTAATTTAAAGTCCGTCATTATGGATATATTTTTCTCCATATGCATTGCTTCTCACTTGCCCACACTGAATTTCATTTGTCATTTTTTGTCACCTAATAATTTATTATTGTGAAACTGTCCTGTCTCTCTAGGCAACAAGTTGGAATTTCTACTATAAGAATATTGTTTCAGAGGCTGCTAACAGGAGTAAATTATGCAGACCAGTAGTCATGTGAGAGAAACTATTTATTGTTTTTTCTCACCAGTATTCAAGAATCAATGGGAAGGTACCTATATTTATCTACTTTATATCTTTAAATGTATCTTTTTAGGCAGACTGATATAAAATTAAGATTTATTAAAAATATATATTTTAATTCTAATTATACTTTATAATGAAATGTACACAATAAGAGAGCAGGGGTGAAGAGGGATGATTTACTTCTTGATAAGTCAAAAGTTATTTATTATCTAGCAAAGTAGACAAAATAACATTTGTTTCAACAAAGACACAATAATGTTCCCAAGGATTTGGCTTAATCCACTTCTTTGTTTTAAGAGCCATGACATGTCTGTCTCTTGCAGAAGAAGGACATAAAAAGTTTTGAGGTAAGCGATTATAAGTCTGGAACCTTAGAGGATTTCAAAGGAGAGATTGGCTATAAAAGCTAACATGCATCACCAAGACAGAGTGCTCTCTAGTAGTGCAACACGAATAGCATGATAAGCAAAAATACAAAACCCCTGACAATCACCTTGTCTGGACAACTTATCACAAATCACCTAAGTATGAGCTAAAGGAAGAAAAAGATCATTCTTTCTCATTTAAAGTTGGTTAAAGAGAGTTTTACTTTCACTACCCATCCCCCTTTAAATTTCTATAGCTGTTTTGCCTCTTTTGCATGTTCTGAGGAAAATAATTTATTCTGTGTTTTACTCACTGTGGAGTTACATATATGGCACATGAAACAAAACTGATACATTTTAACAATAAGACATTCCTCACACCGATGTGGAACGAACACAGTTTCATAAAATGCCTGTGACATAACTCGAATTCCCAGGATAATCCTCGAGTATACAAAGCATAAAAGGGTGTGCCCATCTTCAGCTACTTAAATCAGTTAGAGGAGTCACACCTGGAGTGGGGTGGGTTGGGATTGGATGGGATGTGGGGAGGGAGAGTGATAAGGAGGGTGATTAGTATTTCGTGTAACTATTGGCAATCGGGTTGGTTTTCCATACTGGGACTTTGACTGGACCCTGCAAACGCCCTGAAGGATTCTTCAGCTGCCTTTATGAATTGGATATGAGAATTTTCACTTCATTGTTCGTCATCCTTATTATTTAATGAGGTACAGGACAGCAGGAAACTAAGCACAAAATCATGGATGTAACTTTTCTACCAGCAGGAAATACTTTCACCAATCCCCACCTTATGGTTTGTATTCTTCAGTCATTTCCTAATCCTTACAAGAGGACCTCTCATCCCTCTGATACTTTTTGAGGTTTTTTTAAACCCAGGTATCTCACATGAATCAGTTGCTCACTGATTTATCTCCTACACCTGAGCAATGCATCATCCTTCCAAATCACCTGCTCCATAGTGAGGAATATTTTTCTCATGTGTTTATTTATGCTGTTCTTGATTGCATGCTTTAATAAGCAGTCTGATATTGAAAACTGGTCTCTAAACACTTTTTATGTTTTTAATCTTATTTTCCTTGAATCAGCTGTGTTATAAGCAGTAAATTATGCCCCAATTAGAAATTGAAATGAACATATAATCCTTCTAAGGAAAAGGGGTTTTAGGTATGTTCATGTGTCATTTTACAGCACAATCCACTCGGAGCCATCACAATACTCAGTTCCACGTGAATTTTTGCTCTCAGATCTCACACAATTTTCTGGAAATCCAAAATTATCAGAAAAAGCTATTTCTATCTGATCTATCTCTCATCTGAAAATTCTATGCAAGTGATATGGTTTTTTTTCTTATGTGACATAGCTACAATAGAACAAATAAGAATGAATATAGAAATGAGGCAGGACTTATTACTCTAATGTCAGTATGTAAAGATACAATTGGATCCCAGCTAGGAACATGTTGTTAAGGAAATAAACAGGAATTATCAGGAAACAATTTTCTTGGCTGTGGTGGGTGTATCTGACAAAGAGCAGCTCGAACACAGTTTGTGGTATCCATTTCTCTGCAACAGTTGTAGTGGTAGCCTAAGGAAATTACCTGCCTCTAGCTTTTAGATATCAGAATTTAGGTGAGATGAAGCATGTCTTTATTGACTACTACACAAAGACGCTGTAGTTAAATGAAGCGAACAGATGAAAGTGGGTCAATGGGGACAAAGAAGAAAACAAGAGCCTGTAATTCTTTCTAAGGTAATTTTAAAAATAAAAGCAGATAAAAAAAAAAAAAAAGAAAAAATCCTCCCAATGACTACACTCTTGTATTAGAGACAATGTCACCCTATACACATTCTGCACCCACTGAATACCTGATCTGCTTTGCTTTTAGTTGTGTTGCACTACTACAGGAGTGTGCAGCCCTTCCTCTTTGCATCAGCAGGTGAAGAGTGACCATGTTCAGGCAGAGATTATGCACTGCATGTATTGTACTGGGTATGTGTTGTTAGTAGGGGCCCACTGACTCTGCTTCCAGATCACAAGCAGGGGAAGTAACAGTGTTTGCCTAAAGCAAAACATCTTCACTGATTTGCTTCTTGGGGTAGAAAGCTATTTATCATTGTGGTCTCTGAACAAATTTCTGTAACAAGGGGGAATGTTTTACAAAGCAATTTCTTTACAAAATAACCTTTATTTCTGTTCTCAGGTAATTGCATACTTCCCCTCTTTAAAGAAAAAAACTGTAAATAAATTGATTTATTTTGTCCAAAACATTGCAAATCCCATTTTTCTAGCTGCAAAGCTACCCTTTTCTTTTAATCCTAACACTTTGCCTTTGGTCAGTTATCCCCAGAACCTTGCCCCATCTGTCCTTCCAGGCTCCTTCAATCTTTTACCATTAGAGCTTCAAAGAGCAGAAGACTGCAGCTGGGGAGGGGATGGGAATACAGATTTATATGCAATGTTCAACTGGTATTTAGACAAGGAATTTGCCTGCAGCCAGTAGAAGAATGAGGTAGATTAAATTAGTTTGATGTTGTAAAGAAGTGAGTGACATTTTTATATTTTAATTAAGTGAGACTAGCAACTAGGAAAGAATAGGAATGCAGGAGCAAGGAGAAGAAAAGAAAAAGAAAGGAAATGAAACAGCAGCTAGCAGGAAAAGATGAATAAATAAAATTACTTTTTAGATTCTGTATTGTAAAGCAGGGGATTATAACAAGATGAATATCAAAATGTGAAGGTAATAGGAAACATAAGCAGGAATTTATAATATATTTCAAATGACCTTTTTATCTTGGAGTCTGCAACAGAGAATAATCCGTCACTCAAGAAAGCTAATTTTAAAAGAGCATTCTGGCTATTACTGTCATCTAATGCACCTTGTTTAATATCCTGTTTTTTCATCAGAAGTGACATATCACAGGTCAGATTCCATTTCAGTGCACATGCTGAGTAGCCATTCCTTACTCACTGAGTAGTCACACTAGTTTCAAGGAGAAAACCTTACAAGTAAAATGCCACTTAGTAAAGCTCAGACCTGATCGAATGTTTCTGACTGTTCATTCACTCAAGGTCTTAACTATAATACAGAAAAGTATTCACGAATTATGCTCCCAAAACTAGCCAGAACATTTTTATACAAAGAGATACTGGTGGTACTTTGATGTAAAATCATTAAGATTATGGACCAGGTTATTTCTATAGGAATGTATAGGAGATCACTGAGCAAAAAAATCCCCTATACAACTAGAGCACCTACATTACTTATGAAGGTTTTCAAAGGGATTTGTTCTGATCCAGTGTAATTAGATTTCCCATTTATTTCAGTGGGATAGCACAAATTCCCATCTATGACATATGGTGTCTATTAAATGCACACAAATGTACATTCTTTCCTTTTAGTATATTATGGTTCTGTCTTTAATATAAACTTCCCTCAGATGTCTTTGACATTTCTAAAATCACAATCTAAATTTTATCAATTGTGTGCATATTATTAATGCCAAATTATTCTAGTTGCCCAACTAGTTTTTAATAAAATAATCCACTAGACTTGAATATTATTGTCCCAAAAATTTTGAAATAAGAAGTTGCCTTCTAGAGGTGCCTATCACTCCCACTACCTGAAGAATAGGCTTAGATGACTAATTTAAATTAATCACCTAACCTGGTGAAGTTTATGTGTGTGTTGAGTCTTGCATTATGGGAGTTTTGAAGCATCCAACTTTGACAGACATACAGAAGAAGAAAACATAGCATTCAGTAATGTCTGACAGATTTCTTAATGCACTTTCCTGTGACACAAATGTATCTCATGTAGTGTGGAATATGCTTTTTGCAAGAGTAGCCAACTTCTCCTCCTCACATCATGCCTTTCTTCACTGTCAATGCAAAGGCAAATTAATTGATTGTGACTTTGACCAAAGAGGTCAAAGTCTAGAAGCAACAACCCTGCTTTTTGATCTGGCTTTTGTCCCTCCTTTCTCTTTACTACATGTATTGTCATTCTGTAATTCTTATTGCAAGTTGTATCTCCATATGTTTTCTTGTGGTTGGAATCATGAATTCAGAACACTCTTCTTTAATCAGAATATGTGTTAACTTTAACTCAAGTTAAAGTTGAATTATCATCATGTTTTCAATATAAGTGTCACAACCACCACAATCATTTCTTTTAACTTCATTGTGTATGTTAGGTACAGAAACAGAAACTTATATTTAATTTAAAATACTCAATTATTTCAGGCTAATGGTGGCAATGTTTTTTAAGGTAACACTGCTTATTTCAACAACTGGTGTATTTTTATCCTTGTGATCTATTCATTTATGCATTATCTGTGTCTTGGCTTGTCCTCACAAGAAGATTTCTGCAGAAATCAGAGAACTGTGAAGTGCTAATGGCTTTCTGATTGACTAGACTCAAAACTAACTTTTGAAGTATTATTGGAACCCAGAGCTCTTCTACCTCTGTACAGTAGCATTAGTGGTTTTTCTGGGTCATAAGCATGTGATTATTTTAATATTTCAGAGTCAATTTGTAAAATT
Source organism: Cichladusa arquata (assembly GCA_026413545.1). Taxonomy (NCBI): domain Eukaryota; kingdom Metazoa; phylum Chordata; class Aves; order Passeriformes; family Muscicapidae; genus Cichladusa; species Cichladusa arquata. The sequence continues at coordinate 26,650,555 of JAOTQP010000870.1, read as the reverse complement.
TTTGTGCAGAATTGTCCTTTGTGCACAAAGAAGAAAATCATAATGTCCATTTGTTATGGAGGGCTTTCTTTTCCCACTGTTTTCTAATTACAAAGTGACGGCAATTGGTTTTGACTAGTAAATGTATTAGTTTGAATAGCAGCAATAACAAAGGTGTTAAAAGAATTCTTCTGTATGCTCAAATGGGAGAAAGGCATAATGTTTTACTACTCCGTAGGGAGTTATAACACCTGTTTTAAATGTAAAGCTGCAGTGAGCATTTTAGCAGCTATCTGAACTCTGGAGAACAATAAAGTGCTTGTAAACTCACTTGAATAAGTTCACAACCTGAAGGGAAATAGTGAAAATGAGAAAAAAAATTTGAAACATCACTCCAATTTCTACCATTTCTAAATGCTCACAGATGTTGCTTGTGTTTAGGAAGTAAGTTCACCTTACCCGTGGCACTTAATTACTCTCTAAGCCCTTTTAGAATCAAATGAAAGCAGACAAATATCTGTAAGCACTTGGACAATTTAAAGTGTAATTTTATGCATCATGTTACAACCCTTTGGGAGAATTCAGTAATAGAAATATCCTTCTACAATGCATAATCTTACTGGTTTTTTCCTTTTGATCAATGTGTTTCCATTTGTGTTTACATACAGGATGGGAAACACAGATAGAGTTTGTTAAAAGCTGAAAAATCTAATTGTTGCGGGTTGATTCCAGAAGGCAGCTAAACACCAGTCTGCCTGCCAACAAACTAGTTGGGGAGATCATGAATCACTCAAGGAATTAACAACTTAAAACTGCTGATATACAGCTAGATTTTTTTCATAATTATAACCTAAAATCCACTGGTCTTGTCACACTTGTTTCATCCAAATTGTATACAAGATAAAAATAGCTTTCCTAGAAGCATAAACTCATGAAGGTTAGAAGGGACTTCTGACTTCTATCTTCTGACTTCTGTCCAGTCCAATCTCCTATTCAGAGCAGTTCCAGCCAGAGAAGGATGCTTAAGGACTTCTGTGGTGTATTGATCCTGGCTGAATGCCCGTGCCCACCAAAACTGTTCTATCCCTCCCCCCCGGTGGCTGGACAGAGGAGAGAAAATAGAATGAAAGTCACATGGGTTGGGATAATGACAGGGAGAGATCACACCTGTTACCATCACAGGCAAAACAGACCAACTTGGGGAAATTAGTTTAATTTAATGTCCACCAAATCAGGGAAGGATAATGATAAATAAAGCCAAATCTCAAAAAGCATCTTTCCCCCTCCTCTCCCTTCTTCCTGGACTCAGCTTTCATCTTGAATTCTCTCCTTCCTCCCTCCCAGAGGCACAGGAGTACAGGAATGGGGTCTGCAGTCAGGTTATTGCACATCGTCTCTGCTGCTCCTTTCTCCTCACAGGGACTCCTCACTCTTTTCTTCTGCTCCAACATGGGCTCAGTCCGACAGGAGAGAGTCTTTCACAAGCTACACCAGCCCGAGTCCTTCCCGTGGGCTGCAGTTCTTCACAAACTCCTTGACATGGGTCCCCTCCACGGAGTGCAGTTCTGCAGGAACAGACTGCCCCAGTGTGTGTCCCCTGCAGGGTCACAAATCCTTCCAGAAAACCTGCTCTTCCATGAGCTCCTCTCTCCATGTGGCCAAAGGTCCTGCGGCTACTTGTTACCACCTTTAAGATAATTCACAGCAAACATTATTATGTTTTAAATAATAAAAACACTACTTTTTCTGTGCATGTGTATATGCAGTAGAATATTTTTATCTTTTTATTAAGTTTTTAATCAATAGTATAAAGCTAGTTTTGGAAGTCTGAACTGTTATTCACCCAACAGGTTTAGGATTCTAGTGCTTGCACTGCATCTCAATTCAGAGAATAATCTTTTTGTTAATAGTCACTTTGCTAAAATTTTATGTTATCTTGGACAGCCCAATGTTGTACAGTTTTCATTGTCTAGTGTAAGAAAAAATGTGTAGCTGTGTCTTGAAAGCACAGTCAAAGAGATATCTAATGAATAATAATGGCTGAGATGAATTCATAGACATTTATAACTTGGCTTTTGTTAATTATTCAAAGCATCTGTAACCCTAAAGGTGTAAGTCTGAAGTGTAAACAGGGGCTCTTTGATGGATAAGAATAACTGGAAGAAAACTGTTTGGGCTAGGATAGAGAAAGCTCTTTCTAAATTATGGTAGTGCTCCTCAGTTTAACCAATGTGCTATCAAAGCTGAAGACTAAGTAAATCTGGGTGAGGAGGCCATACTGGTGCTTTTGGTTATAATGAAAAACATTAACTACTATTACTATGAAGAGTATATAATAATAGACCTCTTTGTTCAAACTGCTTTTTTATATGGAAATTTTAGTATGAAACATTTCATGTGGAAATTTCCATGTACCCAGATACAAACTGAAATAGATGCTGACATATCCTTATTAATTACTTTTTATTTAAATTAATTGCTTCATTGGCTTTGAAATAAAGAACACCTTTTCTGTTATCCAGTCAACTTCTAAATGGTAGAAAATTTTAAGAAGTGGCCAATGGTCTTCTTTGTTAATTTACCATCATTTTTTTAAATATCTGCAGCAGTGTGATCTGATACCTTCAGTAATGTCACAGGCCACTGTAACAGTGTTTTCCTAAGTTATATTTTATCCAGTAGACATTTAAAAATTCTAAATATCAGTTATTTAAAACTCTGAGGGTACATTCAAGAACTACATCTTTTATTTTCCATCAGCTTGTACTTGCATGTTGTATTTCTTTACAGGTGTTGATTATAACGATGACTGTTGTTGTTATCATTGCTACTATTATTATAAATTATCTTATTATTATTGCTTATGGCTTTCCATTTCAACAAAAAATGTTATTATTGGAAGGTTCCCAGGTATCTGCATCTAGCAAGAATCACCCGTACTTCTTGCAGAAAATAAAAAAAAGGAAAAAATTTGCTTTCCCTGAGCAAATAAATTCAAGTCTACTATTAAATTCTCATTGTGTACCTTGTTTCCCAGATGAACTCTCCAGTTTCTGTTCTCTTTCCGGTGCAGATTTCTACAAAATATGGCTTTTATTACTCTTTTTTTACAGTCTTCTGGGAAATTAAATAGCTTAACATTATAGCTTAGCATTAGTGTACCAATGTAGAGAAGAGGAAGGGGGTGTGTTTGTAATAGGAGGTCTAAATTTAAATATCCCTGTTAGACGTCCTAGAGATGAGAGAGGTTTAAGAACCCATCACAACCAGTGATGGTCTAGTCAATACATTTAGTAGGGACAAGAGGTAAATTCAGGTTCTTCTAAGCTGTCTATAAGTGCAGAAAATGCTTGAGGTGCCCTAAGAGAACTGATGCACCCACATGACTCTGCCAGTGATGACAGAGGCTCTACAGGATACCCACATCCCTTGGGCACAGCAGCTGTTGAGTAGGCAGGATGCCCTGAGCCATCATGACAGAAGATATAGACCTAGAAGCCTGCATGACAGAAGCATTCAGTCAGTTGAACCAAATCTCCCTGGCATATAGGATCTATGTGTTTTCTAGGAGTAGATCTTTAGTGGCCACTGTATTCTGTGGACCAAACATAGACTTTACTGTTAACTGATTCACTGCTGACAGTCTACAGATGCCACTGTGATGACACAGAATGGCAGGTGTCACAGAGTGACAGAACATTTGAGTTTGGAAGGAACCAGGTGAGAACATTTAGTCCCACTGCCTCTTCTAGTAGGGTCAGATAAAACTGGTTGCCAAGGACCACATCCAGTTGGATTTTGATTATGTCCACAGATGGAGATTCCATAACCTATCAGGAAATCTCTTACAGTGTTGGACAACTTCCAAAGCAAAAAAAGAGTGTTCTGTGTTTTCAGACATGTTTTCATGTTTTTCAGTTTTTACCTCTTGTCCTGTTGGTGAACATTACTGGGGTAAGTCTGTCCCCCTCTTCTTCACATCCTCTCATGACGTATATATATAAATACATCTGGAAAAGAACTGCTGCCTCTCCCTGAGCTTTCTGTACCAAGGCTAAAAAATTCCAGCTCTCTCAGGATCTCATTGTACAAAAGTTGTTCCAGTCCCTTAATAATCTTCTTAGCTTCAATATTTTACAATAATAGACAAGTCATAAGTCTGGGCTTTCCCTCTCAAAAAACAATGACAAATGCATATCTGATGCCACAAACTTGTGTACAGTAATTTGAAATTTTCTCATGAGAGATCGTAAAAATGAAAAAAAAAAAAAAAAGAATTTACACAGATTACCAAGTATCTCAGATAACACTAAGCTCTTTTGCCTAAGCAAAAACAATTTCAGAGCATTGCTCACTAACACTGAGAGGAAGACAGCTGAGGTAGGATTTAGTTCTCTAAACACACAGCCAAGTTGATTTCCTTGAGTGATTGCACTTGGCTTACAAGTTATGCCTCTAGAAGCACCATGTGTTACCCATGCATCCATTAGTGTATCTGAAAATCCACAGCAGTTCTTTCAGTTAACACAGAATCCCAAAAATTTTAGCCAAATTAAAAAAGTTTAGCCAAATTAATTGTCCTCCTAGTTTGTGTGTAGATCCCTTATTTCTTCATCTCCCTCTGTGTTTAGTTTAGAAGTCACCCGGACAGAGATATCTAAACCCATTATATCCTTATAAAACATGGAGTTTATGAGAGACCTGCCCCACTATGGCAAATAAAGACCAGGTAAAATTTTCTAGTGTACCAAAAATGGAACAGAGTTCTCATCTGTAAACAAATGAATTTTGTCCAAGGAAATTATACCTCAGAAGTTTATTCATGTCACCTACAGTAATCAGTTGCTCAGAATATTCCCCTGGCAAGGCATGGTGCTTCAATGACACAGATATATATATCTTACATTGATCACTGGAAGACCTAAGTTGTTTTTATTTTTCTGTGGCTCTTAATAGATGATGGCAATAGCTAGCATCCATCCTCAATAAATGGAATGAGTATTGTAGCCTAGCAACTGTCCTGCTAGGGCTCCACTGTATCACATTGGGGTTTAGAATAGTTCTCTAGAGTCAAATGCAGAGTTGTTCCTAGTTCTGTGTATGGAAAACAAGGTCAAGGCATTGATGCTATGAGCTGATACCTAAGTAACCATTGCCAAACATATAGGAGGAGCACCATTGAGGCTCTAGTCACATCATAATGACTATGTTTTGGTGATGTGGAAAGATATACAGCTAAAGTAAAACACTTTATCTACCATCATTTGTCTCCTTCAATAATAACAGCATCAAATAAGACCTAAAATCTATACTGATATATCTTTTATACTAACTAACCAATGTTTTAGATCAGTCATATGATTTCCCACTATTGCTACAACTGAGACAAGAGTTAGGGTCTACTTTATATTGAGTAATATGTTATTTGATATCTAGAGTCATATAATAACCAATAAACATATATGGGACATGGTTACTAAATGATTTTATCATCTGGATTTTTATTTCTATCTTTTATTTCTTCTTCTATTTCATCATTTGCTCTGTGATAATATGTGGTTTGTTGAGCTGATAGTGTTAGTGATACTTTGTGGCAAAACCACAATAACCAATAAAAGTATAGAAGGAGACAACTGAGACTTAGCCTAAATCAGAAAGTTTTGAGTGCAAAATAAGTATTTTATTGAAGGGATAAATTACTTGAAGTTGTCATAAATATGCACATAATGGAGTTTTGTACATGAAAGATAAGACTGCAAAAAAATTATACTAGCAACAAAGATTTAAGGTTAGCCAGGAGTTACTTAGGGACAAAACAAAAGAGGCCATAAATATATTGCATTATTTTCTAACTATATTTTGATATGGATCCTCTTCAGTCTGCTTTATATTCAGTTATGGAACTTTGGGAAATGGGAAGATATAGGAAGAAATGCAATGCCATTGAAATGGAACAAGGGCAGAGTTCAAACTCTGATCAGGGACTTAAGTTATCTTTTGGATTGATTGAGTCACTAATTTCAGTATCAGCCAGTATTGGGTGTGCTTCTAGAAGTACTGAAAATCCCTCTTGTAGGCTGTTACAAAGATTTGGAAGCCTAGGAGTCACGGCTGGCAGTTCTAATTAAACAAAAATGGTTGAACAAAAAGAAAAGTATCATTTCGGAAGGGTGATGCAAAATGTACCACTGGTTAAAATGCACTCACAGGCACGTTTGTGTGTTTTATGGGCTCCTGAGATGCAGATGCATCTAAGGAATGTATTAGGTATGTGGAGAAAACTTCAAAGGACTATTACTTAACTTCTACTCAAGGTATACGTGGAGATATTCTACTGTCTCGAAGACTTCTTTGAGAAAAAGTCCAGACCGTTCATTATGCTTTAAATAGGTTTTTGGTTATCAAAGTTATGTTAGAAATTAGAAAATTCAATGAAGAAATTTGTTTCTTATTTTAGAGTATTACTCCTAGAAGGTCTGATTTAAAGGTAAATTGTATGCATTTCTGTCTCTATAATATACTCTCCACTAAAACAGTGCACACAATACATGCTTTGGTATCATTTGTAGGGTGTTCATGTGTAATATACTATATTGTTGTCAAATAAGGGCTTGACATTTGAAAAGTATATTTTTTGAGTTGCTAAATGTGACTGAAGGAGTGTTTAGGAATATAGTCACTCCTTTTCATCCCATGCAGCAATAAAATTATTGGAGAAAAGAAAACACATTGGTGCTCTAATGGAATGAGAATGCTGTGTGATCTACATGAGGAAGGAGTATTGAAAATACATTCTGAATTATCCTATGTAGCACTCATACAGTTGCATAGTTCATCATCAGACTTTATCTGGGAAAGACAGGAGCTGAAGATATTAAAATTTAAAAGGCACATTTGCAGAGAATATGTAATGAGTTCAAGAAAGATGATTGCAGTCAACTATTGTACAGAACATGTGTAATGAAAAAACCAGAACATATTTCACTAATAGATAGAAACTGTAAAATCTTTATTAATATCATAAAATCTAAGTGTCAGAAGGCAGCATAGAAATCAATGAGATTAAGAAAAAGTCAAAAGGCAGATGGCAGTGATTTCAAATGCAGATATGGTAGCACAAACAGAAGAATGTACAGATCTCTAAAACAAGCAGAGCAAGTAAAGCCATTGCATAATGTAAGTAGTTGGCAGTTTTAAGTTCACAAGGGTAGGGAAAACAAAACTAAATCCTATTCTTTCCACACATTAAATAAGAACTTCTTGTATGGATTAATTTTTCGATAAGGTGTAGGAAGAAGATGGGAGTTAATAAAAAAAAAAGATATTTAAATCAAAAACAACAGAATAAATAAACTTTTAAAATGAGGAGCAAATTTCTGTTGCAGACTAAATGTATTACATTAGATTTTTAGTAGGTCAGTGGAGTTCCATTACCTACATTCGACTCAGGCCCTAGCATGGAAATAATGTGGCTGCATTAAAAAAGCAACATTTTCACCACCAAGTGATACACAATACCTGCCATCCTGACAGTACAGGTGTAGATTGACAGCTACTCTTTCCTCACTTGTAAATTTATATCCATAAAATAGATTTCTTGTTTCTAAGGATTTATTTAAAAAAAAAAAGTGATGCATCTTGAAAATAATGTGGAAGCATTAAAAGGAAGAATATTTCCTTTGCATATGCAAAAGAATATTTAAAAAATCATTATGGAAATTATCAGCGTGGTAATGTCAGGAAACCTAAATTCTTTCTTGTCCAAGATTGGCAAGAATAGTCTGAGTATTATCAGCTTTATGTTTCTGTATCTAATGCAATTCATCAAGCAAGTCAGAATTTCCCCATCACATAGCAAAGTTTTGACAAATGGAAGAATTTTAGAGGAATTTTGTCAAGATGTGTAAATATAAACTTAATATAAATAATAATAGATTGAAAAAAGAACATCAAATTCACCATAAATAAAATGTTACAAAGCAATATCAGCAAATAGTACAGGTTTTGAACCAGGAGAATATCCCAAGGGCTCTGCGCGGTCATATTTTCATTTTTGCATGATGCTTGATACAGCAGATTGAGTGCATTGGCTGCAGATTTTTCAACAGTAGCAACATAGGCAACCCAAAACATTAATCTGGAGGACCTGGCAGAGAACATATGCAAGGGAAAATGTTAAATATGGACAATTAAGCTGGGTCTTTCATTTATCTATGGCTATTTTTGCAAGTGATAGATTGGGTTAGATCCTATTCCAAATGAAAACAAAGGATAAAAGTCCCTACTGTTTAATAAACAAGAGAGGTTTTCTCATCAGAGGGGCCACAGAGATCAGCACAAGAGTCCCTCCTGCAGAAACTATTACTAGACAGGTGCTGTTTCGTGCACTGCTGGAAATATTGAATAAAATTCTTCGGTTCGTAGTTTTCATCACCAAAGACTGTCTATGTCTAAATCACATTAGAGATATAAAGCCAAGAAGTGAAGGATATGATTTCTTTTTTGGGAAATATATTTTGAAAAATATCCAGATAAAGGGGTAAAGATGGCCTTCATCTTTGCTTACAAAGGACATTGGAAAGTGAAGATCATTTTGAATTTAATCCAGTATCTGGTAGCATTGTAAGAAATGTTACTCAGTATATAGTCACAAATGGTATCTACTGCAAGGATATGTAAGCAGTAAATTCACACTTGTAAATCACTCTAGGATCTAAAATTGTAAGACAAAGTTGTAAAGCAAAATGTCATCTTTCACTGAGTTGTGAGCTGAAGAAGAGGGTGGTGAACTCCTCAACATAAGAAACTGAGATCTTTGGGAAAAACTTGAAAATATCACTTTACTTGTTTTGAATGAAATCTAATTCATATACTCATTTTCAGAGAATAAAAGGCTCCAAAATCTTGGTCCATGGAGAAAATTGTTAGTGGGATGGAATTCTATTAGGTCTGAAATGTCTTCTTATTTTAGCAACAACCTGGCATCAGCTTTCTCTCACACACGAAAATCAATGGCAAAAGCTCAGGCTTCAGTACATGGGCCACAGGGGTTAAGGTTTTCTCCACCTTTTTTATTAAGTCTAATTTGTAACCAGAAGATAAATTCACTGGCATGTTTTGGGTCTTCCTTGTTTCTGCAGCAACACAAAGTTACTCTGAAACCATCTGCATAACTTAGTTTGTGTTAAGTTTTGGCAGGTTTGTTGCTTTGTACTGCTGAAGGACAGTGATAATAAGACTGACCCTGCATTTCTAGTCATTGTGTCACCCCTAGGGATTGTCTAACAAAGACTGAGGAATATATATTTAACTATACAGCAACATATGAGATTGTGGTAAATGTCAAAAATAATGGAAACTGTAAAGAAATATAATAATCACTTCATCAAGTGTTTCTGTAAAGCACAAAGAAATATTCTGTCCAGTTATTCTGAGACATAGACAGTTTTTTCTCCTTTCTCCTCCAGTTTTATCAGTACAGCTACCTGATGAGTTTCTGTTTCTTCTGAAAAGTGTAAGCTAAGTAGTAGAAAAATATGTTACATGAAACTGGCAGCAGAGCTGATCTTTTTCTCAATGTCTTTGACAGGAAAACTTATTGAGAACTTCAGAAAATTTTTCTATGGAACAAAGCTACTTCATCAATAAATGGAAAAGGTGCTGCTCAATAGCAATTCGTAAAGCACCTTTTTCATTATAATTCCTTAAACTAAGATAACATTTATAAGCATCAGATTAATAATGATTCCTAGAAGTAGGCTTCTGAATAAATTATACCCATTATAACATTGCAGAGAAAATTATTCTGAAATACTCAATAAATTATTTAGTGGCAAGATTAGACATTGTGGTTCAAGAGATGACTTTTAAATAGCTCTCAATCAGGAAAATTTCCTTTGCAAGAGGATGTGCCATCTTGCAATTCACACTACTGTGTGACAAGATTTTCAATCCCAAATGTTGTCAAGTCAATCTAATATGTCTGTTACATAGAGCAAAAGTACACTTTTGTTAAACAGAAACCGTGTCAGGTATGCTACTACATATCCCTACCACATTTTTAAAAATTTAAAAGCATACCCATTAATTAGTTTGTTATTTAAAATCAGTTAAAAACTCAGGGCATTTAAGTGTCAGCCTTGATTTTGTCCCAAATAATTATAGAAATGGAATAATCTTTGTTTAGTCTTTCTGTCAATAACATTTATTGAAATTTGGTTCATAAACTCTATTTGAGGAAATTAGGTTTTATTTCAGCTTGTCTCTAATTGTTATGGTTACATAAACTACAGACAGGTCAGGGGAATAGTATGTGTAGCACATCAGTGTGGCTACTGTGACAACAGAGGTACTACCTGCCACCCTTACCCTCTTCAAAACTAATTTACTTCAATGAATGACTACTGTTAATGAGCCAAGAATTCTGATTTTTAGGTTTTCCATTTAACTCTTGCTGCTTTTCAAAGACTCTGTGGAACATTGGTTTTGGGGCTCTTGGGCATGAATAGTACTTTACAGCGCTGCTGCCTTGTCAATACTGCTTAAATTACCCAACACGAGGGAAGGAAGTGACACAGAAGGACAGGGAAAAACAGGCCAATACACCCATCTGCAGGGACATCAGAACTGTGTTTGCCCTTCACTATTAGACAACAGACTACCCCAAAACACAGGGGAAATAATATGCAGGCAATGAAAGATTAATCCCACTTGGTGCTATAAATGATAACACAAACTGGTGAGTATTTTTAGTAGTACCACAGGCATTAGTTAAGTGTGTGCTTCCAGATTATAACCTGCTTGATTTCCTCTAAGGGTCATTGGCTTTGGCATAATCATAACAGTTCCAAATTAAATTAACTATGAACACTTCCATTCTAAGCCAATATATTGGGTTTGTGTGGCCAGGTTTTGGTAGCAGAGGGGTTACAGGGGTGAGAAGCTGCCAGAAGTTCCCTCCTTGTCCTGTAGAGCCAATGTCAGACAGCTCCAAGATGGATGTGCCACTGGGCAAGGCTGGGCCAATCAGAAGTTATGGTAACACCTCTGTGATAACATATTTATGAAGAAGAAGGAAATAAAGTTATTGTGCAGATGTAATTGTGGCCATAGAAGAGCAGGGTGAGAGCACATGAGAGGAACAACTCTGCAGACACCAAGGTCAACAGAGAATGAGGTGGAGGAGGTGCTCCAGGCACCAGAGCCGAGATTCCCCTGCACACTGTGGTGAAGAGAGTGGTGAGTCAGGCTGTCCCCAGCATTCCACAGAGATCCAGAGGCATGCAGAGAGCTGCAGCCCCTGAAGGAGACCCATGCCAGAGCAGGTGGATGCCTGAGAGGAGGCTGTGAATCCATGGGAGGCCTGTGCTGGAGCAGGCTCCTGGCAGGGAGCTGCAGACCCATGGAGAGAGCAGCCCAGGCTGCAGCAGGTTTCCTGGTAGTGTTTGTCACCCCATGGGGAACCCACATTGGAGCCACCCACCCTCGAAGAACTGCACCCCATGGAAGAGTGACCCACACTGCAGCAGTTTCTGCAGGCCTGCTGCCTGTGGAATGGGCTCATGTTGGAGAAGTTCATAGAGAACTATCCCTCATGGGTGGGACCCCACACTGCAACAGGGGAAGGACTCCTCTCCCTGAGCAGAGGCAGAAACAATCTGTGATGACTATAACTCCCATTCCCTGTCTCCCTGTGCTGTTGGGGCAAAGAGGTGGAGCTGGGAAGGAGGAAGGGGTGGAGGAAATGTGTTTTTAGGGTCTCATTTTACTTCTCATTACCCTCCTCTGATTCCACTAGTAGTAAATTCTAGTAATATCTCTAATTCTAGCCTGTTTTGCCTGTAACAGTATTTGGTGAGCAATCTCTCCCAGTCCTTATCTCAAGCTGTGAAACCCTTGTTACATTTTCTCTCCCCTCTCCAGCTGCAGAGGGGAATGATAGAGCAGCTTTGGTGGGTGCCTAGAAACCAGCCAGGGTCAACCCACCATAACCAAATTTTCGTAAGGTGCTTTTCATGAATGATACAAAGTAACAGAGTATACTAGATTCATCATGTCCCATTATTTCAGTTATTTTTTATTTCTTCACTTAATATTTATTTTATATATAGATTTCATTTGCATTACATATAGCCATTTATATTATGCATATAATAATTCATATAGAGATGTAGTTTAATATTTTCATTCTATTCAGTATACATATTTTCTTTGAGGAAATTTTTAAATTTAATTATATTTTGAAAACTTAGATTTAATGGAATAGCTGTCTAGAAGACTGAGATGAAAGGAGGATTAGCTAAGTCTTCAGAGCATGGTGATAGTAACACCAAGGGCATGGGTTTGATGCCTGTATGGGCCATTCTTTTCAGAGTTGGACTTGATGAACCTTGTGGATCCCTTCCAAACAAGAATATTTTGTTAAAGTCTGATGATTATATAGTTGTTACTGCTTGATAGTCCAGATGGTACTATTAATTAATTAATCAATCATCTATATAGTACTATGAACATAAGTGCCATTGTGTGAAAAATAACTTTGATGTGCTGTGGACTTCATAATAACACTCCATACAAAAGAAACAAGACAAAGCACAGGACACATGGGAAACTGCAGAGAGAGAATAGTGGCAAGTAATGCAGGGAAGATTGCCTAGAATAAACGAGTCCTCTGAAAGAGTTTAAAGGAAGAAATAAAGGTATATGGTCTGTTCACAGGGCTGCTAGAAACCTCTTGGGTCAGCTCCCTGCAGACAAATCAAATTGAAATCACTTTCATAAACCCTCCAAGTTCTATCTTTAAAGCATTTTGGGGATGATCTGCCCTCAGTACTTGTGCCTGGAAGACTGGCCCAGAACTGTGCTCTGAGAGTTAGAACCTGTCTTCTCATTCCAGCTTCAACTTACTCATAGTGGTTGATAGTCACCTCTTCCCATGGCAGTCAGACCTTTTATCTTAAGAAACAGTTCTCTCTCGCATGCTGGCCACCATGACATACTCATATACAGTAATATCTTCCCTCATATTTAATTTTTGCTAGATTAATCTCTTATCCTGAGATTAATGTTCTTCGTCTTCTTAAAAAACTCTACATCTTCAGATATGATTTCAGTTCTTTTTTCCTTAGTATGTTGACAAAAATGGAACATGATATTAGATTTGAAATCTCATCCAGGCCTTTAAAATGGCATAGAAGCTTCATTCTGTCAATTCATCTCCTGGGAAAACCTCTCCAGACACACTAGAATCTCCACTGAATTTTCCTCATAATTTCTCTGTCATAGAAGGTAGCCATTCTGTAATCCTTAGCTAGTACCACTAGAAATTTCACAGATGCAGTATCTCCTAAACACACAAAAATTCTTTTTGTTATCCAAAGGATTAGGCTGATTCAGCATGTGGACAAAATCAGCCTACAAGAATGCTGTCAGACACCAGCGATATATAGACCCAAAAAACCCCTGAGGACTGGACAATATCTTTTATATTATACCCACAACTGCAAGCAGAGGGACAATTCTGTTACCTCATCCAAAAGCATCATCATCCAAAGGTGGAAGCAGCCCAGAGTTAAATCCAGAAGAATCATTATACACAATTTTCTTTTAGCATGATAACATATTGACCTGTTTTTTCTGACTTTTTAGTGTTGAGATTTTATTGTTTATCGGAGTCCAGACACTGCTTTCAACAACATGAAACCTTTCCATTGTAGGACTCCCTTCCTATCTTCATTCTCAAGGAAATTTTTTCCTCCATAGGTTCTGCATTCCTTCTTTACAAAGTCGTTGTTCCTATTCCTTAAAGAAACAGGCTCTCACATCCTCTATTCAGTTCACTTAAGTAACCTCTTTACTTTCAGTAAACCTTTATGCAAACCTCAATGCATCTAATCATCTCTGTTTGATACTGAATCTTAGTTACTGGCATTCTCCTCTGAGATTTTCATTTGTTTTGCACTAAAATCCTAATCTCATTGTAGATGCTTTCAGAAGTCACAGCTTTGCCACAGTAAAACTCCTACTCAATTTTTACCCTGTTTTTTTTTCCACAGGTGGTTTCTTAGACTTTAAGCCTTTAGCTCAATCATCTCTGCTGTCTTATCAGAGGGTAGCAATTAACTGCTTTTTGCCCTCCATCACACACCGAACTGTTCAGTGCTATTCACAGCACAGGATTCCTAGCAGTCTCTTGTAAGCTGTGAACTACAGCCACACTACCCTTGCTAAACACAACTAAGTCCCTGAGTCTCACCCTTACAATGGAAAACACAGAGATTGGACACAGAGAGCAATGGAGCATAGAAAACTCATCACAGTTCCATGTCCATTCATCAAGCCATCATTGACATTTTCACCTACAAGAATTAAAGAAATGAAATGAGGCAGACTGGGAGGAGATTCGGTTCTTATGTTTGGGAACTTTCCTGGTCTAGCAGCTAGAGACTTGTGTTTTCCATAAAAAAGCAGGGGAAATATTGCCACTGTGAATATCATGTCTATGAATGAAGGTCAGTAAAATATTTTCACATCACCTTGTATCTTCTTTCTCTTTGTTCTGAAGTATGTAACTACATTTGGGTATGTACATACAGTCATGCAGTTTTAAAACCTTATAAGAAATGTTTGCTATCTCAATAAAGAAAAAAAAATGTGATATTACTTAAATTTCTTGTTGCTATGAGACAAAAACAAGACAGAACATTTTTATGATGATGTTAAAATATGGTGTTGTGGCATTAAAATGGCTTACGTATAGTTATCGGGTAGCAATTGCCATGTGTGAAAAAGCAATTTAATTTTGTAGAAAAATAGTCAGTGTATGGTATCACACTCTGTTTTTATTTCTCAAGTACATTGTTGCAACTAGCTTCCAAGCTGAAGTTCAGTAGAAATTTTGTGTACCTCAAAAAAAAGTGATGACCTTACACTTTCAACATCAACTTATAAGGATTCAGTTATCCAAATGAGCTGGAGATTTCAGTCAGGAGACATGTGCAGGAGTTGTCACACAAAATATATTGCTACTACAAAAAACTGACATCAGCATGACGTTGTAACTCAAAAATGTCTCCACAGTCCATGAGCTTCACTCTAGCAAGGTGCTATATGATCATAATAAAAAAGTAATTATTCCTAGAAATTGCATGCTGCTACACATTTTTATATTACTATTTTAAGGAAAAAAAACACCTCTCTCTTTTATACAGTGTAAAAATTACTCTCAAAATTTATAGTTATGTTTTATCATCAATACCTAAACATGAACCAAATGAATATTTTGTATCTCTGTAGGAATAGAAAACTGTGTTTTTCTCCATTTATTCTTTCCACATGATCATTTTTTATGTAAGAGCTGCCACTTTTGAATCAAGATCTGTAATAGAAAGGCTTTACATTTGACATAAAATTGCTTTCCCCCTATTTTGCACACTCTTTTTTGTTTTGTTTTGAGAAAAGGAAAAAGCAGGTTACAGTTCAGTTGCCATGAAACAACTTGTCATTGTAACATTAAAAAAAATTTTTAGATGTTATCAAAATAGTACAGGTAAAATTTTGCATTACAACACAGCACATGCAGAGCATTCTTAATACATTCACAGACAAAATAATTCAGCAAGGTCCTTGGGGTGTAAGGACTAGGTGCTGGAGCCAGCTGACATTGTCTCTGTCAGATGCAGGGGAAGCTTCTAGCAGCTTCTCAGAGAAGCCACCTGTGCCCACTTGCCCCCAGTACAAGAAACACCACAACATTCAGAGTATTTAGCAACTCTACCACCAGCTAGGAATATTGGGAAACTAGAATATCAAATTTGACGTATAAGTAGAAAAAATTATGCTCACTACTATAAAAGGTCATGCTGAAATTCAGGCCCCTACATTTAACTTAACATACTTCACTTTCTCAAATTTCCTCCACCCTAAATATATTTTTTAAATTTTCATGTAGGAACTTGCTGAGGGAGGAAAGTGTCAGAGATGGAACTGTGAGACAAATTAGGAGGTTCTATAATTCACTGACCTAAAGACATTTTTTATTTCTGTTCATATATTTGCACTTTGATGAGGTTCCTTGACATTATGCCCTAAAGATGGAAATTCAGCTTTTATAGGTTAAATTTCTGACTTTTTTGTAGGCTTTGTGTGCAGAAGCTAAATACTGAAGATATCAATATAGGGATCTAAAATAAAACTAACATTTTATGCTTCTTGGTACTTGCTATTAGCTGTGGCTGTTATTTTTCAGTAAAGGAATGAGTTGATTCAAAATTCCCATGCCTATTTTGAATCACATCCTCCTATCATCCCTCTCTTAAATAATGCTATAAAACTAATATATTAACAATTAGTTTAGTAATAAATAATAATAAGTCAGTAAAACAAACCAAGCAAGAATCCTTTGCACCACAGCTTTCCAAGGAACACTGGAGAGACCCAAGAATTTTTGATAAGATTGTGTTACAGACTGCTTGATCCTTCAAGTCAAGCTAACAAAATGGTTATTTCAAAGGCAATTTTTTTTACCTTAATTTAGGACAGCACCTATTGAAATGCAGGGATGCAGACTGGTTCAAGATAGCACATAAAATGCCCATGAAACTGCAATGTGGAGGAGTCCCTGTTTGAGGGGCATGAGCCAGCACAAGCTCTCAGTAGTGCAGCTACGGGAGATAAGCCATAGCCAATAAGCTCTTTTCAGAACAGTGTGTTCCTCATTCACTAAGGGCTCTTCTGAAGAAGAACAGGTCTTTCTCAATCCTTCCAAAAGCCATATGTGTTCAAATCTATTTTTGGAGAGTTTGTTTTTACTTTCGAAATGCCGTCTCAAAATAATGTAATTACTGATGCAATTTCCAAGTAGGCAAGAAGAGAAAATATTCCTTCCCTAATAATTAATTATTGCTTAGCTGATGTAAACAGTATCACTTCTAGGGTCAGGCATTTTCATCATTTTAATTTCTACTTTGCATGCTTTTAATTACAACTAATAAATGTCTTCATTATTTCTCCAGGTAGTTCAACGTTTAAATTTCACTGGCCCCAAAGCCTTTCTTTTAACTAGGCTAGGCAATATTCCTTTTTATTTTTAACTTATGTTTTTCAGTGCTATCATAATAATTCTTAAATTTATTCTCTTTATATCGCAGTGTTTTGTGTTGTTTTTCAGTTCAGCGAGCTAGAGAGAACAAACATCGTTTTCAGCCAATGAAAAATATTCTTATTGGCACCCTTTATGTTGAATTATTTAATAAAAATGAAGTTTTTAATATAATCTTGTGACAATTATTCTCATTTTTCTTTTGTGCTCCTCTGAGAGTTTGCACAAACCAGACTCTGTATAGTTTGTAACGTTGTTTGGAGTGGACAATGGCTAACATCTGCATTTTTACTTCATTTCCACTGAGAAATATCTTTAATCCCTCAGAAACAGATTGTAGACCATTAACCATAAAACTGACTCTTCAGCAAAGCCATGCACTTTCAAAGTCAAGCTGCTGAAATGTTTTCTCAGACAATATGATTCCTGACTAACTTGTCTGAGCAATAATTATGCTAATTTCGTTGCTGCTTCTCCTCCAAAACTCTTCAAAGACTCCTTCCATGAGCCCTGTGGAGGCAGTCTGGACCTCTTTCTGATGGGTACCAAGGAACAAAACCCTATTGCCTAATTTCTTGTGGTACATAACCAGAACATTTTAATTCACTCATTTTCTCTATATAAATTTATTATGAAGGGACCTTACCAAATCAAGGGACACCATGCTATCTAAAAATCCAGTGAACTTTAATGTGGTCTGAGCTTTCCCCCAATATACCTTAATCTTCCTAAAGACCAATGTTGGGTACAGCTTACTTCTCTAAACAATATAAAATTTCCATCCCCACCATCTCTTGAAAACTAAAGCAGCTGGCAATGCAATTAGAAAGACAAGACTCATTATATGAGACGGCAAAGCTGGACAGATTTGTCAAATCAACACTATTTCAACTTATCTTCAGTTCAACAGTCCTACATCTGTTCATTGCTTCTGCAAAGAAAAAAATGACAATGTTTCTTGAATACTTTCCTCAAAAGAGATCCATACTGCTCAGACCACACTGTTGTTTGGAGTAGTTTTCCATCAAATCAATTCCATCTTCATCGTTAGTGATTTTCTTGTTGCATCTTCAGATCTAATTAAGGCAATCATGCCTTTTCAATTAACTACAATTACTTTAATTAGGTGAATAACAACAAGAAAAAAAAAGAAAACAACTTCCAAAGTTAATCAAATTAGTGTATCCTTATTTACAGACTGCAATCAAGTCTGCAGATTTCAGTCCAGTTTCAAGCTTCAGCACAAACCAACCTCAAGGAATGGTGGCAATAAACAGCCAGCTCAATTCAGAGAGGGAAATCATGTGGGTTGAATGTAATTTAGAGGTGAAACCGTATTCTCTGACAGCTACATGTAAAGCAAGCAACATTTCCTACACAACCAGTGGCAAGAACCCAAACCCAAAGTTGCTTGCTATGTGCTATTTGCTAAATATGTCAATTTGGGGGAAAAGAAAACAGAGTTTATGACTCTTTTAGGAGCTGATGCCTATGAGAGGCTACCTGGAACAGAGTCTAGACAATGTTTAAAGAGTAAAGTAGGTATTTATTAAAAGGCCTTCAAAAGATAGACCTTGGGCAGTACAAGAACCTGGCTGAGGCTACACCCAAGACGGAGAAGATTGCTCACACATTTTCACACTTTTATAAGTTTTGGTCCATTTGCATATTGGGGTCAATTGTCCAATTACAGCTTCACGTTATGAAGTTCCATCCTCTCAGTTTGCTCTCCTCAATTAGCTGTTGTTTATAATTTTGGGGCCTGAAGCTGCGATGATGTCTTTGGTTCTCAGGCTGGAAAATGATTGTTTTGTCTAACTAGGCTGTGAGAAGAACTTGCTAACACTTTACATGAAGTTCAGAGTTATATACTAATGCAGTACAGAATCTGGAAACCATGAAAGTTAATATTTAAGCCATCAGGGCGATCAATTTCTATGCTATATTTTGAATACAACTGGATTATT
>JAOTQP010000870.1:26594421-26625421 GCA_026413545.1 Cichladusa arquata | reverse complement strand
AAAAAACAATAAAAACCAGTCTTAAAAAAAAAAAAAAAGAAAAAAAAGAAAAAAAAAATGTTTCATCAAGAAAAGCAAACCAAACTACGGGAAATTACAGCCTGAACTGTAGAATTTGCTCTCATTTTTAAAATCCATGTCCTCCACAATAATTGCTTTTCGCAACTAAGGACAATGGAACCTGTGCAACAGAAACTGCAGACTATTGGTTTGTCTGCTTTGAAGAAAGAGATCAGGTATTAGCAACTAATTATTAGCATATCCAGTCAAGTAATGAGCTACATTTTATTCTTTTTGAACAGCTATATCACAAATTGCTCACATACCACATAATGTGGAATGCTCAGTGCAATGTAGGACCTGCAACATGCTGATACAGATGCAGCAAGCAGCTATTTAGTGGGAAAGCAAGTGGAAATGATGCATTGCTCTAATAGACAGATCCATACATTTACAAGAGACTGAAGCAATGTTTATTCTAATTAAATGGCCAGACTATTTCCAGGATAGAAACCAATATAAAGAAAGTTAAAAGACTGAAACATATCTATGTGATTTGGGGAGCCTGAAGAGGAAAATTGATTGACACTCCTCACTGTCCCTTGCTGACAAGGGAAGAGTGGCCTCCTGGAGATGAGTGGGGACTTTTAAAAGAGCCTCATCCTGACTGTACCAAAACTATTTATTGATTTTTACATTTTATTAGCCTTTTAACTAACTTGCTCATTTGGAATCTAATTAAAAAGTATTCTCGTTTCATCTTACCTTAACAGGCCTAGAATTAAACTAATCCCACAACAACCACATGAACAGCAAGATTTTTCTCACCCAGGGAAGACGTAAATCTTCGGATTGCATTGAGTGAGCACACTGAGAAACATCCTACCTGCCAGGTACAGCTTACACTTTAGCTGAAATGTTGTAGTGCTACAAAACCTCTTGGTTTCAGCTCTCTGTGCTAGGTAGAGCCAGCACAAGAGAGACGGGTGCAGGAAGGAGTGTCTGCCAGTGACTGGTAATTACAAAGGGCTCAAGAAACCAAAGTGCACACAGCATTCTGCTCTGACAAGTTTGAAACACACTGCAAAAGACAAGAACTAACCACAGAATAATCAGTTCCTTTCTTCCTGTCTGCTGCTGTCAGGAGCTTGCTAGCCCAGTACATTTTGACCAGCAACCTATTTAACATGTGAGCACAACTTGCTATAAAAACAAACACACAAAATCATGCAGAATAAGCATAAGTACATTCAAATCAATTCAAAGTTGTTAATCAATAGTATATTAATTCACGTTTAGTCTGAAGGAATGTTCAATACTGTTGGGAAATCCCACTCCTTAACAATTGTATGAGCATACTTAAGAACAAAAGGAGAAAAAAAATCCTGCTTTAAGGAACATTTAAGGATGAACTATATCTAAAAAGCAGCAATAAAAGCAGATAAGAGTCATCGAAAGAGTTCTATAGAAATCTGTTTTTTATATAGTGAATCATAAAGAGGTGAAACTTTTTTATTATTCATAGGCAATTTATCACATTTATATCAGCAACAGTATATTCCTATGTGATAGGACACTGAAAGGGAAACTTCACTCTATTTCTGACTCAATACAAGCCTTGTGCTTCAATCATATTTTACATCTACTCATTTAATACAGTCCCTCAGTCACAGTTCATTCACTCAATGCTCAAAGACAGGGAGAGCAAGAACCTGAAATAACTGGGTAAACACTTGTGTGTCTCTGAAAATATACACATTGGTAAATGGTAACAACTAAAACTGAACAAACAAAACTAAGTAAACTGGACAGAAAACCACAAATTTTTGATGCAAACTGTTATCTAGAAAAAGGCTTGGCACAGCAAGCACGTCCCTCCTACACATCCCCAGCAAACTGCAGAGAAGTGCAGTCCTGAAGGTTAATGACTCCCAAATAATATATTAGCACAAAAATCTCAGTATAGAATTGTACCTGACCTAACAAATCCTGCACTTCAGGGACAAAGCTTATATTACTGCATGCCCATCACATCACTAAGGCAGATGTATTATCATTATGCAATATCACCCTATCATGCTGCACTGCACAGAATCATCAAGATGCAAGAATTGAAATCAGCAGTGGCACACATACCCACACTGCCTTCCACTGAGGGGTATCAATATTATCACCCTGTTTTGGGGTGTTCTTTGTTTTGAGGTCTTTTGTTTGGGGTCATTTAATTTTTTGGAGGGAGGACAGCTTGTCTTTCTTTGGTTGTTTTTTTCTTATAATGTGGTACAAATAAAATCTAGAAGTCACCTATTCCAGTAAACATACAATAATATATCAAAAAACAGTGCACTCACTTCCTTTTTTCCCTCCTTACCACCTGTCCCCTAAAACACATCTACTGTGTATTTATCTGCTACTGAGAGTGAACTACAGTAAGGACCAAGTTTATTGCTTGTTTTTTCCTGGGGTTTAACCCTTTAACCAGTACTCCATTCCCAGAAGGAGAAAGAGTCTTCAGAGAACAACACTTCCAAAATTGTAAATTAAAAGAACCTGTTCAGTCCTAAACTCAGGAGCCATTAAATTGCCTGTGGTGGGTTGATGCTGGCTGGATGCCAGGTACCCACCAAAGCTTCTCTATCTCTTCCTTCCCTCAGCTGGACAGGAGAAATAAAATAGAATGAAAGTCTCATGGGATGAGACAGGGTCATGTATTGTCTCTCTCACTGCTTCCTCCTCAGGAGGAGAACTCCTCAGACTCTTTCCCCACTCCATGTTGGGGTCCCTCCCATGGGGGACAATCCTCTATGAACTACCCCAACATGAATTCTCCCCACAGGCTGTAGCTCTCCAGGAACTGCTCCAGCATAGGTCTCATCCATGGAGTGCAGTCCTTCAGGAAGAAGGGTCTGACATCAGTCCCCAGCATGTCGCAAGGTCTGCCAGGAGCCTGCTCCAGCATGGGTTTCCCACAGACTAGCAGACTCCTTCAGGCATTCCCCTGCTCTGGTGAGGGTTCCGCCACAGGCTAGGAGTGGATCTCTGCTCCACCCTTGACCTCTATGTGCTGCAGGGCACAGCTCTCCCATTATGGTCTTGGCTGAAGGGGAATCTCTGCTCTGGTACCTGGAGCACCTCCCATCCCTCCTCCTGCTGTTTCTTGTTTATATTCTGCGTTGGCTTCACGTGCTCAGGGAGAGGGGTGGATTTCGCCTCAGGGAAGGCTCCAGGAGACTGGGGAGTGGGAGGGACTCTCCCGCCTCTGGGAGCTTCCCCTGTGAGCTGCTGGCACCAATCAGAGAGCTGATTTGGTGATGGACAGCTCGGAAAACCAATGAAAAGTTATTTCGCTTTCACAAATCACCGTGGCTCAAGCTAACTTGCTCTCTTTTCAGCTTCCGGCCCCCCGGGTGCGGGGGTCTCTGGCTGGGGCCCCGGCCCTGGCCTGGTGGCTCCCGGCTCCGGTACCAGCTCTGCACGTGGCAGAAGAGGCCTCCAGCTGAGCACGTGGACGTGGCTTTGTCAGGATCTGGATACAATTTTAACTTTTTAATGCCTGGATAAGATTCTCGATCTCCTGAGCTCCCCTGAATGAGAAGGAGTAAAGCATGGAGCCCACAGAAGTCAGCGGAATGAAGATAAAGTTCCTCATGGGAAGAGATTGAAAAGATGCAACTGATAAGTAGCTGAAAACCTTTTTTGTAGGGCTATGAGGGGATTGTGACTTCACTAAAATTCCTTTAAACTGTGAAATATACTTGGAGAGGTTTGGGGTGCTTGAGAAGAAGACTTTTTGCCTCGGGGAAATTGAGCTGTCTGTTTTGGGACTGGAATATGAGCAGAGATATTTGATAGAGAAGGAGATGAAGAGAATTGTTTTTCAGCAGCCTGCCTTTAAAAGTACTCTTATGTTACCTACCTAAATAAAGGTGCATTATCACACCATTCTTCATTTCTCATTATGCTATCATCTTTGTTTATAGTACTAAAAATATTGTTCCAATTTTGGCAAACCATAGCTGCATTTTAATTAAGCTATTGCCTCCCTTGCCATAAGATATAAATAGAAAATAAAACACATACGGAAAAAAAATCTACAGCACTTGTAAAGAGAAGTGGGTGCCTTGGGAGACTTGGAGAAAAAGAAACTTTTTCAGCTACTCAGCTGGTTGGTTACTTATTTAATATCCAGCTTCAGTATATTAAATTTAAAACATAATGTTTCAGAGCATTATGTGCTTAGTTTTATGTAATTTAAAAGCAAGCAAACAAACAACTCTCTTAATTGGCGAAAGGTAAGAGGGTTAATTAGAAGGCCAGAAATGATGAATCAGTAAACTAATTAGGCACTGGTTTACCAGGGAAATGTAGAGGGGTTGCTTTAACACTATACATATATACAAACATATTCAAAGACACACAGCTGAAAGATACCAAAATGCTCTCCTCTAAATTAAGGCAGTTTCAGTATACTGCGTTGGGTATTTTAACCAAGGCTACAGATGCAGCATTTAGGCTGAAGGTTGCCAGAGATCCATCTTCAGTATATGAAGTTTTTTAAGATTAGTCTGTATGAGTTACGGTAGAGTGCCATAAAAGCAATCTAAATTAAAACATAAGCCATCACTATATTGACTGATTGGCAGTCTACAAGTATGATTATCTCTCTACAGAAGAAAGAGTTCTAAATTTTCAACAATTCTAGGAAAACATTAGCACTGTGAAACGGCATTCAAAGCCAACTGCAATTATTTTGCATTCAGAGACATGACTTGTTCTGTATATCCTTTTGGTTTTACTTATGGCTTTCTTTTCTTTTTCTTCTTTTTTTTCTCATTTTCTTCATAGCAAGAACTGGTAAAATGTCAACCATCTGATTGGATAGTAAATACAAATACTAAGATATCTGTTTTAGAGTATATGTTGAAGCTAGGTTTAATCATATTTCATAAAATTCTTTCAGATGCAATGACTAGCAGGTTCCTAAAAATGGAAGTTCTCAATTTGTTAGGTACAAAAAAATCTACCAAAGTCTTAATTTTTAACCTATGCTCTCAAAATACATCTTTATTTGCATAAAGCTGTGCAAAAAACCAGAAGGTAGCTCATATAACAACTTTGCACTTGTTATTTTTGTCTTATGCCATTAATGACGAAATCATGCTATGGAAAGTTATAATCACATCAGCTATTTTTTGCATCAGTGATATTCTCAAACTCCCTGCCCGATTTTGTAGATACTCATCCAGTTGAAAATTTCCACAAAACTTATAGGCTCAGAGGTGAACTTTACATCATTATCTCTATTGCACTTTCCTGTTAACACTTGTCTTCCATCTCGCTTTATGCAGCATGCAAGAGTGCTTCATTTATTCACATTACCTCCTGGCACAAATCACTAGAAAATGTAGCTGGAAAGGTGGAGTTGGCAGTGGTGCTTATGATGATCCAACCTCACTTAATCCATGAATTTAAGGGTTATAATATTCATCATGCATGTGTCCAAATCATCCCTGTCACAAGGAGTTTGAGCTCCTACTCCAAGAAATGCCCTCATCAGCAACTGGGTGACCTGCACTAGTGGGACTCTGTCTGTCATTCCTGCTGTGGGTAATTCACCTTACCCACATCACCTTACATCAAAATGCAAGAAGATCTCATGGGAGGATTATGTCATACCCTGATTGGAATAGCCTTGCTATGAAGAGAAAACCTAAGTCAAAGTTGGTGCTTTGGTGAATATGGTGTATGTAACTCCAAAATTCCAGCTGGCTGCATATCCTTATGTGCTAAAAGTAAATTTTCCTTGTCACTTCCAACCTGTTAACACCTCTCCACATGACAGTTGTTGAGGATTCTCTATGCTCACTATAGACCTAAAGACCCAATTTTTCTATCCTCAATGTAAAGGAGGCCAAATTCTCAACACCCACATTTTGGAAAGAGGCCTAGCAACCATATTTAGCATTGTGAATGTCAAGGTTGAGGACTTAAACCTCCATTTAGCAAATCAATCCTGAAGAGATTAGTGAGACAAAAATCAGGGCCAAGATGCATCAAAGCAGAGCCAGGGAACACTGTCTCTACATTTTTGATAACAGTCCTGGAGATAAGAGTGGTGCAAAACTGCAGACTTTGGGGAGGGTAATGTTAGAAATCTCAAAGGGCAAAAGAGCCCAAACTGTAGCAAATAAAATCATCAAATTTATCTCTCTGTTAAGCAGAGTGGAAATGGTGGCTGTTGTTCTTTGCCTATACCAACTACCCATTCCATCCAAAGAAATACCTATTTCATCTCTCTACTGCTTTTTACTTCTCTGTGCCAGTTCTACAGTGAAACTGCTGCGATCCTAGAGTCTGAATTATGATCCTTTCCCAACAGTTGCCGTGGACAAGCAACCAGCACATGAGCAATGTTCCTGTCCTTTTCTTCTTTTTCAGGCTTTATTTGGCCTCATGAAATCCTTTAAGGTCAAATATTCCATAGCTCTAGAAACACTAAAAAGATTTGCAATATTATTTTTCTTTAGAATACATTGAAAGACTGAAAAATTTTACATACAATCCTTCAAAATTCATAGTACAATAAAATGAATTTCTAGAAAATTTTCACTAACGGTCTTCCTGACACTCCAGGAATCAAATAAAACCAGGAATTAAAAACTTATCCTGTGACATTTAAATTGTGCAACGGACATCTTTTTTTTTTTTTTCCAAAGACAGTCTTTCACGTGGAGCAAATTTTCTCTTCCAAAATTAATTTTCTTTTTTAAAAATAAGAGTCACTATCCAAAATGTTACAGTTTAACAAAGCACTTCTTTGCTTGGGCACTTAGAACATCATAATTTTAAAATATAACATTTTAGTAAATAATTATTAAAATAAAACTTGAATGAGAAAAAAAATGATTAAGTGAATTCCAAAACAAATTTATTCATAGATTTTTGTTGATAAAATACTCTGCTAAATGTAATTACTTTTTCCCAGCAAAGTTTCTTAATAAAATGCTGACGTGTTCCCTTTACATTACAACAATAGATGTTTCTGAAACATTTAGATTTTTAAATATACTTTAACCGCTATATTTTACATCTAATATCAGTAATATGATGGAGGTTTAATTCCTCATTATAAGCATTGGTTTGTTCCTGTAGCAAACATCAACCATAGTTACGGGATTTAGTAAGAGAAATTTAAAGAGATACTACAATATTTATTGTATGCATACAAGTCAATAAATCTGACTGTCCCACTCAGAGCTCTGGGAAGGCTACTCTGCCATTTATCCACCCTGCCACAGCAATGCCAAGGTCACTGAGCTTGGAGCTAGAGCTGACGGGTGCCCAGGTACTCCTTGGGTGCAGGAGGAGTGTGGACTGTGAGTATGAGTTTATGTTTAACTCCAGGGACATGCAAGTTTCCGTATTATAGACTAGCCACAATTTTTTTGGTAAATTATCGAAAAAATTGATTGATCCATAAGGAAATATTTGTCTATAGCATGCAGTGGCAAGAACAAAGCCACCAATAGTGTGTGAATGATGTCTCAGGGAAAGTGCACCAGGAAACTTTGGCTGTCCCTTCACAATTAACATGGATCTACACAGTCACAATGCTCTTGTCAGCAATCTGAACTCACACTGAATTCAGGCTGCCTGAAAGTGACACATGAAAACTAATGTCAGGGTATTTTTTGTGAAGTAGCCTATAAAGTCTGGAATCCTCTGAAAAAGTTACAGTTGTTTTTTCTGCCTGACTTTGACGTGGCCCTGTGGTTAACTGAAGTTCACTGAAGCAACTAGAGCAGGCTCAAAGTGGTTGATGCAATCTTCAAGTGCAGATTACACGTCATGCCAGAAATTGTCTTCTCTCTTCTGGTATTACCAGTAAATTCATCTCCAGTCCAACACTCAAGATTTGCCAACATGGTGTGCAGCTGTACTAGTTTATCACCAAATATGGTCTGAAAACAATTCTTGTGCTATGTTATGATGAAAGATTTAAAAGCAGTAGTGTCTGTCATCACTGGAGATGCAGAAATTGAATGTCAAGAGTGAGTTAAGAAAACCCAAGATTTCCCATGAGATACATTGAAGAGGAAAGCAAGCTACTCAATTATAACTTAATACAAGATCAAAGATCAATTGGAGTGTAGCTGTGATGCATTTTCACTATGTACTAGTAGTCAAGACCACACTTATTCAGAGCAAAGGTACTAATGACTTCAAATTTCAAGGTCTTGTTAAATAGTGGTCAGATAAATTTGTGGCCAAAAATGTGGCTGTTATAACCAGGCAGTAAGGATCTCTCAGGAATAAAATTTCTGATGTTATATTTTGTTGTGGTAGAAAAAGAGGTAACAGAAAAAGCAATCCAGATCCACAGCACCAACCTGAACTGACAACCAAGCAGGTTCCAGTAATGGCTGTGTGCTGGCAAGCTGAAACTGAAAACACTTGAACTATTCTGTTTTGGTTATATTGACACCTAGGGAAACAGAAAGGCTGACAGCTGAGACACACGATAATAAATAAATAAGATTTAACAATTTATGGGAATGGTAAACTATTTTTCCACAGTCTACACATCCATCATATAAAAAAGCATCAAGAACAACCCACTTCTGAATTCTCTAGCTCAGCCTACAGTGGTACAATGAGAAGGTAAGCCAGAGAAAAGTGCTTTGAGCAGACACACACTGCAGATAACAGTTCTGTAGCACAGGAGAAAAGCCTAATCCATATGATCTCTCCAGAAGGCCCCAAACAACCCTAAAAAACTTTGATGTGAGCTGATTCATCCACTAAAACAATGTAGACTCTAGAATTCAGGATCCAACGCTGATGGCAGCTGTTACCCACAGCCAGCTTATTTGTGGATAAGCTGGGAATGCGAGATAGACTTCATCAGCGTTGCAGGAGCTGACACTTAGCTGAGCAAACATTTCATACTAAATGTAAACCAATATGCACTGAGCAAGCCAAAAGTCATAACTACAGGCCATGAATTTGTTGAACGTGTATTTTGAACAGCATGAAATGCACAACTGTTCAGACATCATAAAACTCTCCAACATCATTAAATCACAACTTGGTGTTGGAACACTAAGGAAGACACAATTTTTGCAGGCAGGACTACGTTTCCAATCTACGTTTAATGAGCACTCATTCCTGAAAAATCTTCATGGATTTTAAGTTGAGACCCAACTGGGAAACTTCAGGCATGTTTTTCAAGTATTTGATTTAGACATCAACAGCAGAAGAAAATGGAAATTTGTAAGCTTCAAAAAGATACACAACCACTCACACAAAGCAAATGATGAAAGATTAATCCAGGGTGTATAATATAACAGGGAAGTAGAAATGAAATCAAGTACACCTGCAGAGCAAAGGCAAGTCAAAAGCCAGAGTGAAATCAGGGGCTTTAATTCAAACAGTAATTTTTAGGAATTAACAGTAAGTTGTCCAGTAAATATGAAGATCTGGTGGACAAAACTAAATAAGCTGTTAATAATGGCCATATTCCTATGACACCATTTTTACTAATCAGCTCTTGCCCCATCAATTCAGGTAACAGTCACAGAAAATTTAAGATAACTGCAGACATTGCTCAAGGAAGGAGTAGCTACCTGAATATAACTTGGAAGAAAGAATTTAGATTGAAAGGCAGCCAAGAAATCAGCTTTGTATCCACACAGCCTAAGTGTTAGCTGCAATTTTCACCTCTCTATAGGCGTTCTTTTATAAAGAGATTATACAATTCTGGAAACAGTGTAGAAACATGAGGCTGGACACAGGTTAGTACTGGATGTCTGTTAAAAAGTAAATAAGCAAACAAAAATAATCTCAAACCTTAAAGGGATTCTGACTGTATTATTATGAATGATAATATAAACACATGAAGCAAGCTTAACTCAGTTTATAGGTAAACTATTGTTAGAGCATAATAATTGTTCCTATTTATTATTATACAATAAATATACTTACTTGTTCCTGTGGCTATCAGAGAAAGGAACAGCATAATTCCAAGAATGCTGAAATTCACCTGGTCTAACAGCAGAGTATTTTAACATTGAATGTAAGCAATCCAGCGACCAACCCTTTTGTATTTCTATGTTAGGAACTGTCATGGGGAGAATTACACCATCCGTGACCAAACCTGTTAATGTAATCAATGAGCATTTGGACATTCCCTGGCATCTGCACTGTGAAACTCTCAGGACACTCCCATTTGTTTAAAATAATCTGTGTGAAATTACAATGAGGAGATACTAATTGCCTAAATTTTCCTTTTTAAGTTAGGTTCATTAGGATTGGGTACAAGAACGTGAAAGAATAAACTTGTGAGTGTTAGATGAAAATAATTTGCAGTCTCTTGGCAGCAGCTTGGAAATAACTATTTCTGCAATAGCAAGTCATGTCAAATAATCTACCATCCATAAAAGACACAGCACTAAATGAAAACTAATGAGGATTGCTGAATCTGGGAACAATTAAATCTGTCAACCAAACCCCACACTGCAGACATGAAAGGTACAGTGCACTCCAAAACAGAGCAAACCCTCTGTAGCTTTTAATGTAATTCTTCCAGATGGATTTTGTGAATTAAGTAGAAGAAATGGTCAAAGGCTTTCACAAATTTGGTTGGTTCTTGGACTGCCCTCCCCAGTGAATAGTTCAAATGGTCACTGCTGCCTTTTCATCACAAAGTTGAGCTGTATAAAAAGGGCCACTGTCCATAAAACATGCTTAAATCTGGGGATGGGAAATTGATGTGAAGGAAAAGCCGGTTCAGGTTGACCATTTCTAGAAGCCACATCTCAGGATGTGGAGAGGATGACCACCAAAAGCATAGGAAGGTGCACAAGGATTTAGCAAGCCTTTGTTAAAACCTTCTCTTGTGTAAGGTCCTGATGAATTTGCTATGGATTTGCAAAACTGCACAGTAAAAAATCAGTTAATTTTGAAGAAGGTGGGGTTTTTTTGTATATTACCATGCTAAATAGACCACTTACCAGTTTTCATCTGTTTCTTTGACATGAAAAACGTTTATGAAGCTGTAAAGTACACAGCTGCTATTGTAAAGAATGTTTCTGAAATGGTGTACCTGTAGCTTATAAAAACATATGTTATTATATATAATATTTTACCTGCTAGTTTATAATTGAAAGAGTCTAAAAGTGACAACCCAGAGGAAACATCCCAAGCTTAAAAGTCCAATTTTGTTTTCTGCCTGCCAGTACACAATGTTTTCCATGGTTAACAAAAGTGATTTGAAGACACGGAAGCTGTGTGAGAGCTGGGAAAGAAGTTATTCTTTCTGGTTTTGTGTCTTTAAAAGAAGAATTAATTCCTAAAGAAGAATTGTATGAGGAAGCATCAAATCATGTCCTGCATTTTTAGAGGAAGACATAGCATAGTTTTAAATTAAGAGTATAAATTGCAAAATAACAGGCAGCCTAACTTACCTTGGAGCTGTGTCCTTAAAAAAAATCTACATGCATGAAAATGGGAGATTTTTGGGAAATTGACATCTGTTCCTCCTTTGCCTTGGCAAGAATAAGGAAAAGATGAATAATCAAACCCTGTCCTTGTCTAAGCAATGAGTGTCATTGCAAATTGGTACAACTTGAACCTTTCTAACTACATTAGGCAGAAGAGCAACCTGAGGCAAGCAGATCTGGCTCTCCCAGGTTGTGTTGGGGGGAAGCTGTGACACTGCAGAAGCCAGATATAGCAGCAGAAAGATATGACCTCATTGGGAGGGAGGTTAGTTGATTGTCCCTGTTAGGCCTGTTCAAAGCCATCTCCAATTACAGCTTTAATCACTTTGAGTAAAGAAGGACATAACAAACATTTTTGCCTAGTCCCTGGATTGAATCAAGCCATTCTTCTGTGAGTTATGTAGCTCTACAGAAGAACTACATCTCATGCACAAGAATGCTAGTAAAATTGCTTTCACATAGCCTTTTCATCTCTGGAAGTGGAGAATAGGATGGGAAAACAGTGTAAGAAAGGCTGTGTATAAGGTCTGTCTTTCTGATCTTGCCAGAGGGAGGATGTAGTAAAAAAAAAAAGACAAAAGCAGATCTCTGTTGTATTTTCCTAGTTTTGCATATCATCACTGAACTGAAATTGTCATGTCCTGTGATGCAGAAGATACAGACTTCAATTAAATAAGCACAAAATGGATTCAATGTTTGAATCTCACATGCATATACATACTGTGGTGATTTCTGCCTACTGAGTTTCCAAGCTGAGGAGCAGTCAGCTCTCTGAAGCCCTCAAGCAGGCTTGGCAATCATGGATCTCACATTAGGCTACCTTATGTAGATGAAAGTGGCAGAAAAGTCTGTGTACTCGGCTTCTACCCAGACTGCCCAGAAATGCCTGCAATACCAGTAAAATCATTAAACCTTTGGAGATCCTTAAGGGCATGACCTGTAGAATACTTATTTATTGCTTTATTATTTTGAGTGAACTTAGAACAATGATTTTCTTCCATTGGCAGCATTGATATTTGCAATTTCACATCATTCTGTTAAGAAACAGGATAGTGCTTGACTGAGGTGATCTTTGAAATTTTTTTTCCATTTAAATAAGAGCATCTAAGTGATCTGAACCGATATGGGAGAATATTAATACAAGGAAATAGCTTTATAAAGCGTTGGAAGGCAAAACTGCTGTCTGTCTAACAGCTCAACACCTTGATCAACCTGAAATGATGCTTTGAAGTTAACACATCAGTCATGTTAGGATTTAGTCAGATTTATGAAATCCAAGTTTTCTTTGTTCCACAAGAATAAATTCCTTTTTCTCAATATTTTAGATACTGAATTATTTTTAAGATCCAAAGCTCCATTTCTCTCTAGGAGAAGCATGAAAGCATTAAACATGCCATGAAAACATCATTTATGGTAGACTGAAATGTATTAGATTTCAGATGTGTTAGTGACAATGAAACAACATAATAGAGCTTGGCAAGATGAAGATATACCACGTCTTCGACAACAGCATCCAGGTGGCAGAGAAAATAAATTTACTTCAGAGGCCTTACTAAAGACATAATAAGTAGATAAATAAAATCTGTACGAGTAAATTTTTTTCTGGTGACAATCTCTCTTTGCATTCAAAGAGATGCATAGGATGCTACAGTAAAGAAGGAGAAAGAGAGCAGGAGAGGAAACAAGTCCTGAGAACCTTGTGTGTTCAGCATTTACAGTCAGGATAGAATTCCTACAAGACAGCTTTACTTACCTACCTATGTATCTCTTCATGCTGCACATAATTATTCCATCAGAAGGAAACATCAGTAAAAGACAGGAAAAGATCCCAAGAGTTCATAGATAACATTCCACAGCCAGCTTTAACTGTTTTAACTCCATGCAGAATGAGTTTTCAGCATCCTTAGGAGGACTGCAAACACTATATTGGGTAAAGGAAAAAGACAATATACAAGGGACCTATTTAAATTAGATCACAATTACTACAGCAGTAGTAGCAAGAATAGATTTTTCTTTAAATTGTTCTCTTACTTGTGTCGATCTGATGAACTGCTCTCAGTTGATGTTGTCCTAACCCTTTCCATTTCATACATTTACTTTATTCAAATTATCCATTATTATAATGTTAAAAGGGGAATCATGTAAAGTGATCTTATTGCCACTCCTACACCCCTTCAGTTTGAACTGAGACCTGTGTCAAGGCTGTGCTCATGTTCAACAACCCCCACTCTAACTGCTGGGCATTAATCCAAATTTGTCATTTATTAACCAGTTTTAATCCATAAATATATGCTGTACTTCCTAGGTGTAATAGAAGATTGAAGGGCTGGAGAACTTGCTATGTGAAGAAAGACTGAAAAAGTAAGGTCTCTTTTGCCAGGAGAAGGGAAGGCTTGGAGAATCTCATTGCAGTATTCCAGTCCTTAAAGGACAGTTAGAAAGAGGACAGAGGCTGACAAGGGGTAATGTGGTACCAGGAGAGCTTTCATCTCAATATAAGAAAGACATTTTTTTATAGTAAGAACAACCATGCCCTGGAACAGCCTCCTCTGGCACGTGGTAGAGTCACTGAAGGTTTTCAGGATGTAATTGAACAGGGTGGTAGATAATCTTATCTAGGCTCCTTTTCCTAACAAAATGTTGGATTGGATGGTCTTTTAAGGTCTCTTCCAACCCAGGCTTGTCTATAATCCTATGATTCTATTACCTTCAGTAGAGATTTTAAAATGGAGTGATTTTTTAAAAACACAGTAAGAGTGATAGGCATTATACTAAAAGCACAAGCAAATATTGTTGCTCTTTCTTAGGTTAAAAAACATCCACAATTAATTTTGTTTGTGTATGGGAGGCCTTTTCTTTTCACCAGTGTTTCAAATAATACTATTAAGGGTGCCATGATGTAACACTGAATCACTTTAGGAAAAATCTCACAAGTATGGTAATTCCAAAATGTAAAGGAAGTAACAGTATTTTTTCAAGAAATTTTATAATGATCAGAATTAATTCATCATCTTCTTAGATAAAAATAAGTGGCAATTAATGCCATCATTTTCACCAAGTAGCTTTAAACATAGGCACAGACAATTCTATTTCAAATTTAGAAAAAGTAGCTTCACCATTCATCCAAGAATTTCTGCCTGATCCTCAAGAAAACGAATATAATTTTTTCATGTTTTGTGCTCATGTTTTGTGCTCATGTTTTGTGACCTTCCAAAACCTTCTATCCATTACAGATGAGAAGGTTTTTCCATATGTTTCTGAATGCATATACATTATTCAGCAGATCATTTAATGCATAAATATATTAAAATTAAAGAGGGAAAAGCTCAAAAAAGCCCCAAACAAACAAAATAAAAGAAAATAAATTTTTTGTGCACCTGATATAAATTTCTGTAAGTCTACCATAAAATAAACTGCAGAGGACATCAGCTTCACTCAAGATAGATGTAGTGTTTTAGGTTTGATAAATGACAGTGATGAAACATAATGTTTTTCCCCAAAGCAGCTGTGAAAGCACCTTGTAAAGATAAAAAGATTTTCTGATTTTGCCAATTTGAACTTTATGTTTTATAACACTTCTGAGTTATTTCAATGTATCTGTATGACACACTGTTGCAGTAAATGAACTAGGAAGGACATTTTCATGAGAATTTTGGGACAGAACACAAGATATTAACATTCAGCAATATGGAAGATACTAAACAATCTTTTGAAAATTTGAGGTTTTCACTGGAAGCTACATGAAAATCAACAAAGTGCAAGAGAATAAAGTCTACTTTGAGAGGATAGATCTCAGTGAAACCTGGTAGAAATCAGTGTGAATTAGATGACTGTTAACAATATTAATGTCACCTTCCCTTTCAAAAAGAATATGAAAAAAATTTGGGATAGATTATTAAACACCCAATGTGTTTTGTTCATATCCTTGTCGTTCTAAAGTTTCTATAATACTGCGTACCTTAGCAAGGGGGAAAAAAACCAAAATATAAGTCCATTTGATTTTAGGGAGAGAGTAGACAATGTGTATGTTATTTCTATAAAACAGCATCCCACTGCATCAGGAAAATACCTCAGGATGTCCAATTTAGATAGCAATCATTTTCACATCAGCAAACAAGATATCAAGTAATAACAAAAAGTTCACTCTATTGATAACATAATTAATATGTAAAATTTCTAGGAGTAGAATAATTAACATTGTTAGCATTTTATAAACAAGAAACAGTGAACAGTCATTTATGAGAATTTTTCCCACTAGCCTAAACAGTAACAACAGCCTCAGACAATGTGCTTTAACAGACACATTTAATACTCAGGAACTGTTACCAATTTCAAAGGCTGGCCAAAAAGAAGTGAAGATAAAAAGAGGAAAGAAATCTAATGCACACCGAATTTTAAAAATTATAAATAATAATATATGCAGTTTTCTTTATTCTTTGCTTATGGGATGTCAATTGACTACCAGGTCAGAATGTATAAATGTGTATCCAATTATAAGAACAAGGCTAGGAGTTTTCTTCAAATTAGGTAACTATTGCAAGAAAAGGAAAAATGTGTATCATGTTATTATATATTAAGTACTACCTGTGAATTCAGAAAGGACTGCCAAAACTGTATTTTCATAAGAATCAGGTTCCATGGACTTGTGCATGTCCAGTTTCTTTAAACATTCCACAGTCTGAGCCTTCCCATACCGTGGGTAAGACTTCTTTTCTCCAGGCCTTCCATCTAGTCTTAGGGGTCTGTGATTCCCCCCCAAAAAATCATTCTAGTAAGAGTAGAAGAAAGCACAAGGTGCCTCAGCCTTTTCCATGTCCTTTGTCACGCAATCCCATCTGCACTGTGCCCTAATTTCCCCCAGCCTTCATTTTATTCTTACATGCCTGAAGAAGCCTGTCTAATTTCTCTTTATGACCCTCACCATATTCAATTCTAGATGAGCTTTGGCTTTCTTGACTCCATCCCTTTTCACTTGCACAGTAAGTTATCTCACCCTACTTCCACTTCTTGTGTGCTGCTACATGATAGAAGGAGCTGCCAAGAAGAAATTTAGGTTTAGGATTTCTAGCTCCAAGGCAAAGATTAAAACAACCCCTCTAGTAAGACTTCACAGTTTCGAGGGAGGAATCAAATAGGGTGTTTATTCCATGAAGTAAAATATGTTGTGAAGACCTTTGAGCTAGTTCAAGTTAGGCTGGCATGAAAGTACGGTGGAGAGCCATGCTATGCAGAGATAACAGCTTTAGTCTCAAGAGCTTCATGAACAATTAAAGCAGCAGCCAACTTGAAAGCCCTTCTTTTAAGTACAGTTAAG
Organism: Cichladusa arquata; assembly: GCA_026413545.1. Lineage (NCBI taxonomy): Eukaryota > Metazoa > Chordata > Aves > Passeriformes > Muscicapidae > Cichladusa > Cichladusa arquata. The sequence goes on along the minus strand of JAOTQP010000870.1, from coordinate 26,608,606 downwards.
TAGCTCAGGTGCCACATGGCCTTCGTATGCATATATTGTTTCAACTTCAGCAGCTCCTTCCATTGGCACTAGTTTTGCTACTCCTTGGTATAGAAACATCCCAAGCCAATTACTCTTCTTACTTTTTTCCTTGAACAAAATAAAGCAAAAGAAAGAAAAATTTTCTTACATAGCCATTTACCCAATGTTTGGAGAACTAATTTGGGAAAAACTCAAGCTCAAAACTTCTGACTTAAGGGATTTGGAATTAGAATTTGATCCCACAACATTTTAGCAAATTCTAAGTGCTAGGTTAAAATAGACAATAGGGTTGGAGTATTTCCTAAGTTTTCAGCTCAGAAGGAAAATGCAGTTGCTCCAGCCTGGTTTTGAGGTCTTCTGAGAGTACATCAGGTCACTTTTATCCCTTTTACCAGCTTGAAATCTGGCTGTTGAAAGAGTGTCCCACTCTAAAAATACACGCTAAACTCTTTTCCCGATGCATCTGTTCTCCTGCCACTTGTTGCCACACCATTTTGTGGGTGTCTGAGCAATGTAAAAATAGAACATTGCTTTTAGGGACAGCCAATTCCTTCACTAAACTCAATGTCTATGCATAGTCACTGTAATCTGGCATAAATCCATCCTTCTGCCAAGTACAGGCATACTCACAATGGTCTGCTGTGGCTGTTGCAGCCAAGATGAGGAGAAACTAACCAATGTTGTGTAGGTGCAAAGAGCTGGTGCATTGAATATCTCCCAGGGAGACACCACACTGTGCATATTTCATTATTTTCCATGGGATAATTAGACCTTCAAGTGACTATCAGGAGTATCCAGTAGGAGGATTACAGACTAGAATATATCCTGCCTTCCAGGGACTGGAAAAACCCCCCACAGTTTCACCCATGAGACTGGAATGGGAACTGAGGGAAACCAACATGAACAGCTTCTTCCTAACCTAACTCACAAGCAAGTTTGATTTACATGGAAAACTCATGAGCCTAAACACCTGTCCTCTCATAGACCAATATTCAAGGCCTCAGCAAAATATCTTTTGCATATAATGACTTGATGGTCGCCTACATTCCTCTGTTGACTCTCTCACTTTTGCTGTTGCCCATTCATCTATTTATCATTCACAGGTTAGATATCTAGCTTACTTGGAATGTCCTTCCATGGGCCTAGATTTTTTAATTCCTTCCACTTTTAAGACTGTAGGGACTTATCTGGTAACTCTCAAAATATTTTATGGGATAAAGGCCAAAAGAGAAAGGCTTCCCACCTTCTCTAGAAGGTTATTATTCACATGTGAAGCAATACTGCAGCAGACAAGATGCATACAAATATGTTTCATCTACTCACTATTTAAGTGGAAAAGTTGAGTTTAACATTGCTAAAAATGAAGCAGAGCAAGGAATTGCACTGAATCTTCTGGATTTCACAACACTCAACAACGAAAAAAATGCTATACAAATATATGCAGCTGCTGGTACTGTGTGTGAAAGATAAAACATAGATTTTCAAAATAGTTTTGTAAGCACTTCTAACGGAAACACTCTCAAATTTTTTACAGCTTTGCTCTCTTTGAGCACTGTGTTGCAGCACACATTTATCTCTCTAAATGATTGCAATAAAAATAGTGGTGAACAATACCTCCAGCAAAGCAAATCACCAGCTTGCATGTGGAAGAAATCACTCTGCTGTTGCATTTCCCAGCCCTCTTCCACTTTGGCTTTTACAGACATCAGTGTTCTCTCTCTTCTAATAAAAAAAATATATATTATAGACTGTATACCATAGTGCAGGAGGACTGATTGAGTAGAACTACTGGAGGGCAGAACTTATCAACAGGCAGCCGTGACTGTGTCATTTACCTGTCTGCTTTGAAGTCTGCTAATCTTTTTATGTAACATGAAAAAATGTAAGCAAAGAACTGCTAGTGTATACACACAATTTTCTTCTCTTTCTCAGCCTCAATCAGTCTTGATGCACATGCAAATGAACATGCACACACACAGAACATTTCTTTCTTTGTTCAGCTTTGATTATGACGGTTATCAGCTAAATTCTCTGCAGTTTTGGCCTTTTTTTTTTCTTTTTTCCCAGTTAAAGGCTTTTCAGGAGGAATTTCATTTGTACAGGCTGAAAACTGGAAGAAACCTTTGTCAGTTGACAACCACAGAATTTCCTCTCTTACATTATTCACTTTTAAACCATTATTGTGAAACCAGTTAAAGGACTTTGAAATGGAAAATCCCAGGCTTTACAGTTCTTCACTGCTTTTTATCCAGTCATTGCTCTCATCGGCATTTTTTACGTAGAAATAAATGCTTTCATTAAGAAGAAATATATTTTTTTTAGCTGACTAGAATCTTTCATACAGCAATTTTAATGTACACCTTTATTCTAAGAAGTGAGTTTCTTAAATAACATCTATTTGCTCTCTGAAAGCTTGCTAACAGTCTTATACAACACACTCCATTAGCATGGAAATGGATTTTTTGTGTGTAATTTATTTTTCTGCTGCTGTATTATATTATAGCTGCAGTTATCAAAGAAAGACTGGAAAATTCTTGTTGTACTTTGAAGTGTGTAAGAATCCAGCTTTTTTTTTAAATTGCATTTCTAATATGCGTTCTAACGAACTACATATTTTGTAATAAGTGTAAGTGTATATGTATATCACTATGGAAATGTATTTAAATTTTCCCCATTTTTGAAACATTTCAAGAAATAAAAATGTTGCAAGAAGCATGTGACTATAGTAGAAAACCTCAGATTTATTAGCATAACATGTAAACATTAAGAATTAATATTCCAGGAATTATGAGAGAATAAAAAAAGAGGAGATAGGAATGATAATATTATTGTGTTCACCTGGAGCTATTCATTGCTGATATGAGTAATTCAAAATATACATCCTGGAAAACAATTGACAGCAAGTATGTAGCTACGTGACCAAAGGAGGTTACTTCTTCAGTGAGATTGCTGAAAATAATTCCTAATTCAAATTTGAATTCATATGACACAATATTTGGTTCTAACCTTAGCACAGAATCTTACTAAAAAAACCATGCATTGAGAAAGAAAAGTACAGAGCAACTGAGCTTTTCTAGCAGTGATCTTTGATACTAGGATAAAATCCTGAACGCTAAAGTTGAACCAGAGGCAGTTTTGGACACTTTAGAATTTTCAGTACACAGCAGTATGCCAACTCATCTTTTTCTGGTTATTTTTCTGTGTCACAGACAACAGATAAGTCTACCATGGTTTGATAACAGAAGAATTTCTATTTACCGACTTATTCCACTTCATGACCAATATAATGAGTCTTGCTGGGATCTACTGGGGCCTAGAAGCCATGGGTATAAAACTGGACATATAGAGGAAGACAAACACGTAAGGAACTTTTATGTAGAGCATTCACTACTCCTCTAAATGAAACAAAACATGTTTTACTACTGGAAAAAAAATATTAAAAGGATAACTTTTTCTCCCCACAATGCTGGTTGAATCAACTCAGTGCTCTGCATGAGTTAGGCTGATTGCACCAGGTCCTCAACAGGCACAATGTGTGACTATAGCAAAGGTTCATGAGGACAGAGCATCTGGGTGTTCAGCTGTCCCATGATGGCAGCAGATCCAGGTGATGGAAGTTGTAAGTGATGTTCAGTCACTTGCTCCTGGTCTGTACCACCACACAGTGCAGGCTTTCTGCTCCAGGTGCTGAGTTCTGCATTTCTCCACGCTGTCTTTCCTGGCACTGATGTCAGTTGTCCTCAGGCTTATGGAGGCACCTTCAAACTGGAGCTATTTTCTATGTCAATAAATCTCTCTCTAGATCAGAACCACCTACAAATTTGCTGATGTTGCACTGCTCATCAACCCAGGCATCAATGAAAATGTATGAGGCCCAGTACTGACCTCAAAGTAAAATGCTCATTCACAGCTATCAGATGGATGACTGGATCTTCCTAGCCCTTCTGAGCCTGCGTATAAGCCTCTAGTTCAGCATGTTGCTTTCAGCTTAGCCACTACAGCCTAGTTTCCATGACATCCTTTTATTGCTCTGTTAGATTGAGCATTTAAATTGCACAGCTACAAATGTAATCATTATTTTGGATTTTACTACCAGAGTCAACTTGCTGCCTGGGACTCTCAACATCCTATGCCTCTTATGTTTGTCTTACAAGCATTGACAGTCCTTAATTTGTGACAAAAACCCGAGATTTTGACATTTTCCATGTGAAATACTGTTGAAAAAGCTGTAGAGAAATTTCTTATTTATTAGAAAAGATTGTCTTCTCTGAAGAGCTGTTTATTTATGAACAGTTCACTGCTTAAATCTGCCTTGTACTGAGGGGGACATACCCACCTACCTCAGTTCATGCAGCAATTATGGTAAATTAGATTGCTTCAGAGCTTTCCAGTAGATAAGTCTTTAGCTGAGGATTAACATCCCTGAGATACAGATACTTCCTGAAGATATGTGAAATAAATACCTGCCATAGCATAAAAGAGACCCCCAAATACCTGGTCTAACTGTAAACAAACATCTCAATGTTGGGGTTCCTTATAGTAAACAAGAATTTCCCTGCTCTTTAAGGAGGACAATCTACTGCATAATGTCTGCTGAGAGCTTTGCGTAGGATTTAATAAAAGCAAAGACAGACTCCATCTGTATGAAAGGCTCAGCAGCTGGTAGAAGGAAAATGTTCCAGAATGGCCTGTGTTTGCAGACCTTCCTGGTATTTCTATTTCTGACACATATAAAGTTGCTGTGTATATATCGTGTTCATGCCACATAGGAGATGCAGCCAGAAGCACTCTCTCAAGCTTTATATGCCAAGATGAGAAAAAACAACTCAATTCCCAACACCTTGTACAAACTTGCAAGGTCAGGAAGATCTCGAGTTGTATGCTCCTGTGACAGTTGCTTATGTTAAAGGCACTTTTTATGGGAATATATATTCTTCATTTTCTGTTCACAGAGAATAGGTTCATAGAAACAGAAGGTGAAAAAAAGATAAAGTTAGCAGTCCTATTGATCAATATTTTTCTTTTCTCATTCTGCACCTTTAAAGTTTAATACCCTTGAGTTTGTTCACTTTCAACCATATGCAAATTGATACGAGACAAAGGCAAATGTAAAAATTGTTTGTTGTTCTCTAACCAGTGCAGCAGACTGTACAAGCCATGGCACACAGCTTTTCAGTTCAATTCTCTATGCAGCTGCACCCTCTTCAGTGCAATGTGTTTTGAGACTTTGAAGCAAAAGATATATTAGTTTCAGTAGAGCATCCCCTTCAGCAACTTCAGAGCATGGGTACCATGTTACAAAGGAGAATATGAGTTTTCTTCGGACACATCACAGAGCAGGAATATCATCAGAGCAAAATGATGGGATGGAGTCAACTATCATTGAGGCTCAAAAAAGAGAAGATAGAGACTGTCTCAAATTTCTCTGGATCAAGTTTTCTCTCCTTCCAGGTCCAAGATGACTAGTTCTTCACCCATGACTTTACCACTGCCAACAGAGGCTGGAAGGGGTCAGTAGCTGGGGTTCAGCTTTTCAAGTGTGCTGCTTTCTCTCTCCACATAACTGACTGTAAGTCTCTGCTCTAGGCAGCAGCAGTTCACATTCAGAAACACCTAATTCTGCCACATCAGCACATGCACAGTCAGGATCTGTGCCTGTGCCTTCACAAAGGAGTGAGAACACAAGTGAATAGCTCAGTATAAACCCTGGGAAGAGCCATCCCTTCTTTGTTCCTTTCCTCTTGAGCTTAGACACTGGAGAGAAGAGCACCTGCAAGAGAAAGTAAAGCAATCCTTTGGTTGCAAAATCAAAAGGCAGAAACTCTTTAGGCTTTTGGCATATTCTCCATCCACTCCATGTTCCAAAGATTGAGCTGTGCAGACTGTTAAGAAAATGGCTGCAAACAGCCCCATAATGATGAGGTGCTTCACAAACCAACCCAAAGATACTGAGTCTTTTTTCAACGCAACCTTGCAGGCTAACCATCAGTGCCTTAGGAGGTCTGTGGTGATGAACACATCTTTACTATTTCAGTGCAGGGCTTTGTAGTAGTTTGAAAATTCTAATAAGGCTTCAAAGGTTTTTTTGCCGTGTACTCCCTTGACTGAGAGTCTTCTGCTACACCTGACAAAGGTAGAAGGCCTCATCAGGCAGTTAATGCCAGATCTCATGATGTGTTTACAACACAGTCACACTCAGAACTCTCAGCAGTGCTGCCAGCAGCTCTGTGGCAATGGTGGACAGGTGGAAATGGTGTCCACAGGAAGCAATGGAAGAAGAAATCTCTGGCCTGTGAGTCAGCAGCCTTAACAGTGCTGTGGTGGTGACAGTCAGAGAGGCTGCTTGCATTTTAAAACTGTTACTGCAGAAAGACAAAGAGAGAAAAGCAAATTTGAAATGTAAGAATTTCATAAAGAGATGAAGACAATAGCAACAAAAAGAGAGCATTCATTTGTGAGAGGTATGAAGACCAGGTCTTTCCTTCTTAAAATCACCCTGTCTCCATATATTTCAGTGAAACTACATTGATTTACTTCTGTTGGGTGCCTAGTTGTTCCCACAGTAGAAGAAAGGCTTAATAAACATGTGGATGGTATCCTCACCCTGTATAAATTGTTAAAGCTCCCTTTGTATCAGTGGAACTACAGCAGACAAAGGTCAGGCTCAACTATATCTAAGAACATTCACTGAGTGCTTGCTGAGCTTTTGTGTCTCAGCTTCCCTACATATGCACTCTCATTCCATTAAGTACTTGCAGGAGCTGGGCTCCCTACATGCAAGGCACCTAAGTTTGTCTACAAAAGCCGTTTTAGGGATTTTATAGAAATTTGGTATAGAAGAGATGCTGTTATTTACCCATGCAAAAATAAATCGATTTTCCATCTAGAACAACCTGATGATTGAAGAAGGTGTTATTTGCATTTAATTCATTGTGTCTGATGTAGAATTAAAGAAAGCAAAAAAGATAACAGTGCATTTATCAAAATTAAATCTAGTTATGGCTGTCAAAGTTTGTAAGCAAAAGACTATTTGCAGAAGTGCCTGGGCTGAAATTTTCACCCTTCATGACTTTATACAAACTTGAACTGTATTAATTTCTCCATATCACCTCACAGACACATCTTTAAGAGTTAGGATCATTTCTATAAACTTATGAAAACTGTGTTCTGCTTTGAAATATTACTTCAGGAAGTCACTCATATATTGATTTCTGATGTTGCTGGTTTTAGCAAGATAAGAATTCTAATCCATCTGCTGAATGTTACTCTGTTGAAGATTAAACAGCTGTCATGCCCACTCCCCAAAATAAAAAAGAAAAAAAAAGAGAAAAGATTAGTGTGTTGGTGGATTAAAGAAGATCTATTTTCAGATATAAGCAAAAGACAACAAGGTGTGCTATCTTCTATGTCAGTGTCAACTTCTGAAGCTTTAAAGACCTCTTCTATCTACAAAGAACAGAATGGGAAAAAAACCAACTGCATAATATCCCTTCCTATAAAAATCAGAAACACGTCACTCAAAGCAAATGATGGGCTTTCTGCAACCTACTCAGAGGTACAGACTTTTAGCCCACTTAACCTCACCCTCCTCTATTCTGAAAACAAGAATGTTTTCAGAATATTTGGTAATATTTTGGTAGCAGAGGTCCTATGAAGGTGGCATCTGTGAGAAGTTACTGCATGTCTGATGGACTCAATGCCAGCCAGCTCCAAGAAAGACCCAGCACTGTCCAAAGCTGAGCCCATCAGCAGCAATGACAGATTCCTCTGGAATGACAGATTTAAGACGGCAAAAAAACCACTAGGCAGCAGCAGCCAGGAGAGAGGTGTGAAAATATGTGAAGGAGCAGCCCTGCAGACCCCAGGGTAGTGAAAAAGGAGGGGGAGCAGGAGCCAGAGTTGAGGTTCCCCTTCAGCCCCTAGTGAAGACCCTGGGTGAGGAAGGGTGTCCCTCTGCAGCCCATGGAAATCCATGGGGGAGCAGAGATCCACCTGCAGCCCATGAAGGACTCTGTGCCAGAGCAGGTGGATGCCTAAAGGAAGCTGGGATCCCATGGGAGCCCCACACTGGAGGAGGCTCCTGGCAGGACTTGTGACCTCACAGAGGACCCACACTGGAAGAGTTTGTTCCTGAAGGACTCTTCTGCATGGAAGGGACCCCTGGAGTGGGGGATTAGAGTGAGGAGTCCTTCCCCTGAGGAGGAAGGAGTGATAGAGACAGCATATGATGAACTGACCACAGCCCGTATTCCCTGGCCCCCCTAAATACTGTGAGATGGAGGGAGAGAATAAAGAGAGCCACGCAAAATATCACACCTCTGGCCTCCAGGATTAGACACAGGAGAAAAGATATCCATTCATTATATTAATGCATTTTTTCAAAGGTATATGTTCCATTTTCTACACATTCTGCTGCATATAATAGATGTAGCAGTTAAAGGGATATGAAAGCATATGCAACGTGATCATGCTTTAATGCTTTAGGAAGGCTGTATGTGAAGTACAGCAGTAATAGCATCACTTAACCTGAACGTGTTTCATTCTCTTAATTTAACCTTCAAATGGCTAGATATAATTTATCTAACTTTTTCAACTCTTTATAAGGTTCTACAAGGCTTCTTGTGGAGGGGGAAACTCTTATGACCCCTTTAAGTCACAAGATGCTTTTCTTTGCACCAGATTAAGCTGAATAAATTGTTCTTTGTTTAAACATGAGTAAGTTTAATAGTTTCAGTGGTACTGCACTGAAAATAGAATGTAGTTTTATAATTTAAACTACAATTATAATTTCTTTAATATGAGATAAAAATCCAAGGAAAGGTGAAATCTTTATGTCTTTTGATTTTTATTCTTTTCTTCATTGGTTCAAGACTAGGGAACACTTCAAATTGTAATTATGGCACTTGAAGGTTTCTATTGCATGAAAAGACAGCAACTCATCTTTCCTAATTATAGAAAGTTTGCATTAACATGTACTGTAGTTATGCATTTTATAATTAGTCTTATAGAGTTTAAATTTCTGGTTTTGTTCTGCCTTTGAATATGAAAAGCTCCCGAATAACACAATACTCAAGTAAAATTTCTTTAGATACTAACACCCCCTCATTAAAGTTCATTAATGTGACTTCTGCTTCAGGAGTAAATCTGACCTTTCCCACTTTCATACTCAAAGCTAGCAGGCAATAGAGAAATAACAGACAATAAATCCTTTGGAGCAGTTAAGAGTCATCCAAGAGGGAGTTGTGAACATCCCATTTCGTACTATTGCAGGGGAAACAAACTTTCCCTTGTCATCAGCACTTGAAACTGCACCTGTTTTCCAAAGTTCACTCACGAATTTAAGGATGAGAGTGAGACCAGTTGGAAGGCTTAGTACCCTGTGGATGTGTCACAGGCAAAACCTGGGACAGCCTGAAGGCATCTGTGAATTGTGGGCTTTCTGATCTTATTTTTTGAATTATGTTCTTATTTTCTTCTGCTGCTCCACACTGAAGACTTTTTAGCTCAATGTATGAGCAGCAATATGTTCCTCAAGGTCATTAGAATTACAGAACTTGATGCCATCAAAGTTTGTCTTTAGATATGTTTATTTCAGATACTTTAAGATTATCCCTGAGATAATCTTCCCAATGTTTCAGCCACCCAGTTCTGCATTTTGCCTTTCCATCAAAACAATGGGATGTTTCCCTCAGGCACATGAACTCCATGACATTGCTTTCTCATCTGAGATATGATTAGAGTGTCAATGTCAAAGCTTTTACAAATCTGCACAGCCTCAGTTCTATTTATTTTACCACTTGACATCAGGAATTTGCTGAAAACAGCGTAGGTGGAAATGTATGAGGCATTTACATAGCAATCTGTCCAAATCTTGAAGCCATAAAACTATGACAACAGCAGCATAATATTCCCATTCAAAAACTAATTTTGAACTCAGTGGCTGGAACCATAATTTACCAAAATGTTGCTAGCCAAGTTGATACATTTTGTGATATCATCAGCAATCACTACATTTCATTACCAAGATAAGAAAACTTGTTGGCAGTCTATATCACACATTTTTAGTGGACACTATGGGGGACTTTTACAAAGCCAATCTGTCCTGTGGGATGCACAATTTCTGAGCCTTGGGCTTTTCTCATAGATTGTGAGGTCACTGTGCTTTGTAGAAAGGCGATCAGTAGTCATTGGGATTTCTGCAGGTCTTTTTGCATGTACAGGTTTCAAGAATATGAAATAACACTTGCTGATAACTGACCTTAAATGTGTCCATCAACATGGCATCATTCACACTGCTAGGGCCATTATGAACTTATTTCAACTTATTTTTGAAAAAGCACAAAATATTTCAGCAAACATCTTTGCCTAATGAGACAAAACAATCATTCTCATATAATGGAACTGGATATTGCTGATTTACTAATCAGGGCATGCAAAAGGACTGTTCACAAAGCATAGCAATTCATAGAATCAAAAGACTTTAAAAGAATTATGAAAGATCAGGTCAAAAATTTGGTTTTCCTGAAGATCCAGGTAGCAAAACCCTTCAGTTATGACATAGTCAGAATGGAATTAATGTTAACTTCTACATGTTTTTCATCTCTGCAATTTCCCTAAGAAAACAATTTAACAGAGTTGGCATGCACCATTCCAACAGCTGCTGAATTCTATCACCCATCTGAAACTGATACTCTCCCTCTTTCATAAGCTAACCAGATCGAGAGAACATTTTTTGGCAAAGGACAAGGAAGGGACAGAGGGGATATCTGCTTATTCCTTCCAAATGAGTCCAGTTTAATTTCTCAAAACAGTGACTTTATTTTGCTACTAGTGTTCCAAAATGTGCAATGACCTGGTGTGCATACAGGGTCTAGATCCTTTGTTCAGAGTGACACAGCCCTTAGCCTTGAGTCATCTGTCCTATAGTGTGCAGCACCATTAATATACGATATTTGCATTGGGGAAAAAAACCTGATCAGATACAGATTAAAAACTACAAAGTCGGTATTCAGATTTTCTCTAAAGTAAAGGGATGCTTGCAAAAGATGCTGTTTGCAAGCCTTCTTCCTCAGATTATTATATGTTTCTGATTGAGCTTTTTCCTATGGAATTCAAGCACGAACTAAAAAAATGATTTCCTATCCTGCTGAAATAGGATGAAAGAATGTTCAGAGTGAAACCACCTTAATGCCCTAATCCCATTCTCAACATAATGTTTTTTTCTTCCTGTGCATGAATGTCAGTGAGAGTGTGGACTTAAATTTTCATGTTCTAAATAAAACTTCATTGTATACAATGGAGTGCCTTCAAAAAGCATTATTTAAAGATTCATTTCACTTTAAAATAAATATGTTATTAATAACCTTTTATTCCATTTTACTCTCACAGTGAAGCAAATAGTTCAATATAATTAATGCAAAAATGTGAAAAGTTACAAGCTTATAGTTCTGTTTCTAAAAGCAGTACCATAGGGCAGGGTCTTGTCAGTATAAGGAGACAGGTAAAGTGGCACACTGTAGGAGGAAACAGGAGCTCTGGCACACATACTTGTCAAGAAAAAATTATACACATATACATATTTATAATTTCACTTTTATCTGACCAATGATAGTCAAAGTGCTATAAAGCAGGAGAAGTGCAGGAAAGTAAAAGCAGTCATATACAAGCAATTTGCTTATGTTTCTTAATCTTTCCTACATTTTGCATTTAATTGCACTTGTCTATTCTTATATTAACTTGCCATCCAAATCTAAATCCCAGATAAACACTAGTAACAGATGTTCAACATCTTTCAGGTCAAATTCCCAATACAGGAAAAAATATTGAAAGGCTTTTGGTGTTTTTTCATGCGTAACCCTTTTATGCAAGTCCTGGAACAGAGATGGAAAGAACTCAAATAATCCTCTTTCAGAAATCAAAGCAAAACATTTCTATCTGACTTAGCCTCAATGGGTAAATTATGACTTGGGAACAGAGTTTAGCTAGCAATCAAAGTATGGTGCAAAGTCTTTTGCTGATTATACAGTTTCTTCTATTCAGAAATTTGTGTAATGCTACTTACACAATTCTTCTTGTGAAGAGAGAACAATGATTTCACACTTCAAATAGGAATTCAGACACCAACCTGTAATGTCTCCCAGAACAAGTATATTTTCAAATGTCTCCAAAAAATGAATTGGATAAAGTGCAATTTCTTGAGAGAATAAATACTGGTACACATTTGGAATGCATCTGCTACTCTTGTTTAAGTTCCAATAAAAGTACCCTGTCAAAATTTGAATATAGATCTTTAGCTTGTAGTAGCAAAATGAGTTCTGGAATAAATAGATTCACAGGTATTTTCAAATAGTTTCCTTTCCCTAATTGCTGTGTATTTGAGCTAATATACTGCATACAGCCCAAACAGGAGAAAAAGTCCTGAAGCATTGCAAAAGAAAAGAAAACAATGCATGTTTTATGTACAAGTATTCTTCCAGATAAGCCTAAGTATTAGCAGTCTCTTAATTTGCAATGGTAAAAGAATGATTTAAGTAAATAATGTCTAGTATATTATGACTGTGAATGAGAAAATATGTATTGATAAAAATGGATAAATATCTTTATAATATAAAAATTATTTCCACATGCAGTTAACCAAGAGGTGCATCCATTTTTTAAATGCATATATATTGCTTGTTCATTAATCTCCAGCACTTCCACTGCTCTGGGTTACTACATAAGAAATCATTCTCAAAATTGTGTTTGCCAGAAAGCCCCACAGAGAGTGGCCTCTTGAACGTAGCTCTTCTTATGAGTTGTTTACCTACAAATCATTGCATATCACTAATTTAACAATGTTTTTTTTTCCTGAAAGCTTATTTCATAGACATGAGCACAAAGAATAATTTTTTAAATTTTCAATTATTATTTTTCATTAGAATTCTTAACCCATACAATATTTATTCTATATATGAATATTTCCTTTATTATTTCTTCCTTTAACTACATTAATTCATATGGGAATGCCATTGTTTAGTACACCAGATATCATTTCTCCATAAAGAGATTTTTAAACTAAATACATACATTTTCATTTATTCATTTTGACAACCCAGTGACATTCCAGTGACAAAGGAAGTTAACATCATGAATATTTTTTATATGCCCTGCAATATTGCCCGCCATCCATAATAGAGCACTGAGCATTGATTTTGAGCACTTGCAGCCCAGGGATACATATTTTTCAAAGAAACTACTTGGTCACGTTGAATAATTTCCATTCTACCTACAGTATCTGATTTGCTTTAGAGGCACTTACAGCTCTGTCAGTATAACTGAGATTGATTAGGACCACGGCATAGGAATACATAAGGCATGAAACCCTGTTATACTCTGAGTCTTAAATCTTTTTATCGTTCAGGTTGAGGTTTTTAACTTAATTCATTTTCATCTAGAAAAAATCAAACCAATCCATACAAGAGCTCTCTTAACCTTTGTCTCAGTCTGGCCTCCAATTAATTCCTTCTTCAAAAATGTACCAAGCTGTCTCTTCAGTTAATTCAAACTTCGTGTTAGAGTTCAAATCCTTGGCGTGTTCTATATCTGAACAATATGTTTATAGACTGACTTACAGGTCAATGTCCTGTTTAACCACATTCAGAGAATGTTTTGGTTTTGACCCAGCCACTGTTACAAACTCTGCATTTCTGACCAGCCTGTTCTCTTTCTCTCAGAATTTAAATGACTTTATGACATTCCAATTGGTCACTATCTAATTCCAATCATGAAAGGCAAAATCTGTCAAACAAGATAATTTGCCTTTAAAAAAAACAACCAAACCTGTTGCACTTTTCTTGAATCATTTTGTATGGGTAAAGGCAAGAAATGGTGACATATAAAAAATAAAACAAGGAATCTTGAGCTGATATAGTAAATATACTTGAAGACAAGGACCACCTTGTTTAAGCAAGATATTCATCAATGGGCTTTTTCTCCCCCATTATATTTCTACTATCCTCTAAATCTAACTTGATTTGCTTCATGCACTATATGGATTTCAATTTTTCAGCATTTTCTTTTATTGATACATGAATACTGAGATGAAGAATGTCCTCAGATGTAAGCTGAATTTAAGATGATAGATCCACTTCCTTATGTATGGGAGATTTCCAAGCCATCCAGGCTG
>JAOTQP010000870.1:26565550-26593082 GCA_026413545.1 Cichladusa arquata | reverse complement strand
TTTTCAGGAATCATGTGTTCCAACGTTTAATTCTGAATGTTTATATATTTTTGGTATTTCTAGCCTAGAAAGATTCATGGAAAAGTGAGAATAAAAGTTTTTGAAAGTAAGAGAGGATTTTCACCATTTCCAGTGAGAGGGAAAAGTTTATGATGATCAAACAGATCAGTAGTGTGAAAATAAAAATTATGGACTGTGACTAGAAAAATGAAAAAACAAATAGAAAGATTACTAAAATACAACAAGTAGAAGCTAAATATGAGTATAAGAAGTTCAAAAGCTTTAAGTTATTGAAAAGTGTTTGCTGATTGAATTGCCATATTCTTTTCTTTCCAAATAAGTGATTGAATTATTGGAACTATTTATTCCAAATAAACTTAGATGAATCACTCATAACAGTAGCCACCTTCATGACACTTATGCTTCCTGGCACACTTCTACAAACTCTTCCCCTGCCAGTTTTCAGGATATAATTTGTGTCATCTGAAGAAAAATTAGGTGTGGTCATTGAGAACTACTTCCAACCCTTCATCGCTTTTTGAAAAAGCACTAATTTTCCTGAGACTCTTCCCAGGCAGGTTTAATTAACAAGAACCAATGCATCTTAGACACTAACTTAGCTTTGGTCAATTTGGACATTGCCCTGTACAGCACACTTTGAAAATCTCATTCTTTCACAGCTAATTCTTATGCTAAATAGGGACACTGGGTATTCATATTGAAGATGCTAATTAATTCAAGTACTGTAGCACTTGAAACTTTACAGGAATGTAGCTTTTAGGCACCTACAGGATTAAGTATCATGGGTATGGGTGGGGGTGTGTGTATGTGTGTGAAAGAGAGACAAAGAGAGAGAAATAAATATGCAACAGAGATTAGACACTGCATCTACATAATGGACTAAAAGAACTTGTGTTGACTGTTAGACAACTAAATCATTCTATTAATTTAGCACAAAATTATTTAGCATAAAAGGTTCCATTTCCTTTCAATCAAGGCAATGTATCTACTTTTGCAATAAAGTATTTTAAGTGTTTTTAGAAAATCCCATAAGTGTTTTCCATGTCTTTAAAAATTTGGTCTGTCTGTTACTGAGAAGAGTCTGTTTAAAATACAGGTTATTAATAGAGAAAAGGTGGAGTAAATAATTTTCTTTTTAGTCAGTTATCAAAAGAGGAAATATATTCAAGTTTACAATTATGACCTTGTACTGATTTTCAATAATGACTAGTGATTTTGCATGTCAGGCACTTCATTTCAGATGAGTTAAAATGAAAACCACCTGATTTTCAAAATGCTTTAAAAAGTAAACCACTGAAGAACAGGTACTTTCACTTTTGGCACATGGTTATTGAAGACTCAATGTAAGATTTGGAATTGTGACCCAAATAAGGTTAACCAACTGTAGATAGAGAACAGAAACCTCTATTTTTGTTGAACTTGCTGGGTACTACTGTGCTTAGCCCATATTATAAGAAGACTTCACTTGCTCATATAATTGATTTTTTAATTTAGTTGCTACCATTGTAATATGGTTACAATGCCAACAACGATAATTGCTCCCAATTTAACATAGGGGATAGTGCAAGTAAACAGAAGTTAAAGATAAAACTTTCAGACTTTATTCAGCTGTTTTCTGTTTACAAACAGACTTTTCAGATGTTGTTGTTAAAGAGAGCACTAAACATTTATACAGATAGTGGAACGTTCAGTTACATTAGAAAGAATATAAGATAAGTAAGAAATTTAAACTTTCATGACCCAGGGCATAACACTAACTGCCTGGGGCTGAAAAGTAATTTCCCTTTTGGCAGGTTATTCCAAACTCTTCATTATAGGAAGCATAACTTACTAACCTCTGTCAGAAACAGGTTACTGGACAAATGGACTACTTATCTAAACCCTTAAGATATTTCATGTCAGATTTAGAAACCATCCATTCATAATGAGGGAAGAAAGGAGAATAAAGGAAAAGCATTTCTTTAATTACAGGCTCATCAAAAGCAGGTTAGAAAGTTAAGTACTATAGCCTGATCTTAGATCCTGAGGCAATCAAGTCCTACAGAAAACAGGACCATTTGTGTGATTAATGTGTGACTTGTAATCAAATGGATGAAACTCTGGGGATTGGGAAAAAAAAAAGCTGTTCTATGTTTCATTTATTAATTGAAATGCGTGTATGAAAAAAAAATATGGGTATGGTATGTTTAGCTCCCAAAGGATGTAAAATTCAATTTTGACATTTAATAGGAGGATATGAGAAAAGGTTAGATGTTAAATAAAATGCTGAGACATTTGTGAGTGGGATGGAAAAGGAAGATAGTACATAATATGGTGGGTTAATATAGTTCCAACAAGTTATCACAAATTAACTTTTTTTTTCAAATTAAAGTTTTCCTCATTGCATGTTTGGGGTAACCTGCTATTCAGATACAGCTGCTGCATTTTTAAAGTATTCTACACCTTTGGGGTGTTAACTATTGAATCTTCCAAAGGTCAACCCCGGTCCAATAACACAAGTAATGAATTTCAATCAAGAAAATATTTGGATGATGACATAGTTTAAGTATTGGCAATATTTTCTATGTAATGTTCTGCTTAAAAGTCTCTTGAGGTACAGTTGCATAAATCAGCTTCTGGTTTATCTTCTATTTCACAAACTGAAAACCAAACAAATAATCCCACAGCATTCAGGGTCATGAAGTGTACTGCTAAAATTTCCACAATAGGTTACACAGTAGTTTTTTAATTAAAAACCACTGGAAAGCATTAGTTGAAATTAAATTTGTTGTTGTGGTACCAGATTTAATAGTCTGAGCATTTAATTCACACAAGGGAGTTACTGAAAAGGAGTACAGATGCAGTGATGAGGCCTTCAGCTCTGCTACCTCTGGAATTCCCAGTCTATCCCCACAGCCACTGCCATGTGGTTGTCTTGCAGCCTTTGTCCTCTATTTTTTTTCAATAACTTCAATTTATTTCTGCACAAAAGCACAGCCTCTATAGGATGGTGAGAAACGCTGCTTCATGCTTTTTACACAAATCCAGTGGTTTGGGGTGAAACTGGGTATTTTTGGAAAGATATATCCTAAGACATTTGCCACTATTACGGCCACATTACATATTCTGTGAGCCTATAATGCCACAGGAAACTTTAGCTCTGAAGACTCATATTTTCCTCTCACCACACAATTGTGGAAGGCTAAGCTGTCTACTCAGAATTTTGCTTCCACTGATCTTTTAAATTCATTAAAATTTGTATTTTACATCACAAATTGCACATTTTTTCATTAACTGGGCATGGTAATGACTGACAGTAAATGACTGACAGTAAATGACAGACAATAAATAGGTAGACTGCGATCTAGGAAATTCTGTGATTTCTTTCCAAATCTATCCTGTGTATCTTAAGACCTTGGATAAGATGCTAAATAGACCATGGTAAAAATAGACCATGTCAGCATGGAAAGGAGGAAAGTAATAATCTTCTTGATCATAATAGTAGTGATAGCAAAATATTCCAAAGTGAGACAATTATTCCACATTATAGTGAAATACCAAAGGATAACTGAAGTTGCACAAGAGCCTGCAGGTTCATCAGCTGCTAGACACCTGAGCAACACAACTACACAAAGAAATTTCTGACAGCTGGCCTACTTGTAATATGCTGGAACTGTTCAGAGTCCTGTGTGATTTGCACAGTAAACAAATCTAAAGGAATGAAAAAGATATGTGAAAATTTAATTCTGCACAGGAAGAGCTGATATCTGTCATCACTTGACTATACTGTGGTACTTTGAGTTCATGTGTCTTAGTTGTGATTGTAATGTCTGGTGTATTATTTCATCAGTGTTAATACTTGAGGATCCAGGGAGAGTAAACTATTTACTAAAGCACAATCTATTTTCCTGGCTTTACCTTTTCCTCCTTGGATAGTTCTGCACTAAATTATCCATTTTGCAATTGCTTCAGACCTGAACAGCTAGTGCTTTGTGCATGCAATGACAGATTGTCAGCATTCACGTGGCATCATCTAGGTATGTTATTGTAAAGGTGAATAGATGGAAGAAATGAAGCTCAGCACATCTTCTATGCTATGATGTTTCCTCGGCACAGGAAATCCTGACAAGCTAACTGAAGATCCTTAGATTCATTAGATGATCATTCTTTACTTACACCAGCTTTTTATTTTCTCAGTCGGTGTTTTCTGCATGAGGCCGTGCTGCTGAGATACACAGCTTTGCTCTGTCACTCTTTCAGATGTAGTTGTGCATGTCTGCTAAGAGTATCAATTCCTGATCTTTTTGCAACATCTCTCTTTGCTCTACAAGTGCAGTCTGGCAGTCTAGTCTCTCTCTTGGGTCATAGGAAGGTGTTTATGTGACGCATAAGACATTTTAAAAAATCAAGATTTCAAATATCCTGTCATCCTTTAATTTCTTAGTGTCCTATTCCTTACTTGTGTTCATTCTTATTTAACTCCCATGAAATCATACCTTATTGCATTACAGATATAAGCCAGCACCAAAAACCAGAAGGCTTGTGAAGAGGCCTTTGAAAGCTAATCATGATGGCCATGAGAATTTTGCTACTGATTTCATTACCTCCAGAACAGGTTTCTCATTTTGTGTTTCACATTAGAAGCTTGAAACCCAAATATATCAATTAAATAACAACACCTTTAAATATGTGCTCATGTGTGCCAATCTTGGTCCTTTCTGCCTTGAAAGGAAAGGTTTGTCCTTCATGCTCTGGATACTGAATTATCTATTATAATTTCATTGAGCTATTTCTATTCATCAGCCTACATGATATTGTAAAATGTCATGCACATTAATATGATGACAATATGAAGCAAAATAGCTTCTTTTACAGGAAACTGATTCCTTAGATGCTTATTACAGGAAAGAGGTACATAAGGTACATTACACTATAATACTGTTATGCTAAAAAATCTAATCTAAAGAATCATAATTATCAGTATAAAGGAATTAGATATTGATGCAACTGCCTGCCCAGCATCAAAGGCACTAGCAAGTTTACCAAGCACAGAAGACCTAATCAGAGAATGTATAAAATAGCTGATGTGGACCTCAGGTCTAGTTCATCCATCCTTCTGTCTCCAACAGGCCTGATTAAAAAAAAAATTAGTCTTGCAATAAAAATAATCTATTCAAGTGTTTAATTATATTTTATAATTAAAATATTTCTTTCTCTAAGTCTAATCTAAGAGTCCAAATGTTGCTTTATAAGTCTATTAGTTCTGCTCCCACACATGATGAACTTGGAGAACCAATGATTGTCTTGCATTTCACAGCAATCTTTCATGATTTTGAAGAGTCTCAAACTCTGAAGACTAAATGATAAAGCCAAATCCTTCCAACATTTCTCAAAGGTGATATTTTTTTGGTTTCTCTCTATTTCTGTTGTGTCTTTCTAAATATTCCAGTTATCCTATTTTTTGCATGTGGTGCCTAAAATCATACCATACATGAATGTAGAAGGAATACTGTTTACTGTGTTTACAGCTGTACTGCTTTTTACAAGTGTGTATTTTCCTTTTTCAGCATATTGTTGCCTCATGTTCAACTACAATCCACTACAATATCCAAATTTTCTTTTAACATAATCCAGCATGTATATGGGCAATGCACCAAACTCTCTGCTCATGATTATCAAATTCAGATCACTGCACTCTAATACCATTCTCCAAAGTTACATCAGTCTTTACAACCATCTTCAGACTTAACAGGCATATTCTCTATTCCATCATTTCATCGTGTATATCCTAGATACATCTCCATATAAATGCATAAATATTTATAGATATATGTATGCAAATATAGGTGAATAAATATTCCTTGAGGCATGTCACAGTTGAATACTTGGGACATTTAAACCTTCATAGCCTGTATGTTATGTGATAACGAGCTGGTCTTCACACAGACAAAGGAGCCCAAAGGAATAATGGAAGTTGTGGGAAGCCAAATAACACCATTATTTAACTCCTTTGTGTCTATTACAGGACTCCTCAAACTGTGACAGTCTCACCTCACAGCTGTGAAGGAGCACTGAGGCCCCTGGACCCACCCCACTGGGTACAGCTAACACCAGAGTCAGAGGGAGGCTGGCCAGGTTGCCTGGCAGACTTGCCCACGGGTAAGGTGGAGTGCAGGGCAGAGCATTCCAGTACTGCACAAGACTTCTGAAGTGTTTAGGGGATCAGTGAAATGGAGATGGTTTGGGGAGGATCAAGGGTGGAAAAACATAGACAGAAGAACACAACTTTTAACCCAGTGAAGGGAGCACCTGTCCAAGCTGTGGGCTGCCAGCTTGCCCATGAGAATGCTGTGGGAGACAGTGTCAAAGATTTTACTTAAATCCATGAAAATATCCACAACTTTTCTGTCATCCACTAGGAAGGTCACCTAGTCATAAAATGAGATCAGGTAGGTCAAACAGGACCTGCTATTTCTAAACCCCAAGCTGGCTGAGGGCTGACCCCCTGGTTGGCTTTGTGATCACATTCAAGATAATCTGTTCCATAACATTCCCCAGCACAAGGGCAGGCTTATAGGCATAAAGCTCCCTGGGTTCTCCTTCTGTCCCTGAATAACTCTGAATTTACTGCAATAATACTGAAACAAACTGCATTAGTTTAATTGGGAGAGTTCAGAGACCTGTAGAACACCTTCTTGGAACAAAGAAAGACCCTGACACATAGACAATGAAGTATTCAGACAGTCTACAGAGCTGGAGCATTTAAGAAGAAAGTTAGATAGTAATAGATAGTTTTCACAGTGATGGAGGCTATCATCTAACTCACAAGGCAGATGTGTTGTTCAAATAGCTGTAGAATTACTTTAATCTTGCCTGAAGTTCTGATAATTGCATGTTTTTAGCTGAAAATGTTTAAAGATCTTTTGTGTGGTTTGTTAAATTTTAAGTACTAGCCTATGTGAAGTAAAATTCAATAAATATGAACCTAAACTGGCTCATATTGATTTGTCATTGAAAATGTGTCATTTTACAAGTTCTTTTCACTTATAATGTGTGCAGAAGCTTTAGTGCCTACTAAGTATATACTAGAATATTAATCACATATTTCTTATCTAATTACATAGTTTCAAAGAAACATGGCAATCAGTACTAATGAAGATTTACTCTACTAGAAAAATTAATTAAACACTGCCTTCAGATAACGTAATATCATTTGTACATTTTGACTGAGTACCTAATTCAGAAAGATATACAGGGAATATTTATATAGAAGTAAGTATTTTTATCCTGGAAAAGGAAATAAAAATAAGTAATATGTACTCAGTTTAATAACAGAAATAAGCTGCATTAAAAACTTTTCACCTACAGAAGTATTGATTCTTCATAACTAGTAATTATAGGACAATCCAAAGTACATATGTTTTGGGTGCTTTTATCTTTTTTCATATGCAATCAATATTAATAAAATTTCCGTGCAGTTACAAAAGAAACAAGCTGAATGTAAAAGATCAAAATAGTTTATTGAAGGTTTTAATAGCTTCTTGTCCAGAGAAGCACGGGTACAGACATAAGCCAAGCATGTTACTGCTTCCAGAAAAAAAATGAACATTCAGTCCTTTTTCAACCAATTATTTCAAACTGAATTAATATACAATGCCCTAATGTTGGAGAGTTTTAAAACCCCCCAAACAATAGAACAAACAAACAAAAGAAACATGAAGAATTTCTGGTGGCATTGTAACATTAAGATGTCACATGTATTTGTTGTTACGACACTGATGTCAAAGCACTTGGCAAAGCTCTTAGAGGTGATGGTACAACCACTGCACTCTTTCTGGCTGAGCTTCATGCCGGTGTTTTCCTGTCTGAACACGGAGCTCACTCTTGCTCTCTGCGGAGCGGTTTGCGCTCCGGAGGGAGCATCGGCTCTAACTTCTGCCAGCGCTGGGGAGGCCACAGAATATGAGTAGCTCGGGCATGGAGGAGTCCAAGAGAAACCTGCAACCAAAATATAAACCAGAGATCTTATTAGGCAATGCAAATCAATCAGAATGTGAAAAATTCAAAGCATGTGACAATTTGTTAGAGCAGTGGGAGAATACAATGCAGAAGAGTCAGTACTCTCTCATGCATGTAATGAGGGGAAAAGAAAATGTCTTTAGTAACAATTTCTTTTCTTTTTTTTTTTTTTTTTGCTAAAACATTTTTTGGAACTCAAAACAGCTTGCTGAAATGAACTGTCTATAACAAAGAAGTAGGATTTTTTTTTCATTTTCAAGGAAAAAAGCCGCTCAAAACAGGTGAGGTGTATAATCCACATAAAGCTTTTTGCTTATTAGTTATTCTGGCTCCAGAGAAAAAATTTCAAGTACCTATTTTGAATAAGTTCAACAGAATCTGCATCTTGGATTTGAGCCATGTGTACTAACCACACCAGGACAGTGGCTTTCCTAAACACGCTGTGTTTATCACTCTCCTTCAAAACTCCATTTTGTCTCCAGCCAAAAAAAAAAGTTACTGTGAATTGTAAAATTACTCTGAGGATGAAAATGTGTTTCTCTACACATAAAAACCTTTAAAGTGCTAGGAATACTTAAATCTAATTCATGTTTTGCAAACACATTTTACCATCTATTATTTATTATTGTTTACGTCAGTCATTTTACTTCACTAATATTTTACTTCAATAGATCAAAACAAAATTCATTTTTGATATTATTTATAAATGAATCAGAGATAACATAGTATAGAAAAAGAATTGCTTAGAAAATCTTAAGTAAATTATAAACAATACCTTTTTCATATGGTATGAAAATGGCTAGGCTCAGAGTAAGAATAAAACAGTCACAATTTCAGACTAAGACAGTCCATACTTAAATTAAGTTATTTTGTATGGAGTTAATCTCAGTTAATTTGAAAAGCCTGAAGCATAAACTTCTGCATCTTAAATTATTTGTTTAGACTTGTAGAGAAAATAGCATGTAATAAGCATCCAGCACCAACAGAAAAGTTATAAACAGGACAAAATTATGGTTAGCAATAGTGGAATGTCTGTGTAATGATTGAACAATCCTAAATAGACAACAGTGTTACAAGTCTACAGAATTAGGAATGGCATGAATTTTAAAAATGCATAGGCTTTATTTGAATCTTATGTCATTAATTCTCATAAGAACAAGGAAACATCGGTGATATTATCCTAAAAAAATTTTTAAGCCATCAAAAAGGAAATGCTTTTCATTATGTGCAGCATTATCATACTTGCATACATTATACAGGATACTGAAGCGACCAGAAAAAAATTGCAAACTGGTTAAAAAAATTATGATGGAAGCAAAGTCCAACCCAGGTAATCTAACATAAACAAACAGTGTAGTGTCGATACTCCATATTAGGAACCATGGAGGGAAAACATGTATACTTGCTTTATTCTTATATTTCAATGATCTGGTCTAGGCTATTGTAAGAGCCAGGAATTAAATGGATTTCTAGTTTGAATTTCTACTTTGCTGCTTAAATTCCTATGTAAACTCAGTTCCATTCCATTTCTCATTGGAAAAAAAAAAAAGTGATTTTAGTAAGCAGGTAATTTGGCATTTTATGCAAACAGACACCAAATAGGCCCCTAGGAATATCTTCAGCTAATTTTCTTGATTTAATTCATAGGATTAATGTATATTCACCAGTCTCTCTCTCTGCTACATAATCAAATCAGTGAAGCTGAAGTGGTATATATCTAATTCCATATTCTGTAGCTTGATGAAGCAGGTGCTGCATTACTTGAATATAATTTGGTTACTTAATAACCCATGATATCTAAAAGAATCTGAAGTGGATCACTGAATTGAAGTCTAGTATCATATTTCACTTGCATGATCCCTTGCAGGCACCACTTTTTCCCCAGATCCATTGCAGTTTTTTTTTCCTACATTTAAGCAAAGGACTGGCTGCTAAGTGACAATTCTTTTTCAATAGCATTGAGCAACATTTTTTAATGCCTTGACACACTTTTCTGTAGTTTGGTTGATATTTATGGAATTCAAAACATCCTTTATCTTAATTAGCCCATAAAGCGGGCTGCAAATGTAATATTACCATGTTGGGTTTTTTCCCTGAGCATACAGCATGATAGCACACACATTTCAGGCTGGTGCCAAAATATAAAACCACAGCAAATCCCACAGCTGCATATAAAATGTGACAGCATTAGTACAGAGAAAAAATGTTAGAATACTCTTTTCAAACACAAATAACATCTCATTTTCAAAGCTCTGTGTTTTTCTCAGTACATTGCTTGTTACTGATGTCAGCAGGAGGTCTGCAAACAGACTGAGAATATAATAAATGAATCAAAACATGTTTTAAACTGAGGCTGGGAATAATTTTGCCCAGAGGATTACTTCTACTGACCATCATCTGCCTCAAAACTAATAAAGAACTCTCCTTCCTATAAACATGATTTACAACATGACTAGAGTTAAAAAGGAAAAACAGATACTGTTGGGTGATGGAAGCCTTTGCTAAACAACAAATTACACTGATGCTATAGGACTTCTTTTATAATAACTTAAAGGTTCACTTTAAAAGCACCTTGATGTTTGACTTCTGCAAACAACCATAATAACTTTTTTCCATTGCCTATTATTATTCTGTACTTACCACAGCAGCCATGAATTTCACTGAGGAAGAACAGAATTGTTCGCAGAGAATAACCTGCCCTTGTTAATGGATTTACCCTCATCAAGGTTAGATATGAATAAATTCAGAAGAGTGAGCTAAAAGGCTACACTTTCTGTTGTAACAGTGAAATATTGAGATAATCTATTTATCACTTCACTTATAGACATTATTTTCTCCCTTTATGTAAGAAAAAAAGTTTATGCCCTTGAAACACTGTCTTAACCTAAGAAAAATCAGCACTTAACAGATATGAATTCTTTGAGGAACGTGTTTCCTTTCCATCATGGAGATGCCAGCAATTAAATAGTTGGAGGTTAGTTCTACATTATGACCTATTTGTTATTCTTGCTGTGGTAACAACCACATTATGTTGAATTGAACCCATATTATGGTGCCTATGCTGAGCTGTTTAAACTTTTTAAAATCTTTGAATATTAAGCTGAACAACTAAGAACTCACTTTATTAACACAGCAATTTTATCTGCAAAGAAAGTTTCTAATTAATACTGTTTTGATACTATACTGTGCTAAAAGGGTACTTCCTCAGTGTCTGCTTATTGTCAGTATGTTAGTTGTATGGAAACTGATTAGTTTTGGCACTGCATTAGGAAAAGATAAACCTAAGACTGATAGTGCTATCTGCAGTGGTACTTACAACAATCTTGCTCATTTTGTCCTAATAGGCTTGGATAAACCACCTTTATTAGTATGAAGTCTTACAATAATATCACTTCCTCTGGTTCTAAAATGCATCATGAAAATGGGAAAAGTAGTATTCAGGCTGTACAAGAGCCTGTATACATGTAGCATACAGGGGAGCACATCAAAATTTCTATGGAAATTCTGTTTGGATCTCAAAAAAAGTCCAAATAAGGATGTGATCCTACGTGCTGGTTTTGGCTGGGGTAGAGTTAATTCTCTTCACTGTGGCTGGTATTAGACTGTGTTTTGGACTTGTGCTGAACACAAGATTGACAAAATAGACATGTTTTTGTTATTGCTGAACAGGATTTACACAGACCCAAGGCCTTTTCTGCTTTTTATACTGCCACGCTCCTGGTAAGGAGATTGGGGGTGCCTGAGATGTTGGAAGGAGACACAGCCAGGAAAGGTCACCCCAACCAAATATACCAAAGTATATTCCGTATGACATCATCCTCAGTATGTAAAGTTGTGAAAACTAGGAAGCAGGGATGGTTTGGAGTGATGGTGTTTGAGTTTCCAAGTTACCATTACATGTGATGGGGCCCTGCTCTCCCTGAGATGGCAGAGGGAAGCAGTGAATTAACTCCTTGTTTTGCTTTCTCTGTGTGCATGGCTTTTGCTTCTACCATTAAACTGTCTTTATCTCAACCCACAGGTTTTCTGCCTTCCAAGTCTCTCCAGATTCTGCTGGTGGGGAGTGAGAGAGCAGTTGCATGGAGCTGGACTGCTGGCTGGTGTGAAACCTCCACACCCTAACAAGGGTATTCTCAACTTTCCCAGAGAATGTAAAGTGTACCCAAACAGCTAAATTCAAGTACTCTAGCTCCTAGTCATGAGTTCACTTTGGTTGAAGAACATTCCCCACATATTTTTCCTTGCTTCTTTTTTCCTTAAGCCTTCTTTATTTTGCTGTACCTTAAACAGCCAAGATTCCAAATTCTGTAACAACTCTGAAACAACAAAGAACACCACCACTAAATACACCCTGAGAAACAGCACTGCAGAACCAAAAAATCTAAACCTTTAAAACTTTAGAAAAAGTTAGACTTCCTAACTTGTCAGTTTTCTACTTGGAAGTAATAACCATAGAATCATAGAACTAAAGACTACTTAGAAAGACCTCTAAGATCATTGACCCCAACCATTAAGCCACTATTCACCACTAAACCATATCCCCACATGTCACATTCACATGCATTTTGAACAATTCCAGACATGTAATAAAACAAAGAGACAAAACAAAAATGCAAGGATGCCCCTACAGCTGTATCATAGCCCTGCAATTCAGTATAGCCACTGCCACTAACAAGCTGTAGACCTTGTATCAGCTCTGCAAGGCATCAGCTCAAGAATAATTTCTCAGGATTTGTCTGAACTTATCTCCCCTGCCTAAAACTCCTCCGGGAGTTTTGGTTCAGCTTGTTTAGCTGCAACAAATTTTCTAATGATCAGGTGACTATTGACTAATTTGTTGCAGTTTTGCTTATACCACTTATATTTGCTTATATTTGCATAATCTTGTGGTGTAGTCAGTTTTTACATACACATTAAAAAGTGAATATTCTGTATTTCAGTTTCAATAGGATGAAATATTTGTGATTTGCAAATAATAATGAGGTATACAGGACTGTAGGCATGGGATAATAAAAACAGACGGAAAAAGACTAGCAAAGGTCAAAAAAACCTCAACTGACTGTCAAAAAGGTTTTAAGGTGATCAAAGAGAAAAAAAAACAGTGGAGAATAACAAGGAATATACTAGCACAAAATAAAATATGTAATAGAGACACAGAGTGAAAATCAATAAAGAATAAAGAAAAAAAAGTTAGAAAATGTCTTAAATTATTGGAAATTGAGAAAGAAGAGATCAATGACATCACAATTCTCCTAATGAAGAATTCAGGGTGCCAGCAACTCATGAAAGCACCCTTTCCATGTCTTTTTGTAGAGGATGGGTACTGCCAACCTTGGGACCCAAAGGGGCAGCATAACAACTGAGATAAAAATAGATACTCAAAAGTACTTGTGTGACATTTTTAAACTGTTTTGATGAGACTTGTGTATTAATTTGATAATTTGGAGTGCAAAGGGTACTATCATTCTCTGAACTCACCCTATTTACAGTCAGTAAAACACTGTAAAGTGGTATGATTTTAATGCAGTTGTGACTCGGTGGCTGCATATAATGGAATTTTCCTGGTTTACTCACAACAAAGTTTTGATTGTAACATTATGTTACTTTTAATTTTCTGAGCCTACATAAATTCTCATTAAGTACTGCACAGTTAAGAAAATCTTTCTTTTTCTCACTTGGTATTTCTTTTCATGTTTTTCTGAAACCAAAATGGTGATTTTGATGAAATGTTAATATTAATTTCACTATTTCTTCCATTCAAAAAACCTCCAAAACAATAAAAATTAGAAAATTAAATGGACTATTTCATGATTTCCTCAAAATGTATTTTGACTTAGGGGGATTGTGATAGAAATTTTAGTTATTTCAATAAAACCATGAAATATACATGAAGCATTTACATATTTGTAACAGAAGATGTAATAATCACATTACAAAGTGCAAAATGAGAAATCTTGGAATATTTAGATCAGTCACAGAAGATATTAAACAAAAGTAATAGTAAGAAAATAATAAAGCACAGCAGTAACTCTTAACATTGAGTCAACATGAAAATCCTCTCTGAGGGTGTACTAGAAAA
Organism: Cichladusa arquata; assembly: GCA_026413545.1. Classification (NCBI taxonomy): domain Eukaryota; kingdom Metazoa; phylum Chordata; class Aves; order Passeriformes; family Muscicapidae; genus Cichladusa; species Cichladusa arquata. Next base: position 26,578,984 of record JAOTQP010000870.1, on the reverse strand, counting down.
AAATACTTAGGTATGAATATACTTCTGAAGAAGAAAGATTATCTTGTTTCATCATATTTCAACCTAGCAAATAGTCAACACTCCTGTCTTCCAGTCTCATTAATAAATGTTTAAATTGTGCAAATCCCCTAAAAGACCACTGAAAGAGAACAGTAATAGCTACCCAACAAACCAGAACTAAACTACAAGTGCCAGACTACCTGTGTACTTGAGAAATTCATTCACCAGCGACACAACTACAATTTAAAAGGCCAGTTTCTGGTTTTGTAGTCACTTTTGCTTTAGGTTTTTATATTCTAGTAATACTGCACAGGCCTTTCAAATGTCATGGCCAATGATTAACATGCAAACACAAAGTCTAACATTTTCTCAAACCAAAAGAAGATAAAGCAATAGAAACAATCACAATGTTTCAAGTTATGTTTTCTATTCTCTGATGTAAGACATTCTTATATTTTTTTCCTTCACATGCAGGTTAGCTAAGAAGCTTTGTACATAGCCTTTCACATGGCACTATGGAACATCAGCTATAGTGCCATGTGAATATATATCAGCTATATACAAAATTTCCTTCTGAAATTTTCTGTTTGGGGGTGGTCAGAAGTAATCCTGAAGCAGCAGAGGTCTATTCAGACTACATTTTGCTGGCTGGATACTTGCCAGTTCTGAAAGAGGCTCTCAAAGGTGCCAATACACGTAAGATGAAAAATCCTCTAATATGGAAAAACCCTGAGTGATTTAAAAATGGCCCCATTCAAGCAGGCATAGACTTTCAATAAATTTTTCCAGATCTAGTAGTTCATTGCCCCATTACCCATATTCCATCAGCCAAACAGCTGCAGTTTGATGATACTGATATTTTTAAAGACCGAGAATGGCAAATTTGCATGGATTAAAGGGTGTAAAGGGACCAGGCTAATGAAAAAGGTGAGAAAAAGTTCAAGAATATTTCAGCCCTCAAAATCAAAAGAAATCCTTAAGATAGAAATGCTAATACAACTACACAGTGTTTCACCTATAACCCTAACAAAAATATAAAGCCTGGAACATCTATCTGTGTCAAATTAGATTGCATGTTTTTAAGAAAGGTTGTGGCACTGGGTTTTGGTATTAGATGGTAGCTGTAAAATGGTCTCACAGAGAATCGTCCCAGTAAATTAATCTCACCAAAAAAATCCATACTTTTATAGAAAGTAAACATGATTGCTATTACATTTCATCTTTTGTACATGGTTGAACCTTGAAACAAGAACTATCAAGTGCAGTAGTAGGAAAAGAGCTCAATAAAAATAAAATTCTGTGGATTACAGTAAAATCCCAGAGAAACCACTTCCTCTAGTAGAAATATCTGTGATAATGAATAGTGACAAAAGAAACATTCTTCCCCTGCCTCAAAAATAAAGCAAATATTAGAATCAATACATTATGTTGTAAATAAACCGATACCAGAATGATGTTCTTTAACTTATATTGGCTCACTGAAGGTTGATGGAACAAGGTGCCAATTAGCCCAAGAAGACAAAAAGTGATAGATTCCTTTCAAATACATAGCAAAGTGCCAGCATATTCATTGTTCTTTCTTCTTGTAACTGAAGAAATCACATCTAATGGAGCCACACAGATCTAGTGACAGAGAAAAGAATGCAGCCCATTAATTTTGCTACTAAGTGTTCCATTACAGTTCCATTAGTTTGATAGCTGAAACAGCAGCTCCAGACACAGATAAAACATCCCATATGTGTTTTCTTTCACTGAGTTAGTATATAATCAGTAAAACTCTGTATTAGTTACCAAATTTAGAAGTGCTCATTTAGGTAGAAAATATATTTTTAAAATTTGAAAATATATAAATGACAATTATTTAATTTCAAGAAAGTCATAAAGTGAAAATATACACTTAAAAATAATGCACATATCACATATATGCACAGACAGAATCACAAAAAATCATGTACAAGAAAGAAATGCATTTTAAATGGTTGATTCCCAGAATGAATAAAATTCCCAGAATAAATAAAACTTTCACACAGAATAGCTGTGTGACATTACAATAACAATTGCAATTGCACCCATCCAACACGGTTTTGCAATTTAAGCTATTCATATAAGAAGAGGTGAGCATTGCATTGTAATGATAACTCAGGTTATTGATTGAATTGAAAAAATGTACTAAATATCATAATAACTGGATTGCACTATCATTTTTCTATCATGTCTACATGATTATATAAACCTTCAGTTACCAAAGTGGAAAAGGAAGGAAAAGGTCAGTGAAAATAGAATATGTTTCACATATGAGATTTCTTTACAGTTAAATGTGCAGAAAAAGACTAGCTAACATTGAACCATAATTGAAATTCAAAAAAGCAGTGCAGATTTAAAGGAATTCAGTATAAAGCAGTGCATTGCTTATTCATCTTTTGAAGAAATCAACTGTCAATGCCATTGCCTAAATTAAATACGGTAACAGGCTTAGTACAAGAATTCCATGAACTGAATTCTATTTCAATACCTTTTCTTGGAATTGTCATGGATATATTATTGAAAAGGCCACTACAGCTAATTAACTTCAGTCCCTCACAGATTTTTCTGTGTTTTCTGTTTATTTTTATATTTATATTTTTAAAATAGAGGTTAGCATATATCACAGCACTACTACTTTTTTCTCTTCAGTAAGTATAGCAGTCTTAACAAATACTCTTTCTTGTTTATGATTAACAGAGCCATTATGCTAAATAGGTCTACAAAAGGATTTATAAACCAATCTATTATTTATTTTAGATTTCTAGCAATAAAAATGGTAAAATAATTTGCTTATTGCACAATATGCAGAGTATTGCACGCTGCATATGCATAAAAATCATTTAATAATTAAAAGATTTTAATATTTCACTGGATGATGCACAACGTTCCTTACTAAATAGGATTGTCACTAAGTAATGTAACTCAACAGAAAAACAAAATGTACTAGCAGCTCTCATGAAAGAGACACACATTAAAAAGGCATAATACATTTGCAATTCATTATTTTAAGAATTGATAAAAATAGTGGTAGGAAGAAAAGAATTATTAAAAAAATTATTATCTTCACCTAGAAAGTATTAGTTAATTCCAAAATCTGTGCATATTAATTATTTAGGAATATATAAAATACTTCAATGTGAATTCCTGTTCAGCAACCTATTGTACCACTGCCACCAGTCAGAACAATGTCAGGCTTAGTGATATTTTTCAGCTTACAACACTGATATTGACTATGTGTATTGTCTTTCTCCGCTGGACAATTACGACACTAAACAGAACTACTGTACATGACAAATTAAGTTGATTTCCAGTTTGATGCATGTCATTAATTCAATTTCAGCCTGAAGCTTTGGCAAACACAGTGGTATAGAGAACTAAAAAGAAGGGAAGGAGTCCAACTGTAGAAGGAAGCAGTAGGCTTTAAATTCTATATGCACTCAAATTCTTCTTCAAGACAAGTGATGTGAAAATGCCCCACATGCTACTTGCAGCTAATTTCTATTCTTCATATATTTCCTAAAAGTATCTGATCTCATGGTTAAAAAATCAGAGCAATTTATGAACTTAGAGAAGTACCAAAACTAAAGAATATCATGGAGAACATCTCATTCCACTGATGCCTTTTCTGTCTGTAAGAGCAGCTCCAGCCTGAACTCCAGTCCCATCAGTGAGCACTGTGATGGGACAGCATTGGGAGAATTTGGGAAAGTTCATTATTTTAAATTTTCCTTGGCAGACGTGTTACAGTAATTATTAAATGCTGAGGGAAGAAAGAAAAGAAAAAAAAAAAAAAAAAAGGCCAGCAGTAGCCAGAAAAGTTAATTTAAGGTAATCAGTGAAAAATTATCTCTTAATTAAAACAAAATGGTACAAGACCTTATGATATTACAACTGTTACTGGGCAAAGCAAGCCTTTTCTAAACCTAAATTGTTCAGAGATTTTCAGCAACAATAGCTTGTATGTACAGCAAACACATCTGTCAGCTGGCTCAGAATTTCTGTGGTTTTTATTACATCTTTTAGATTTAGTCTGATACAAATGAATTTGTTGCAATACTTTTCATAAAATAATTTTTATTTTCTCTTACCTTAAAAAGACGACTGTTCAATAGACTATTCCACTTAACTAAATATTTCAAAATATCCTACTGTGAGGCTTGCCTATATTTTCTTTCAAAATGGCGACGGAAACAGTTTGACTTACAGAAAACATGCTGTTGGCAATATGAGCTAGGAAAAGCAATGGGGAGTAAATATTCAAGGAGCAGTTAGGATATCAAAATGTCATTAAATAGCTGCATGATATGTTATTAAAATTATAAAAGACTTTTTAATAGAGCTCTTTGTGTGAGGATGGCTGGAGCTTATCTAAATGGGTAAATTTCATCAAGATAATTCCATATACGTAATCTCCTCCAAGTTGATTTACTGGAAAAAAACTCAACAGAAATACTTCAAATGTATATAAATATTTTTCTCTTCCTTAAAGCTATAATAATAGCTATGAATTTAAGAATAGTAAATACTTTCTATCTTTTCTTTATCTGATTTATTCTATATTTTTGCTAAAACTGTGGAGAAGAAGATTAAATTTATTAAGCCCAGCCTTCACTTTACTTGGAAGAAAAAAAATCTCAAAAACATTAATATTTTTCTTATTCAATATTACTATTATTCAGCATGCTGTGTTTATATAATACTGTGACATTTGGTGTATTTCCTCTAAACATATTAATAGAAAATCCATTTTCAGTTCTCCAGTGAAGATATTTAACCTCATGATGGCTTCTTTCCTGTAATGCTGTAATGGTCCTGAACCAGGACTATATTTTCCCTGTCTAGGGAAAATTTTGTTTCCTGTCTCTCACCTTTTCTTGCCAAGAGCTGGAAAAGTCCCTATTAGATTTAATTCTGAACAAAGGGTGTGAATTGGACATAGATAAATTCAGGCAAGCTGGTGAACCACACAATTGTTAAAGGCTGTGGATATAAATTTATGAATGTCTGTAACATGGAATTGAGTTTGTGTAAAGGGTTATGGGAGTAAATAAAACCAATAAGTCGTAAAGGAAAATCACATTTTCAGAGAGAAATGATGGAGGACTGCAGTGCCTGGCAAGGAGGAAGAGAAGGAGGAATTGTGGTCTGTGTTGAGGAGAAATTGATATGGAAGTTATCCATTAAAAAAAAAAAAAAAGTTCCCATGGAATGTCTGTGGGTAAAGATCACAGGGCTCAGGGCTCAGTTCCTGCAGGGACCTTACAGCAGACACTTGGTGTTGACCCCCAAACCAAGATGATAAAGCCAACAAAGCCAGATTTTCATCCTTGAAGCAAATTTTTGCATCAACAGAATGTTTACTCAACGGATTCCTTATGGGTGAATTCAACTAAAAGCACTAGCTGAAGTGATGCCTAGGATTTTTAGCTTTTTACATTTTTCATGTATTTGTAGCTATGTAGGTTGCTAAAGCACGGCTGCAGCTTCTAGTGCTTTTCCTATCTTTCTTTCCTGTGTTTAGGAAAAATAAGCTGACCTCATAAACACATTCCTAAAATATTGTTTAGTCTTATTTGGGGGAAAGTGAACTACATCTCAGGCAGACACAAGAGAACTATTGAAAAAGAATGAATGGAAGTATCTCTATTTATTAATAAAGTTGTAGAGTTTCCTGGGAAAAGAGAGTTTATTTTTTTCCCCCCACTTACAGTTCAGTCTGAATCTACAGGGAAAGAATGGGTTATAATAAATTTTGAAGTGGGAAAGATTCTCTATTTAATCTGTAGGAAATATATTTCCTGCATTTCCAAAATTAAAAACAAGAAAAGCCTGAAGGAAATGTGTTATTTGAAATCTGTGTTTGTCTGTCATTTTTGTGTCACAATGATAACAGAGGAGCCAGAGCTAATTACTGAATTCCTGATAGCCACTTCCATTTGGTGAGAACATCACAGCAACTTCCTCTCTGAGCAGATAATATGGATAAATAAACTCTGAAATACTGCAGTAGTCTTAGGTCGTAAATGCAGGGACTTCTTCAGTAGCTGATTTGTTTTTATTTATTATTGAGCACCTGAATGAAACTCTTTCCACAAACCTACATCTCTCTAGTTTGCTCTATAGGATGTTAGTATGAAATACCCATAATATCATTCATGACCTTAAAATAACACTTTTGATGATGCTATTAAATATGACAAGCAATTAATAAACTGTCTTGGGTCTATTTAATCCACATTTATTCAGCACTCTGAAGAATAAACTGCATTATAGGCTGTCCTTAAATTGCTCACTACTAGCATATGCTGTCTGGAGCTGTAAACTGCAGATTTTCTACCCTGTGTGACACTTTCTTCACCCTAGGACTAGATTATAACATTTTAACCCAGAGGTGAATGGTAAATAATGAATGTTATACTTTTAGTGGAAGCTGTTGGACAAATAATAATTTATGATATAATTTGTAAGGTCTAAAGGATTTGAGAGTATTTTCATAAACAGCCCAAGGCAAACTAAAATGTATACATATAAAGCAAGCTGTGCTTCTCATATTTTTACAATATTAAAAATTATTCTGACAACTCTATCACTCTTAATGACAGTCCATGCTTCCTGGGAAGAGCATATGAACTCCTCCCCAACTTTGACATCTTGTTAAATAGGGAAAAGCTAAAAGGGTTGGAGGGGAAGAAAGATAATACAGCAAATTGTAAAAAATCTGCATGCTGAGATGGTTCCTCCTATTCCAGCAGCAGCTGCAGAGGAAGGGAAGGGTCTGTGCATCCTTGTACATGATATTTTCTGATATTCCCATGTGTTCCTCATCCTTTTGGGGAGTTTTAGTCTCAGCTCACAGAGGTCCTGTCCTGAAACAAGGCTTATTCTTGTATTTTCTGTAAAAAACAAAGGTTGTTGTGAGTTTGGGGTTTGTTTAATTTTATTATTTTATTGGGTATTTTTGTTGTTGTTGTTGTTGATTTTGTTGGTTTTTTTTTTGTTTTTGCATTCTGTCACAATGAATGGATAAAAGTATCTTCTGTTCAGAAATATATAGCCATGTCAATTGTTAATGAGATTTTTATGCACATCACTAACATAAATGATATTATATCCTCTTTATATAGGATAAAAAACCCTTCATTTTTTCTGATTTGACTGATGATATAACAGAATTATTAGATACATCATCTTTAGCACCAATATGACTTGAAAGTTACAAATAATTCATTATTTTAGTTTTCTACTTGAGACTTTGTACAAAGATGAAGATATTTAACTCCTGCTCTCTCATATGCAGGCTTTAATTTATCCACAAAATTTTAAATTACTGAATTCTTACAGATAATTGTTTCCAACTACTTACTGATCTTAGATCCTTATATAAGAAGACACTATCATTCTGCATGAGGCAACTAAATTTTTGTAAGAATTTTGCTACTTTTAGGATGCTATAGCAGAAAAATATGCATATGAGAAAATTTACTTTTGTTATGAGGAAGATAAAATTGTCTCTGAAAAACCACTGTTACTCCCAGTAATATTCACAAAAAAAAGATACTCTGTTATTATAATATAATTTGTGGGGTTATTCTCGGATTGTATATTTGAGATAATTGAGTTGGGGGAGTAAATTAATACAGGGAAAACACAGGTGTTTTATAAAATGAAGACAGTGAGAATAAAATTTTTGAAATGCAAACATGAGACTGTAAAAAATCAGCTAAAATCTTAGGAAAATTTGTATTAAGTTTGTGATTTAGAAAACTAGAAGCACTAAAGGGTGATATTCAAAGTGGTCCCATTCTCTATTGGGTAAAAGATATACAGATGGGGAGAGAATTTTTTTTTTTTTTTTATTATTATCTTTTTCTGGTATACATAGACTTTGCAGCACTTTTGAAGCAGCTGAGGCTTACAGATGATGAGACATAATGATTCCAGATACCAGATTATCTAAAAAGGTTTTTAATTTACATTTGATTCGATTTAGTCACACTTTTGGCAGATGTATGATGATCTGGGCACTCTATTCAAATACCCTTGACTTTTAGCTTGTTAGAAAATCCAGTGGCAGCTCTCTGAGCAGTGATGGGGAAACTGTTTGACCCCAGTAGCTGAAGTGGGCAAGGCAAGAACACGAGGCTGCAGTTCAGGAGTGCACAGTTCAATTAAAGAGAATCTGCCCGAATTTAACGAGGCTGCTCTGAGCACCCCTGCTCCAAATTCCTGAAATTTGGCCTCAGCAGCAGAACGTGAAGCATGTGGGAATCTGGGAACCAGCAAATCAGAGCTGCTGCAAAATAATTGGCTTTAAGTGGTGCAATGAAACAAATCTGTAATAACAGAGCCAGTGGGGACAGAGCTTCCCTGAATACAGGCATTCTCCCAGCCCAAAAATGCCAAAGATCTGCTGTCATAGTTACAGCAGAGGTATATCATCTTCCAGAGATCTTTTAATCATATCTTTCCTTCTCTTTGCCTTGGTTTTGGGTGGGCTGGCTGCTGCTGTACAATTTGTGAGGGGTCACTGATAAACCAAAGAACGAAGATGTGGATTGTTTTTTTTCACTCCAGATATGAAAATATGTGCTCAAGCATAGGCACAATTAGGTGGGCAAATTTAATGAAGCAAGAGCACATTAATGGTTTGAGAGGATCCTCAGCCAGGGTTCAGCCTTAAATTTTAGAAAGGAGCAGGAGCAGATTAAGTCTTGCTTCCGTGACTTGTGTCACTTCAAAATTGAATATCTCATTTAAAACTGGAAAACAAATTTCTCAGTGTGGTAAATCCTGCCATCACCTGTTTCAGCAAGGATGCCCCAGCACTGAAGTCACAGTCACAGCCATGGACACAACCCTTGCATCACAAATGGAAGAAGGGAAAGATTCATTTGTGCTGCCGGAGCAAGAAATCAGGATCATTGCAAGGAGTGAACAATCCCACTCATTTTATGAATGCCATTAGCTGTGGGTCTCAATTACTCCAGCTGATCTGTTAAATGCAGCTCTCTCTTTGATGACCAAGCATGAATGGAAACAGGAGAATCAGCCCAGCTCAGAGCATGGAATTCAGAGCATTAAGGCAAGGAATGGTAAGTCACGAAGCTCGGTACACTCCAGTGCATAGATCACTGTATTTGTGATAAATTATGCTGCCCCTGGGATGACACAAGGCTTGTGAGTGACCCTGGTTGGTTAGAAATGCCAAAAAAAAGCATTCTGTCACCTCTTTTTCCACTTTTCCTTTGTCACCTGCTGCCATACAGTGAGTCACAGGAATTAACTCTCTGCCAAGTCCCTGCTGGCACATTTCTGCTTCTGTGGCCACTGAAACTCCTCACTTTTGCTAAAACATGAAGTCTTTGGGCCAGAGGCTAACCAGAAAAATAGGGATTTGAACTTGATTGTGCCAATCAATCCTCATTGGCATGGCATGTTTTTCATGTGACCACTATGTTGGATTTACTGCTCACTGTTTTTCCATTTCATGTGCATGATGAGAGTGGGAGCAGATCACATATTCAAGTTCTCAATTTCAAGCACTGATGTTTTTGGAAAATAAAAAAAAAAAAAGCCTCATCAATCTGATCTGTTTGTTTTATTTATCTAATTTTGTTCCACAAAAATGTCTGGCAGCATGTAGCTGTACACCTAGATATTTACAACTCTCATTCATTTAAATTTTACAGAAGATTTTTCCCTAGGAAAGCCTGATTACTTGTGGGATGGATGTTTCTCAGAAACAAGGTTGATTAGGCAGAAAAACCAGCAACTTGCAGTGGTGCCAGTCTCACTACAGACAGAGTAATAATGATTGGAGCTGACTCCTGTAAATTAGACATTTTATCAAAGACATGATTTCCTTCACCACTATTACCATAGCAAACCAAAAAGACACTTCTTTCTTGCCTTCACTGAGCCTCATGCCTCCAGCAGGGATGCATCATTTATTTTACTTATAATTTATTTTTTCTTATTATCTGCAAAATGAATGTGAGGCAGCAGAAGAGTTTGGGGCTGCTTCTGTTGGTAAATTAATTTTATGGTAGCTTGTTGCTCCAGACACATCTCTTCTTCATCTGCACCAAAGATTAGACTTCAGAAGTTTGTCACTGTCTCGTGAAATGTCACTGAGCAGATGGTGCTTTCCCCTGTTTTCTTGATCAGAACACAATCTGTCAAAGTGCTTACACACATGCTTAACTTAAGCACAGCAGCACTCCCATTTGTGTCAGCTCTCTAATCAATGCTTTATGGATTTTGGCCTTTAAATAATCTTACCAGTCAAGGAAAAGTTACTTTTAAATTTAGTACTCAGTTGCATTTAAGTTAACTGGAAAACAACCTTTGAATGCAAAGAAGCCATTGTCAAAAATCCCTCCTTAGTGAAGATGCTTCAGTGTGGGTGGCTGCAGGCACTTGCAAGAAATGAACAGAATAAAGCAAAAACTGCATGAAATGCAAGTCAAAGATAATAGAAGTCTCTCTATAAATAATGTAGTTCTTAATAAAAATATATAAGCAGATGTATGGTGATTCCATCACTCCTGAGTATGCAAGAATGGAGAAGTGTTCCAGCTTTCTGGCTAGAGCAAGTGCTCCTTTATGGCTTTTAATTTTACTTTTAAAACTTTCCCCCCCACTGTATTTTCAAGGCTACACTCTTAAGACATCTTTTGAAGCAAACAGATTGGGGAATTAAGCCACAGGACTCATTGTGGACCAGTAATTTCATGATGTTACATGTGAAGACAATTCTCAGCTGAAACAAGAAAATCAACGCCTGAAATCATGAAGGACACATTTCCTGGCATCTATTCTCACAAGAGCCACGAAAATAAACTAACCTCATCTCAGCCTAACTTTGCCTTAAACATCAGTCTCATCCTTCACCATAATCGCTGGGTTAGGTATATTACATTACCTCAAAATTTAGATTTTCTTCTCAACATTACTTTCCTCTTCTTCAATATGCTGTTTTTTCTTCCCTCTTGATTATACCACTTAGAAAGGAAAATTGTTTATGGTGAAAAACATGCATTTGCAGCAGTAAGAAACAGTCACAGTGTCAGACTTAATGCAAAAAAAGAGAAGTAATACAGGGCTGAAATAATTTTACTTCAGGGCAGAAGATTTATCAGAGTATTTCTTTGCATTGGATGCCAATTCATCCATTGTAATGTATATATTATAGTCTGGATTGTTTTATTACACAATGACATTAGCTTTCCCCTACCCAAAATTTGGTGCTGGCCAAATCATCATCAAACACTGAATATACAAAATACACATTTTAACACTGATGTGTTGAAATTACATCTGTGGGTCTGACAAAAATCAACACAATTCATGTGCTGTGTTCCAGGTCCTTCCACAACACTTATTTCATCATAACCTCTTGAATGCCATTTTTATCCTTCATTTCATGCTCCCTATTTTTTTTCAATCCAACCTGTTGCCACACATTTCAAGTACAAGCTATTTGAGTCAAGGAATGCTTTGTTTCTGTTCTTTCTCATTACAAACATCAAGTGTGGCACCTCACATCCCTGCAAGCAGGTGTAAATTAAATATTGCAGCTGTGGGATGAAACATCTGGAGGGGTTACTTGCAAAAAATGTGCAAAAATTGCTGATTCAGTTGCAGGGACAGCCACAAACTGGAACAGCCCAAATTTCATCCCTTACTTCTGAATACTGTTTATTGTACATGTAAAGAGGACTTAGGATAGGCACTAATAATAATGACAGAGGATTTCTAGAAAATACTGATATATTTACAATTTCTGCTCATTGAGTCTGACAAACAGTGGATCCTGTTTGTTTTTTTTTTCTCCTGGGAGCAGGCTGAAGTATGTTTAAACAAAATTTCATCCATGTTCTCATGCCTAGTGATTTTTAATAGCCAAGTGCCTCAGAAGTTTCCTTCTGTTCTCATTTCCTCAAAGTTTTCTGTGCTCTCAATAAATCCTTGAAGAATGCCGGTTGTGGTTTTCCTGTTTGTGTTTTTTAATTTTCTAAGGGTTTCCCTTCTTTTTTTTTAATTTTTTTTTTTTTTAGACACAACTCAGACTTCTGTGTTCATATAGGAATTATACGTGTGTGAAATTTTAGTCTGCCTAATGTATTCCCATAACTCTGCAGAAGAGAAAAACATATTAAAAATGTTCATCTTAGACTAAGTGGCTCTAAATTTGGATTGTGTGGAAAGTTTTCTAGCAAAGGACTATGTCTTCACTAAAAATTTATTAATTTGCAATCAATGAAATAATGAAATAAGAAATGAGTTCTGCTGATGAATTGCCAAGATCTCCTTCAGATCTCCCTGTCCAGTTTCAGTGCATGTGCTTCAGGAATGGAAATGTTGAAAAATGTCACTGAAGTGGCTGAAATAAGTTTACAAATGGACAGAAAGGATGATTTTTCTCTTGAATTTATTATCATCATAAAAAAAAAAAAAAGTGATTACAGGGAACAACTCTTCAGGGGATTAGGCCTCGGTGTAGATTTCATTATTGGTTGCTGCACTATTAAGTAGTTGTTGTTCTGTTGTTTTTAATTGGGATGAAACCCTCTTTTTTTGCTTGAATAATCATATCATTCCTCATAAAAAAGAGGTTTCCACCAAGTGTCTGAAGAAACATAATATTGGTGCTATGATTCTTCAAATTTTTTTTTTCATGTGAGGGAATCATTAGTAAGTATTGTCTCTCACCTTTGTACCAACAAAATTTTAGCAAATTCAATAAATTAATCTTAATTTGAACTGATGGGAGGGTAGAACTGCTGACACAAACCTCCACAGGTGCAAGCAAATCCTAAAATACATTAAGGTGATATAAAAATAAAGTTATGGTTGCACAGATTGCATTTGAAAGGTTGGAAAACTTGGCTTTGAGGTGGTAAAATATGATTGCAATAAAATCCATGTGAAGGGAACACTTGTGTTAAACAGGTGGAAATAAAGCCAGGGAACACCACAAACATTAGAAGGAAAGAAAGAGTGACAATTTTTTACAAATTATTATTACTTCAGTACAACCTGACCAATTAATATCAGTAGAAAGAAAAACACTTTTAATGGAAAATGATCTGAAATTTGTGCTTTATTTCCTTTTCTTGCCTGTGTTTAATGATATGTTCACAAACATGCCTGAAGATCTGGCAAGTGATGTGCAGGCACCAAGATGTTCAGGAAGAAAATGAAGGAAACTTGATGGTTTTTCCTATGATAAAATCACAAGCTATAATGATGACCTTGGATTTTAGCTTTTATATTTCTCAGATATTTGTAACCCTGCAATTCTTTAGTGTATAACTCCAAACTCCATACTCAGTGCTGGCTGCTGCTTTCCCATTTTGGGCAGACACAACAATTCCTCTCCAGGCTGGGAATCAAGGACACCTCACT
>JAOTQP010000870.1:26547171-26565450 GCA_026413545.1 Cichladusa arquata | reverse complement strand
TATTCAATATTACTATTATTCAGCATGCTGTGTTTATATAATACTGTGACATTTGTCAAAATAGAAGGCTTCTTTGTATAGTTTAAATCATACAGCTATCCTTTCACTTTGTAACAGAATTTATGATTAAATAATTGACACTATATACTTATGAATATATTTTCTCCAGCCTTCATAACTAATCTTCTTCAACTTTTTTTTCTTTCCTTCACTCCTGATTAGCTTAGGATAATGGCATAAGAGGTTTTGCAGAGAAAAAAATTTTCACAAAAATATATCAGGAATATAACAAGATACACATCCTTACCAAGACAGAACCTTTATCAAATACTGTTGCAGTTCTTTCTCTCAACCCTGAGTCTACAAGGACTGCACATTTTACATGTGAGATGATGTTTAGCTCCCCACAGAAAAGCCCCTCAGTGAGGGAACAACAGTGCTCATGGAAAAGCCAATTTTATAGAGCAGTGACAGGGCAGATCAAGTCCCCAGGCCTGGCTTGTGCAGCAGCAGCCCCAGCAGCCCCAACCAGAGGAGGGGCAGTCAGCTCCCTTCAGTTATGGGCACATCAGAAAAACAAAGAGCAAGAGAAGCCCACATATGAGTTCCCTGACCATTACATCTGAGGTTCAGTTAATTGGCCCAAAGAGAGGTGCTGCCTTCTGCCATTTGAGATGCACCAGGAAACCTCTACTGGCCACTGTGCCTCCTCATTCAGAAGAGCAGAGGCTTCTTCAAAGTCCTGTGCTATCTTCAAAGTCCTGTGCTTCACAAGGCACATAAAATTTGTGTAAGATTCACTAGGACATAGGAAAAGCAGCTTTGTAGACAACTAGAGCTCTCCCACATCTTCAAGACCTTTGGTATTCCTCTTGGCACACACTCATCAATTACGTTTTTCTGTTTTACCCTTGATCTCTAGCCTTCTTTGGCATGTCCTTGCAAAACAAGGCAGGATACTAAACCAAATAACTTAGTCACAGGCTGCATAATTTCAAAATTAAAAACAAGGTACCTTCATCTTTAGCCAAATACAGTAACCAGTTGTGGCTGGAGTGCCCACCAAAGCCACTCTATCACTCCCTTCTTTAGCTGGACAGAGGAAAGAAAATGTAACAAGAGGCTGGTGGTTGAGAGTAAGGACAAGGAGATACCACCACCAGCTACTGTCATGAGCAAAACAGACTTGACTCGAGGAAATTAATTTAATTTATTTCCAATCAAATCAGGGAAGGGAATAGAGAAATAATAACAAAAAAAAAAAAACAAAAAAAAAAAACAAAAAAAAAAACAAAAAAAAAAAACCCCAAAAAACAATTTAAAAGCACCTTTCCCTCACCCCTCCCTTCTTCACTGGTTCAGCTTCTCTCCCAAATTCTCTCTACTCTCCCCCTGCAGCACTGCAGGACTGGGAATGGGCCACAGTCAGTTCATTACACATTGTCTCTGCTGATCCTTCCTGCCCAGGGGGAAAACTTCTCACACTCTTACCCTGCTCCAATGTGCAGCCCTCCCATGGAAACAATCCTCCATGAACTTCTCCAATGTGAGACAGCTCCATTTTGGAGCTGACTGGCACTGGCTCTGCTGGACATAGGGGAAGCTTCTAGCAGACACAGCTTCTCACAGAAGCCACAGAGTCCTGTCCCCAACTCCAGTCACAGCAAAACCTGGCCACACAAACCAAATCCACACCTTTACCATTAAGATTTATATTTATCTCAAGGAGAAACTAAAACTAAGCTCTACAAGATAAGCAAGAAAGTAGTGAGGACTAATGAATTCAGTTCACTGCATATATAATAAAATATTCTCTCATAGTCATAATCAAGTCATAGTTCAGCAAAGCATGTGCTGAACTTTAAATATTCAAATAATACACTTGAGCACATTATTAAAATTAAGTAAAATAAAATAAAATGAATAAATTTCCAGGGAGCTGATGATCTAGATTTATTAACTCTTTAAATGACTCAATTTTTCAGGTTATATGTAGCTATTAAGCTATTTTAGCAAGATATAATCACACAGGACTGCCAGGTCATCAGTACAGGAAAAGGATTAGCACATTTAGGCTTTGAAAGATATGCATGTTAAAAGTTAACACCACTAAAACTAATTTTTTACATGAAGCTCTTTCACTTCCAGTAAGAAAATCAATGTGATTAAAATTCCTTTTAAGTACTTACCTTTATAACAAAATCACATATAAAATATGCTACAAGTCCAATGCTTATTTTGTATCTCAGTGATTTGGGGGACAAAAATCACATTTTTGTATCAGCAGCAGACTGTGTAGTCATCACCATTGCTACAATGCCTGAAGATCCAAGTCTCCCAAATTAGCTGAGGAGACAGCAGCAGTGAAATTGCAGACAGCACAATCTGATACATTTTCATCAGTCTACTGTGGAGAAAATATATTCCTGTATGTTTACTGAGCTGGGTTTTTTTGCTTCAGGATCTTAGGATTCAAAGCAGATAAAAAAATGCTCCATATTTTAATGAGACCATTATTAATCGTTCATCTTCTTGCTTGCCAGAGTACTGAATTTCCATCAGCTACAGGCAAAGGCAATGTGAAGATGGCTATTACATTTGCTTTGCAATGGATTCTGGCAACCTCCCCACAGCATCTTTGTTCTCCCATGACTGCACAGCTTAAGCAACCCAGTCTTGGTAAGGACTCTACATTCTTATTTCCAAAACATTTTGTACAGTTTCTTGTTCAATGAATCTAATGCATGTTTTTCTGGAACAGGAAAACAACCAAACCTACAAAAGGAACCAAAAAAAGACTCCCATGTTTGCTTTACTCCAACCTTCTCACAGTGGCCTAAGTTTTCATGCTGTCTGGAGCCATACAAAGGCAGAAGTGAATCAGAAACTGCCTTGACCTCAGAAGTCTGGTGGTATGCACCATTATCCCATTTGAAGAGAGAATCGATTTTAAACTGGAGTCAGCCACACTGTGTGCTTGTAGACTGGAGGATGATTCTAAGATGAGTGAAATACATTGGTCAAAATCATGATTCTCTAAATGCAGAAAGTAAGAAGGTGAAAATTACTAGCTAATGATAAGGTAAAGTGCTGTTCATATCAAATGTGGACAAATGCAGGGCCAGATTATTAAGAGAGCTGGACTTAAGAAAAAAAAATTTAAAAAAAAGGAACATGTAAATAGCATCTACAGCCTTTTAATAGGAGTTTAGAGATGCTTGAACAACCCACATCCTGAAATTAGAACACTTCCTTCCCAAACAGAAATTATGTAAAATCGATATCAGCTGCAACTGGAAAGCATTCCCAGTTAATATTAACACATTAAATAAGAAACCAAGAGCTTCAGACTTATACTGAACAAGATTAACCTTGAGCATCCATGGCAACAGCAGAGTCCAATGCAGCACCTGCTGTGTTCTGCAGCAAGGCAGCTTTCTCTTCAACCTCAAAATACTACCTTATATAATTTTTCTTCATAGTCTCTGCAAGAACTCGGCTGAAATTAATTCTCAGATAGTCCAAAACCCTTTAGTACACATTTATGTAAGGTACTTTTAATTGTATCTGGATAGAATCCTGCTACTTTCCTCCCTCATAAGTCCAGCCACAACTCCTGTATGGCCTCTTCTACAGTGTCACTCTGGCAGGCTTGTTATTTTTCCCATGAGTGTGCCAGCTGGACTCAATTATTTATCTGCAAGGCTTCCTGGTTGCTGGCTGGTAGCATTCCCCAGGCACAAGAAACCAGAAACCTTCATCCACTGCTGTGCAGAGCAGGACCCAGCTCCAGCTCCCAGACTCTCTGCTGCGTCCCTCCATTATAGAATGGCAAGGGAATCCAGCAGAAATCCCCAAATGCTGTTTTATGAGGAGGGTTGGAGAGCAAGGCATAATCACATGCAAAATGAGGATGACAAGGAATAGAGAAAAAATTTCTAAGACAAATTGATTTCCAAGTTCAACCAAAAGGTAAATTCTTGAACAAAAAAGCTAAATCCCATGGCATCTGAACAAATACTTAATTCTCTGAGCACATAACATCACCTTAGATTAGGCCTTAATTGAGATTAATGGGGCATAGTTTATCTCTCTTGGTTTTTTAAACCTCATCTAGAATCAGGGAAGCCATCTCACCTGTGTCACTAAAATGAAAGCAAATTGTTATAGTAATCTTTAAATCATAAAGAGTTAGGCTTTTCAAAGAGAACTTGAGATTTTCCTCTAAAGAAAGGTAAACTAAACATGAAATTTGTACAGTACACATTTTATATACTAGAGCTTCTATTCAGAAAACATAGCAGAAAATAGAAAATAATAAAAGCAGTTTATTCACAGAGATAATATTTCAGCTGGCCTCAGACTTTAGCTTCAGCTATTAAAAAAAGTTTCAATGCTTTTTTGGCTTTCAAATGTTGAGGTTATAAGACATTCAAGATCTGTTAAGTAAAACCCATTCCCTACAACACTATGTTAAAGTTTTTGCTAGCATGTACCATGGCATTGCTATCAACACTTTTTAATCCCTAATATTCACTTCTGAAAATGCTAAACCAAGGCCTCAAGCTAATGAAAATGCTAGACAGGTTGCTCTTTAGAATATACATACACAGAAATTAAGACATTCTTTTTCAAATCAACAACTTTCTCAAAGGTGTGACAATCAAAAAGTTGAGTCTCTACTTTCCATTCTTTAGAACTTTACACATACTCATTTGCATAATGACAAAACACATGTAAAATACTCGTTTTCTTGAGCACCATAGACATGAAGCTACTGAGAAAAAGATGTCAGAATCTTTATTAATTCAAATTGCATCTTACTTTTACAAAATTTATTGCTCCTACAGAAACAAGGTTGAGCCTATTTGATGATTATAATTTTAGATTTCTTACTTAGAACTATGTCAAAATTAATTCTTATTTAATGAGGTTTTTGAAAAGGGTTTAAATAGCAAAATTCTGAAACATACTCATTAGAACTATTTATAAGTAATTAAAAATGATAGCTTTTAAATAACTTGTGATTGGATCCTAAAGCCATGTCAGAAATAGTGCTCAGATGACAGCCTGTCACATAAATTTATGCTTGATACATGAGCCCTGTTGATCACTAAATAGTGAAAATTTTATTATTCTCTTGAAAAAAACGAAGTTAAAATTTCTCTTCTCACAATTACTTCTTCCTTCCTTTCTCCTCCTATTTCATGACACCTAGGTCATTGACTTGATCTTGCTGAACACTAGAAAATCATTAATTACCTAATCTGTGTCCTCCAACTTTTCCGCTGTCAAATGCCACTGTTATAACATAAGAGAGACATAAATTGAACAGAAAAGGTAACCAACTGCTCATGAAAATGTAATTTTGCTGTTTGACAGAGACACTAACATGATGAGCTATGGCATTTTTGTGTAAAATCCTTTTTGGATTTGAAGTGTGTCACATTCTATCACTCAGGAGTCAACATTTTGCTCATGACATTGCACCCATAGGGAAAGCTTGGGTGTGAGTTTTTGTTTTGTTTTGCTATTTAAAGAGTATGGCAAGGATTACAGTAAAGATTCTGAAAACTTCTCAGCCTTCAAAGTGCAGTATAAAAACTGTCTTAAAAAAGATATTCTTAAATATGAAGTGCCCTTTATTTTTCATAAATAAGACAAGAAGTGCAGAATGGTTAAAAATGCACTGGCCAACAAAAACATAAAAATAATTTCTGCTAACACTATTTCTTTGCTATTCTACAGAAAGCCAGTTAGAATTAAACTAAAAGTTAAATTAAAAATAAGAATATCTTTATTCAACAAAACAGGGTCAGTCATAGAAATTAAACCTATTTTTTTTTTTAATTTCTTGATTGTGATAATAATGTTTAAGGCTTCTTAAGAGATTAGTTCTTAGTTCATTGTTTTTTCCTAAAGAAAACAAAGCTGCCCAGGGCTAATTATGTATGTATATAAGTGTGATGTGTGTGTGTATTTATTTTCTTTTTAAATAATGATACATGTTGCATACAAAAAGCCAGAGGCAACTGTGAATTTCTTACTTTCAGGTATAATTTGAACATTGACTGGAGCCTGGAACCTGTCCTCAAACTGATTAGTAACTTACTTGAAAGCTTGTTGCTATAATTTGAGAGGACTATTCCTGTAAACCAGGGCTATTGCTCATGTATGAGGACACCTGAGTCTGACCCAAAGATTTATTTAATTTCCTCTGCAAAATAAGACAAAAAAAATTAAATAAAAAAAGGAAAGAAAGCAATAACATGTTTATACATGATTGCAAAGCGTGAATGTCAAACTTCATCTCTTGAATCTTAAAGATTTCAAATATTAATTTATAGAACAGTGTGAGCAACAAGACTTAAAAGTATTATTATTCTGATATAACTAGACAACAGTAGATGACATGACATGCATTGCACTACATTTTTCTTTTGATGAGGATTATTTCCCACAGTTGTAATATGTAACAATGCCACAGCCTGTCATGACTTATCTGAAAAACATGGAAGTGTGCAAGAAATACATAGATTTATGAATGTCACTATTATACAGGCACTGTTTTTGATGATATTTAATGAAGTGCTTTTGTAAACCTGCTCCTATTCATAGCAGGGAAAAGGAGAAAAATATTTAGAGAAATTCTATGTTTTCCAAGGGGGGGAAAACCCCAAATCAAATCTCAAATATTTTGATTCTATTACAGAATTGTGAATACTACAAAAAAATATTTCAGCACTAGAAATTGTCACTGACCTAAGGGACTTGTTTAGGGAACTTGTTTATCCAACAGAACAAAGCCTTATGCAAACAAGGAGAAGCACTTGCTCCCTCCAAAATTTCTGAATCTCCTGCCCATTTATGTAAGACAAGAGACAAACAGTGGGCAGTGAATTGCCTCACAGGCATTACATTCAGACAGCTATTAGAATACAGTGAACACTACTGTAAAATTCACAAGACTGACACAGAGCTTATTAGATTTAAGGGGTATAATTGCATTTGGTTCAATAGCCATTGGATATAATCTCATTGGTATGTTCCAACGTCTACTGAAGCATATGGACAAATATCCACAAAAGGAATCATATGCTAGCCCTTATTCAGAGTTCTTTGAGTAGATGAAGTAATAGAGTCAAAGATTTTTAGCACTATCATCCTTGGCTTACACTGTTGCATTTTTTCCCTAATTCATGGATACTTGTCTTTACATAGGAAAAGTTCCCTAGCCATTACCAGAGAATGACCTTGAGTAATTCCTCTGTATTGGAATAGATGTTGCAATCTTTCCTTCTTTAGAGAGATTTCCTACACAAACATCTCTCTGGCCCAAAAAGACTTTACTGCATGCAGGCGGAATAAAAATTAAATACCTGAGGTGTTTAGATAGCTCTAAATTAACTACATGTACTAGAAGGAGACAACAGAAAAAGACTGATTCAAGCTGGCAATTAATACTTTTTGCTGAAGTGCTCTGATGCCCAAACCAAAGAGAGACAAATGTGAGAGAGCAGTGGTTACTGTTAAGGTATTAACCTTATTTGGAGAAGTTTATTATGCATATTAAAGTTAGTAAATTATAGTTATAAGGTTGAGTTTGAGAAAACATTCAGGTCCAAGACCTGAGGTTAAATGACGACTGATTGAATTGTTTGTTTACTCCACCTTGTCTCAACATTCTCCTGAAATCCCATGAGATATTCAGCAAACTTGGATTCTCTCATCTAAATCAATAGCCTAAATTGAAAATCATGCTAAGCTCTGTAGATAGATAACCAGTGGAAAGAGTGGACCTTGACATTGTGATGTAGACCAGTTGTAAGTTGTGTTCGTTTTCCCCATTCCTCTCCCTGGATTTTAGAGGGAAGCTAGGCTACTGTGTTATCAATTTGGGTGTCTCTGCTCAGGGCTTATGATTACATTAAAAGAATCTGGGCTTCTGTATTGACTTAAAAACCACGTAATGGTCTCCATTAAAATCTATCTGGTCAAAAGAGATCCTTGAAATAAATGCAAGACATCATCTGATGTTAAATTAGCTTTCTAAATTACTTGGTACTGAATTTAGAGAGCAAAAGCAAAGCTTCCTTCACTGGACCAGAACCCGCATACACTAACTGATATTGCATTTCCCAGTTTAATGAATAATTTGTGGGGTTTTTTCTTCCTCAGAAAATTCTCAGAAGTCCTTCTTCTTATACTGCAATGCTAAAGGAGAGCAGTAATAACTGCAGGTCGGTTACTGAGCATAGGTTACAGGGTTTGAAATCTTAGTGACCTTGAGTGGAATCAGTTTCCAAATGAAATTTGTTAAACACCACTATGCTACGTGACAACTCTGGGAGCCAGGGAATAAAAGAATAGTAGAGCCAAAATCCCTTGGGGCAGTCTGATAAAATGTAGCAAAACCTGTCTAAATAACACATTTGTTATATCTAGTTTTGTTGCTTTAAAATGGTTTGCTCAGGAAGCTGCTAAGCTCAGAGGAAGAAATCACCTCATCTCAGTCATCACAAAGGCATTGTTGTATACTGCCTCTGTTCTAACCATGGCAACACACTGCTGCAAAAAAAAAATTAAAAAATAATTAAAAATCAGTAATGCAAAACTAGATTAAAAATATTCATTTCAGAATTAAAGCATAACACATTAAACCCAAAGATTTCTTGGCTAGCATTTAATCACACAATTTTTTCTTTTTAAAAACTCTCTGTTTAACCTCAGTTCCCAGGTTTTCTTTTTTAGATTCCACTTTCAGTGCAGTAGATATGCCATGTTTTCTCTATGGGACTACATCTGAAATGAGTCAGTCACTCTGTACTACTCACAGTCGAAAGAACTTCATCTAAAAGCACCTTAAGATTGAATCTTTTGTGTGAAGCCTGAGCAATCTGCAGCCAGTGAAGAATAAAAATATATTGAGGATTCACTGCCGGAGATGCAATCGTGAGATGCAGAAAAAATTGCTAGAAAATATCAGAAGCTGGTGTGCTAGTGAAAGTTTGAGTTTTGTCTGCTTTTAGAAGATTCTGTGTATCCAGCCTATATCCAGAGTGCATGGATAGTAAAAGAAGTATCATATACCAAATTAATCAAGAACTGTTCCAACAAAAAAACCCCTGAGTTTTAACAAGAAAGATAGAGCTAATAATGATCTTTTTTTATTTCATTTTTATATAAAAGATAAAGTCACTGTCCAGTTCCTAGATGACAGTCAAGCCTAGTTTTACCCCTGACTAATTAACATGCAATGCTTATACTAATTTATGGTGATAAATATTATATAAGTTTCTATTAAGATAATAGGGATTATAGGTTTAATTTTTCACAATTTTTGTCAGATTTAAATAAATTTGAGGTTTTTATTTTTCTTCTGAAATAGAAAAAAAAGAGAAAAGATAAAAAAGAAAAAATAAGTTCTACTGAAGGATTTCTGCTGGAGCTTTGTTTCTGCAGGTTGATGAATATTTTCTCTGAAAAGCAGTATCTCTGAGATAATTTTCTTGCATTTTATACTGTTCTATGAATTATAGAAGAATCCACACTGGCTGCCTATGTTATTTTGCAAGAGTCACTATTCTTTTTAGAAGCAGACTGAAGCAAGGAAAATTGAATTATCCAAGCAGCCACTTAGTGCCATATTTCTATGAAAATAACAATGATCAAGTAGATCAACACTTGAGACTTTTATGGATAACTGGAACAAATGATGAAGTTCCTAGAATATTGATCTTCCAAATGAAGATCAAAGAATGTCATGTGTTCACTGTTTTTATACTAAGTCAATAACATGCCTTAAAATTCACCCCCACTACCCAAAAATAAAATTTTGTGTAAAAAAATCCATCTTATAAATCATCAACCTGGATATCTACAGAAATTGCAGCATTTTAGAAAAGTAATGAGAACTAAGATATCAAAGCCTGTAGACAGGCTGGCAGGCTGGCGCTGTTCAGAGGATCCAGTGCAGGTCCTCAGAGCTTCTCAGCTGGGGGAAGCTGCAACTTTTTGCAAAGATTAGACTTAGATTAGACTGCACAGCAAGGCAGCTCTCACTGCTCATGCGTCAGGGAGTACTCTGTTTAACAGTGCTATTCATCTCTTCTAGGAGACACTAATTTTAGGATACTTTGGAAATGCCGTTCCGTCTGTGAATTAAATTGCACTTCATATCTCACAAACACCAAGAACTAAGTCGAAGTCACCTTCACTTTTTCTCTTCTTATTTAACTTTAATTTTGCTGCAAGAGGCATGTAATCCACAGCTTTCTTGTTGTGCCTGTCCATTTTAATTTTTGATCCTTTTTAATACACTGTAATAATCAGTCTATAAAGTCCAATTACTCAGGGTAAAAATGACTGGCATCTCTAGACTCAACAAACACCAGCTTAACAAATTGTATGACTGAACTCTATAATTTTCTATGTAAATCCATATCACCCATTTTCATATTGTCCCAGCTTGGATCATCATTGGGAACAGAGCTTTGCTCTCACAGGCAGGAAAATTTAACAACGAATTACAGACCACAGAATGCATAAATCATTGCACTAATGTTAAAAATAAAAGTGAAAGTATCTGTTGTTAGGGGGGAAATGTGGTTAAACACCTTTATGTATCACTTCACCAAAAACAACCCTGGGAAAATTTGTGTGACTGGATAAAACAAACCTTCAGTTTCATGGAAATTCTGAATGTCCCTGGAGAGTCTAGTAAAATCATTAATTTCTAGTAAACAAGGACAAGGCATTAGTGATATCATTCCTTAAGATTTAAATTAAAGCTAGAATTAGAAAATAAAAATTGGATTCTCCATTTATCTAATATTTTGCTTTTATCTGAGTCACTGTACTACATATCTTTCCAAACAATTTTTTTATAAATAAGGCACTGTTTCAGTAGATTTGCTAAATTCAAATTCAACACCTTTATGATAAGATGATAAGGATGTTCTATGTGTAAAAAGATGCTCCACTAGAAATGTGTACTTACAAATACCTAGAATATTACATCTCTCATGGCTCTACCTAGAGGCAGTAAAAAGTAGTTTTTACACTGGTTAAGTCATAAAGTATTATGAAATGCACTATATTAAGAAATATAGGAAACATTAATATTTTATTTGTTTATTTTAAATTATCATGCAAAGCTAAAAGCTATTTTTTTCCTAAACTGCAAGAGAGAATCCTTTCTCTGCTAAAAGCAAAGGTCTTTTAAATAGCAGCGCAATATTTGCAATACTGAAATCCTAATTGTGGTGTTACTAGTTTGTACACAACTGGTGACCTTCTGACTGCTATATGAAGCCAGTTGCAATATGCCTAATCAAGACTGATTAAAACCTTCTACAGTTCCTGAATTATTTTTTATAGAAACCATGGGGAGGGGGGAAGGGGTGAATAATTTGGGTAAATTTACAGAATAATGTGTTTACATGTTACTTACACTAATAACATGTTTAAAAAAAAATTCCCAGAAAGCCATGCAGTAGACTCCCAGCATAAAAAGGTCATGGACCTGGCAAGGGGGAGTTCAAAGAGAGACAATAAATTCATCACAGACCTGGAGCACCTGTCCTATGAAAGGGAGGCTGTGAGAGTTCAAACTGGAGAAGAGAAGGGTCTGAGGAGAACTCAGAGCAGTCTCCCAGCACTTAAAGGGGCCTAGAAGAAAGATGGTGTGGGACTGTTTACAAGGGTATGTAGTGATAGGACAAAGAATAATGGCCTTAAACTAACAGAAGGTTGATTTAAATTAGATATCTTTAATAAATTATTTCTTTCATTCTAGTGTGAGAGTGTTAAAACAAAAGAAGAGGTTGCCTAGAGATGTTGTCGATGCCCCTGGAGGTGTTCAAGGCCAGGCTGGAACAGCAACCTGTTCTAGTGGAAGGTGTCTCTGCCCATGGCAGGGCGTTGGAGAAGGATGATCTTTAAGGACTCTTCCAACCCAGGCCATTCTGTGGTTCAATGATTCGATGATAAATCAATACCAGATAATACAGGCTAGCAAGACAATGATAAGTTTATATTTTCCCCATTTAGTGACCTCTAATATGTGTGTTCAAGTGTCTATGCTGTAATAAAGTAAAAAGAACATATTTTTCTCTGCATGAACCAGTGAAAATAACAAACTAGATCAACCAGAAAGAGAGCGTGAACAAAGGAGAATACAGTAACATATGAAAGAAGATCATTTCTTGTACACTTGACAACTCAAATTATTTTGAACAATGAGTAATTTATGGCTGTGAACAGGCAAAGACATTCCTTCCTTCATTTATTTGTTTTATTCCCCAAAGCATACAGCAAATAAATAATTTTACTTCTAAGGAGACATTTTCTGCTGTTCTCATTTGAGCCTTGAGGAAAAGGATCTTAATATCTTTGAGCTTATGAACAAACCCACTTACTGTCAGACATTCCTCCCTTTTCTCATTCCTCATAATAAATTCCACAAATTTTTGTGTTGTCACCCATGCACGAGAGAAAAGCAATATTAACAGGTTTAGTGTGACACAGATTTAGATTTTTAAGATTTTTTTAAAGCTAGGGCATCTGTACAGCAAGTCAATAATTATTTCTCTTAGTTGGGGAGATATTTTCTTGTTCAATTTCAAAATAAGTCCTGTATATCCTAGAAAGCAGATTCAATTCAAAATACTAAAAAAAATCTTGAAAGTTATTTAAAAGATAAACAATTGGCAACTTGTATGTAATTAAAACTATACATGGTTAATCATCAGAATCCAAATTTAGAGCCTTTTCTACAATGACATACTGCATATTAATTAACAAGGTTGAACACTTGGTATTTTAGATTAGCAGCATCACAACAAAGTGTAAGCTGTGAAACCTGGAACAGTCTAATTCCAATAAAGCATTCAGTAATAGTTTCATAAGTTGACAAAATACATGCAAGAAAGAATATGTGTGTTGTGGCTAAATCTAGGCACTAACTACTTAGTCTTCACCCTCTTTACTCTTAAAGGTGACAGATATTAAGACCCTGCTGAACCACTTTCTACAGAATTCATTTATTTTTCTGGTTTTGCATTGACCACAGATGCACCCTAAAGAGATCATCCTAAAGTTAGCTTTTGGGAATACAAACCAATGCCATTTTTAGCCAATTTCCCAAGCAGGGGACCACATACAGAGGTTCAGATGTTCCAATGCATTGCTATGCAGATGTAGAAAAGACAAAAATATATATTGTTAAAAGATAAGATCAAAAACTACCTAAAATATTCCTAAACAATGACTGTGATCACAAGGAACTAGATAAACAATAGTAAGTAAATCAGACCTGTTTATAGTTAAAAATGTGGGTTAGAATTCATAAACCTAGAAACAATCTTGGGTTGCAGCAATTTTAGCTCTTCCTACACTTCTCACAACTGTTGCAATTCATTGATGGTTTTACCATCTGTCTCAAAAGCTAAAATACTTAGTTTAAATATATAAAAGCCAGGCAACTCCATTATTGCATGCAAAGGCATCTCTAGATCTGTAAACACAAGCTTAAAACTTCCCACTTTGACTGACTTTTGTAGCTCTACCTGTGTTAACAATTGTGAGGCTAGAACAGGCTTGTCACCAGAACGGCCTAATCCAGGCTTTGTCATGGCAGTGCAAACTAATACAAAACACCTCCTGGGTTGTATTGAGGTTGTATCAAATGAGCAGCCTTACTTGTTGGTACACATCATTGAGACATTTCAAAGACAAGCTGGGAAGGTCTATTAATTTAAATGAACCCTTGTCATTACATTCTTAATCCTGTATTTTGTAGACAAGATTTGGGCAATGCAATATCTCTATTATCTAAAACATGATAGTCATGCTTTAAGTCAGGTAAATGTAATCAGAAAAGAAATAAAAGGAACACGCTAAGCTGCAAAGACCCCTAAGTGTTTCTTTTCTCTTACTGCTCTTTGTGTAAAAATTTTCAGTGTAACACTGAGCATTAAATCTTCCTTAAATTTTATGCATCCTAGTACCTCGTGATGGGCAATAGTGATATAGTGTGGAAAAAAAAAAAAAAAAATAAAAAGGAGGAATAATGCTTTGTGGAAAATACCTATACATTTTTTAAGTAAACTTGTTCTGGCAGCACAGAAATGTAATCTAAATTCCTACATGAAAATGAAAAAAA
Organism: Cichladusa arquata; assembly: GCA_026413545.1. Classification (NCBI taxonomy): domain Eukaryota; kingdom Metazoa; phylum Chordata; class Aves; order Passeriformes; family Muscicapidae; genus Cichladusa; species Cichladusa arquata. Next base: position 26,551,286 of record JAOTQP010000870.1, on the reverse strand, counting down.
ATACGTTAAACTCAATTTTGTAATAAATTGCTTCTGAAATAAGATTATCTGCCATATATCAGCTCAGACACATTTCACAACATCCAAATTCCACCTTTTGACAAACAGACATTCTGAGTAACTTTGGCATGCTTTTAATTGCAGAAGCACATGTACACCACTAAAATAAAAGTGTTCAGTATTCAAACTTTTCAGGGACCACTTCATTTAGGACTCTGAGGGTGATATCAAATCTGAAATGACAGTTATGATTTTCAGGCATATTTCCCTCTGTAACACGTACATTCTTCACACTTTAAAAAAAATGAAGACACAGTTACAGCTGCTGCCTACTGCTCTGTGTGCACTGAGAAGAACATCAACATATTCAGCTTATCACAACCATTTGCAAGAGTATGTTTGTCAAGCAAAACTATCTCAGACCATGAGGGAACTGATGTCACAGTTGGATTACTTCACTAACTCTTCTATAACAGCATAGAAGGGTTATTTTAACTGAGACTATGCAAACAGAACCAAAAAATTCTCACAGACTGTTAAGCAACTCAGAAACCTCATCACTTTAAAATCTAAAATTGTTTCAGGCTTGAGGTTCAACATGCAAATAAAATCTAGAGCTACTTTGAATACAACAGCAGGAAGAAAATTATAAGCTTTAATACTGGCCTCTTTCCAAAGTACAGGTCATAGCTCAAACAACAAATGGGCATTCTTATGCAGAATATATTAAAAAATACTGATAATTCCAACATTTTTATAGAGCTATTCCTCAGGGAGCCACAGTAAACTTTATAATTTGGTACCATTAGGCTCACATCAGAGGTGTGGAAATAGGCACAACAGGACTCTCCTGAGCTTAAGCAAATACAACTAATGATCAGAAAACACTGATTGTCATATAGAGACCATGCCTTCTAATTTGTCACACTAGTTTGGCTTCAGACAAAATTGTCTCTTCACATATGATTTTCAGCTTGAGGGCAGCTGGAGAACAAATTCATTATAACAATGATATCTCTCTGTTGGTTAACCTTTTAGACTTTTTATGCTGGAACCTAAAATTCTGTGTGCTAAGGGCTTTATTGCCTAAGGAAAACATAGCTTTTCCTAAATTGCTTTGAAATGACACATAAGCATGGACAAAAAAGATAGACTGGTAATTTCACTTTTTACTATTTATTGTTAAAAGAACTTATGGCATTCCCATAGTCTGTCTTCACAAGAGCAGAAAAAAATGGCATATCTATGATTTTTTTTTTTAATATATTTGGCTTGTCTAGTCCTTCTTGACTAAGCTCTCTAACAGACCAACTCCTTTCCTCAAATTCCACAGTCAAGCAAGATTAGGAGACCTCAAAGAAAGAAGAGAAGATATTCAGAAAATTAAAAGTAGATTATTTGAAGTAGAGAACCTAATACTCTTAGCAATTATATGATTATAAAACTCATCTCCGTATACTTGATGTTACCAAAATATTCCTAACACATTGCAATGCTCTGTAAATGTATTTGTATGCAATGTATTATATTTTATTTTCATATATAAATATATACAAGTAATATATAATCAGATCTTTATAATAAAGAAAACCACTCAGAGAAAGCTTTTCAGAATTGAAAGCTTCTCAGAATTAAAAGCACAAAATTGTCAATCCTTTTTCCAGTGGTATGTATGGAAAACCTGAGCAATTTCAGTAAGGCCACGGTTTTGTTAAGGTTCAAAGGAGGCAATCATTTTGAACTGGACTGTGACAATGTAAAGAGTCCTGTTAACTCATATGGCATCAGCCAGTTTTAGAAGGGGTAAAGCAATTGACACTACCCAATAAAGGAACATGAAATGTGAGGACAAGGACCCATAAGAGTTCACCTTTTTCCATGATTGCCAAGATATTCTGATCAAAAAGTATCTCAGCAAAAGCTTCTGTGCTTCATTAAGTATTTGCAGCCCCTCAGCTGTGGCTCTGACTGGCCTTTACTTAGCACAAATTACTCTAACTGTTGTACTGCCATATAGAAAAGATTGGCTCCAAATTAGTCTCTTCTGATATGAGATACCAGAAAAACTGATTGCTCAGTGCCTTCTTGCTGACCTCCTACTCACTTGGGTTTAAAATTTCAGAACTGCCATGAACACCTGAAGTGTTTTTACCTACATAAGGAATGCATTTGACTACCCTACTGCATACATATATAACTCTAAATAGATTTGAAGGATTGCATAGTCAATGTTATTAAGAAAATAATCTCATTAATATTTCCAAGGGCCAAATTCTCTTCTCAGAATAGGCAGCAAATAAAGATAGTCTACAAAAAATGCTAAGCCCAGGAGCCCCTGTACCCTATGTTTATTAGAGACCTTCATACATGGAGAAAAAGTTTAACACTTGATGTCATAAAGATACCTGTAAAAAGATTAAAAGAGCCAAGTAGACATGCTTTGGATGTGTTGAGAATACCAGCCTGGGAAGATGCCTTCATACAATTAAAGGAGATTCAAGCTGTATCAAGCATTTCTCAAGGCATTTCTTCTCCAATGGGCTACCACTGCACTGTGATAACCCTCTGAAAGTGCATATCACTGTAGAAAGACACAAAATTCCCATGGCCATGGGAAGGCAGCCTCATGAACCTCTGAAGAGACAGTAAACCAGAGACTGGCTACACAAAGCAGAAATAACACAGAAAGCAGAGAACAGCAGCCAGGATTATGCAGCACATGTGTGGGAACTCTGAGTTAGGAGGTTATTTCAGGCACACAGATACAAACATGCCCCTCCACAGGAGTTTGCCCATGCAGAACATGCCTACAGGTCAACATCTCAGTCTGTCTTCTGGATTCCAAGAAGACAAGGTGGATGCAGGCACTTCCTAAAGCACAGTACTCACAGAATCATGGGTATGGCACACTCTAGGAAAATAAAGAATTTTGGTGTGAGATGGGAAGACACCTTGAAAGCTTAGGACTCTAAGAGTTAGGTAAGCACTAGTCAGTGGGGTTTATATTAAAATTTCAGGCTCAGATGCCTGAAGGTCATTGAATTTCCACCTTAGGGATCTTTCCTAGGATGGCAATGAGTAAATACATTTTATGCTTGTTATGAATCTGATAAATACACAGTAATTGAATTTTCCCAATAAAATTAGCAGCAGGGGAAAAATTTATTTTATTATCTAAAACCAGGGAACAAAAGTGTGATTTGCGCAGATCCCCACTGATTTCAGTAGGGCTTCCCATAGTGGCAGTTATCCTTCCACTTAGAGCAAATTACAGGCCAAGATCAAACTGTCTGAACAGATTTGCTAATTACTCACAAATTGCAAACATAAGCACAAACAAACAAAAAAAAAAGTGGAAGAAAACTAGCTACCTATTTTTCTCCACTAATCTTAAATACAGCCTAAGATTAGCATTTTAAGGGAGAGATTTCATTTCCAGACTATAGAGAGCCATTAATGAAGTTTGCATAATGATTTTAGACAGCTCTTCTCCAATACACACCATATTATAATGTGGACAATAAATGCTTTTATTAAGAAGCAGATGAGTTTGCCATTCCTATGCCAAAAAAGGATTCTCTCATAATTAGAAATTGCACATTCCCTAGAAGGAAAATTCTTACTGAGTACACAGCTGCAGGGAAACCCTGCTGCAGCTGCACCCCGCTTCCCTCAGAAGAGGTCCCCATGGTGTGGAAATTACCTCCAGCAGTGTTATAGGCATAAATGCAGTTTATATTTAAAATATATTTCTACCTTTGGTTTTGAAATACACAGCATACTGAGAGTGCAGTTACAAACAGATTCCATCCATCCCTTCCTCTTTGACCCCAAGTTTAATAGCAGTATGTGTGACTGAAATTTAAAGGTGGAATTCATGGAGAAAAACCAGACCATAAACCAGTGAAAACTGGTTTAATTTCAAGTGAATTAATTTAATGTTTAATTTCAAGTGAATACAAAGCACTTTCAAGGAGAAGGATTCGTTTCATTAAAAATATCTCATCATAAAGCAATGAACTTATAACTAATTGGAAGATCTCAGGTAAAAACAGCCCTTCCTTCCTTCCTTCCTTCCTTCCTTCCTTCCTTCCTTCCTTCCTGCCTGCCTTCCT
>JAOTQP010000870.1:26523162-26546624 GCA_026413545.1 Cichladusa arquata | reverse complement strand
TCCTTCCTTCCTTCCTTCCTTCCTTCCTTCCTTCCTTCCTTCCTTCCTTCCTTCCTTCCTTCCTTCCTTCCTCTTTCACTCCCTCCCTCTCTCTCTCTTTCTATTCCTAAGTAGATATACTAAAGAGACTTAATAGGCCACAAGCCTCATAATAACTTTTGGTGAAAATGGTCTACCTAAACTCTTCTAATACCCTTCAGGTATGAGAAACCCAAACCACCCTGCAAACCACCCTGGCTTTTAGCTAGAGATTTCTGCTTTTTGCACCCTATAGTGTTTGCATCTTTCCAACACCTTTCAAACACCCACTCAGCCAAGTGGCAACAAAATGCTCAATTTTGAGACAATCTGGAGATTTTCCCTTGCTCATCACAAAGTTTGTTGCATTTTAAAGTGTAAGTTCTTCTTTTCAAACACTTGGTAAACTCATCTGATTTGCTGCCCACTAGGGTCTATCTCACGATATACTAATGTCTATTTCTGGAATCTAATGTGAGCACATTTGCAAGGTAACATGTGAATCACACAGAATCTACAGCTAACTTTTCTATTCACAATGCTGTCAACTTGAGTTTTATATCAAGGAAAGATGCTGTGAATATGATAAAGAAGGTCATTTGAGGGTTTTTCAGACATCTATTTTCAGGCTATCAGAATTTGGGGTAGTCTGTAAAGAAAAAGATAAAGATAGACAAACTAGTAGCCTAAAACCAGTACTTTATTTACCTAAATATTTAGCTTCCAAGTGCTTTTTTCCAGTGTGTTCAGCACTGATTCATAATTGCTGTTAGTTTGATACTCTATTTTACCTTCTCCAGCACATGTCACTCTGAAGAGCAGAGTAATCCCATTAGTATCAGCAGACAGGGGCAGGCAAACAAAAAATTCTAAACCAAAACATACTCAATAAAATTCCAAACATTTCCAGATTTTACATCCAAACCTATTTTCTTGTAACAAGTAATGCTGGCCCAGACATCAAGGTTATCATCTGCTTTCTGAATCTGTCATAGCAACAACCACTTTTAGTTTCTCAAGCCAGTCTTCAGAAAAGCTACTTTAAACTTCAATTAGATAAAGGAAATAAATTCTTCTGAAAATGCTGAGACAACCCTCAATGTGTTTTGCAGGCACAGATAGTGAATAGAAAAAGCTGTGTGAAATATTTCTATAATATTTAAAGTAGAAGTGTAGTTCAAAACACTAATAATTTCTATTCTTTAGTGAATATCACAATGACTGCCTATGATCAAATTGTACCTATAAGGTAGTTTATGGATGCTATTTGTATTGAGTAGGTTAAGACATCTAATTGAAAAATATAATTTTATTCAAATAGGCTATACAGACCTTTTTCCTCTAAAACTCTTTATAGTAACAAAGAAAATCAATCAGTTAATTTACAGCATCCTACATTTTTGCAGACTCCAGTGGGTATACTTCCATTTTCAGTACAGACAGCACGTATTTACCAATAAGAATGAAAATTTTAAAAATTACAGAAGGTGTGAACATCTAATTTTTCAGTAGTATTAGAAAACAAACTACCATTAAAGAAGGAAATTTGATTTACAGATAGACCATAATAGAACAATCAAATGCAAGGCAGTTGTAGGATTTTACCCATCCAAACAAAAAGCTGAAAAGCTGTCCTTAATGTAATTAATGGAGCTTAAACACAAGTGAGAATTCTGGCCTCCTGTTTGTGTCTATTGGTATTCTTGTCAGCATGTTAGTTAGATGCACACAGTTTTGTTGTGATATGCTGACAGATTTGGACTGTATATATTGCTACCAAAGATGTGGGCTCAGTTTGCACAACATATGCCTCCACAAACTGGGTTTACTCTAAGGAGTAAATGAAGGGCATCCAGTATACACTGTTGCCATTACTTGAGTCCTAAGACTCATAACAGTTACTCAAACATTCTTACTGCAAACACCTAAAATAAAGATGGAGAATTGATAAGTTCCTGCTTTGCACTCTTTAGGAGGGCTCACAACATCTGACCCACAGTCCTGAGAAGTCTAGCACACACCAGCATTAGATGAAAGGTGAAAAGAATTCTAATAAACTACTGGAAATATTCAAAAGCATTAAATCTTAATTTGTGTAACAAGTTCAACTCAGTCCTTTCAAGATTTTTTTTGTTTATCTTCACTGCATTTTATAGTGAGAAAGAGCCAAAGCAAGAAATATTTAATGACAATTAGGAAGATTTTTGGAATCATTTTAATCAACTCGTTTATACTACTTGATTGTATACAACGGAGCAACCATCCTGTGTGTATGGTAATATCTCCATGGTAACAGATTATAAAACATAAGCATAGGATTGTGATCACTATTTAGAAAAGAAGGTGATTGAACATGAGGAAATTATGCTCTCAAATACCTCCATTTTTTTAGGATTTCAGCAATGATATTTAAGGACTGGCATGACCCATGTTTCAATCTCCAAGTTTTACTTAATAATGTATTAATTGGACAGTTTATATATTTATACTAGAAGAAAAGATAGATTGGTACATTGATAGGTAAGTAGATAGATATTTTTTATAATATTATTTTTTAAGGTAACCTTACTTATGGTTCACATGAGTAAAATCTTGCAAATAACTTAATATTTCCGTTGAAGTCAACTTGCCTGTGGGATTACTTATACTCTTAAGGGGCAGCACTTATTTTACAGGATGCATGCCTTGAAGTGTTCTGCATATTGTATTTTTGATCTAACGTATAGTCATACATTAGAAAGTAGCAGAGCACCTCAATCCACTTAGCTTTGTGAGAATGCATGAGTAAGGAAAAAGAACTGATCAGACATTTCCTTAGTTACAGTTGGACTGTTAATAGGAAGAGACGGAGCACAATAGGATTTCAGCAGACTTTTAGGAAAATTGCCTTTATGGATAAGTAACATACTTATGTTTGGAGCATATTTAAATAGGATGAAAGAAAGGTGTCAAAGCTTTCTCTTCAATTTGTTGCATCTCATCTTCTCCTGTGTGGAAAGAAACTATCATCTTTTCCTAACTATAAATCTGCTGGTTTGAGCAGTGATATCTGGTGCCCTTGTTTTTATGGAACACAGATTACAAGAATTACAAAAATAATTATTTAGATGCGTTTGCTGCAAGATGAATTTCCATTAAGAACCTAAGCATTTTGGCAGTTTTGTTAACTTCTAGGAAAAAATATTTAAATACATCATTATTACACTATTATATTTTATACAGGTTGAGTTTATACAGTTGAGCCTAAGTACCTAACCATCCACACCATTCCAGGATGTGTCCAAGGCAAAGATGATTTACCTTCAGGTGTGAATATTTCTCTGCACTGGTGGCAGAGGGAGCTAACACAGCCAGCTAATTTTACAAAGCTTCAAGTTATGTGTCATAAATTCCAACCCCAGTTGCAGCTCAGGGTTTTATTTATTTACAAATAAAAGGGACTGGCTTGCAGAAGATGCATTTCTCTCTGGGCACTTTGTCACTGAAGAGGTTTGTGTCTAAATATCTGCTATTTTGTTCCTGCTCTATCTATTTCCACACAGACCCAGAAGTATATAATCATTGACCAAAGTGCAGACAGCCCACCTACAAGGCATTTTTCTTGCTGTAGCCTGCTTGGAATAGAAGCAGTTTGAAAGATGCACAGTTGCAAGCAGTAGTTTATTTGCATTACTCATGAAAGTCCTTCAGCTAAATTTCTACACGGCATGCTCATTATGTCCATGCAAATATGTCTGTGGAGCTTTTAAGCTTATTGAGACAAATAGTGAAAGTAACAAACAGTGAGAGCTTCCTGTGCTGTGGATAACTAGATTTCCATCTTAGCTTATCCTGAGCTCCCTCCATGAGTGATCCTTTTAGCCATTTTCATATCATCCTAAACATGAATCAAAGGTTGAGGGGCAGTACTGCATTGATTTAAAATCTCTAATTACCAAAAAAAAGCAATTTAGAAGCATTTCTTCTAAATATATAGGTATATTATCAGTGGTAATCTTAGAGAAATTGTGTTGGGCTCAAAAAACAGTAAAAACATTATGGTGGACTGCATTGTGCACAGGTCACCATTTCCATATACTGTAATAATTTTTCTTCTCTCTAAAAAGCATTTTTGAGTTAGGAAATAACCTGTCTGGAAGCAAAAGGTCCTTAGGCAAAATACTATGGACTTCATTATTCCAGAGATCAGACTAAATCATCCAAGGATCTCTTCTAGCCTCCATGAAACTTACAGAAACTGCATGACCTTAATGAGTGAAAATGTATGCATTAAATACTCTTTAATAGAGTCACATATTTTAAAAATCGTTATGTTAATTTGCTATGAGCTTCTAGAGTAAGCACTTATCAAAACTTTAATTTAATGAGGTATAAAAAAATTCCTTACTAAGAGAAAATATTGATTTTAAGACTGCAAGTGATAAGAATCCAGCACTCTCAGGCAAACTGTCCTGGAGGTTACTACTCTTCATCATTATTAATTTTATTTACTTTTTATTTTAATTCTCCCAAATTCAGATTCCAATCACTTTATCCCATTAAGTCATGTTTCTTAAACTATTCCTTTTGTCAAAAATCTGTAAATAAAAACCTATTGTAAATAAGCACCTACCACACTCACACTGTTCAACATGATCACATGCTAATATTTTGCTATTAGACAGCAATTCCTCAAACTCCTCATGCAAAGGAAACACAAGTCATATCTTGTATTTTTCTGAAAAATTACAAGCTAACATCCTTCTTAAAAACAAAGTCACAAACTCAAGTCACTATTCACCAACTAGTTTTCTGGTGATTCTGTTTGAAATAGCTCATTCCTTTATACAGATTTTTTTTCCCTTTACTATATTTTATATACTATGAGCCTGAATACAGGCATATATGTGTATGCACTTTACACACATGTATATTTGTCTATACTCTGCTTGCAGCGTTTCCTTGCATCCATTTAAGGATGTGCAAATAATTAAGTCCAGAAAGTGGCCATACAATTACCTCCAGAAGTAATGAAACTGAACTGTAGTATGTACTTAAAGTTCTACATTTGCAAATGGTCTGTGGGAACACACTAGAGTTAATTCCAAGATACAAAGAAAGAAGTGTGTATCATGTGATTGACATCTCATTGGGGCTTTCTTTATCACTTCTGTTTGGTACACACAACTATCTAAAGTTACTAATTTATATTGTAAGTAAACCTCTAAAAATTCTAGTCAATATTTTGTTTCGTTTCCAGAATTATATGCAGATGTGGTACGAGATACTATGTTCAGCAGTCATGTTATGTTGCCTGTCTTAACTCCTTCTCTGAAAAAGGAAAATAACTTTTGAAATCATATTGATACCCTATGGATCTAACCTATTTTTCTTTTCAAAAGATTCATTAAAATGTATTTTGTTAATATTCACATTTGCCAATTAGCCCATATTGCAACTTAATCCAGTCTTTTCATCCTTTGACTCATAACCAGGATTACACTTTCACTGATGGATTGACAGGAAGACAGAGCAGAAAGAACTTCAGCAGCTCAGCATGGCTCTTGTACTATGTAAGACTTTGAAGCAGTAACACAAAGTTCTTTCAGGTTTTGTACAGCTGAGTACATAAAAGTGTATTTTCCTGGAGACTGTTGGTTATTTTGAGTACTTCAAAGACATTGACTTTTATATCTTACTATTCAAAACAGAAAACTATCCCACTTGTTTGACACGTTGTGTCAATTACCACCGAAAGCCTCAAATTTGGGAATGAGCAGTACAAATGTGGAAAGGTCACCACATCTCTGATTAGGGAGAAGACAAAACTGTTGTTTCTCTACTAGGTTTTTTGAGTCTGAAGTGACAGCAGTTTAAAAGAAGGCTTGGTTGTAAGGAAGCTTTATTTTAGCTTTCGTCTTATTTTTCATTCACTTTATTCCCACCTTTACATTATATCAAAGCTGCCCACACTGAAGGAAACTGACTGTCTCTCTTGAAATTCAAACAGCCATCTGGACTGAACAATGCACTATGAAAAGAACCTGACATTGCTTGCTTACTTTTTTTTGCCTTGTTTTAAAGTAAAAAGCTTAATAGACTTGAAGTTTTCAAAGCTGAGTGATAAAAAATTTTAAGTAAAAATCCTTATGCAGAGGATCACATCACTATGAAGCCTCACTGTACTGTCACCATTTGAAACCATACAAGAAATAGATGATTAAAAAAAAATAGCCAAAGAGTCCAACAGTGAAGAGGAAAGAAGAGATGGCATTGCCATAGTTTTTTCCCATAATGTCTGAGCACAGCAGTTAGCATGAGTTATGCCTGGTTAGCATAGATGTCAGCATAACCACATGAGCTGAAGCCAGCTTTTCTTGCTAAAAAAAGTAGCAGGGTTTAGGAACTGTTTTGTATAGATAGAAACAGACAAAATGTGATCAATCACCTGTCCCAAATAACAGCCTGCATCTTAAATAGGTGTTGTGTGCTCAAGTAAACACAAACTATGCCAACAATTTGCTGACCATCAAGAAGGACAAAAGCATGAATGAAATGTTCAGACTGTGAGCACCACCAGAAATGCCAGAATATAAGAAAAAAAAAAAAATCACACTTTGAACAGACTAACCATCAACAAGTTGTTCTCTACCCAATCCTATAACTGAGGACACCTAGGGAGTGCTGCAGTTTGTCTAGAGTTTCTGTAAAGGCTTCTGGAAGGGAAACTCCCTGACTCTGCAGAAGCATCCAAAATCACCAGGGAACAGGGAAGAGCCCACAAGACCCCATAACCATGCCTTGAGGAGAGTGCAGAGCCTGACTGACATTATTCACCCACCCAGCTCCTCTGCAGGACTGCAGAATCTCCTGACAAGATGGCAGGTCAAAATATTTTCCTTCTAAACCTCAAAAAATCTTGTTTATTTTTCAGAATTCTAGTAATTATTAACAGGTGCATATTACCTAGATGTTCAAAGGTATGAGTACCCTTATTCCACACAAATGTAAAGATACTGTTGTCATACACATGCACATATTTATACACACAGTGATGAAAAACAGTGTTTTCTGATTTGCCAAATGCTTCATGGGAGCATGAATTTATGTAAATTCATGACTGCACAAACACAGTCCTCCAACTGCAATATTCCCTCAAAGTAGTGTCACATATTACTGCATGTGAAAATATTCCTATGAATGTTAATGCCATTGAAGATAATTAGGTTGTTTGGGTTTTACTTGTAACTGAAAACAATGTTGATAAAATATTTAACAAGTGAGTTAATATTTTTTCAGAATTATTATTTTATTATCATACTTCTTAAGGCTTCTTACACAATAGAGATAATCAAAAGTGACATACTGCTTTAAAAAGGGAGAGAAAGTTTACTGTTCAGTCTTGTCTAAAACATGGCACTACCTATTATGGCACAGTCATATTCAAATTACATAATCTTTTGAAAAATCCAGCTGCATCCAACTTGATCAACCATTCAGATCAATTAAAAAATCAGAAAAATCTAATTTTCTCAAGTAAAATCATTGCTGCCTCAAAAAAACGCTAGTTTTTAGGTAAGGAGATTTAGGCTATGTCTATCTCTAGACTCAAAGATCCTGGTTTCATTTCAAATGAAAGATGTGCACTTGATTGTCTCCTGATTCATTTGTATGATAAGATCTAACCAAGCATCAATCATCTCTCAGACCTGGGAGACCTTGCCATGGAAATCTTGGTGCAGCAGAAAATAGTTCTGAAAGTTTCTGATTGTATATGTGCATCATTTTAGAATACACTCAGCTCCAATTTTAACATCTTTTTTAAGTGTTTCAATGGTTTGGGGTTTTTTCCTGAAAAATTTTCAGCAAAATGGATTGAGATTTCTTCATTGATCAGTGGGAATGAAAAAGACCAAGGACCAAGCTGTTGGAGGGCAGGATAAGTGATTCAGAACACCTCAGTGGCCTCAGCCTTGAAAAGGTTGTTTGGGAGCACAGAATGACACAGGGCATTCTGAACATGCCCAATTCTAACCTGCAGCACTGCAAGACTTCATTAAAATAAATGCTTGGGGGCTTTGTATGTCCCAAATGAAAACTCTAGTTTCCTATCAAATAAAAGTTTCATGTTGCTCTAAAGTACATTTCAGTATTTTGGTATAATAAAACAAATATAAAAAAATTAAATTAGATTCCCTTTTCCTACATGCTTTCTAATTCATCATCTCAACTAAATATCAGTTATTCTCACAGTTGTACTTTAGAAGTTCTTTAGAAATTTTTGATTCTGTAAACTCTATAATATTTTGCATAATTCCTAGCTGATTTACATTGGTTAAGGCAGACTAGGTTAAGTCTTTGTTTACCTGAACACTTATTCCATTATTTTTTCAATGTTATGCTGATGAGACTATGTTTATTGGAAGCAACAACGTACACTGAGTAGTGCTGCTCTTGCTTTTTTAAAATTAGGCTTTTTATTTCATTTATTTCATTTGATGCTAAGATAAATAAAAATGGATTGATATAGCTTTTCAGTGAAACCAAGAATAAAATCATAGACTTTACAGAAGTATTGGGAAGAAAAAGGACAGAATTTCTATGCAAGGTTTGTTAGCCCAACACTGGGAATTTGGTAAAACGTAGCAAATCCGAGGACTTAATCAAACAGAGTAGGAAGCTTAGAGTTGTGCTTAGTGATTATATACATCCAACCTATGTTTTAGGTAATAAAATTTGGACTTCAAGGATGGAGACAGGATAATCCTGCCTTCCATTATAGGTATTTAGCCCAACCAAAAGTTACTTTATCGTGAGCTGTGTCATTTCATTCATTATGAATTTTTGTCTGGGATGCTTCTCTTCCTCACTGTTTGAACAGACAACCCTGAGTCACAACTCAGACATACATGTCTAATTTTTAGATAAGATGACACCTAAAATAAGAGCTTACTTTTTTCCTTCTTCCCTAAACTAATCTATAACTCTAATTATGTAGGCCAAAAGAAAAAGAAGTACATTCTGAACATCATGACTACAGTAGCAATGCATGATGATGGTGTCCAAAATTTTATCAGCTTAATAATACTTAATAATTTAGTATCAGTATTTAATACCAGTAAATAATACTATCTATGCAATAATTATTTAAAAAACACATATTTCAAATACCTTTTTTAGTTATTGTTCACAGTTTTGCATCTCTTTATAGAAAACTGCATACATTGTATTTTCTGTAACAGTAATAAGAATAAACCATAAAGGTTGGATTTTTTCCTCATTAATGTATTTGATTTTATATTCCTAATGCATTCAAGCAATATATTTACTAACTTGACAGTTGTAGAAAAAATGTAAGGACACCTTTTTCTAAGAGCATAGAACTTCTATATTCATTTGGAGTATCAAAGTGGGTGAAAATTGTCTGCATATTCTTATATAGATTTCTTCAATATTTAAGTATTCTTAAATTGCAGATGTAAAATATGGTCCTTACCAGGTCTTTCAGAGAATATAAAAGCTTATTCTCTACACCACGGTACAAATTCTGAACATATCAATATTGATTTTTACCTTTCAGACAGGTTTGAAAATAAGAAATGCAAAACTAATTCAGTGAGGATATGTGCATTAAAGGTTGTTTATATCTAATACTCTTCTTTCAAAAGGAACTTCTTACAAACTCCTTATACATACTACTTACACATATTTATTTAATGATAACTCTGGCTTTTTTAATGGAAAAATGAAAAATGTAGTTGGTAGAGCAAATTTATTTGCTATATTGGAAATCAGGATTCAAAACTGGTTTGCTTGAATATAAAACAATTTTTTTCTCAATAATGTATGCTTAAAATAAAAAGGAGAAGACTTACAACAGAGGCTTTTACTTTAAGAAGTGTACTGTTTTATGTATTGCTCAATCAAATCATGAGAATGGGAGGGAGTAACAACACTCCTTACACCACTCAAAAGTCCATTGAACCCTTTAAATGGGCAGAGAGGTGTGTGCAATCAGCATCCTTGGAGGCTCATTTTCACATTAATGACAATAACAGGAAGTTCATAGGTGTGTAATTGCATTCTCACAACAATGAACTGTGGGGGCAATGTTGAATGCTGACAGTAAACACACCTCTCTCTGGAGCAGGTAAAAGCTGGCCAAAATGCACCTATAATCCAGTTTTCATAAGAATAATTCTTTTGCATTTTATTCAAATGCTGCTTTCAGGTTTCCCAATTTTTTTCTTTCTTTGCTCTTCCTCTTTTGCTTCTTTTTCTCCTCATGGCATTTTTTCCTAAAATTGTGTTTCTGTATTACACCTTCCTTTCATCTGACCCCTGCTTCTGCTTCTTTTTATCTAAAACACACAGAACAGAAGACCAAAGGAATCAACAGAATTTTTAGTGAAGCTGAAAAGATTAATTTATAAGAGAGTGGTTCAGTTTAAACTAGCAGATTCAGTTCATAGAACTAGCAGGTTGAGATAGGAATTAACACTGTGTGAGTTTTCACACAAGAAACAGTGAGGAATTAAGGAGTAAGACCAAGCAAGCAAACGGATATGTGAAGCATGAAGACAGCCAGCACAGAGCTTAGGGAGACAATCTTTTTGGAGAACAGAATAAAGGGGATTTGGAAACTCAAAGCCTGTTGCGTGGGAAGCATGCTGGATTCAGATTGGTGACTTTGAAGCAAGTATGTGCAGGTGTTTTAGGCCTTGATACTTATTCTCTGCAGAACAGAGTAATATCTCAATCCCACACAATTAGAACAAAAGTAAATGGTACAACTCAAAGGAATTTTTTGTAAATTTATGATTTAAAATCATGACATAAAATAGTTCACCAAGTGCCTTCTACCTTATACACCTTTGACAATCACTTTTACTATTTTTCTTTTAAACTTTTTATTATGCTCTTTATTCTAGGCTAGCTGTTTCTCCCTCTCCACTCACAGACACTTTCAGTTCTAAATTGCACTTACTTCATGCTTTCATTCAGGCCAGACTGTAGGAGCCACTGTTCCATCTTTCTGTCACTTTACTGCCTGTCAACAGCAGGTGTCTCTCTGCCATTCTGTCCATCTAAAGCTGACATTTTCTCACACAGATTAAGCGTAAGAAATAGGTAGCTCTGAGCAAAACTCTGGAAAGCTTTGGCATTACTTTATTTTTTTTAATGTAGTGCTAAAAGGATGGCATGTATAAAGGAAAAAAAGGGGCATGATAATGGAAAAGTATTTACCACAGTGAAAGGACTGAATTGAACAGGTTTCAGAAAGAAATCATAGATGACTCTCAATCAAATTATTTCAGAGTTTTACTACTTGAAAAGAAATTTGGCAAATCATTTTCAAAGGATATATCTCAAGTTTCAAAGAAAAGAGTGTTGTAATCAGCCTACATTCATAAACACAACAGTGATTTTAGGTGCTTCAGTTTTGAACTGCTGAACAACATACCAATATAAATACATATGGGGAACTGCATTCAAGCATTCAAGTAAATACAAAACATCCAGCCTTTGAGCTACAATTCCTTTATATTATTCAGTTGGGTTATCAAAATAAGAAATACCCAAACTCAGTTACTTCCTGGAATGCAATCTAAAGTTTATGTAACAATATAGTTTTATATATATATATAAGCTTTTCTTTAAAAGAAAAATTACATCACTGCTCTTATGTGCCAATATTTCTCTTCCAAAAACAACTACTAAATAAATAAAACATGTTATCAATTTTTCTTAAATTTGCTAGGTTATTCAGTGTATTTAACTATAACACTGATGAGTTTTAATGAAACTGTAAGGCTGTTTTTAGTTCAACATTAATAGCTTGATATGTATCTTGTAAGTTAAATTAGATCTTAATATTGGCTGAAAATGAAAAGTGGATCACAATAATAATAACAGGAAAGTCATTAGGATAACATTAATTACTATCATCATTGTGTCTGTCAGTATTAAAATCATGCAATGGTATTTAGATGCTACTAGATTGAGGTCAGCTTTATTCTCTTGCAAAAGTCTTTGTGACATGAAATTTAAAACTGTGGAAAGTAACAGTGAAAGAGCATCTCTTATGCACATAAAATGGTTTTTAACAAGCAGGTAGCTGGAGGTGAACAGTAACTGGCAGGTATTTCCTGAGCATTTTGATACTTAGTTACTCTGAAAAAGAAAATGCAAGACAGAAACTTTTCCAAGGTGTGCTTGTCATGTCCAGAGACTCTGAGCTGCTCAGCCTAATCTAAGCCTCATTATGCAACATATTTGTTTAGGAAATAAGGATACTGAGGTGCTCTTTAAGCTAATTGCTTTTACAGAACACAGAAATTTTCTTTGAGCAACATAATGAAGCTTTATGAGGTAAATCCAACTGAGACAACAACGACAAAAAAGATCTAGTTACCAGAAATGTCCAAGACATCATTGGACATGATTGAAGTGATAAGATTGGTCTAAACTACTCCAAATGGAAATACTGCAGCACCACTTGAATGTCTAGAACAGGATATACAGAAGAGAACAGATAACTTGACTTGTTTAAAACCATCTTTTAATACAAAGTACCTTCTGCCTGTTCTTGGTATTATTTCTTTTCTTAAATAGTCTTTAACTGGTCAATTTTATTAAAAGATGTTTTAAAGGTTTTTTTGTTTGTTTGTTTGTTTTTGTTTGGTTGGTTGGATGGTTTTTTTTTCCCCCTACAGGAATGTCCAGTAACTATTAGATCCCTACAGTACAATACTGACATCAACTTTCAGCATATAAATGTAACATAATTTCCATTTTATCCAACATAATGGCAACCAGTTACATAGTATATTAGTAAAGTATATACATTTTCAGATAGATTAACACTACAACACAAGAAAACAGGTTGTAAAATAATATGATAAATTACAGAGCTTTAAAGATATTTCCTTTAGATCTCATCTTAAAGAAAGAGTAAATATTGCTTTCTCATATTACAGCATAAGAAGGACACAGGACCTCTTATAAGATCTTTGTTTCTGAAATTATTATGGTCCTTTACTGTTAGTTACACTGTTTACTACTGTGTTAGTTAAACTCCATGTTATGTGCAATTTAAATAGCTTGTGGTTCATTGGAGAAAAATTAATTATATTCATTTCAGGAATATTTAATCTCTAAATGTTGTTTTCCTGCCAACGTAGACATGAAGTATTTAATTTTAAATGACACCACCTGCTCTTACCTATAAGTGAAATGAAAAAGCTGCCAAATACCGTTTTGGGTATTAACTTTCAACCATTTCTTTAATCAGGCATTCCCCCATAACATTAGAAGCCAACAATCTCATGGGATGAAAAGCACCACAGTATATGTCTGTAATTTAATTTCAAACCCTCATTGCGATGTCTGACTTACTACATTTTTTTCTTTACTACTTTTCTTTAGATGCGGAGTGGGTCACCAATTACTTCAAGCAGACATACCAGATAAATGCCCATACCTTATTCTGACAAGGACAGTGAAGATAAACAAACATTTATAAATTAAGGCTTCTCTGATTTTAGCTGGGTTTAAGTTCAAGGCCTATACTCAAACTTTTCCTTTTCTTTCCAAAATATGAGGACATCAGTGAAACAAGAAAGGCATTTTAATAGTTAAAAAAAACATGCAGTTCAAAAAGCAGATATGAACTTGTCCATACAAACACAGAGTAAAAGTAGCTTCAGGCAACAGTGCATAAGGCACGTTTTGGGGGACACTTTTGTTATTTTTGTGCTTGAAGTTTCCCGTTTCCCCTAAGAAACTGCTAAAAAAATTGTAAGATCCAGTACACTGTCATACATTTTCTTCTATGTCCTTAATGTCACATTTGATAGTTTGTCAAACTGTTTATCATCATATATAGAACTGCCTTAGCAAAAGAAAAGTCTTCCTACAAGCACTTTGCATGGTAGAAAATAGCAAGATAACAACCCTTTCAGTTTATGATTACTGGCAAGAGAAGCCATAGTGATGTTTTGCAGCAACCCGTCAAACCCTGTTTATATCTGGCTCTCCTTGCTAAAGTGGCTACAAATACTTTAACAGCTACAACAAAGTCATTGGCACTGCTAAAGTTCCTCATCCAAACAACTTCTCAAGTATAACAGGAATGCTGCTGTATGTTTCAACAGCACACAGCCCAGGTTTTATGCCCCATATTTGTTCATGTACACAGTATTTGTTTCTGATAAACCCACAGCCTTTTTTGTCATAAACATCACACTGTTTTGTAGGTGGAAAGTATCACCTGCTGAGAAATTTGATACAACCTTCCTCTTTTCCTGAATCAAAACACAATTTCCTCTGCGAACATTGGGTTCATTCCCAACAAATACTGATTTCAAATTCCTGCATTAAAAGTGCTATTTGTTACCTTGGCATAGTCTCCTGATAAAATACATGCTAAAGTCAATGACTGTCTTCCCCAAGACAGTTAGTACTAGACAGAGTCTGAGAATCTTAAAAAGGATTATTTAGATGCCCTGGAAGATTACCCTATCTATTTCCCTAGTTAGACATACTGCTCAGATAAGCATATAGGATTGATCATTTCTTTTGCTGCTATGCAACCAAAATTAATAAAAGACCAGATTCTGGATATCTCAGAGCTTCTTCAGAAAATCTTATTCATAATAAAACAAAAGTGGGTCAAACTAATTTACTTAGTAATCCCACTCCAGAAGCATGGAAATTACTCTTTATGTTTATGTAGTCATTCATAGATGTGACTTAAATACATAGGGTTCTCCTAGCAAATTTCACAGTAGTTACTCAACTTAAGCTCCTCCTGAAGGTACAGAAGAGAGTTGGGTTCCTAGACTGTAATTCCAAAAGCTCAATGTCTTGAATACTGACAGTCTAAATCACATGCAGGAAAAGGAAAAGAAGGAATGATGGAAGCTCTGAATGGTGGCAGGCATTCCATGCCACACTAAGACTCCATGTCTGAATTCCTGTGTTTTAAAGCTCAGTTTTAGCTCACTTTAATGCCAACTTCTATTTTTCTGTCTGTGTAGAGTCCCAGTTCTAACAGGAGGGACAGACCAGATTAGTACATAGCTCAGCAATTAAGATACTTGTAACATGTGGAAGTGAAGTATTCAAATCTATTAAGGCTGAAGAAAACCTTGAAACCGTTGACAAATGTTTCTCCTAGACACACTTGAACGTTTCAAAAACCAGGAAAATCAGAACAGTTAAAGACCTAGAAAAAAGGAGCACATCTATATGTATCCAAGGAAGTTTTTGCATGAAAAAACAGGCACCAGTACTGTCTTAAGCATCCAAGCAGTTCCCTCTCCACTCTTCTGGCATCTAAACACACTGAATATTGGTGGTGTCCCTCAGGAAAAACCTAATGCTCACCACTGTAAATGGTTTTAGCATTCAGTTTGTCAAGAGGATAGATGCTGCCAGAGATAAAAGAATAAGCACTGAAGTACTACTAAACTTGTAGAACGTTTATGATTAGGAACAATTTAGGATCTTGTACCAGTAAAGACATTTTATCATTAAGCAGAGCTTGCATGCTCTTTTGAGAGGCTGCATATGGACTGATTACATTCCCCCTTAACAACCACTGACAAAGCATTAGAATGCCAGAGCATTGCACAGAGCTGAGCTACAGTAGCAAGAGGCAAAAAAGGCTCAGGGAAGTCAAATACTGAAATCACAGAAAAATGGTATTAGGTTTGAAGAGGTGAGGGAGTTGAAAACTGGTAGATCATAATTCAGGGTCAGGCACTTCTTATTTTTAACCTACGGGCTGAAATTCTACTTTATGTGATAGAAAAAATGAATAGTTCCTTCAGGGGGTACCTAAAAATTGTTTACTGTTCTCATCACTTTGCCACAGTTAATACTCACAGCACATAATATATTACCTAGCAGTTTAGAATTATTGCTTTGCAGCAATTTCATAGTGCTTGCTTCAAAAGAAAACATGATGCATGTCACATAAAGCATAAATGATGACAACAAATAAAAGATTTATTAGTGGTATTTTAAATTACAAAAAGTTCCAGTCTATTCTGTTTTGTCCTGCATTTGTCAATAATATATGATGGCCTTTTCAGTAATTGCTCTTCCCAATAATAGAAGGTACTTAAATGGGCCTTTCACTAGACTTTAAAGCATTTCAGTATTTTAAATATACTTGTAGAGAAGACCTATGAAAAATGGACATGTATACCCATTAACTTACCTTCCAAAGGTCAAATGGAAAATCTAAAACAGATCAGGACATTGAGTGCAGCTCTTCCAAAGTGTATTTTGGAGCTTTCTTTCACCTAATTTAACTGTTTGCTACTGGTGTCATTTTCCTACTTCTTACCTTTCAACTTAGGATCTACCTTTCTTTGAAAGTAATTATAAAAAGATGCAATTATATTAAATTATTGCACCAATAATTTAGAAATTCAAATATTGAAGGGTTCTCCCCCTGAATTTCACATAGTAAGAGATATCTTCAACTCTTGAGCCTAAAATTCTGTTCAAAGAAGCTGAAATCTTCAGGACCTGTAAGCTCTTTTTTCTTAAAGACCACCAAAACAGCAACTGAACTTTAATGTCGCACCTAATTTGAATCTTCATCAACATCATATGGCATTCTTTGTGCAAAATAATATTTCACTAAAAGAATTGCATGTTGATATTAAGAAAAGAAAAGCAATTAATCATCCTTTGCATGAAATGTTCTGCAGTCACTGTCATATGCAATTTTATCAGCTGTACTGAAGCCAGAGTACATTCTGAATTTTTCACTTCAGGGCAGGAAATGGAGAATCTCTACAGTCATCTGGATAAGGATGAGCTGTATTCTGATCCATTGTGTTCCAGCAAAGGTTTTAAAACTAATATATTAATATAGTCCAATCACTCCTGGTTATCAGTTTCATAGTTTATTGCATTTTCAAACATGTGGGCTGATAAAGCATTGGAAAATCTGGGAGGAGGTAGTGTGCTGGCATGTACAGTCAGATTTCCTACCTTTCTTATACATACAGTTTATAGCCTGAGTTTTCATTAGGAACAACATCCAGAAACTGCCAAAAAGTAGAGCAGAATATTTTAAGACTTCACAGAAAAATTAATATAATTTCAGGTAAACTACAAGTCTTGTTAACTAATATTTCTATACAACACTGTTTATGTGTTTTTTGTCTTATGTGTTCTACGTAAGATTAGGCCTAAAAACACTAATACACTAAAAACATTTGAACTAGTAAAAACCACAGAGATAATTATAGCTACAGCACACATTCAGATATCCTGTTAAGGCTTATTTCTTTCTAAGTAGAAGAACTTAGAAGAAGTTCATTTCATTAACTCTTATTTACATGTTCATAGATACTGACTTACGAACACAAATGGTCAGTTCTATAAAACATGTATCGATTCATGAACCTAAATGAAATATCAACATCCAAAGTAACTGCATTGTTGTGAATATACTAAGTTCATTAATTAATTATTAGTAGCCTCTAGGAGAAAGCTGTGCTTTAAAATTGGGGGGTTAGAATTTAAAGGGAAGTTATTGATTTTTAGGAAATAAAGGCTTCATTTAAAATATTAATGCAAATAAGGAGTCAGCCCTTACCTTCATTTAAGTAATCTACACAAGTCTAAAGTACTTAAAGTGCCTGTTCTAAAGGAGAAATCTACTCAGCCAAGAGAAGGCAAAATACCCCTCAAACAGATCATGGAGCTGAGAGTGACAGGACATAAGATTTTGACAGCACTGAAAGGAGCTTTTGACTAGAGCTGCAATAAGACAAGCAGGCAGGAGAGACACCATAACTGAGATAGGTCTTCCAAGGACTGTAATTACATCAAGGACCTTAAAGTAACCTGGTACCAGGGAATATTAAATGTATCAGAACTTTTAATTACCTAAAGCCTTCTATTTCGTGTTCTGTGGTTCTATGGTACAAATTTCTACCTTCCTGCTTCATGCAGGCAGTTGCTTATATATGAAGAAATCTTTCATTTTCTTCAAGGATGCACAACCCATATGCATGCATTTCACACACAAAACTTTAACTAGTATTTGATTATGAAGTAAAACTCTTTTTGAAATATGCTGGGAAGACATACATCTCTAGACAGCACTCACAGTGAGAGGTTTTTCCCCGAAGACTGTTGGTCACCTTTGACAACTTTGCTCTCGCTTTCCTAATAGCCACAGTGCAAGCACTGGTGCTAACAAGACACTAAAGACATTTCAGAATATGGGCACTGTGGACATTTGGAAATCCCAGGTTTCACAGTGGCAGAACAGATCAGGACTTTGAGAAGACCATGGGTTCTTTCTAGTCCAATTGCCACACCTTTTGTCAACAGAAGATGAGGCAGGAGGGCTGAGGATGCAGGTCTCATCCAAACACCCTGCTGCGATGCAGCTGGGCATGTTCCCAGACCTATGATTTGGAAATAGCTGGCATCCACATGCATTAAGTGGCTGCCAGAATTCAGCCCTTCTCTTGTCCAAACCTGTGCACATCTTATCTCTCTCATGTGGTGCTTCTGACGCCAGTGGTATCAGGAGTGAGGTCATGTTGGTGTTAATTCTCATGAGCTGCTTCACAATTTGAAACTGATAATTATTGAAATGAGGGAAACTGATAATGAGGGGGGAAAACCCCCAGAGGAATCTAATAAAGGTAGGTGAACAGGAAACATGACAACAGATTCAATTTTGACATAGGTATAATATAGTCCATTGGAAGGAACATGCAAACTACTTACATGTAGTGCCTAGATCTAGGAAATGTAATTACTCACAGAAAAGACAACACAATTGTAAAGTAATAAAAAGTAAAAATATTGACCTGTTGACCTCTTAAGTATTGACAAGAAAATAGAAGCAAACAAGCCTTCATGTCCTCAGAGAATAATTTCAGTCACTGTACGAAAAAAATAAAATGTTTCTAATGTTACGCGTGAATGTATTTGATTTCAAAATCACTATATAATACCAATCATGGAAGACACAATTTTACACATCCATATCTACACCACAATAATCTGTTCTTAGCTCAAGTATTAGCTAAGCAGTGTTAAAATGTTTTAGGTGTAGGGTATAAAAGTAATTGCATAATGAAAGGGTGAATCGCACAGAATGGTGTCATCTCCTGTCTGGTCTCCTTACCAAGCAGCCACCATTTCCATTTCATTATAATGATGCTATAAAAGGCTTGTAAAGTGCCTATAGGTTTAAAAAAAAATAGCACAGTGATAACCTACTGGGAGATCTGTAGTTTTATTCAGAAATTCAGGTTAAAATGAAGATAGATACATAATGACATCCTTGCTGAGAATGAAAAAATTCGCACAAGATTAACAAAACGACCTATCAATTGTAAAGAAATTAGGAAAAAAAACCCCAAACCCACACAAAAAAAACCTATAAGAAGACAGGAAAAGAGTAGCATATAATTTTTTTTTTGTCTCACAGCTGCTTCTGACATGTTTAAAAAAAATCTGCATGTCTAAGCAAAACATTCTGAATACAGATGACATGTTTTAGACATACTTTTTATCAAGTCTTATCTAAAAATATTATGTCTATGGGCCAGGTTTGAAATAAAGAAATGCTAAAGAAGGTTTTTCTCATTTATGTTTTTAATTTACCTTTTTTTCTTGGGGGTAGGGAGGTCGACTTTTTTAAAAATTGTTTTCTAATGAAGCAAAGGATATTATAATGTCCACAGTTCACTTGTGAAATCCAAGCTACTACATTGCCAAATCCCCAAGGAAATACATGGTTTTTGTGGACTGTAGAGCAAGGCAGATCTTTCATCTAGCAAATGCAAGCTTGCCAAATATGCAGTTATAAAAGTTGAAGACTTGCAGAGTATCTGTGCACTACAATGGACTAGCTTTAAATTTCCTAATTTTTTCAAGCTTAATCACACTTCTGGACTTGTGACTTTGTTTATGCTTTTCTCAAACTCTGTTTTCCTTTTAATCTCTTTGATTGGGATGATACTGGATTATCTCATACCCTTCCATACAGATAACTAGTTTTCTTTCAAGGAAAAATCGGTCCTTTATATATTTACCATGAGCTACTATAGAAGCACAAGATGCCATACCTCTTTAATTGCTATTAAAACATACAGATTGTTATCAGATACCTGTCAAGTAGAGTGCACTCTAATAGAGAAAAATGACAACAGAAATAATAACAAAGATTTACTAACTTAAACACAACTTATCTTTCAATATTGCAGGAGCAACTGTGTGCAGTGTTCTGCAGCCATATAAATATAAGCAAAGAATCCTTAGTTGGGACTGGACAACCTAACTGTGGCATAGAAACATATATTCCACTTTGTTCAGCAGAGTGTGGTAGAAGGAAGAATTTGAGAAAAGCAAATTTCCAATTTTAGAGATTTTGATAGACTGGGATGTGTATACAACTTCAGTGCTTTCCTGAAACTTAACAGTACATGAGTCTATGGAACCTAATTCTGGAGTGGAAATCTCACAGGGATACATCACTTGTGAAAGCTGCATGAGTTGGCTTGTTGTAGTAGAGCGATAAAAACTGAGAACAGACTCATGCAGGACCCTTTAGAACTTTTGGTACTAGTCACAACTGAGTCTGTGAATCAGAAAACGTGAAAAACACTTACATGATTGTGGCCAAATGTTTTTGGACTACACAAAAAATTCCTTACAAATTTTATCTCATCTGGATGAAATTTTGTTTGGTTCCAGTTCTCACCATATTCCTATATACCTACATAACTAAATTTCTGACTAAACTTGGAAAAAAAATTTGAAATAAGTTCTGAAAAATAAAACTGAAGATTAAGAATTACTTCTTTCCTTCTTAAGTGAATCTGAACATGAACCAACCTCAGTCATACCCAAGACTTACCAAAACACTTGTTCACAGTGAACATTAACCAAGTTGCATTTGTGGGCAGATAACAGAAGCAGCACACTCGTAATTGGGAGCTTACATTATCATTATCTCTACAAAAGCACATTTAATTTATTTGCAAATGAAACCGAATTAATGAAAGCTTATCTTTTCTTTTCAAATTCTATGTAATACTTTACCATTCACTTCATAAGTTTATGTGTATTCTACACAGTAAAATGGTATCAGCAGATACTTTCAATAAATCTCTCTAAATGCTTTGTAACTGTGGACAATTTCCAGTTTTAAATTCCAATGCAGTCACAGAATATTTTTATATTCAAGTACAGATTTCTTTAGAAAGTGCTTCAAAGGCTAATTCTCATGCCTATGGAAATATATTAAATTGCAACATTAAGATTAATTAATATGCATTATTTTAAACATGTAAGCCAAGTGTTAAAACTCAGAATTGTTATATTGACTGTATTTTTTGAAAGTTAGTATCTGTGATTCATGTTTCTTTAACAAATTTCCCTTTATGACACTCATACATTTTTCCATTGCTGCTACAATTCACTATTTTCTATTCGACAATACTTTGAATTTTGGTAACTATCAAAAATTTATGGGCATAAAATATCTGAAACATGAGAAGTTGTGTCACAGTGGGATTTATTGACTCAGCAATGAAGCTCATAAGAGAATGGGATCACAGTATTCTTAATAGCTGCTCCACATTTTCAAACTTCAATCTCCCTAGATATTTACTTCAAAATTAATTGTCTAAATTTAGAAACATGTGAATGGTCCAAATGCTGATTCAGAGCTCATTTGAAAAATGAAATCCAGGATCATGACAAGTCAGATACTAAGTCTTGTCTAATAGGTATAGATGGTAGGAAAGCTGTAGATTTTACTCAAAAACCTGAAGAAATGTTTCCATTTATTATAAAATTGAGTTACAAGGAATGAAGTCATGTGTCCAGCAGATCCAAGTATGACAGTTGGATGATTTTACAGCACAATACTATCCCTTTGTCTTAGTCTGCTAATGTTACCCACACATTTTAACATACAAGTACATTGAACAGCTCAGCTTGCAGACAAAAGAAATAAGAGCAGCACAGAAGCAGATAGTATCCCAGAGAGTGGGAAACTGTAAACATAAAATGGCTCATTAAAGGATGTTAGAACCTATTTCTAATGGAGGCACAAGAAAAATAATAGAAAATTATTTGGTCTGTGCTGGGGTGGAGAAGATGGAAGTTTCACAAACCACATGATTGCGAAAACCAGCTCCAACAAGACCCTAAATAACACTGGTGGATTTAAAACTTTAACTCAGAACCATTAGCAACTTTTATATCAACACAACAATTAATAAGTATATGTTAAATAGCCAACAAAGTAATCTAAATTTTGCTTTAAAACATTCACTTTTCTTTTTTTTAATTGAGAATATCTTGGACAATTTGCATCTTGAGAAACTTATATTCCTAAGCTGGGACAGACTTCTTTGAGATGTATGTTCTCAGACAGGTTAAAACAGTCATGACAGGTCAGGAGAGATGTAGAACAGTTTAACAAACTGATATGTTTAAAACAACCTGGATTTTTAATTTCCTAATTAAAAATCAGAATAAGTACATATTTTCTGTTCTAAAATTCCTTTAATTTTTGGTAGACTAATACCAATAACAAAGTGAAAACAGAACAATGAGGATAACAAGAGCTTAAGAACCTGAACAGTAAATATGGGCTTTGTGCAGCCATCATCATCCTCTGGAAAGAGGTAAGAGGGGAGGTGGCTACATGTCATCAACCTGACAGTCCTGAAAGAATGCCACTAGCAAAAAAAGAGGGGACAATGATCAGACCTCATCATGAGAAAGAATTACTGTTACCCAAACTAATGTACCATTCTATCTTTAAGAAATGTGTCAGTGTCAATCCCCAGTGGATGATTAAGAATATATTTGATTAAAGAATATCCTTCTTGATCAATAGAACTAAGAAAAAAAATTCTTGAAATAAAAGATTAAGCATATCTAGGAAATTGCTCCCGGCCCTCTTTTGGGGCCTCAGTATTTTCTTTTGTGATAAAGATTTCTTTTGTGAGTTTTATCACCTACTGACATGGACTCCATATGAAACTACTTTTACAATAATAGATCACAGGTTGCTGCCAATATTTGAATAGAAAGACCTGGTGTGCCATGTACTCTTCAGTAATACTGAGTGAAAAGAATACTGAGTAACAAATTTCTTAGATATGATATATTAGTTCCTAAGTCTCTATTAGTTAATAACCCTTCAAGGAGCAGATGACTAATTGTAACCTTGGCGAGTTTATCAGATGCATTTGCAGGACCTACAAGCAAGACTTCTGCAAAAGCACGAGGATTACAACACAGGTTAGACATCTGACACTTTCAAGATGTGTGTGTGTGTGACTGCATGGCATCTTGGATTAGCCTGTTCTGGCATCTACAGCTAATTTAGGCGTTCTTGGCTTGTTTCAGAAATACCACCACTGATGCAGTGGTTGAGAAGAGACACTCTTTCA
>JAOTQP010000870.1:26440868-26523062 GCA_026413545.1 Cichladusa arquata | reverse complement strand
CTAAGTCTCTATTAGTTAATGAACCTTCAAGGAGCAGATGACTAATTGTAACCTTGGCAAGTTTATCAGATGCATTTGCAGGACCTACAAGCGAGACTTCTGCAAAAGCACGAGGATTACAACACAGGTTAGACACCTGACACTTTCAAGATACGTGTGTGTGTGACTGCATGGCATCTTGAATTAGCCTGTTCTCCTGGCATCTACAGCTAATTTAGGTGTTCTTGGCTTGTTTCAGAAATACCACCACTGATGCAGTGGTTGAGAAGAGACACTCTTTTCAGTGTTGAACTGGGTCACTTTTTGGGATCAAGTCCCCACACAGAAGACATAATATAAGAAGGCATACAGATTTCAAACACTTTCTTTTTATCTCAGATAAAATAAATAGTCCCAGATGCAGTTACCTCACTCTTGTGAGGCATCTGATCTTCGGTCACTTGCAAAGAGAGGAGCTGTTTATTAGCTGGCAGGTTCCTGCCAGCAGGATAGTGATCATACTTCTAGTTAAGTGTCTGCCATGCTGAGGGAACTATTTTATATAGTTCATATATATCCTTTGAATTGTCACTGAGACAATAGAAAAATGCAATGTAAAACTATCTAAATCTTTTTCCAAGACCTGCATCTGATTCAGGCAGACATTGATTCCTTCATTCATCAAATCTGGTAACAAAGCTGCCATATCACCACCCATAGGTATCCATCAGCTGGCTTCTTCCATAAGCTGGCTGAAAAACTTTAGGATAGAATGCTAGTTTTGCAACTCAGCAGATGTAAAACTCTTGAGAAGATTGTTGCCAGTTGCAGCATGGAAGAAAATTGCCATCATTTTGTATCTGAAACAGATCTTTATTAAGACTCTTGCAAGACTTTTCTTCTTAAGAATAAAGAAATTGCAAAGAATAAAAAACCATCTTCCCTAGAAATCTAATAAAATTTCTTTTATCAAACCTAAAATAAAAACATTCACACCTTTAAAAGCCTTTCATGGACACAAAGATGGTGTTGTGAGATAAAAAGTATATCTGGCTTGCTACCATACATAACTTTGGCTATTCCGTCTAAAGTGCTGATTGAAATGTACTCAGCCCTTTTGACCCCTATTCCATTTTGTCAGTAAAGCCTCTTAAACTCTGCTTTGCTCAGGGAAAGGCATTATAAGCTTCAATTCAATGATGGTCTGGAAAACTGGCCCGTTGCTGGATAGGCAGAGCACAAAACATGCAGAACACAGCAGTAAGATTCATACTGAAAGCAGGCTTTTAACAAAAAGCATTAATTTCATTTCAGTTATGACTGACATAGAAAAAAAGAAACCGTGTTTTCTTTTTCAATTCATTAAGGTTAAGGTTGAAGGAACATTTCAGTGCATGCAAGGTAATTAACACTACAATGCCAAATACACAAACTATGAGCTTTTCTTTGCATTACTGTATTGATAAATGGACCCAGGTTCAGAAGATCTCAACACCAGCTCTCAGACCAAGATAAAATTTCAGTTTTCTTGAAATCAAAATAATGTTAATGTGACTTGCTTTGAAGCTTTTACTTTTAAAGAAAAATTGCAGGAACTGATCCTAAAATTACACTGCAATAAATCTTGGAATAAGCACATGACAGATTTTTAAATACTCAAAAGAAGCAGAGCTAGTTGGTATTTGACAATATTCCCACTGACTACTTTAAGAGAACTCCCTATTCCATAAATAAGATTTGTTTTCTAAAATGAAAATAATGCTCCCTGTGCTAACCATAGCTGTCTAAACATCTAATTTTCAATTTGTCATTTGATAAGATGCAGTTATACATTTTCACTTTAACAATTTGCAAACCTTTAGAGGTTAAGCAAAAGGCAGTATCAAATATTCTGTTTTAGTTAAATACCAAGTAATGCTACGCTCATCAGTTTAGTAAGATTTACATCAGAGCCTTCTTTTTGTCTGGCTCCTCAATATCCTTCATTGCAATAACACAGATTCAAAGGGTCGTAATAAATTCAGGTGAAATTGGGCATGCCACATAAAGGGGCTGACGGAAAGGAAATCCTGCTGTGTACTACTCAGTTGTGTCTGTCTCAAAAGGGCTAACTAGTTGCAATGTTGAATACACACAGCAATGTTTTTATTGGAATAGAAAGGAAATGTTTTGTGAAATAGAGCCTGTTCAGACACATCAGATTGGGTTCACTCCAAGAATGCTCTTTGTCTTCAAAATACCATTCACTGCAGTACAGTTCTTGATCCTCTTGAAACCAAGAAATGCTTGTGGTTTTATATTAGTGAAGTTGTACTGTAGTAAATTATGTCTTTAAAAACTATTGGTTTTTCCATAAGGTTGTGCTCACCTATTTGCTTGATATCTTTTACATCAATAGTTCCATGCAGTCAGCACAGGATAGCTGAAATCCCAATAAACAAGGGTGATGACCTTTCGTTACTTGTAAACATAAGGCAAACTTTATCAAATATTCAACAAATTCTCTTTCAGTAGCACCTGTGTTCTAAGCCCAAGAGGAAATTTGAGAGCAAGCAGATGGATGAGGTGCTCATATTAAAATATAGTCCCAAGAAACAGATCAGTGCAGAAATGCCAACTGAGATTTTATTTACTGTTCAGTCAGTGAAGGGTACAGAGAATAGAAAATGGAAAATTCATATGTGATGGGAATTATATATGAAAGCATCCACTAAAACTCAATTCTACTTCTGTGTATGCTTATAACAAAGCGAGATATCAGCAACCTCAGCTTTCTTAAGATACCCTTCCTACCATGGATAGCTCATACTTTGGCATCATGATCAGACCTCCTCTCTCAAAATGTCTCTGTTCTAACTACACGATATAGAAATGACATAGATAAATCTAAAACAAATAGCATTTTCATTTTCTTTTGGCCCCCTGTAATTCCAAACCATTCTAAATTGAGAGAAATAAGAAATTTCCTCTACGCTTTCAAAGTTTCTGAATTTCACTGGGAACCTTCTGAACTAAAACGGTTACTCTTCTCTTTGGGTAGAATATTTTTATTTTTTTATCAAGACCAAAATTGTGAAGAAGAACATTTTAAAATGCATCATTCTGCTGGAAAACCTCCTTTGCCTTTGCTCTTCAAGGCTTGCTCTAGATATACAACTCTAATGGGGTAGATGTCTCATGATTATTTCAGATACTTGCAGAACACTGTAAATCTACTAGCCACTGTTGCTAAGAATAACTTCAACAAATTTTATATCAGAGTTTGTGCATGAAAATATTAATATTCAGGTCTTGTCCTCAGACTTTAACTATATATATAAAAGGATGTATTTTGTGTCAAGGAAAAAACAAAAACGCTAACTAATGTCTTCTAAGAACAAGACCAGACAAAAAAGGTTTTATAAGAAACCTCATTAAAAAAAAAAAAAAGTTTGCCAAAATAAATTTCAAAACACTAAAATGGCAGCTCCAATGTGGTTTAGTAATTAGAAATTAAAGTAAAATTTCATTTTTTTCTGAAGCATTACGGATAAACACATTTTTAGAATTTAAGGTCAAGAGACTACATTTATTCCTGGACTAACTTCAGTGATTACGATGAAACTTTTAACAGGAGCAATTTTTAGATGGGTAATTTTTGGGTTTTCATTTCTCTATATAATCCTTAGAAAATATTTTGATGAACTAGGATGCTTCTCCAATCTAAATATAAATGAGAGATTGAAGCCTTGTGGGAAAGAGGTCATTATTACTTATATAGTACATAAAAATAAATACTTTCTTAAAACAGGTTCAAGAAGATCATATAATGTTCTGCCTATTTTGATCACTTAATGTGGTGAAGTGCCTCTGTGAAGTGGCAATTCTTAATTAACAGATCATTTCTACATTAAGATTCCTCATTAAAGACACTGGAAACACCTGAGATAATTTCAGTACTTTTCCTGTGGATTAATACTTGTGAAGAAGAAAAAAAAAAAGGAAAGAAAGGAAAATAAAAGAATAATAAATTTTTAAAGCGTTTTCTTACAACAATTTTTTGAGGTGCACTCAAGAAGGCATATGAGAAGACTAAAGTGAATACAGCACTTACATTATTGAGCTGCCTCACTTGAATATGGTTAAAAGTTTACAATTTCTGCACTTTTTTATTATTTCCAAAGCCCTAAATCACTAAAAAACCAGAAAAATACAAATATATCGATACATTGGATTCCCTGAAGATCAAGCAAAAAGGTGGTGTCATTGCAGCTGCAGTGCAGATGTTTTTTCCTACACTCTTTCACTGAATACTAAATAGATATTCAAAATGTTTGAAAGCATAATAAATAAACAACTGAGTCTAAAAGCCCTCTGCATTTATCACATAGACACATTCAAAATTACTGGATGCCTACGAGATTTTAAAAGATAAAGAAACAACAAAGCAATACTCAGGAAAACACTGAAAATAATTATTTTGAAATTACACATAATTACATATTTACATTCCTACTATGATTAATAAAAAAGGCAAGACTGATGGAAACCTCTGCAGGATGGGGAATGCAAAGAACACACCCTTCTGCACACTAGTAAAAGGATTTCCTAGGTTGTGCAGAACAAAATGAAACTCAATCAGTTCCAGACATTTAACTTGGTATCAAACTGTGACACAAAAGCAGCACATCGGGGCACTGGAGGGTGCAGTGGGATGCCACATCTTCTGACTTCTCATAACCCTTTAAAGCTTTTAAAGTACAATGACATCAAGTTATAAGCATTCACTTATAACAAAAACCTGATCCAAAGTTCACTCAGCTCACTGTGGCTGTCAGAAAGAATGGGCTATGGAACCACAATTTACTCCAAATTTCTCATTCAAACTGTACATATACGATGTGACAGAGTCAGCAAACAAACACAGTTCCATGCTTCTGGCATGTGAGCATCTACAACATTACACAGGCATGGCCATTGATTATCTTGCAATGCTTTTCAACATTTCAAATTTAACTCTTTCTTGACCTTCACTTTTTCAGTGTTCAGAAGAAATCAAATCATATAATGTTATATCAAATTATTTCGCTTGAAGTAAAAAGTTGTACTTTCTCTTAATAAATTAATGGATTGTTAGTTAAATAGTTTTGGGTTTCCTTAAGACTGCCTCAGCATAATTTCCTCAAGTAGTACTTGTAATTACTATGCTTTTGTACAGTCTTCTGATATATTCTTCCCTCTTTTGCCAGTGAAAGGATACATCTTGTGCACATGAATTATCTCAATGTATTTAGACTTTTAGCCACTGAAATAGGGAAGCTTTAATTTCTTTTGGGATTCTGTCTCTCACAAGGAGTTACAAACGCAGAGCAAGCCAAATGAAGATAATTTCTTTCAGGGGAATTAATGATCATTCACTTCTTGAACAGTGCTAGCACTTTGCTGGTGCTTTGATAGACGACAGATTGGGTTTTGCTGCTCCTTTTTCTTTAAGGCTTTGCACAAATAATGGCCTTTTACTTGCAGCCTTTTACTTGCTTGGGTCATAGGAAAATCTGAAGATTATTATCATGTTCTTGTTCCATATTATGCCAACAAATGCTAGAAAATTCACAGTGCATTTCCCATCTTCTTAAAAATACAGCTTTGAGCCATAGAGCAGGGTGGAAGATTTTTCCATATAAATTTACAGAAAAAGAAAATATTTAAAATCTTCAAATAAACTTGTAAATAATTTTCCATCCTGAGAAAAAAAAATTATACATATTGATAAAATACAAAGAAACAAAGACAAGAGCCAGTTGAATTGAAAAAGCTTTAAATAAAAGAGAGCTCACTGCCATCCTGTCTTGGAGCAGACCAAGAATTAAACATCAACAAAGGCAAAGTCTTTAAGGCCTCCTTAACCCCAGCATAAAGGCAGATGTAACCTACCTCAGCCCTGTACCAAAGAGAATTTATTTCCCTTCTGTTGTACCATGGTTGTACTTTCAGTGGCCCTGAACGAGGCTAAACCAGGTTCACACACTCCACACATCTGCACAAGAAGATTACCTGACACCAGAGGGACTCCTGAAGTACCACAGACTATGAATGAATCATTCTGTAAAGCAGAGTTAAAAGGCCCAACATTGACTTTCCTGTACAGGCAGAAAATGGCCTTCAAACACACTCAGGGTCAAGGTTGATGCTGAAGAGTTCTTTCTGTCTGAAATACTTTCCCAACAGTTGGGCTCTGGCAGATCTCAGGTGTGTTCATGATATATATTACATCTGATAATAATGCATGTAGCCCTTTTGCTTCTATTACTTCACATTGTATAAATACCTAGGAAGTGTGGTCTAGGGGAAAAAAAAACATAATAAAAAGAGAAATAATTTTGTGTTTTTTTCCTTCCAATCCCTAAATTATTTTAAATTATCAAACCTTTATAGTCTATCTACATGTCTCCCTTTCACATTTCCATTCAAACAATATTTTTCTTTTCTTGAACATGGAACATCTTTATATCCTGTTAACAACTAGGAATAGAGAAAATGAGCTTCACAGCATGACATAACTAAAATTACTCATTTCAGATATGTGAATTATGGTCTTTTCAAAATACAGAAGGAAATACTAGAAATTCTTCCTGGACTCTCTTCAAGTGCAATAAGGCTCTATAAACACCAATTGTCAATTTGCAAATATTTGCATGGCATTTATGGCTAATAGAGAGTATCCCAGAAAAACCTGGAACTTAGATCGACAGGGTTACGTTGCAAAGTATTATTTTTTTGTGAGGATAACTTATTAATAAATTAAAATAAGAGGTAGCAAATTGTAAGAAATAGATTTTTGTCTTTTCAACTTTCCTGGAATGCATAGGAATTTTAAAGCAGAATTTTCATTGTTTACAGCAACACTCGACCTTGTTTGTCTTGTCTACTTGTGTTTAACTGCAATGCATGTAGTTTCCTATTTGCTGCTGTATTTTTAGTAAGCATTGCATTACAATTCACATGACTACCTGCACAGAAAAGCTGTGGCCTGATTTGGAACCCCAGTTATTCAGATCATGAAATTTATTCACAAGGAGCAGCATAAATCCTGTTTTTTGAGCATGCTTTGGATTTTTTCTACAGAAGACATGGGGGAGAGAATTTCAGTCTCACCTTAACAGAGTGCCAAGGTACAGGCCATGTGTATTCCTTGACCTGTGTACAGGAAAGTAGTCCATGGCTCCATCATTAACTGTGACTGCAAGAATTTTTCAGGACTTTTTACCATCTGTTTTCAAACAATGTGAAAAGGCTACAACAATGTCATTATCACCTTTTATAAAACCTTGAACTCTGAAGTCTTTCAGAATATCAGTGATGAATACATTTGCAGTTGTCTTTGTTTCTCATAAAGAGCAGTAGTGAAGGGAAGTCCTAGCTGTTTTGAAATAGCTCATCTTGAACTCATCATACACACACTTTTACAGCCTGTCACATTTGCATATATTGCTAGGGAAGAATGCCCAGAAGTTATTTCCCTTATATAATTATGAAACAAGAGGATTTATAGAATAAACATGAAGTCCAGAATTCATGATTATATAGGAATGTCAGCAATTAGAATATTTTGTATCCTTTCAATATTGATCACAACTAATTAAAATCCAAGATAAGGATTTTTCTTGTGATTTCCTTCTTCAAGAGAGTTTTCTGGTAATTATAGGGTTGAATTTCCTAAAATTTAAGTAGCAGTCAGACAAAATTCATATAGTGTCACAGCAAATCAGTTTCAAAATACAACGAAGGTAAAGAAGTTTTCCTTTTCCAAAACAATACTGTGAACATAACCATTGTTCAAAAGTTAAAGAATATAATGCCCTATGAGTGTTTACAACAAAGTATTAAAAATATAATCAATTCTTTTTCTTTACAATGGACATTATTTTATAAAATGTCCACATAAGAAGCCCTATATTATCTGGAATTTTAGCAAGATAAATTGAGGATTGTTTCTACAACTGGAAAAGGTCATTTAAAGAATTCCAGCTAAAACGCTAGTGAAAATGTCTGTACTATCTAATTATTGTGTTAACTCTGGAAAATATTTCCTTTTACAGTTCAAAAAGGGAAATCACTGAGAGAAAAATTTGTCTTTATTTTTATACACAAGGGACAAAGCTCAACCCGACCAGCTTTACAAAAGTTAAGCCTGATAATCTTATCTCCTTGAACTAAATTGACACTTATCTAAAGGGTTTTTTTTAGTATGTCTACAGGAACAGCATTTCAAACTTTATTTTTTAATTATTGTTTTTATTTTTTATCATTCTCCTTACAGTTATTTTGGCTGACAATAAAAGATCATTGCATTTTACCTGGACTGCTATGTATTTGTCATACCCTCCCCCCACCAAACACAAGAAGAAGCAGAAAAAGCTTTGTTCTTCATTTAGCAGTATTCACACAAAGATAAAACCATACATTTGGGGTGAACTTCAAAAATGCCTCTAAACAGATAGTTTTCAACACATCTATTGCTTAAAAAAAAAAAAAATAAAAAAAAAATCAAGTTTTGTTTTAAGAAGACAAGGGCTCAGTGCATTGTCCTCCATAACATATCTTACAGATCTTTCCTTGGCCTCTTGTAGTACCTTTTCTTATTAGAAAAGAGTATGAATGACTCAGTGAGAGAATATAATAATTAGGATACAGTATAAAAGGGCAAGCAGAATCTGGAGGCACTCCACTTGTGCTTCCAGTCACTGCAACTACTGTCTGTTTCTCTGGCCACCAGAACAATTCACCTGTACAATTAACCTTATGTTACCCTCCATTACTTATCTTTCCCTCCTCTAGTCACCTATTTTGACTTCTTGCTTGTGCCTTGCTTTTCACATGCCCAGCTCTACTCAGCACCCTTCTCTGTCTTATCTTCCTCAGACATCTTTTGCTCACATTTCTTCTTTCCATCTTTGAATTTCTATTTTTAAATGGAAGTTTTTACATTTTCATTTTTAAAATGTATGCATACAGTAAAAGGACCTCAAAATAGGATGCAAGCTATATTTTATAGGCAGACTTAAAAAATTAGAATTGGTATAAAAGAAGATATAGTCAAGCCACGTAATTGCAAGGCAGTATCCTTGCATATTTCACTCTCCTATCCACCTGCATGAACTTAGACTGTCACAAACAAAATCAGACTGCAGCTGTCCCTTTTTCACCTAACAAGAGTCAGTGTAGTGCTTTAAAAATGCAAAAAATTAAAAATACAGGATTTTTGCCTTGAAGATCATACCGTGAGAAATAGAAAAGGAAAAAAAAAAAAAAAAAGAAAGCAGGATGATGGAAAAGAACAGGCAAAACAAGAATTAAACACACAGGGAAAATATGACAATTTTTTTGGCAGCTGAATAGTACTGATAGTACTTGGAAATGAGAACAAATGGGGAAGTAAATAAGACCAAGCTGGAAGCCCACATTAGAAACAGAGGGAAGAAAATGGATTTTGCAGGAAGATATTGATGGTGTTTTAAGTGTTTTATGAATATGGACTATGAAGTTTAAAGAGGATATTCTACAATAACGTAACTCTCAACTGGACCAATTTTCCAAATTCATTCACATTCTTGTCAGTTTGACTGTGTTTGTTTCAATGAAAGCTTTTTTTCATCAAAGCCTCCCCCACTTTACTGCCCCCTCAACAAAACCCTGACCACAGAAAAAAGGCTATGAATATTTCAAAGAACTAAATGGCATGGATGGATTAATATTTTAATTCAAGTTATGCTTGCCTTTTATCAAGTTGTAACTTTGAACATAATAAATTCTGTTTAAAAAACCAAAGGCTTTCATATTCTATATTTTGCCTCCTTTTTCATTATTTAAGTGTTTTTCTAAACACTAGAATGCTTATTGGTGTAGCCAATGGCATGTCAAAAGCAGAGAATGAATCTAAGGTTGTACCCAACTTACTTCTCTGATAAGTTCAATCTAAACAAAAAAAATTTTTTTTTCCTTTGCCTATTTTAAGCATTTGTGCCAAAACTTTATTTACTTTAAATGACAGATTCAGAGCACTGTACAGTATTTACCCCCCCCTCCGAAAAATATGAAGAAATATTTTTTGAGGCTCTGCTCTTTGTGACAGCTGAATTACATCAGTGTGGCCAGTGTATGCTAGTGGGAGTATTCACAAGCCTAGAATTTAACAGGACTGAGTGATTGACTCACCTCCTTTTGTGATATGATCACATTTATTTTCAGGAATTCATTGATAATAAAGTGCAGGCATGCCATCATATAAAACCAAAACAAGTTGATTAGGCTATCTGCCAACAAAGACTTTTGCACTTCAAATCAATTTGGACTCACAGCTAAAATTTCCTAAACTTGAAAAAGGCAAAATTGAGCCACAGAAGCGTGAATTTTGCATTTCTATCACAGAAAGTCAATATTTCTGATAATATCCTTCAGAGAATTTCTCCGTACTTTTTAAACTTAGTAGCACTTTCTATTTTTATTGTGTTTATTTCATTACATCGTACTGGGTTCAGTTCATTCAATTCATTCATTGGTAACCTGGGCTACATTAGACAAAGCACTGAGGTGATCCTTTCCCTGTGCTCAGCACCTGCGGACACACCTGTGTGCTGGGCTCCTCCTCAGTACAAGACAGTGGACACACTGGAGTCCAAAGGGATCTCAATTAGGAGACTGAACAATCTAAGAACCCTAAAAGGGTGAGAGATCTGGAACTGTTTAGCTTGGACAAAGTTTTGTTTGTTTTGAAAATCACATTATACTTGCAATATGAAACACTTACTCTCTCATGCTAATGAGAGCTATGGCTAAAATGAGGCCTTGCTGGATATAACTAGAAAAGTTCAGCATAGCAAAACAGTTCAGCTAACAATAAACTCTATTTCAAATCTTGGCCTATCTTTGAAGCTGAAACAATAATGGGCTTACAATGAAACAGCAACATCCTTGCAGTATTCAGAGTTACTATTGAGTCAGGATACTGGAGATACTGGAGGCTGAAGCAGTACCATCCAAGACCCAGCTGCAAGGGACCATGTCCAAATGATTTTTTAATATATCCAGAAATGGCAACACCACAATCTCCCTGGTCAACCTCATGCTCTTCTGGAAACACACCAATAAAGCTAGCAAATTCTAAGACCTAGTTTTTCTCTCCTATGTCAAATATTTTCCTACTTTTTTAAAAAAGATTCAATATTCTAGAAAATCTAGAATTTTTTCATCTTTCAACAGAAATCCTTACTTCAGGTAGAGGTAAATAGGACATAAATGCGAAGCAGCACAGACTGCAGCAGGGCTGCAGAGATTTTTAAACAATAAAATTTCTGATTGGACTTTAGAGACCAAGTATTATACTATCACTACATTGTATTTCATCTTTCTCAGCCATTTTTAACTGTGAAGTCTGTGCTAGACATTCTACTTTCTTGAGTTCTTAAAATATATCTCCCAGCTAATGAATTGTACATGAATAATGTACAATAATTGATACATGAATCCTCCTGTATTAAAGAATATATAGCACTGACTTCTTGTTTGCAACTGTGAGTACAAGACATTCCTGCAAAAAAGTATTTATAGAATAAAGAAAAAAAGAAAAAAGAGATAACCTATTTTATATTACAATGGCGGGTTTCCAAACAGTCATAGATACCTGTACACACCTAGAAACATAAATTATAATTGATTCATGAATCCTTTGCCTTTTCATAGTTCTTAGCATAGCAACAGAAACTCAGAGATATTCTGGGTTCACTAATTCTGACAGTTCTGTTCCACAGACTATAAAAACTTCCATTTAAGACAGCATTGTGGTTTGGCAGTCAGAAACTGAACACTAAGGCTTGTTACATCCTAAAAATTAGCACATTAGGGTGGGTCACATTTGCCTATCGTTTCTTCTGTCGTGTTTCTGTCTTGCTCAGGCCTCCCAAGTCATCAGACTCACAGAAGAAGATGCCTTGCATATATGGCCCCACAACAGACACATCTGCACGTGGCCAAGGACAGCAATATGTGCCAATGGTGCCAAACTGTGTGACAGGAGAGGCTTTAGGGCACTGCAGCTGCCAGGGCATGTGCCACCACAAGACACATTCCCCAGCTTCAGCGCATGGTTGCTGCTGTCTTTCTTCTCTGGTGTTGTCCTCTGGTGAAAACTACAGGTAGATCCCATGCCTGGAGAAAATGTATGCATTTAACAGCTGGCTGTAAAAATCAGGAAGACTTTAAGATTCTCTTTGTGTTTTGCAGTAATTTTAAGTAGAAGTAGTACTTTCTTCTATTAGATGGTATTCAAATTTGTTGCAAATTCCAGTGCCATCTTTCAAAATACAAATTTGCAAATTAATATCTGCTATTTGTGTGGAATACCTTGCCACTGGACTGTTGACAGAGTACAGTGTGTATGAACAGGTACAGTCTACCACTTCTATTAGAGCTCTTGATCCTGAACTATTGTACAAAGGTCAGACTATAAAAAAAATGTAGTTATGTTCTCATAGCTCTCCATTCTGCTATAGATGTTCCTGCAGTAATCAGATATTTACTTTGCTGCTATACACTGAAAGGTCATTTTCAGTATTGAATGTTGTGGTAGTTGTTCAGCCACTTCAGGTCATGCTGAATTGGGCATGGTCTCAAGCAGTCAGATCAGACTCCTGCCAGCCCTGTCTTCTCCTCCCATCAAGAGCCCAACACAAAGGACTCTCCTACCTCCTTCAATGTGGAATCACTATGTGATTATTGCTTAGATGTAGATCTAAGCAGTAAAAGAAGAAGAGTAAGCTTGGCTTAAGTATCAGTAGGTCACAGCTGTTACCTATATATTTCAACAATCTTAATTATTAAAAATAACGTTTGCTACTAGTTTACAAATATTTCTCACCATACTTCAAGTAAACACAAGGTGCATTAGCTTTCCCCACAGTCATTTAAAAACAGAGGAGCAATAACAGCACATGCAAGGACTCTGACAGTGGAAAAAATTTGACAAGAAAAATTTGACAAAAAAGCATTGACAAGAAGAATGTTTAACACCAGGTTATCAGGTTCATCTTAAATAAACAGTGAAGCTTTGTTTAAAATTAAATACAAAATATGCAGAACATTTCACCTTCTCTTGGGCTTTGATAATTTAGAAGAAATAAAAGATTACTCTCATAGACATTTCAGATGTAACAGCACATGCAAATATCAGTAAAAATAGGAAAACCCTGTATTTTCATCTGCCTTGCAAATATTTCCCTCTTAATCATCAGGAATATTTCCTGCATAGTCTGACCTTAAAGACAAGACTCTAATGTTCATTTAAGTTTACTATGCAAGAGAAAATCATTAAAATCCCCAGTAAAGGGTCTGAGGGTGGCAGTCAGTGACAAGTCTACACTGTAACACTTGCAAAACAGAAAATCTTGTTCTTGTCTGTTTTAAAAATGGAATTGTGCATGACACACGGAAGCCAGTAATTTTCCTCTATGCAGCATTCATGAGGCTTTCCCCACAGAAGTGCACATGGTTATGTGTGATACTAAGAAAGAAGCCCAACATTTGTGAAAGAAATATAGGGTAGATGGCCACAAATAAGAATTTCTTCAGTAATTCTTTGATATCACAAATTTTAAGCAGAAATATATATACCTACATTTCAACTTTTTAAAAGGGAACTACATACTTATTTCAAAGGAAAAAAACAAAACAAAACAAAAAACATACCAGAAACAAAATACCATGAATGGTAACACAAAAAGTAACTTCAGATCAAAGAATTAATAAACTTCAATTCATGACAAACTCTATTTTGTAGTATTCAATTTTACCTGCATATTTTCTAAAAATGCACGTTATCCTTGTGTAGCTCAGCTTGAAAGGAATGAAAAATAAAATTTAGATAGCAAACAAGCATTTGTATAGGGTTTTACAGAAATAGGAAATGAACTCTTTCACCTGGGAAACTCATTCTGAAACCTCAAGGTAAAAAGTAAAACCCTACAGCCATAGGACTATGCTAAAGGACTTACTATGGAATTCTCTGTAAATGAACTATACCCAAGGTATTATGAATACCTGCCCATCTATAACCCCAAAGGAATTGTAATACAGGACATATAGATAAATAAGTCATGCTGTAGGTATTAAATAGCATTTTCATTGCTTTTCAAACCACTATTCCTTTATGCACATTGTTTTATCTTTGGATCAATTGAGTAGGGACTTGCTGGAGAAAACACTTCCACAATTAATCTCATGTTTGTTTGGGCATAATTGCAAGCCACTAAACACTCGCTGAACATAATTAGCTCCTTTGCACTACTAATCCAAAAGTTTTTTGTAGGAAAATACTGACTTGCCAGATGGTAAGAAACGTCATGCTATCTCACCAGCTGGGAAATCTGAGTTCAGGTTCACAGGCCACAGAACAACAATGATGAAAGGATACAGGAAGCCCTCAAGGGCAGAGAGGGAAGACTGCCAGGCTATTCCTAAACAAGATATGATTTTTGCCTCTCTCATGGTAAGATGTTTAACATAAGGAAGGCAGTTGGGTAGGAGACAAGAGCAAAGGCATGCAGTAAAAGAAGAGATCAGTCTAACTGCACTCAGCACACACAGGTGGTCATTAGAAGATCACCACAGGTTGCTTATTATTAGTTTTTTTCCTTTTTCTCCACTCCTGCTTTCCTCCCTTTGCTTTCCCCCTCCTCTGCCCAGTTAGCCCCTCTGCTGCTACATGGACAACAAAAATAACTTTTGCATGAAGAAGTATTCACCTAGATGTACAGAAAACCAAACCAAACACACACACAAAAAAGGAAAGATGAAAAATTCATGCTAAACTAGCAGAGCTCAAGAGAAGAGAATAGATTGCACTGCATATTTGTTCATTAACAATTTTGTGTTATGCTTTTCAAAACAAAAGGAGAACTTCGTGAGCCATTTCATTATTCATCCTTGTAGCTGAGGCTCTGTGCAGTCCTTTAGGGAAGGCTCAGCTCTAGCTGAGGCAGATGAGGGAAGAAAACTATAATCGAAAATCAAGGTACTTGTCCTGCAAATTAAAATTCATGGCCTAAGCAGGACATTGAGCTTAAGATGTCTCAACTGCATTCTGCAGCCAGAAACTAAAAACTCTAAATCGGGAGGGCTGAAACAGATTGAAACTTTCACTGAAAATCCTTCTACCATTTTTATATTTCTGTAAGTTGCATGTTACCTTTTAAGGAAGGTAGGACTAAAACTGCTTCTTTAAGAAAGGTAAAAAAGGCTCCACGAGGGAACAGACAGGCCAGCTGCTTCTAAAGGGCAAGAGAGCTGGAAGCTGAGGAAGGCAGCACCTGGCTGGGCTGCCATGGAGAGGATGCTCTGGGCCAGAAAGTGCACTGAGGGAGCTGGCACACCCAGAAGTATAAAGACCAGCATAAGATCTATGTATCTCTCTTCATTTAAACATAATTTTAATCACAGATGGAAACTAGCAAACATATTGTTCCAAGTCACTGCGGTCCTTTAAAACAAATAGAAAAAGAGATTTCAAAGGGTTTCTTATCAGTACAATCCAAAAACCTAAGTTCAGAAAAACATGCAGTGCAATGAGCTGCAAAAATTCCAAACAGAAAGTCATCAAGGCTCCTTGCCCAGGCTTAATTTAGTGTTCCCTTAGAGCTGATGAAGTTTGCACCTCAGTCTGCACAGGTGCACCTTTGTGTCCTGCCTACAGGTGCACTGCACACCACTGGAATGGAGGGGCACCTGTCAAACCTGGGCCAAACTATGGCCCTGCTCTGTGTGTCTGGGAAGGGTTTGTTACATCTGTGGTGCTGTCCTCAGAAGAAAAACAGCAACAATTCTACTAATAAAAATACAGATAAAGCCAATCTTCATTTTATCACAAAAACTATCACTAAACTACAAAAACCTTGCTAGAGAACTAAGTTTTGCTAAAAAACAGCAGTATTTCATGTTGTCCATAGTGATACAATTTAACTCACTTCCACATTTAATCCTTTATCTTTTTCTACTATTTTGTATTCTATCACTGAAAATGTTTTTTCTCCAGCAAACCTGTGGTGAAGAAGAATGTAAATTTTGCAGTAGCAGCAGCAAGTAAATTAAAACACAGAAAGTTTTATGAATTAAATATGAAACTGGCTAATGCGATCAGTTCTGTACTATTTACATTATTTATTTTATTAAATTAATTTGACTGTTGCTCGGTTTCCAGGGTGGTAAGGTTTTCATATGAAAGACACAGTAGGACACTGTAAAGAGAAATGGCT
The DNA here is from genome assembly GCA_026413545.1 of Cichladusa arquata. NCBI lineage: Eukaryota > Metazoa > Chordata > Aves > Passeriformes > Muscicapidae > Cichladusa > Cichladusa arquata. The sequence continues at coordinate 26,506,803 of JAOTQP010000870.1, read as the reverse complement.
TTGGAGCTGAGCAGAGAGCTTTAGGGATCTGGCAAAGGGGACTGCTTGGGGTTTGGGGATATACACAATTTGGAAATTTTGGCACTTTGATAAGCAGGATGGTATCTTACAGTGTTGACATTTAATCTGTGAACACTGGGCTACAAGACTAACGCCTAAAAGAAGAGGAGAAGCAATTCACACTTTCTCATGTCATGATTTAAGTCTTTCTGTGAACTAAGACATCACTGCAATGGTCATACAGCATTTCCATTTTGAAATCTCCTTTGATGTATTATCCCCAAGGGATACTGTAACAGATGGCTATTCAACACACATGGAGTCTTCCAACCCATACGCCTTTATTCCCAGCTACACTTCAGAAACCAGTAAGGGAAAGTGTGAAAAAATGCTCTCAGTCCTACACCAGCAAGGGTTGTAAAATTCTGCTCCTGCATGCAAATCCCCTTTTCAGTATTTTAAAGCATTCTACTCAGTACATATCACTTTTTCAAGATGATCTTGCAGAAGATTTTTTTTTTGTTCTTTGGAGATTGGCTGTTTGTAAACAAACTACTACTGACTATTCACCCACCCACCCACCTACCCTCTCCCCAACATAAACTTTTCAAAACACATTATATAGAAAATATTAAACTCCCATTTCCTGTTAAATAATTGTTGATAATATGTTGTTCATTTTTCCCATAAGAACTAATGGGACTGTCACAGCATTTCTTTTTCCAAATAGGGAGGTCAGCTTTTTAAGCAATTTTCAAGGAACTGTAATCAGAATAAAGAGTTTTTCAAGTGGAAATAGACAGTCACAGAAATATTTGAAAAAAAAAAAAAAAACCACTGTGGGGAATAAAAGCTCAAGAATAGATGACCAAAAATTATTATATTTTTAATGTGTAATACATATGAATTCACTAATTTCTAAAGAATAAGAGTGGCCAAAGTAATCAGTATATTTGGAAACATCCCAGAGGAATATTATGTTAAGTTTTCTGGAATTATGGATAGTTATTTATGGAGATTTGGATAAATTTATCCCTATATACACAAATTTACTTCTTTTATGGTTGCTTAAACTGAAAGTTTCTTGAAGAGGACCACGATTTTCTTTATATTTTCACAGCACATAGTACAGCAATGAAATAAATGTACGTTGTTCAATCTGACAGAATTAAAAGTGGGTGGATAAAGACAGAGCTGTAAGATGTTTGCAAAGCAACACACTAAAACTATTTCAGATTTTCTTGAAAACATGACTTGAAAGCTGTCTAAAAAATCACAGACAAACTGTTTTATTAGATAGCAGCATACCCCAGTGGGATATGTTGCTAAAGGAGTCAAGGGGGTTTCTGTGGGATGGTTCTCTGGCCTCTGCTGCTAGGAACTTCAGTGAAATTTGTGTGGAGAACATAGGATCTCTACTTTGTACAAACACTGATTGCCATTGTATTTACATTTACAATCCTTCATTTGTTATGAAGTCATCTGTAATTGCTTGTTAGTATACAATTTATGTACATTCAAAATAATTCTTTTATAAACAACAATAATTATTCATCAAAAATAAACCAGAACCTTCTTTCAAAATAGCAGCTAAGACTCTAATCAAGGAGGAGTCTCTCAACTGACTGCTGAGAATATGGAAAATTATCAAACCTGAGATCAAAGGATATCTGATCTTTTAAAAGGTCTGCCCTTCAAAGAGAAAAGGGGAATCTGTCAGCTACAACTGACAAGCACAGGCTGAAAGAAGCATCTATGTACAGTAAAGAAATGAAGAACACTTAGAAATTACTGAGAAATCCCAAGCATTTTGGCTGCTGTAGTACTAACAGTAAAAACTGACAAATTGTTACTAATGAATCCTAGTTAGTTAGGAATTAGCTGCTTCTGTATCCCAACATTAATATCAATCCTATGCCAAATGACAAGGAAGAATTGGGGGAATGAAAGCTAATTTTGAGTCTGTGTGTCAGCAGGGAGATCTGGGCACCTTGCAGCCTACTTTTTCAAAGCAACTGTAAGACGTGCCAAAGCCCATTCTTATGGCCATGGTGTATACAGACCTCAAGGAAACTGCAAAACTTCCACAGTGAATGCCTGGAGACTGGGAGTACTCAAATTCCAGCTACAACCTCAGGCCACAGCACAGCTAAAGGCCTGAAGAGTCATGGTTAAAATCAGCTCTCAAACTGCTTCGTGCTTTATTTGTGTTTGATTATAAAGAATTCAAGTGTGGTCACTGCTTATAAAATATGGCAGAAGACACGAATTTAAATTTTGTGATCCAAACTACACATTGGTATTAGAATTTATGTCTAATATCCATTATTATATGTTTTATAATGTATAGAAGATGTGTAGAACTTATAAAAGAAGTTATCAACTTATTTCTTTGTTTTGTATTTTATTGTTCCCTAATTAAAAAAACCCCAAAACATTGATGCCATTTTTGCAAGGTTGAGCACAAAGTAACATGCTTTGATTAGGTATCTGAACAGACAAGGCAAAGATTCTTTCAGAGAAACAAGAGCTCCAAGGCAGAAATAAAGGCATAGCAGTACATGGGGAGAAACAAAATCAAACAATGAAGTTGCACAACTGTGAAAAGCAGAAGAAACTACAGCTCAGTGACATGCAGCAAGAGCAGAGATGCTACAGAGAATTTTGCACCAAAAGTTGAGGAACTCTGACTTGACAAAAGCAAAAAATACAGACCAGTGGACATCAAGGATATCCATTCTATATGATGTAGGCTTTGGTTATTATTTTGTATATTGTTAAACCAAAGCAGTGTTTTAATAAGACTCAGGATAAGATATTTTTTTTTTCCTGACCATTGACATTTGGTATTACAGGAAAGGTTAACCATGACTTAGCCTGCAAACAATATTACCTGAATTAGTTCAGCTAAGTTTCAGAAGTTTAGAGCCCTGAATAATCTAGGAAAATGTGTCTAGTGAAAAAAAAAAAAGAAAAAAAGTGAATCTAATCTTATAAGTGCATCACGTTTCCTCTGAAAAACAGAAATAATCACTTTCTGAGAATAACTAGGAAACTGCTAATCTAGAATAGAATCTAGAATTCCCTTCTGTCAGAAAATTGTAGAGTTTACTTGAAATGCAACAATAGCAATACAATTTTGCAATTGTTTATGTCCATAAATGTCTACCTTTGCAACACTTAGCAGGGATAATCTTCCCTACTTAGCACTAGTACCAGTAAAGCTGGAAAACTTCCTGCATGTGTGAACAGCTTGTCAGTGGGAAGGCTGACAGTGCCATAGAGGTGGAATTCCTCTCATCTGATGGGACCTGTGTAACCTAAATTAGTCACAGAGTGTCCTGGATTCTTCTAGGCACTTTTGGAGGATTATTCATCCAGCCTTCTAAAATCCCTCTTTTCAAGGGATGAATCACCTTCTAGAGGTGTCATAGGTTAAAAAATGATTGTAGATGATTAGTTGAACTTAGTGTGGCAGCAAAGCAACACAGTGAAGACAAAGCAGAAGCATGTGACACCCATAAATTACAAAATATAAACCAAGATATAATTATTATGCTTTGTCTGCAAACCAAGAGTAATCCACAAAAAAAGTGTAACCAGCAACAGTATGTCCTTGGTGGTTCTAAGAATGTGTAGTCAGACACAGTGACCATGCATTTCACATAAGTATGTCAGCAACATGACTACCAAAAGTGCAAACAGTGGACATCAGACACAGGAGATACCAAGGACAATCAAATTGAAAAATATTATTAAAACTAGTCCTAATATTTACTGGGAATAATAGAGTATTGTGCAATATCATCAGAATTAAAATGAAGATATGGAATGGAATGAAATAGAATGGAGTATTTCAGTTGCAAGGGACCTACAACAACCATCAAGTCCTATTGCCTGACCACTTCAGGGCTGACCAAATGTTATTGAGAGGGTTCTACAAATGTCTCTTAAATACTGGCAGATTTAACTCTCAAATAGCATAAAAGCATCAATCACAAGGAGAAAATATGGAGAAGAAGGAAGAAAAGCCCATTAAATAAGTATAAACAATAACAGTTTTGTGTACTCATTGCTGATGGTTAATAACATGCAAAATGAACTTCATCAGCACTAAGTGTGCTGTTAATGAATGAGTTTAGTAACATTTTTGTTTAAAATTTGAAACTGTTGTGTTGTGTCAGTCTTTAAAATATATCACAACAATCTCCAATTCAGTGGAAAATATCAACGTACATACCTGTATTTGAATCTGGATACATATTAAGTTGCAGCAGTTGACAGCAAAAGTTCTGCAAGCTTACCTTACTGGAGGATTTGATATTTTTTAATATCAATATATAACTTTAAATATTCAAAAACCTTTAAAACTCACAGTCTAAGATATGAGACCTTCCTTATGTTTATAATTTTTATACAACAACCAGATTAGATCAGTGTACAAAATTTCATTCTATGATAAAAGTAACCATAGAACCATAGAGCATTTCCATTTGGAAGGTACCCCTGAGGATAACTTTCCTGACTCCACACAGGCCCACCTCAAAGTTAAACCATATAAACCAAGAGCATTGTCCAAATGGCTGAACAGCTAAAGGCTTGCAGCCACGCTCCCTTTTCTTGGTTGCAGGTTCCAGCAACTGACCATCCTCTTAATGAGGAGTCATTCCCTAATACCACAAATAACCCTCACCTGCTGCAACTTCAAGCCCCTCCCTCACATGCATTATTTGTGTAAGAATAGGAATGTTTAGAAGTTTGCTAAATAGAATGAAGAAGATGATTAAAAGGTATACTTCTCCATTGTAACCTCATATTACTGAAAGGTGAAAGCAAATCTGGGAAAAACTGATTATCTGCAAACATTTGCAAACCTAATTGAGTTTGGACAAATCTGAAAAACATCTCCAGGTATTCACACAGTCCTAGATAAAATGTCTTTTCTATCAGAACATGTTCACTCTCATATTTAGAGATAAATAGACTAAAATTACCAATATTGCAATAAAATTTAAAACACTGTAGCATTTATTTTTAAGGTTTTAGAAGATAAGCAAAAACCAAAAAGCTGGAAATACAGCATTTTATATTTTTCTAAAATGTTGCAACTACTTATCTTCCAATAACAGATTTTTTTTGCAAAGCTTCTTAATTTTTTACCAAGCAACATTGCCTCTCATTTTCATTCTGCTAGGAAGCACACTTTTTAATTCTAAACTAAATTTCAATAGAAAACATTTTCCAATATATGTAAATCCTGCATTATCATACTGTGCATTGTTAAATACTGTTTCAGTAGATCTTGTAAAACTGCAGCACTGGCACCATAAACCTCTTCTATACTACTGAGATAAATAAATCTCTGGAGAAGTCAGAATATTCTTTTCTATTGCAGGAAATATGGAAGTGTATTAAACTTCTGAACTGAGATTTGGTTTCAGAAAATGCAAAGTGCCTACTTTCACTATCAGCTAGGATAAAGGTTTAGTATGAATCATGTGCACTTTAAACAGCACTGACAAGAACAATGTATTATTAAGCATTGAACTCTGCCACAGCAAATAATATTTATCTGACAAAATATAACAAGTGACTGACATTTTCTATATTAATGTCATGTTTCATCATTTTAGAAAACTTATTTTCCTAATTCCTACAGAGTGCCCAAGGTGTTTGAAGCTTTAGCAGATGTATGACATAGACCCTCTGCTCATAATATCTCATGAACTGACTCACACTCAGGGAATCAAATGTAAATGATACAATAAAGAGGAAATTAAAAAATAGTATAAATATCTGTAGTGTAAAGTCATGATGCAAAGACAAAAATTAATTATTCAGACGGAATTTAGTGGAATAAACTGAGAACTATAGGCAGTATTTGAAAGTTAGCCCACAGGTCCCCCAAACTTCTAAAAACTAAAAATATTGAATTACCAATCCAAACGACTGAGAACTGCTACTTCCATTAGGAAGAATAAGAACTGTTCCTCAAGAGACAGACAACCAAGGTTGAGACTTTCTGTGCTTAAGGATATGAGACTGGATATGTCTAAGGATATGGCACTGCCTGTGCTTCCATTTCAGCAATGCATGAAGTTCACTGGAAATAAAAAAAAAAAAAAAAAGTCTTTTGTCACTGGAAAAAAAAGGACAGGTGAAAATAGAATAGAAGAGAAGGAAACAGAAACACAGGGGAAAAAAAAAGTGGGTTAGGGTTTTTTCACAAATGTAGGTCTTGAGAGTGGGTCTTACATTCAAAGTTCACCTGACTTCAATAAATATCATTAACTTCTTTGGAAGATTCCTGAACTGAAAGAATCATACATGCAGCATATTACTGAAAGCTAGGCCTCTCATTAAGTGACATTTTGAAATTACAGACTTCAATGCACATCGTACCTTATATTTCCATTCTTTATAAAACCTTTTTGCACAATATTTTTTGAAACAGCTGTGCTGGTTTTGCATTAATTGAGTTTTGGTGAGGAGGGAATGAGCCTAGCCATGAAAGTGATGTTCTAAGAAAAGCTGCTAACAGCTTCCTCTATGCCTATGCATACAACAGCATATTTTGATCTTTTGGTTAGGCCTTTTCAAGCATTTTTAGCTTATCAATATTCCCTTCCCGACTACAAAAATAGCACATACACATTTCAGATGCTTGTCTTGGGACATTCTATTAGCCTGCACTTGAAAGCAGACTCTGGGAATTTGACAAATGTGTCAAAACAACCAAGAGTGGAATCATTACATGTATAGATACCCATATATTTACTGCAAGATTAATGTGGAGGAAAGGTGCTAATTTGAGAATTGTCAAGTGTCAGCTCCACAAAAAGGTAGAGAGCACACATTAGCAATGCCAAATCTATATAAAGTTTACACTCTCTAGAGCACACAGGAATTGCTGCATTCAGTAATGAAATCTAATTCAATATTTGCAGTGTTTTGTTTCTTTGTCTTTTCTGCAGAGAAGCCTTAAAGCACAATATGATATTAGTTTTATATTTTTGATAATCTTGAAAGTTTTATATGAACTCAGTTCAGAGAACAGAGATTATTAAACAAGAAAATATCTTCAGCATAAAACATCTTGCAATCATATAATCTTTTACATCTTTTATATATGAGGAAAATGTTTCAAAACATGCTATGCCTCTCACACAGTTTTTTGATGGTTTTGTCAGTTTGCTTGTTTTCCTGCAGTGAAATCCCTTGCACTCATTTTCACCATCCTTTCAACATACCTTCTTTCGTTATACTATCTGAAATGTCTGGCTTTGTGCTCTTACTAAATACACAGTCCTGAAGGGCTGCTGCAACTGCCTACTCACACACTGCAGCAGCATTGAACTCAGTCAGGATGCTCTTTCAAGTGCTTTGAAATGCCTTGAAATAGAGAAGGTATTATAGAAAAGCAAACTCTTTTCTATTTTATCCATGTAAACAGAAATCTATAGTGTCTTCTGCTGTGAGCTAACAAAGGCTGCTGCATGACAGACGAAGTGCAATTCAGGAGACTCACCGTGAGAGTAATCCTTTCAAATGCATCTAGGATTGTTCAGATGATCAAGAAAAAATGTGGCCATGAGTATTCATACAGTTTATTTAAAAAAAAAAAAAAAAAAGGATGAGTAAAGTATTGAACTAGATGAGATTGCATGGGGTCTGAAAGACATTTTTGTACTTAATACCAAACAATTTTGCAAACCCTACCCCGGTCTGTGACTGCATATGAAAAAGTGTCTACTGATAGAACAAATTAGGAGTGAAAATATAACAAAAATGCATAATCAAATTGAAAAAAAAGAGATTTGTTTTATGATAATTAAAATTTTTTAATTTAAAAACAAAACAAAACAAAAAAACCAAAGACATTTTTCCTAAGAGGCTCTCTGTGCATTTTATTCAGGTAGCCCAATAAAAGTTGTTACTTTTAGCAATTACTTTTCCTCTTTACATAACTGGATTAGCAATGCCACACTAAGTGTATTTCTGGTGAATTACCCAGAGCCCCAAGAGACTTTTCAGTTTATTGTTTCATGCTTCAAATTGTACCTATCTAGAAAATGCATTTGCAATTTGCTGGCTATTTTCAATTTCAGCTTGCAATACACAGAGGCTGTGAATTATAACAAACAGTTCAGAAACTACAAGCGTTTTTCACATACACAGCTGAGAAAAAGGTATTCCATTTATGGTATGCAATCCTTTTCTTAGTGTTAAAACATGAGGTCAATTATGAGTTTTAGAATTAGCCCCAGTTGCTGGGAGATGTTCCTCACTGGCAAAGTGCTACCTCTGACTATGGTGATTTGAAGGACAGGTTGGTTCTTCCTACACAAATGGAAAGATTAGCTCTGCTGATCTATTTAGCATTTATGTGCCACAAAACAACACCAGAATAACAGAGGGAATGTTTAAATATGACCCAGGAATAAGAATCTCCTGGTGCATGGTTGTATGACAAAGATATGATCTCTTTCTCCGCAAACATTGCCAGCCTGGACAGATGGAGCGTGGCAGGGGCTGGAGGAAGGCATTGCTGGGAGAGCTGTGTGCTGTCCCTTGCTGGGGACAGTCTGTGGCTATAAATCTGCAGCACAGCACCAGCAGGAAAATCCTGCTGGGGGATGAAGTCCTGACATCAGTGACCCTGGCAAAACTCCCAAAGACAGTGTTTTCCCAAGTTTTTAATACTTTAACATACTATACAAACCAGACACAAGATATACCCACCCTAGCTTACCAAAGGTTTGGGGATTTTTTACCTGACTTAGGTAATAAAGCTATTGCAAATGTCCCAGACCTCAAGGAGGTAAATAATTTTTTTTAAAAGTGGAATGTATCTTTATATCTATATAGAATGGAAAAATGAATGCAGAGTTCTCTAAGAGATGCCTTAATGTCATCGCTGTGCTGTCACTGAAAGCCTTGCTAATATGAATTCTAATTTAGATTTTTACCGAAATTTCAAAACAATGAGAAGAATATGTATCTTTTGTCCTATTCCAAATTCAATGAAAGAAACATGTTACTTTGTTGCAGTGAAGACACAAAATCTAAAGCTACCTGTCTTAGTGCTCTGTAATGCTTATTCTATGAAAAGTTTAAATTAGTCTCCAGAAAGCTGGCACCATTCCATTTTAAAGCTATAATTTAATTCTTTACTTCAAAACCTATAAGAAGCATCTCTCTATTAATTTTTTTTCATAGGAAACTTTGATAGATTTAGTCCCTTATGAATCTCATTTAAAAATACATGCATTTAAATGCCAATTGGGACTTTCTCTAGAGAGCTAAGTATAAAGGTTTTAAAGTGGAATTCAGAAAGAAGAATAAACTTAATGTTTTTACTCCCAAGGTAACTGAATCTTTCCCAGATATTACTGGCATGTTCTACTATGTCTACTTCTGGTAAACAGATCTATTTCTCCTTAGATTATAGAGTTTACTTTTCAGAAAAAGAACCCAGGTATTCTGACAAGGAAAAAGCCTCTGAAGAATAATCAAACCTTATTTTTATCCACTGTATCAATGCTTTGTTGAACCTAAAGGTGTTATACTATTATTACTTTTTGTTTCACTAGTCTTGGTTTCTGCAGCAAGACACTATCAAGAGCACAAGACCATAACAATTAATAATAAAACTTGCACATGTAGCAGCATATTATTAAGTCCCATTGAAAAAAAGGAATATAATTTGAAATAGAGATTATACTGATTTTGTTTACTAAGTTCATTTTACATAGATATTTATCACTGAGTTGGAAGAATTAATTCACTGGGCTTTTTACATTATAAGGGTGCTAGTTCTTTAATTGTGCATAATAAATCACAATAGATCAATCATTAAATCATTTAAATCTGTAAAAATAGTATGTCTGTTCTGACCTCAAATTTTTGACCAAAAAAAGGGCAAAACTTCAGATTTGAAATACTAGAAGAAATTGCATTTCTTTCTTTCTGAATTTACAAACATGAGATACCTGGAGGTAAGATTGCTCAAATATTTGTGCTTTTTTTAAAAACAATTACTTTATAATGTATCATCTGTCTAGCCTCTCTCCACTTTTCAGTCTCTGTAGAGTTTATCACAGGAAAAGATATAAACTTCTATTTTAAAATTTCTTTATATTTTAATATTTTTCCTTTTGTTTTTAACGTGTTTGCAAACATCATTGAATAAGTGCATGTTCTCTTTTCCTGTCTAACCCTGGTTTCTTCAGTGTATCAAGAAACCCAGATTTATGCTAGTAGGATAAAAGCTAATTGTAGAGGTTAGGTTTGGTTTCACAGGATTTGCCTCTCAGGTTATAATTTCAAAGGCCCAGTGTGCTGCTAGGGCCAGAGCTCTTTTTGATGGATAAACCCCTAATAACTTGAGACATAGTAACAGGGGTAAAACTAAGGTTACTATGCTGTTCTACTTCAGGTAGTCGGAGATTCACTGAAAAATTTGCAAGTCAGGGAGAATGTGAAAGCTCAGCTGGCAGTCGATTTTTTTTTCCCCTCTCTGTGAAGTCGGCAGCTTTTTTCTATATATAAGCAATCTATTTGAATGTGATGAAGCACCAAGGTTTCTCACACTTAAAGACAAGTGATAAATTGAAATGACATGGCTCTGTTGCTAGTTTACTGCTGAAGTAATCCAAATACCTTTTTAGTTTTTGTTACTGTCAAATTAATTTGTGTAAAATGCGCCAGGAGAGAACTCTAAAAGCAAACCAGGGAAGATAGATACCCCATTATAATCTTCTATTTTATTTTATAATCTTCTACTGCATGACTTACTTCAAGGTGCAGTACTTCAGTACAAGGCACTGAAACTTCAAACTAAAACAGAGATGTAAAATAAGCCTTCCATACAAACCACACTGCATGCAAATGTAAATACAAATTATCAAGACAGTATCTTTATTGTTTTATTTTTTAAGAATATAGTTCAAACATGAGATGAATACTACAACAGAAATACAAGGTTTTCTTCTACTGTTATGTGAGTTGCATCTTTTTCTATGGACATTGCAAAGCACACAGTTTTGAACAAATTTGGAAGGGAAGAGTGAATATTATATAAGGGAAGAGACAAGAGCTTTTTGATATGAACTTTGTTTCTAACTTATGTACTAAAATCCAGTTCTTGAACAAGTTTCCACTGTACAAACATACCTGTTTTGCACTGGTGTGTGCACTACTAATGGTGCTAGTAGTGCACTCAGCAGTATAAGGATACAATGAACTGTAGATTTTAAACAAATGCATTTACCATGGCTGCTTCTTGAAACTGAGAAGCTGTGACAACAGAAAAGTACTTATGAAAGATTTACAGGAAAACTCTCTCAGAGAACCTAATGGTAGGAAGATGTAAGACAGTTCTGAATGGGATCCAAAGTGACTAAAGGACCTTTCTTCCTAACTCACATCATTAAGTGTAAACATGAAGAATTTATTCTTCATTAGCATTTTTTGTCTTGTTCAATCTAAAAATTTTTCATTTAAAAGCTAATTGCTTTGTAATACTATCAAACTCTTTAATTGAAAATACAATGATTTCTTTGAAAATTGATGGGAACAAAAATTCACTCTGATATTACAAATATTTTAATAACTGTGAAAATTAGATTTATTCTTAACATGGCTCCACACACTAAGTATAATCAGATCTTATATTAACTAAGGAATGTTTTGAATTGATGCTTTCACTGATGCATGCAGAACTCTGAGGGCCTCTACAACTCCTCTGACAATACATAAGACTTAACAGCATATCTGAGTACAGATATCAAAAATATGAAACAGTTTCTGAAGTGCTGTACTACAGGACTTACCAGAAAACCATGCATGCCTGAGAGAAAACAGTATATTGAGCTTGTCAGAGGGGAGAGTTATATCTCTTCACAGCTTGAGGATACAGAGAACACAGCAGAACGTTTCGGGGAGCATGCCTAATTTCACTCCAAAGTGCATGCTCATTTTTTTACTATTCAGTCTGGAAGAGTAACACAGGTATTTCTGACTTATTCTATGTGTGGAAACCTGCATTAGCAGCATTTTGAAGCACAAATTTCAATTGCTGTCTCTTGGTTGTGATAAAATTACGAGAGTCTTGAAAAAAAATGGATCCTGGAATGCCTGTGTCTAATCGCTAAAATTGTAAAAAACATCATCTGGTGTGCTCCTTCTACCTGCCAAAGCCTCTGAAATGTGAAGGTGATCATTACATTTAGGTGGAGCTATAACCTGCCAAAGAGCAGTCATGGAGAATTTTGTAGGTAGTCACTTCTTGTGATCCCTCTCCTTTTTCAGTGTATTACATCTTGTTTTGGTCATAGGCTTCCCCTGGCTTTCATTAGAGGTAGTGTGTATATGGCCAAAATTCAGCGCTGGATACCAGTTCCACATCTGTTACAGAGTAGTCCAGAGTCTGTTATTTTGGCATCTAAATTATACAAATCCTGGTTTTTAATAAGATGCAAATTAAACCAGAATTTTAATTCGCATAAAATGAAAATATGTGAATATGATTGGGTATAATACAGAATTGAAAATACTGAACTGCAAAAATGATAGTATTTTTAAACTTTCTCCTATTTCTTTCATGCATTTTTAGTGGAAGGAAGATGAGCTTTTGGCTTTAGAATTTCTGACTGGCTAAACTACAAAAAATCTGAGTCCTTCTAAGGTGATCCAAAAGAAAAATTAGGAAGGTTTGTAGCTGTTTGCTTTCCTATCTTGGTTGTGTACCAAGTCAAAGCTATACACTACAAATAAAAACTCTGGCAGTGTCGACTAAAGGTTTTAAAAAGCTCCAACCACTTTGCTTAAGTACCCCTACACATACATTAATCCAATGGCTGTAAAGTCATTGTGGAGACCACTTACTATGCTCTTAAGAAACAATATGGAGTGATTGACCAAAAATAATTCATTTTACCACCAGAGAATACTGAAAAACTTTTTTTTCTTATTAATTTGACTGATGCTACATGGATTTTTCTTACTAAAATTGTATGTCTTCCACCAGAATTGGAAGTGTTATTTTGCAGAATTTTAGATTTGTCTTTTCCTTCTTTCTTCCTCATTCTCTCTAATTATTGATCAATTTTTGATCAATGACCCATGATTTAGAGTGTAAATTGTTAATCATCTTCAGATGGATATCCTTGCTAGGAAAGAAATATTAGATCTTGTCATCACATCATGTTAACTACCACTGTTTCCTTCTACTCTCCTTTTAACAAGTGATATCTCACAAATATGACGTGTACAAGTTAATAACCTTCAAAGCTTGAAATCTGGTCTCCCAGCTTCAAGAAGATATATATTGCATGGAAGAAGAGACAGCACTGGTATAAGCTCTAATACATACATATTTCAGAACAGCATTCCTTAAAATTTTATTGGGATAGATTACCTGGGGTAAAAAAAAAATTTTAAAATTAGAAAATGTGATATTGAAGAAGAGATCTTGCAGCTTGCAGGCATTGTTATCAAGGTTCACAACCCAGAGTTTACATGGGAGTTGCCCTCATGACCACAGAGGGCTGATGATCACATGATAGGAGATTTCTGTTCTGCATCAAATGCAATCAAACACATTTTCAATAATTCCATCTGGACATGCATTTTAGCTACATAAAGGGTGCATATGTGAAAGAAAAAGCTCTGTGTATTAACTACAGAGGAACTACCACGGAGTTATTGTTACTTCATGCTGCTCATAATACCAGTTTTCCCATTATACAGAACTCTTTTCTAAATCTCCAGACTGACAAGACAAGAACTAAAACTTTGCTGGAGCTCTTACTTAAAATCTACATAAAATTTCAAACCCTAATAGATGCTAATCTGCAGTGCCCAAATCCTCAGAGCAAGTAAATTAAAAGAACTATACCAAACTTCAATTAAGTAACATTATCTCAAATACCAATCAAGGGAAGAGGAATATATTTTACGATTTGTTTTGCAAACATAGTTGTTACTCTGTTAGTAGGCATTATCCCTCTCACCAAATGTAACATTTTATGGGAATTATCCCTGAAGAATTATTCTTACTTTTCTCTCATGCAGTGAGAGAACAAACAACTTTAAAATTCTGCTATCAAGCTGAACATTGCTCTGACAAGACAACCATTATGTTCATCAGAAAACTATTTCTATACTTTTATAGTTTGAAATTAAAAAAAAAAATCTGTCCATTACAATTGTATTTTTCAAAAAAAGCCCACACAGTTTGGAAAATGCTTTGATTGCTTGGATAACAATCAGGAATTAAATTATTTAACAGCAAAAGTTCTGCTTAATTAAAAATGTAATTTATTACTGAATCAGCTGTCAACACCAGAATGAGCAGAATGATTCAGTTTGAACTGGGGTGCTTAATTTATTAAGTCTTTCAAAATAAGAGATAGAGAAAAGACACAATACAAAACAAGAGAAGCAGTCTGAAATACCCAGGCCCTTACTTTACTAAGAAGATCCTATAGATATAAAATATATTTTAAAAAAAAAGTTTGCAAGATCAGGATCCTAGTCCAAATCAGATTTAGCTCAAATTAAATACTGTTATTTGTTCCATTAGACACCTATAAAGTTTGAAGTATAGCTGAAAAAAAAAAAGTGTTCGCTGCTCAATTTGAGGAAAATTTTTCTTCTCTACTCAGGCTGGACTTTAGGAAAATTCATGATACCTAGTATATTTTCCAAACCATTCATTTTAGGAAATGGGGAATATAAATAAAGGTTTGCAAAGAAACGTTTGTACAATCTAAAATGCAATTTGATGTCCTTGAAAATCCTCTGAGACACTGCAGCAATAGAAAAGCAAATTTACTATATTGTCTCTCTTGATAAACATGATTCCATCAGTGTTAACACATAACTTCTGTCAGTTTAGTGTCCTATGTGCTAAATAAAAGAATTTACTGATAAAATAAAGATCACTTTCCTTTATGCACAGACATACAGGTAGGAAGTGACATCTGGAAATTACCTTGTCTAACTTCCCACACAGGAGGAGTCAGCCAAATCAGGTTGCTCAGAGCTCTCCAAAATCTCTTACTATCTCCAAAAATGGAGATCTTCCTAACTTTTTCAACAACCAATGCATGACTTTGCCACCATGAAAAGAGAAAACAAATATCTTAATGTCTGTTCAGAACTTCCAGTGCTGTGCCTGTTGTCCCCTGTCCCACGACTATCTCAGAGGAGTCTGGCCCTGCCATCCCCATGCACTCTGCAGAGCTGTGATCTCTCCTTGCAGCCTTCCCCACCCAAGGCTGAGCAAACCTTCTCCTTGAAGCTCCACATGGTGTGCTAAAGGTGTGCTACAGGTCTGTCACAGGGGCCTTTCACAGGGCTTAGGGCCAACCCTTCTGCAGGGAACCCCCAAAGCACACTATCCTGACTGCACACACACCCAGTGGATGGAAAACATCACTTCCCTCAAACTCATAGAAGTACTGGTACACTATTCATCATGTTTCAATAATGTTTTGCTTCTAAATGAAATAAACCTACACTTCTAAATAAATTGGTTTGCACATAAATACACATTGGTTTGCATGTTACTGCCATACAAATACACACTTTTAACCTTCCTACTGGAAGGTTAAACTCATCATGTTTACACGATGTAAACAAGGTGCTAGAGTAAAATAGTCTTACTTAAGGATTGGGACCTTTAACGAGATGAGTACTTATTATACAAAAGCATGTATCTTATCCAAAAATGGAATCAGGTAAATAAAAATTCCCTACAATTCTGCAAACTAAAATTTAGAACTTTTGTTTAGTAATCACTGTCTGAGCTTTGACAATAATCCATGTCCAAAGAAATAAATACATTAAGTGTTTTTTTTTAAATTATGTCCTGGCAAATCTTAATATGAATGCCAGCATGAATCAAAATTCCCTACACAGTTAAGCTATACAGAAGTCAGCTAAGATTCCTTTGTGCCTTGTATGCATTAAAACAAGTAAAAATCTATATAGACAATATAATGTTACAAATCCTGCAGAAAGATTATTAAATATAGGGGTATTTCTAGCACTAACTTGAAAGAAATAGAATTGTAATGAAACTGATGAAGGAGTATACAGGATTTTGCAAATGATTATATTTGAATGCAGATCTGTTCAAATTAGATAATTCAAAATTATGGCATGACTCTGACAGCTCTCTGATCTCTTATAACATTTCATTAAATAGATCCAATAGTTTCAACATTTTTCCTAGTTTGTTTCAATACCAGCCATAGTTGGCTCAGACTACAATTTTTTCCAATGTGGTTGAAAAATTCTTTAAAGGTTTTTGCATTCAGAAATGCAAAATATTTGCATTAATAATTCATTGTGCTTGAATTTGTTACATAAATCCTGTTCCATAAGCAGAATGACTGAAGCTTTATCAGTGCTAAATAAATTACATTTACAAGTAATAGAGAAAATTAGCTAGAATGAATAAAATAAGACTTGACATAACTAAGACAAAAAGCAAACTTTCCATTGCTAAAAAATAGAGTAGCCTTAACTGAGAGCTTTTAGTCACATGATAATAGCCAGCCATATGCATTGGTTTAAATTGGAGTCAAGCTAAATATTTTACTTTTCAAAATAATTAGGACAGCTATAGGGGACTTTTTATTCCCTATAGTGCAAATTCAGTTAGCCATGATAATTTAATGGACAGTCAGGCCACACAATCTTATTAGCAAGGCTCCCCTTCGGCAGCTCCTGGAGTGAATTGTCATTCTCCACAGAAAAGCCACCATCCCAATTTGCATCTCACTTATAGCATTCTCTCAAAGGGACAAGCATATTTACCCTTCGAGCTTTATTTATCATCAGTCATAACACATAATGTCCTATCCGTTTTGTTCACCAAAGATTTTTACAAGTTCAAGCTGTGCATCCATGATATTTACTACTGGTAACTTCATGCTCCATATGCAAAGTCATTTTTCAGATTGTAAACAGTTTCACCTATTCCATTTTTGCCAGTAGCCAGAGATAAATAATATGGAAATGGCATTTATTGCGCATTTGCATTATGCATCCTGTTTAAACACAGGCTTCATTAGTTCTTTAATACCCAAGAGAGAACTAGAAATGTCACTGGCCCCATAAGAGCCATGCCAATCTCCAAGGCAGCTGAGTGAAGGCGCACTGGTGGCAGTGGTAGCAAAACAATAACAGAAGAATCTGAAACATCTTTTAGCAAGTTGATGCAGACAAGTCCCCAGCAGGTCATCCCCAGCCTTCACTGACTACTTTGTCACCACTCTTCTCACCTACATTAACTTTATGAGTGTAAGCACAGATAAGCATTTCCTTGTTAAAATCACACTTTTGTATTGCCACCCTTGACTATCTCTTCTTGACTCTTCTGAACTAAGAAAAACAGGATTTGGCACTTTGCTGTTGACATACTTGTCTTAAGCCTCTTTGAATGGCAGTTTGGAGTATGGGGACAAATGGGGTCAGCAGGTATTTTGAGACCTGGCAGAGCTCTCTGTGGGAAGTGTGCCCTAGCTACGTGCATTATTGTGCAATTTAATGCAGTGATGTTCAGTGCACTGCTGTGAGCTGCTAAACTCTTCCCACCTCTTGTCTCAGAGGCTGCTCCATTTCAGGGAGATATGTAATCCTTGCACTAGTTTATAGCTCACACAGCAAAGTTTCACCAGATGGCAAGATCATCACCAGATGATGTGCACTTTTAGGACAGGGCACTCCTTGCAGTTATGTAAGTAATTCAAAATGGCAGAAAGCAATCTGCTTCCTCCTTCCACTGTCCATGACAGAGCAAATGAAGCAGAGGTACTCTCACAAGCTGCAGACATCTTGGTTTAAATATCTCCTTCGCCACCAGTAACCTCTGCACTCCACTAGAAGTGTTATATTTCAGTTCAACTTACTGTCTCATGCAGTTTTCTTATTTTCTGCTTTTGACTACTTGTATCCACTAACAGCAGTTACAGAGAGAAATACTAGATCAGCCTTAAATAATCATAAGAGGCCATATTCCACTACCATTAGTAATTGAATTTGCCCATTGAAGGTTAACAGTTAAACCATTTCTATCTTGTAGCTGAAAGGGATGATGATTGCCTTTGAAAATGAAATTAAAATAACTAATAAATCCAGCATATTCTGTTCAGTGTCATCCTAGTTTATCATTTCCAAGCCACATTCTACAGGTTACTGCTGTTAAATGAAAATGTAGTGAAACAGATAGAAATGTTTTTCAGATATTCTATTCCATGAATTTACAGTACAGAATAGGCAATCATAAAAATTTGCCTCTACAGTAATGCTGGCTAAAAGCAATTTACTCATTTGAAGCTTATGAATGTAAAACTTCTGTCAAATAAAAAATCTACGTTCAGGTTCAACAAGATTTAGTTTTGAAAACAAACACATTAAAGATAGATATATTTTTAGGAAAAGGGCTAGGATAGGGACCCAGATCAGCCAAAATAGATGTTTCTGACAAGGTTCTCAACCTACCTGTGTCAAAAGTTTCCTAGGAAGATAAGGAGGATAATAGATTTTTGCCCTTAACACTAGATTGTGAGGCTTAACTCATAAAGAACTTTATCCAAAGCCATTAAAGCCAATAGAAATCTCTCATTGACTTTAATGAGCTTTTGTTCAGGTCCTTTACATGACAGCTGAAAGACTGCCATTGATTGCAAGCCCTAATTTCATAAAGCTCTTTCATATCCCCAGCTTGGAGGCATTTGGAAACACATAAATGCATAAGTAAGAGCCTTATAAGATAAAATTTACCCATTTTCCTTTTTAAAATTAGGAGAGAGCTTCTCACTGCATGTGTACTTCTAGGAATACATCAGTTATTCCATGCACTTACTAATAACTGTTTCTTGGATACCCTCACATATTGGTTGGATAACCATCTCTACACTGCTGGATGCCAGCTCTAAACATTTAACCTAAACAAAGTACAGTTTATAATGACTTTTCCCAGGATTTAGCCAGAATATTGGACATAGAATATAACTTGTCACTTTGCTTTTATGCTGATATTATCCCAACTACACAAGCAAAGACAATACCTGATCTGTCATGAAGTTAACCATTTAAAATGTTTAATAAATTTGAAGCAGCAGAGGACTCTAATACTTCATCAATTCTTTATAATATCTCTTGCATTTCTTATCTAATAAAGCAGAAACACCACCAGGAACATTACTTTTATATTTCCTATGGTGTTGAACCACACCCCATAGTAAAAAGGTCCATCAAATAGGAAAATTACCAAAACTGAAAACAAAAAGAAGAAACTTGAAAAAGTGGTATCTTAATTATATGAGGTATTCATTATCACATTTCTGTAGTCTGCCAAATAAGGAATGCTAACCTAATATTATAAAAGCTTGATTTCACTCAGAAATTAGAAACAGCAAGTCACAGAAATCTCTATCCTTGTCCAGGTAACTGAAAAGAAATTCCAGCAATATGCAATTTTTTACCCCTTAAATAATAGTAAAAACATGCAAGTTCTCTAGATGTTTATTGGCTTCTATTCAAAACAGCTATTTTCACTCTTATGAATGTCTGACAGATTTCCAAACCTGTAACACATCAGTATTAAAGCAATAGTATTATGCATCCCCTGCCATTCAGTATTAGACAAAGCATTTTTACATGTACAATAGCCATGAAATAATTAATTTAGTCCCATATTAAGGAAAGGTAATTAATATTTATGTTTTGATCATACGCAAAGTTGATAGCATTTCTGATTCAGCAGTAACCATAGATACCCTGTTATTTTTGTAATATCGGTTAAGGTATTAATTTCACTCAAAGATACAATTAACCAGAAAGGAATAGTAAACCTTTACAAATCTTAGTTTAAACACTTTCATTTTATTTACACACTTCAGGAAAATGTGTCTATTCTTTGAAAATCCAATTTCAGTCCTGTAAAACCATGCAATAGCAATGTATTTTTTATTTAAATCATTTTTATGAACTAAATAAACGCAATTTAATCAGGCCAAGTTTTAGAGTTTAGAAACTCATATCTCTCCAAAGGTGCATCTAATTTAGAACTTGATTGGTATCAGGTTTTTTGCTTTATCAACCTAACCCATTAGGCCATATTGTCATTCTCCAAGAGAAAAAAATTATTCTAACATCTGTTCTCAATCTGTTTTTCCATAATTTCCTTTTATGCCCCACATAACACATTGAGTTCATCTACAAAACATTACTGAGTCTATCTGCACCATAAATGTCTTTCTACTATAGGATCACATGAAAATAGAAGAAACAGTAGCCTGCAACACAGTCCACATAAACACCCCACTATTTCTACTGCATCTATGGATCAAAGGAAACATCATTTTGAACATCAGAATCGTGACACACATAATGTTTAACCTAAGGTCTAAAGTGACCTGTATAGTAACAAAGTGAGAAAAAAACTTCCATGTCCTACCATGTCTGTTTCTTACCACTGCTGCAGTCTTATGAGAGAAGTTTTTTTTTCCAAAAGTACATACTTTCTGAATGGCTTGAAAGAGTGATTTTAATATTTTAATTCACTTGTGCAAATAATCTCCAGAGTACAGAAGAGCAGTAGAAAATGTCCCAGTAACCTAAAATCTTACATGTGTAGGATGAAAAGAACCTGGAGTGCAATATGTCCTTCTAAATCCATTTTCCATTTTCTTCTACAGACAAGAAATTTCTATGTCTTATTATTCTGAAGCTATTTTCAAACCCTGAGATCTCTTCTGCCCCTTCTGCTTACATTCAGCAATTGTTGTTCTAACTTAATTTGAGAAGAAAATATCTATTTACAGCTGACTTACCCATAATGTATTCATCAAAGCAATATTAAAGGTCATTCTTCCCACAGAAAGATAAAGAATTCACTGTCAAAACCTGTCCTTCTAGCTCTCAAAAGTGCCATTGCTATAAGAAAAGTGACATACTATCTGATGTTAGCTAACAATTGATATTTAATTTGAGGTCAAAGCCTAATGAAGGAGATTTATTAATATATATAAACATCAGTGAATTGAGCAAAAATCTGAGGGTATTTAGATTTACCTCAACATTCAATCTTGCATGAAAGCTGCATGGTGTCTACCTTGAGGATTTTACCTTGTATGAATTCCTGTGTGAGCTGCTGTAAATCTGAAACCAATGTCCAACTGCTAAAGATTCTTTATGCTCTGAGCCTACATTGGCAATATATTTGTAAGTGAAAAGAAGATTAGTGGCTTTATGACTAAGATTTATGTTGAGAACAGAGTGACAGAGAAAAGCTTACTAAGGGAGGAAAGAGATATCTGCACAGCATAGACTGAATTCTTAAGGAAAGGACCTCTAAAATGAAATGTTAGAAATCTTAGAAGATAGTAGAAGGAAAATAATAATGAAAACCAGCAAGAAATACAGGCATAAAACCTGTGAGACAAACTAAAAGAAGGTATCACTATTACATACTCCAAATCAGAGAGTATTTTGTACTATTTCCTTCGAACAAATTATTTCAACTTAGTAATTGGGCTAAACTTCAAGAAGCCAGACAAACTCATAAGGTCCTTCTTGTCATTAATTCAATTAGTCAGTGGGATGACTTCTGTATGAAATCGACATGAAATGCATAAGGGTAGAAAAATCCAATCTTGACAACTTCTCTGTGACAAACTGTAGGTTTTTAAATAACATTAGAGGAATATTCTTTCTTAAAAAGAGAGAAAAATCCTGCACGTGGAATAGGGCTAAAAGAGTTTGTATTTCCACAGCAGGATACATAGTTTATGCAACTATTTCCTGCATACAAGCTTAAGTTAAAACAAGAACAAGAATCTATACAAAGTGCAACAAAGGCAAAAACCAAACCAGAGTTCAGAGAAAGAATTTACTGTCCTCCTGATGAAAAGACTTTTACCCATCAAGAAACAAGATTTTACAGGTTACATTTTCTTTTCATTCAATATGCAAAGAACATTTAAATATTTACTTTGGGAACAGTTTTGAAATATCTCTACTATTGTCCACTGACCAATTCACCAGCTAACACTTGTTAAGCATGGTTACAGTTTCCCAATTCTTTATCCCGTTATTGGCACTAAAGCAAGACAAAGCTCCCAGGAGGGAATAATTCCAAATTATATCAGCTGGCAAAACGTCCTCAGGGTGCATCTGTCAGCTACGGGGAGCTGGCTCACCCTCTGGCTACAATTCCAGTATATCCCTCCAAATTTAAAATTTCTACCACATCTCCTTCCCATGGGGAATTGAATGAAGTCCTTATTCTTTTTAGCATAGCTAAGAAAAAGCTCAATATCCACTGACCAAGATATTTTATAAAGCTTAATAATTCTCACAAAAATAATAAAACTACAATGACGATCAATTCATACTCATTGTGTTCCACATATGCAAAGTTTTTCAGCTGCAAACTGTGACATACAGAGAATCAACTTACAGGACCAAAAGCATTGCTGTCAAAGCTGTGTCCATGGTGATCCCCTTCCACCCAAATATGACCATGTGGAACTTTCACATACTTCTTTTTGTATCCAATGGTTCTAAGCAGAATTGGAAAAAAATGGTTAGTTAAAAAGATTTTTAAAACAAACAAATAACCCCCCCAAAAAACCAAAAACCTCCAAACCCAACAATGTTTTGTTAGGAAAATTCACATATTTCTGGGTTTGGAATTTGACCTTGCATACAACTCAGCACCAGCTTAAAACTACCTGAAGTCCTTTGGACTTCAAGAGTGTTACTCAAGTTCAAAATACATAAAAAATTTTTATGAGCTGGTTGCACTATCAGGGCCTGTTTACTACATTGTTTTGACAGAAATCACAACACAAGAAAGGAAGAAGAGACTTTTCAGTTAAATATAATTAACAGATTATTAACTCCACCTCTATAATCACAAAATTTTGAATCATCAGGTTTTATCTCAGGTAAATACCAGTGAACATTCATATGTTGCAGACACATAAAGATACTGCTTAAGACTGTTTTTCTTCATCAAAAATATACTGTTGTATCTGAACTGGCCTCAGATTCAGAGCATAGATTCCTGCAATTATTCTGTCCTGGGGGTAGGAATCATTCAGCTGTAACAAACTAAACAGGATAAACTTAAAAAAAACTTTTAAGAGAAGGCCAAGTGATGAAGAAAAATGACATTGATGCCCTCCTATACAGAAAATCATACTGCTGCAGCATGTCCCAGTATTACAAAATGACAAACTACAGATTAATACTAAAGCTGAGGTGCAGAGTATGCAAAATTCCTGTATTTAGTTCCCCAAGTAGCTGTCATTTTCATAATGCCAGTCTGCCTTCCAACACACTTCTGCTTTCTTTCAGATGGGACCTGTTATTCTGCAATCATTCATGCAGAGAAGTTGTCGTGCTTTATCCCCAGACAGCAATGTATGTCATTGTCATGCACCCTGAATTATTACCAGGATGAAGCATTTACAGATGGGACTATGAATAGTGATACCTCTTATTTAGTTTTGAATAAACAAGTCTGTCCACAGACAGAAACAGACTTTTGATCTAGCTTGCTGCCTCCAGCTGCTCATTGCTTTCCACTGTCTAGAAGATATGCCCTCAGAGCATGAGGCAGAAGGAGCACACTCTAAAACTAAAAACAAAAAAATCAACTGGGGAGAGAAAATCATTTTCACCAGGAGATTCAGCTGAACTGTCCAACATAACTAATCAGGGATATTCACAAGTCAAAGTAAAAAAAATTGGTTTGTGAAGGTTGGTTTTGGCTGGGGAGGAGGGTGAGTATGTGAAAATGACAAGCTAATCAATAATCTGGAGGCCATGGAATATTCGATGAATAAGGAATCCTCAAAAGTGCATTTTATTAACTTTGACTATATTAGTCAAATAAAAATAATAATTACTTTATTTGCAAGTCACAAAATCTGACTAATCCTTTTTCAAGCAGCTATTTTTTGGCAGCTAAAAGGATGAGCATTCCAGTACTATATTCTAATGGAATTCCACGTGTACTTTCATTGAAAGCTGAAAAAATAATAGCCTATTCGCAGAAAAGAAAAAGACTGATCTTCCTTTTTTCTAGAACAGTTCCATATTGCACATTATTCAAGACTAAATTCCTAAACCATTCAAAGCAAAAATGTAAAACTGTCCTAGCTGGTAAATATATGATTTTCTAAACACAAAGAATATGCTATAATAATTCAATTATTCTAAAAAAGCAATTTATTACTATGCAAATCTTTTTTTTTTTTTTTTTTTTTTTTTAGAGATATGGCATGCAGTTTGGACAATAAAATTATTCATGCTTTGAGATTTCATAATACTTCATCTCATTGATAGTTTCTTTTATAAAGTATCATATAGTTTACTAGTAAAATGTTTTAAAGTATAGGTTAAGAGTTGTCCATTAATTCTGCTGTTTAATTAGACAATTCTGAAAAATTTTTAATGGGTCTCTTCCACCAGTGATAAAGGCAAACAATAGCTCAAAAAATATTTAATTTCCTCTTCCATTCATCCTCCTGAGTACTCAAGAGTATATTGTGATAAAGTTTTGTACCCTTACAGACTTCATGCGTAAGATTGAATTTTACTCAGAGGTGAAAGGATTTGAAAGTTAATTCTGCTGGCATGATTACCTCATAAATGTCAGGAAAATAATATGGCAAAGGCCAGTTAGTGACTCAATTTCTTGAGTCAATCTCAATCTCTTATCCCTAAATAATCTCCTCCTTCATTATGATTGGGAAATCACTAAGAGGAAGGGGGGGTGGGAAAAGATTTGTAGTAACTACTTAGGAACAAAATTGGAGGAAAAGAAATGGTCTGCATGGATAGGTCTTGAAAAGGTTTTCAGAGACCCTGTGAAAAGCCAAGGGTTTAATACAGGTGTATGATGTGCTCTTTAAAGCCTAAGGCAAATAGAAAAAGATTACAGAGTACAGTAATTATAATTGGTACTTTTTATTATTTCCAAAACATGATAAATACATATTTCTTTTCTGCTCTTGAAATAAGCATCATGAACCATAATATTTTCTATAATTGTGCAAAAATAAAGTCTCTTGTAGTGATTAAAGAGGAATTATGTACAAATTCTCATATTGAAAAAAGCAGATTATTGTACACAAGTAGGTTTTACTTAGAGGAAATAGAATTAAAATTTACAGTGTTAATAAACTTATTAAGGGAAAAGGGGAGAAAAAAAGAAAGGGAAATGAAACAAAAGCAGCAGTTCTAATTGTCTACTTTAGAAGACAAGAGTAGTACTTAATGGATAAATCCCTTAAACTCAGCCATTAAATGTAAAACCCTCTGCCGTTTCATGTATGGGTTATATAAATAATCAGATTTTTCCCACCTGTAGGCTCAACAGAAAAAAAAAAAAGATATATTGTAAAAAATAAATGCCTGCATACCTGTGAACAAAAGAGAAGCAAGAAAATCTATGTTCCTAAACCAATTCCTTCAAAATGTTACTGTAGTATTTGCATAGGGCAGTTATCTGGGGACTTTGTATCCTTTCTATCAATACTACTGCAAACACTGTCCTGTAGAACACTCTGGAATTTGAAAACAAAGTTTTATTTGAGATTTTCACTGCATGCATTAATAACAAACCACAGCAAAGGCTCATGTTACAGTGAACTGGATCATCTGGTCCTTGATATGGGTTTTATTTTTTAAGATAATTTCACTGCTGAGTTACTCCACAATAGAGCAATAAAGTACTCCTGCAAATAAACCAGACTACAGGCTTCAGAAAGTCATGCTTGTTCATGATGGTAGGTTATTTTTAATTGCTCTTGCAAGGACTATGCTGGTATTTTTAAAATAAAAACCCACAAACTTGTTTTTTTTTCCTAAGAAGAGGACTGAAATTGATTAATAGTCAAGATTAGTCATTGGCCCTCTCTTCCATGAATCCTGCAGAGGTTTTAATCTCTGACCTAAATTGCAAGGAAGAGACCACACATGTGTGCTACATTGGCAATATGGCTCCTGATCTAAATGTACAAACTACCATTTATTTGTTTCACAAGTTAAACATTTTAGCTGGGCGTGCTGAAATAAAATCGTTGTCCATCTTTTTGTGCAATCCTACAAGACCAAATTGCTTACACAAACATCATTTTTGAAAAGTGTTGACTCCACCCTTTTTCTTAAGGATAACCTTACAGACTACTGCTATCAACTTTGGGGGTTTAGATCTACGTAAAAGAATATCAGTTTTAAGTGTAATGATCAACAGTTCTGTGAAAAATAAATACAATTCAAAGTAAAAAAATATTTTAGAATTCTTCTAGCACTCTTCAGCAATGTCTGCAAAACTGAAAATCCTCAAGGCAAATATCAATTTAAAGCACTATTCGCTCATTGGGAATTTTACATCAATTCCTTGTGAGAGATCTTGGCTACAAAGGAATTGCAGTCAATAATATAACATGTTTTGAAAGCAATGCAAACTTCTATTTTTCTTTCTTAGTTGAGTGTCCTTAGACTCATTTCTCTGACTGTAACCATGACCTCTGTTAGCTCTCACACATGAAGTTTTTAATTAAATTTAGAAGATATCTGAATGAATTCTTAAGAGAAAAATTACTGTTAGTATTAATTAACTTAGTATTTGTTAATTTCCTATCTAGTTCATTAGCACGAGTTATAATTATTGAACAATCTCTTAAACTTCATAAAGCCTCTACTAATAAAGTGCAGTCTTTCACTTTCTTGAATTTGCTATCTTGTAATAAAAAATAAGAAGTATTTAACACCTCTTATTCTTCCCATTTAAATTGTTTGCTTTTGCAATACTACAGGCAATGACATTAAATCACTCAGATTTTGTTATATAGAATCCAAACACCTGTTAGAAACCATACTGGTGTGAGCGAAAAAAAAATTTCAGGTTTTACTGAAATCTTTGACACATTAGTAATAATCACTTATGCCGCTGCTGCTCAAACTGTAGCTGAAGTCTCATTGGCTTAAGAACAGGGTCTACCAGAGTTGCAGTAATTTTCTTCTTCAGAACATAATGGAATCGCATTTATCTTTTTAGACATTTTTACAGAAGTTGGTCTGAAATTCTGATTTACTTTTTTCTTACATATGAGGTACATTTTGAACCTTTGCAAAGTTTTCTTTTCTCCACAATTTAATAGCTAACAGATGTACTTATAGCTATCCTTGGCTGAGAAATAATTTCAATCTTGACAGTCAAAAATGAGCTCTATATGGTATTCTAACCACCTGCCCACAAGCAAGAAAAATCTGCTTTTTTAGGATGCGGTAGCAGTGCCAAAGCAAGCAACTTGGCTCGGCTAAGCTGGATGAGGAACGACTGCCTTCAGCTTGATTTGACCTTGAGAAATCCAAAGGTCTCGGCAATCTGCATATCTTTGGGTGTCATCCCAAACAGATACTGTAGATAATGCCCTGTTGCAGAGGAGATAAAACAAAAATACAAACTCTTTTGTAAAATAGGTAGTCTCTACCATACTTTAGAAGAACTTTCTCCAAGCAACATGAATTGCTGTACATGTTTATTTGGCGTGGCCAGGTTTTGGTACCGTGAGGTGTACAGGGGTGGCTCTGTGAGAAGCTGTCACAAGCTTCCCCCATGTCCGAAAAGGCCAATGCTGGCCAGCTCCAAGATGGACCAGCTGCTGGCCATGGCCAAGCCCATCAGCAATAGTATAGGGCCTGTGGGATAACAGGGCAAATTAGGGGGGAAAGTTGCTGTACAATGGTAATTCCACCAAGAGAGTGATAATATATGCTAGCTCTGCACACACCAGGGTCAGTGAAGAAGGAGGAGGAGATGCTCCAGGTATTAGAGGAGAAATTCCTTTTCAGATCCTGGTGCAGACCCTGGTGAGTCAGGCTGTCCCTCTGCAGCCCATGG
Organism: Cichladusa arquata; assembly: GCA_026413545.1. Taxonomy (NCBI): domain Eukaryota; kingdom Metazoa; phylum Chordata; class Aves; order Passeriformes; family Muscicapidae; genus Cichladusa; species Cichladusa arquata. Next base: position 26,478,863 of record JAOTQP010000870.1, on the reverse strand, counting down.
AAGTCCATGGTGGAGCAGAGATCCACCTGCAGCCCATGAAGGACCATGAAGGACCCCACACTGGATCAAGCAGATGCTTGAAGAAGGTGTGACCTCAAGGGAAGCCCATTCTGCAGCAGGTTCCTGGCAGGACCTGTGGCCCGATGGAGAGAGGAGTCCATGCTGGAGTAGGTTTTCCTGCAGGACTTGTTACCCTGCAGAGGACCCACACTAGAGCAGTCTGTTCCTGAAGGACTGCACTGAATGCAAAGGACCCATGCTGCAGTTCATGAAGAACTGCAAAGTGTGAGAAGGACTCAGGCTGGAAAAGTTGATGGTGGAGACTGCCTCATCAGAGAAACACTGAGATCAAGCAGAAGAGAGTGAGGAGTCCTCTCCCTGAGGGAGAAGGGGCAGCAGAGATGTGATGAAATGATTACAACACCCATTCCATATTACCCTGCACCACTGCAGGGGAAGAGGGAGAAAAATTTGAAAGTAGAGTTAAAGAAAAAAGGGAATGGTGGATGAAGGTGTTTTAAAGATTTGGGTTTATTTCTCGTTATCCTACCCTGATTTGCTCGGTAATAAAATACACTAACTTCCCCCAAGCTGAATTTTGCCCAAGATGGTAGATGGTGAGTGATCTCTGCTTGCCCTTATCCCCCCTCCATAGGACTTTTGTTCTACTTTTTCTGTCATGTCCAGCTAAGGAGAAGAGTGTTAAGCAGCTTTGGTGGGCACCTGGCATTCAGACAGGGTCAACATACCATAATGTGGAATTTTTTGCACATACCTCCATCTTAATCAAATTCACAGAACGAACAAATGCCAAAATATTCCATTTCAAGTAACACCCAGATCCCAAACCATGAACCTTACTGCAGTATAACATGTAAGTTTTATTAGTATCACTGCAGGGAATCTTACACATGACACTAAACACCTTCCAGCTCCTAAGAAATCTCCTTCTTCACTTCCAACACACACATACAGCCATCTGTGCCTTTCTACTTTAACTCTTCCCTTACACATACATAAATACATAAAGGCAGGTTTATATATATGAAGCAACTAAATATTTTGTTTTGAAGGCCAACTACAGACTATGCAAGTAAATAGGTTAGGGAATATTCTCCAGTTGTGTGTAGCTATTAACTTTTGCCTCAGAGCTGAAATCTGTTTTCCATATAAGCTGCAGATCCACCAGTTATTGAGAGGCCTGACAATTAAAAATGTATCCAAACTCAGAACCTGGGAAGTGCTGGAGGATTCCTAATGCTTCAGGTATTGTTTCATAAGCATTGCCAGACCTGCTGTATTGAGAAGGGAACCCCCAAAGGAAGACACGTGTAAATGACAGAGATGAGAGAATCTGAAACAAAAGACTCCCATTCAGTGATATTAGGAATAACCATTATGGAGGCAGTGATTCCCTCTGCCTATAATTGGGCAAATTTTTCATTATATAAACTCTGTATTACTGTTGCCATTAAATATTTTGAAGTCTCAGGAAAAATGAATACTAATTTACTGGTTTCCTCATTTGGAACATAATTATGATTACAGAAACACCCCCTTTTTAATAAATAAGCAAAGCAGTTAAAGCAAGCTGAATTACAAATGCCATCTCCTTTTTCCCAGCTAAAGCATTCCTACTAAAGTGCACCACTGCAGGTTCCTATAACTAAAAAGTGCTACAAATAGGTAGAAATCTGATGTGGAAAGTACAGGAGATGTTTGCAGCTCTGCTTCATTAATTAGATAATTTCTCACAAAGCATGTCATTCTCAAAAAACATAGTGATTTACCCATTACTTGCTTCACCAGCATCATCATAATGCAGTTAATAACTTTTAAAATATATTCTATTCAGGAAAATTACTGGATTTGTGCATATATATCTAAAATGATAATATGATTGAAAGGACAAAGAATAAGACAGCTCATCTACTAGAGAGATTAGACTCATTTCAAGCCTGACATTCCCCTGTTAACATCCCACTTTGTATGAGAGAGGACACTGTAACAAGAGACTAGAAATAATTATAAGAGTGAAAAGATGTGAGAGTCACAAAATTTATGGCATCATTGCTATGAGTAAAAGTATCCTTGATAGATCAATTTATCAGAAAAGAATGCTAATCATACTTCTGAATCCAGATATATATGACTAAAACATATCAACGACTTAGAAAGAGCAATTAATGTCTCTTAACTCTCTTAATATCACATAATTTCCCAGATAACTGATCAAGTTTATGTTCAAGGCATATGTCAATACAATTCATTTTTCTGTTGTTTCCTTCTTCTTTTCTATCCTGAATTTTCAAAATATCCTCAAAATACTCTTAAGCTTCTTAATGAGGAAGCAGCTGTGAAGCTGCTGCAGTTCTGTAGGATCAATATATATGATAAAATAAATGCTTTATCTCACTGCTCTTTCCCTTCATATATCTCTTTCTGGAGATTTTAATGATTTCCACCATTCCACCATTCACTAAGAATGTTTCCAAAAGCTGTAATTTAATTTTATCTTGGCTTATAATGATATTACTTGATAGCATTTCTAGAATTTATTTTCCTGTGCTTTAAAGATGTAGTGTATATCTAGGGCCTAGGTTTTGCCTCTCTTGGTAATTCTATCAATATGCAGGTATTTATATCAAAAAGGTCTGTTATGCTGGTGCTGGCAAGCATTCCATAAGTTGATTCAAAAAAGCTGCAGCTGACAGGAGCTCTTTTCTTGGTCTTGTGAAATGCAGAGTTCTTCAGGCAGTACTTACCAGAAATGCCAGGGGATCTGGATTTCAAGGAAATAATTTCTCCTTGGATAAAATTTATTTTCATTCATTTGCATGTACATTTTATGATTCCCATTTCCAGCCTCACACTTTTTCTGTAATTTTTTAAAATTCATACTACCTTCCTTCAGAAACTGCTAAAGGCCACTGCAGATCCCCATCCACATAACACTCAGCAGCACAGGAATTTCCCTCTGCTCCTGAGAGTTTTGCTTACCTAGCCAGGAGGCATGAAGCATTTAATATTTCTTGTCCCAAAAATGCAGAACTAATCTTGCTCCAACTGCTAAGATCAACTACCAGTAGCTTCCCTCACAGAGCCTACTTTACCGCTTTCTACTGCAACATCTGTGAATAGTTTTGTTCTTGGGGGCTTTCTTTTCCTTGTGTGTGCTTCATCTGTTCTAGCACTAGCAGAATTCTTGTTTCAAGATGCTTTCTACAGAAGATCTCCTCAACCCATTCAGGAAAATGCAACTTTAGTGAATTTTAATGAAACTATGGATGACTTCTGCAAACTCGTTTTTGAAATAAAAGAGATAAGTCCAGAATCTGGGTTGGGTTCGGCCTGTTTTGTTTGTATTTGGGAGGGAGGGTTGCTGTTGTTCAGTTGGTTGGGTTTGGGTTTTGTTTTGTTTGGGCTTTTTTTCCCAGATTAATTAAACCTAAAGCAAAGTACTGCAAAGGTGGTACTGTGGAAAATCTGTTCAAGGACCATACTCCTTTCAAGATCCATATACAACTTACATTATTACCTCTAACCATATTGAGAGTACAATTATTTAAAATGAGTACTAGAAAATTCTAGATTTAAAATAAATATGTATTTTTCAATTTATTCAACAGTGGATAATATCTAAAGATGACTGCATATACTAGATGTATGCGAATAGAAATTGCTACACACTTTTACACAAATCTGTCACTCCCATTTGGAATACTGAAACAACTTCATTCTTTTGCTCACCATATTCTCTTGATAAGAAGAACTGTAACTTTTTTCAGGATAAAATTTGCAACAAATACAAAACAGTAATTTTGTATGGAAGAACAGAGCAATCTTTCTTGGCTGCAAAACTTTCATTTAGATAGTTAACCAGCTTATTGATTCAGGAGAAAGAAAACACACAATGTCCCATTTTTCTCTACAAATCTTTCACTTGTGAATCTGTCTGATTCCAACTGCCAACACTGTGCCCTTTCAAGTTAAGATTATGAAAATTATTCACTTTGGTTCTTTTGAAAAAAGTCCCATTAACCACATAAGTGTATAATTTCATTACTTTCTCACATTTCTCTACTAGATTATATTGATAATTAACATGACAGGTTTTTGCTAATATCATTAGCAGATATTAACAGTATCATTTTATATCATGTATTAGATGGGAATCATTTGTTGGATTCATTACCATTAGCTTCATTTCACCGAGGTAAAAACTTACTAGCTATTCTAAGTAATCTAAGTGAGTTTCCAAACCCTGACATCATTGTCAAATTGGAAACTACACCTGTATTAATACACATTAATACACATACAGACCAAAGAGGTATTGCTATAAAAAATATTAAATCCTGCACCATACACCCTCTTTTTATTACTATTGAATTAACTGAGAACATTGTAGTTTTAGGCACATTTTAAGGAGTCAAAGACGATGGTTTTGAAGTGAATTTCAAAAGTTAAGATTTATGGTACTACTAAGATGAAAATTTCACCAGATATATAACGTTTTCTTTTTTCTCTCTTTTTGCAACATATGTAGGAATGCTCCTCTCAAAAATGCCTTTGCCAGCCAAAGAGAAGAGATGACCAATCTTTTTTCTAGATTTTAAGTTGTAGATTTCAAATTTTGACTCAGCAGCAAAACTCTAGCCTGCAGAATCTGCAATTACTAAACACAGCTCTCTATAAAATTCTTCCTCTTTGAACTCATCTTTTCTGCTCACCCAAATCCTCTCCCTTAGCAGCTCTTCTGCCATTACTTCTGTGACAGAAACTACGAAGGGAGAGGCTGCAGGCTGACCTTTGGTTACTTATGTATTTACTCAGTCTAAGAGTGGAGGTTGCTGGCCAGGCCAGTTTTCCAACAAACAGGCTCTGTGAGAGGAGGAAGAAGAGGTTTGGAGGAGCAGAGGAGAAAAATAAAAGGTTTTAAAATTCCTTGTATCCCAGAGGGAAAAATCACAGCATCTACCACCTCGGACAACCCTGTTGGCCTGTTCTTCTTCTAAGGAAATTCTGTGATGAATAATGTTCTTATTATAAAAGGTGGTGACAGGGGTGGTTATAGCAGCATTGCGTCCTCATCACTGTTACAGTTCACTGGGCTAAATTCTTGTAGGCTGTGACTGCTGAAAGAGTCTGGCAGTACCTCTGCCCAGGCCCAACAGAAAGAAATAATTCCCCAGCCACACACTTCTCACCAAGGAGCTAATTGCTATATTTTCTTTATTGCTTAGGACTAAGCAAAGGTATTAAAATTTTCTAATCTGCTTTAGGCAGCATATGCAAAATGAGGAACCCTTAGTGTAATAAGTGTTTTCAAGATGGTTTTGTTTGGTTTGTTCTTTTTTAATTTATGGAAGGGAGAGAGCTATTACTCTTTGTACAATGGAAGCCTGAAACTTCACATCTCCTATTTATGTTTGTTGGGGAACACTATTTACAGAAGCCTTTTATTGTCTTTCCTTTAGAAGTGCAATTTTTTTTTAAGAACATTACTATAAAAAAGATAATTGAGAAGCTTACAAGTAAGTCATAAACATATTAAACCTATATGGAAAAATGAATTATTATTTTACAATGCAAGTTATGATTATGAGTTTTAAAACTCACAAATATCTCAATGCAATAAAAAGTCTTAAAAAGTACTAGGTTTCATATGTCTTCTGTTAAGTGATATGAGCATATAGGACTGAAGATACCTAGTTTTGAACTGGTGGTGGTCTTTCAGACTGAACTTTCAAATTATAGAAATAAACAATTGCAATTTGAAGTAAGCACCTTGAAAAAATATTTTGTTGTTATTAGATGCATATCTAAACATAGATGCTATTTTTCCTTAGTGTATAAGATAATGTTATGGTATATGCAAAAATCACTACTCATCATTAATCTTTTATGAAGATTATAAGAAATGCCTTATTTCTGTGTCTGAGCAGCAGTCCATATAGGCCAATAGTCTGTTTACAGACAACTGGAAAAGCAGACAGTGCCCAGGTAAAGCACATTAGTTTTATTACTCTCCATGAACATCGAGATTTAATCTATCAGAGATATTAAGTGTACATCTTTGTCTATTTGTTTTAGTATCTGCTTACTGATCTGCTATCCATGAATTTGTCTAAACAATTTTTATATTTGCTTATACTGTCTGCATTCAAAGCATCCTGGGGCAACAAATTCCAGAAGTTCACTATCTGCTGCACAAAGACTTTCTTCTGTCTTTTGTGGACCGGTCTCCCACGTAAAATGTCTCTGTGTCTGTACTGTGGGATTTGATGAATAGTTCAGCTGGTCCATCAGCATTGTTTTTGTTGTTTTTAATCTCTTTCTATGTCCATCTTTAAGATCATGTCTCGAGAAGCAAGAACTGACTGCATCATTTAGGGGAATTATACTCCAAAGCTGTTAAGGCAGCTGTATATTTTGAATATTTTCTTAGCTTTCCAGCTTTGGAATTACAATTTAGATCAGAGGAAATCTAATAAACAGAAGCCCTTAATTTAGAAAAGGTCTAATACTTTTAAGAGCAGCCTATTTTTTCCCATATGAGCTCATGTATAAATTTTTTTTCTGGAAGAGCTCAGTAAACTCTCAAGTCCAGTACTGGGAAATACTAAAGTACTAAAGTACTTCGTGGAGCCTGAAAAGATTTAGATAGATGATTTTTGCTCATAGGAGTAGGTGTTAATACCAGTTTTCTTTTTTCTCAAACCATTGAAATTTCATATTGTTTTGTTAAAAGGAAAAGCCTGCAAAGCAGTAACATTTGGAAACCAAAGATCAACAAAAAGATAATCTGAATTACCTGCAAAAGAAAAGGGCACTGCCCTCATTAATACTTCCACTGCATTCAACACTGAGTCAATTGATGTTTCATTAAATTGCTGTATTTCTCACATTCTCCTGCTCAAGTATGTTTTCCCATTTAATGCTACTGGACCAAAAAAATGTTCATTCAATAGTAATTCTTGAAAAAGCCCTCAGAATTATTCTTTGATCACTTTAAACATCAACAGAGAATCTAATTCTGTGCCTGGCCATAACAAGTAACTTCCTTGACACTCCCCTGTGTTAGCAGGAAGTATGCTGAACAGTCTACTGAGTCTTGTAGTGTTAAGAAATACTTGTGAAGAAGGGAATTTTTGTATTTCTTCTTTTAAGACACAAAGTGCTACAAAGGAAGTATTTCTGACTTTGCTTTACAATCTTGCATCATAAGACTGGGAAAAAATAGCTATTTTTCTATAGCAACGGAAAATCCCAGTATGCTGGTATTTCTGGAAAGAAAAGTGTTATCAGCATGACCAGATGGTTCTAAATAAGTTAGAGGACAATGATAGGAAGCCTCCTAGTCAAAATAGCCTGAGACAGACACAAACTCTAAATTCTTATTTATAAACTAAAGAAAAAAAGAAAAAGATCAATACAAGTCAAAACTATTTTTACTAATGATGGCCAGAAGAGATTTATAATTTAGGATCAAAACACAACAAATTATATGTTGCTAAATGTGTTTTGAAGTAATGAATATCAGGCTCTACCTGCTTTAGCAAAATGTAAGGCTCAGTAATTCAAGCAAAAAGCTGAATCTGAGGTGTGAGAAAGAAGAAAAAATGATCAACACAAAATGTATCACTACTTGAATATTACTTTGAAAATTTTCATTGCCTTTTGTCAGTATAAATTTTAAAGTTGAAATTTTACATGTATCATGAAAAGCAAAAAGATCAAGAATAAGACTTCAGTCTAATGTCTTGTAGAATTAAACTATTTAAAGATTACAAATTTCAGTTTCAGATTATTAAATCAGTTTTCATAGGCTGGTGATTCCAACCAGCAGAAATTGTTTGCATATTTCCACAGGACTTTGCAATGTTGTCCTAACAAAAATGAGGCTCCTCAAATGCTTGTCATTTTGTGCTTAAAAGAGTATAATATAGCTATAATGCAAACTTCTGCATAGAAGACCTTACTATCCATATAGAAAATCCAGTAAAAGGCATGGAAGATTTAGTATGACTATTTAGTAGAATAATTTGTAATGAAGATTAATAGGTTTGTGCAAAGCTGTTTAACAAAACTCAGATTTCCTAAGTGACAGACCAGACCCTATCTTCCTTATTTGACCACTTGTATGGCTTTATTTGTAAGGATTGGTTTTAACTGCAATTATTCTATTGATTTTTTTTCCCAACAACTGCTGTTACTATAATACATTAGGAGAAAATAATTTGTGTAAATTGTTCTAATAACTTAGGTGTACAAGCCCAGTCCCATCTCCTCACATTTTTTCTTCAATACCAGAAAAAAACAACAGTTTTGTCCAAACCAGGGACAATGGACCACAAAGAGAAAAGCAGAAATACTGAAATTAACGTTTCCACCAGCTTCTTCTTTCAAGTTCATAGATGAGTGGATTTGAAAGGAGTTTTCCCCCACAGGAAAGAAGGTACATCACGAGACAAAAGGAGTTAGGATTAAAATAACATGATTGTGTCAAGTCAGTCATAACTATTAGCAGCAAGAACTTCTATTTCAGATATTGGACTTTGCTCAGCTCTTCAGTGGCCAGACAGAGATGCATCACAGCCACTGGGAATGTGTCTGTGGGAGGGATAAAGCACTGGCACACAGCAGAGAAGCAATCAAAGGTTTGCGTATTTCCCTGGAGTGCAGAGCTGGGCTGAAGAGACTCCTATCACAGTTGCCATGCTTTCAAACACTCATACTTCCCAACTGTGCAAGGGGAGCCAAGGGAGCCAACTTTCCCTGCCTTTCTTTCAGATGAGTGGCTCCAGCACCATTCCCCATCAGTCATAATCTGTCACTTCTGCTGAGCATTAAGATTGTAATTAATTCCTCATGCCCAGCTATGCAAGGAAGTGGTACTGTATAATCCTCAGCAAGTCATTCTCTCTGTCACAGCAGAGAATCTTTACAACAGAAAGAGGAATAATCTGACAGACACGTGACAGCTCAAAAACCCCTTCAAACACTTGATTCAAAGCAAAAAACACACACATGAATTTCTTGAGAGGATGCCTTTAGAGCTCTATTATATTTCACCAGGCCTTGAGAGAGAGCGAGGAGGGAAATGTTGCATAGGAAAACGAGAGTCATTGCCAGGCAATTCCCAGCTCTTCCTAGTCAATGAATTAGTTAACATCTAGTTTAGAAGAGGGACAATCATACTTTGTTATGTCTTATTGGCAAAACTCCTAAGACATAAAAGCACAATATGTGCTTTTCTACAGTGCATAACCAGTTATTTTTTCAGCTTCTGAGCTCATGAGCTACAACAAGTACCTCAGTATAGAAAATCAGTAGAAAGCAATAACCAGCAAAACAGCTGGTATATCAGAAATAAACCTGATATCTAAAAATCTACCTGCTATATTGCTGTGGAAATACTACAGCACTTGCTGCACTGAGAAAAAGTACTAGCAGCATCAAAACTATCTACCAGTAGAGATACTGAAGAGGAAGTAGAAAGCAGAATTTCTAATCCAGTCTTTCACATTGTCAGTGCCAAGCTACTTCCCAGTTATACAAATAACAGCTTAAAAACAGCTATGAGGAAACCTGAAAATAAAAAGGACTAGATTCAAACAAGTAACTTCTATTTCAGACCTTTGTAGCTTTAGTTCTTTTCTGTTTTTTGTTGTTCTTTTTTTTATTAATTCCTACAGGCCCTTGTACTGCCTTATATACACTTTCCCCCTTCCTTTATGCATCCACAAGGTAAAGGCTGATATATGTTAGACCTGTTCCACAACTTTTTCTCAATAACCCTGAGAAAAAGCAACAGCCCAAAGAACCCAAGCAGCAATGGACAGATGCACCTAGTAAGGGTTGATTGGTCTGTCCAATAAATTCTTAGTGTCCTTTCCAACTGAACATACCACAAAGCCTTGAGCACTGTTTTACTGTGATACAGCCCTTCTGTAGAGCTGGACTCATAAGCTGCATGGGCTTCCTAGGGATGTGGTGGAGTCACTGTCCCTTCAGGTGCTTAAAAGAAAATTGGAAGTGGCACTTCATGCCATGGTTTAGTTGATAAGGTGGTGTAAGGTCATAGGTTGGAATTTATGATCTCAAATGTCTTTCCAATTGGTTAGAATTAGTGTTAGAATTAAAAATTTCCAATAGTTAATTCTGTGATTCTGTGATCTCTACTCTCTTCATAGGATCTCATTTACTCACAACAGCCAAAAAGATTCCTCCATACCTCTGAGATGCAGCCACTTCATAAATAGGGTTGCAAAGCATAGCTTTGTGAAAACCACATTAAAGCACATCCTTTATCTGCAAATTCCTCTGTCAACACAGCTCTCTGCTGTGGGCCATACCTGCTTCTCAAGAATGACAACCTTTCTGATAAAAAATATAGTGTCTCTGAGAGCACATTAGTACAAGCACCAACCCAGTAAAAGGTAGGTGATAAGGCATTAAATTGGTGAAAGCATCAGATTTCTAAGGCTGAAGATATTGGGAAATTAATAGGTTTTTTCCATGCAGGAAAGTACAACTCCAGACTTGCTTGATAGTCCTGTGGTTAGAGATAATTAGGAAACAATATGTATGTGTGAATGATACAGATACCATAAATACACTTCAAGTGCAAAGACATGGATAGCAACTTTTGGGCACACTGAAAAAAATCGTGAAAATGCTATTAAAAGTCTAGAATGGGTAATTTACATAAGCATAAGCTACCACTAAAGGAACATTTCTTGCATCCATAACATTAGCATTAGCATTTATTACCACTACTATAACACACAAAAAAGAATGTAAAAAAGCCAAGGAAGATAGCAGGAAAGAAAACAAAATATTTTAGAGTGAAATCTAGCTCCAGCTTAATTGTAAGAGACAGGATTTTTATAGATGGGTCAATAATAGGAATGGACAAGTACGTAATGTTTTGATGTACAGACCATTTGTATTCAGTTGCTATGTAGCTGACACAAGAGGTACAATTCCTAGTTTTCTGTAGATTTCCATGACACCAAGTTTTCTCAATGTAATGAATCACTTGAATCTCATATTTCAATTAAAACATTTGTGGCAATTATGAAACTCAGTTCTCAGTCTGAGAGTTTGACTGTTCTCTGTTTGGAAGATGGATCACATGATAGACTTCAGTCCCTATTCGGAAAATACAACATATGGAATGAAGACTATACATTACTTTATCTTTGCAAAAAATGTGGAATTAATAGAGCAGGAAAATAATTTGTTTCATAACAACCAGGAAGCATTTGAAAACTATTTACCCCACTCCTTATAAGACAGCAAGCAAAAAAGCAAGCTATTTTCTGATATACTGCTTTTACAGGTAGGAGTCCCAACAGGTGGATTCCTGTGAACCATGGTGCTATTACACCTGTTGCTTTATGAAGAAATTTGGAATTCAAGAATATTGAATTCAGAGAGAAGTTTTTCTCGCTTATCAAATGTCTAGAAAATGGCAGTGTTTTCTACATGTTTTTTGGAAGTCCAGAAAAGGCTTCTTCAGGACTTGGTTAGACCTACTAACCAGCCAGAAGCTGGCATAGCAGAGATAAAGAAGAATTTCTCATTAGCCCTTTTGCGTTTTCTGCATAGATAATACTTCACCATCCATCAGACAAATATTTGACTAGTCTTAATATTAATAGCTTATACATCTTCAGTGAGAAAACCCCAAGAAAAGCGTGAATTTCATATATCAGTACCTCTTGTATCAGTTTTACATTTTTATGCTTGTTTGATGCATGTTATTAATCAAAGGAGAGGAACGACAGGAAAAGATAAAAAGGCAAACTGAATGCCAAGAATATAAACAGGACACTTGTCCAAGTAGATATTATATTTTTTTAGTACTCATACATGCTCAACAATGCACAAATGTGATGATAATATCTTTACCTCAAAGGGCTTGAATCTTGCATAATAATATACCTTTCTTGAAAAGCTAGATAGTTCAGAATAGAGAACTTTCTCATTTAAAAATCATATAATGGATTGAGTTGGAACAGACTTTAAAGATCATCTAGTTCCAATCCCCCTGTCATGGGGCCACTGGTTCAAATTTCTCCTGAGGTTCAAAATTTATATCACCTATAATTTAAGTCCCCTATAAATCAGAAAATATTTTTGGGTATTTTTTTCTCCCCAAAAAAGCTACCACCATGGTATATACTCAATCAAATGTCTTATCAGCTACCAAAATCTGAACAAGCACAAAATCTAAAACATTGTTCAGATTATTGTCTTATCTTCAGGGCACTAATGGTCATGCAATATGGGATATAAAAATTAAACTAGATAGCAATTACTCAGCCTGTTGAAAAAACACGTAAGGATTTAAATACACCAACATAAAGCAACTCAATTTTATAGACCATATAGCTCCTTCTTCTCATACATTGCATATCAAATACTTTTTTATTATACTACATGCTTTTGTAGAAATTACACCTTCTTAGAAGTGTGCAACATGGCAGAGATATTTTTGCTATGGAAACAATCAAATTTTGTGAGTTTTGCACACATGTTCTCAGATATAATGCTGCTTTCATGTACTGTTTAGTAATAAATTTTCTCTTTTCTCACCAGTCTTCAATGGACTACTTCCTTACAAGAGGTAGACTGCCCTGCCAGTTGAATTTTTGCCCTTTTTAAAGTAAGTGGGAGTTCTACTGTCTGATTCAGTAGGGGGGTATCATTTCATTCCAGACCTCTGGTCCAAATAAATTTGCTTAGAAATATGCCCTGAAGATCTTATTCTGGTTTCACTTACACAGAACAGAAAAGGGGGGAGGGAGAGAGAAACTAAAAAAGCATGAATGCAAGAAAGCAAGAAAAAGTCATAATGCGAGAATCAAGAAACCAAGCAAATTTTCTGTTCCATGTCAGATTCATATTCTTTATATGATTTCTTTGGCAATTTTCTCATCATTCAGCTTAACAATATAAATCCAAATGTAATATAATCAGAACAGTTCCTATGTCTCAAGAACTAACTGGTGTGGTTTCTGTCAATGACCTCTTGTCTGTTCTTTTTAAAAACGAAGCCAGACATTTATTACAGCTCTAAACATAAGTTCAGATATGCTGTGAGAGCTGGGCATATCTAGAGGAAATAGTGTCCAAAGAGGGAGCATTTATGGCAATATTTTGACATCAAAATTCACGGGCCTGTCTGCTTTACTTTGCAGTTTACCCACTCTGACATGGCATTTCTCTGCTTGAGTTGAGCGTTTTAAGGGGCTTAGTCATTTTCCAATTGCCTGTTAGAGCTGTTAGTACAAATGGAGGTGCACTCCAGCTTCCTGAAGGCCCACTCAGCTCTGACAGAACTTATCCACCTCTACAAATGTATGTGTGTGTGTGTGTGTGTGTGTGTGTGTGTATACTTCTATACATGCACTGCAGTGTGATGCACAGGAACCATGTATTCCTTGGCTACCCTAGTCCCCAGCTAACAGAAAGTTCCCTACATAGTAAGTAATAAGAGAAATGTTTCAGATTGTGGTATGCTTTTTTAAAAAACAGTGACTTTTACCACTAATTAATAAGAACCTTTATTTTGTAAACTCCTGTAAACGACTTAGAAAACTGAACTCTGCTCACTTCACAGTCAGCAGAAGCTACAGATATTAATCATCTTTGAAAGCTGAAGACTATGTCAATCTCCAAATGTCAGGCTTCTTTTTCATTTATTTGGTATTTATGTATCTTTTAAGTGGAGGAAGATGAGTGATGGGGTCAAAGAAACAGATAAATGAGAATAATAAAACTCCTACTCTCTCAGACTTATCTGACATTCATAAGAAATACTATTTCAGTAAATACCCTACTAGAAGACCAGTATGTCTACAAAACACATAGTAAAACACCACAGTTTACCTTAGGTGGTGAACTGTTTGGTTAAATCTTCAACAAAAAATTGAGTAGCATCTTGCAAAATAAATATATTTTTATGTTTTTGGAATGATGAGAGAAATGCATACAGTGCAGAAATAAAAATAAACTAAAGTAGTTTCAAAGAAATAACTTTATATATGAAATTGATTTTATTCTTCCATAATGTTTATAATGCATAAAGTCTTTAAAAAACAAAACATAGATTAGAAATACTGAAATGCTAAAAATTAACCTGGCTGTACAATCTATAATGAAACCCAACTCTTTTTAAACTTTGTTGCTCCTGACAATAAAAATCTCTCCAGCTTCAAATATCCACTCCATTTATACATAACTCACTACCATTAAAGCTGCTTGAAGAGAGCAGGGAAACACATCAATGGTTCAAAAAAGCTGACAAGACTACATTACTTAACATATGTCATACTGGTATTTTAAAATCTCAATGTTTGTAGTTTTCTATTGTACACTCAATAAAGTGGTCACACAGCTTTTAGCACAGTCCCAGCTGAATCTTACGCTAGATCTCATTGATTTTCTTCTCTGGACAAGCCCAGATGATTTTTTAACTAAAAATCTTTAGAATTTTCTTTTAAAGGTTAATTATTTTATGGTAATGCAATCTTTCTTCTTTTGTCTGAACTCGCATAAACTGACTTATGGTGCTTCTTGAGTCACTTCAGTCCTCCATTCCACTTGTCCACTCTGTGGACTCTAAATCCCTGTCTAAGATAATCTGGTCTTCTCTTGCCTTAATTGAAAGGGTTCTACAGCAGGAAGATCTGGGTTCCTAAACCAGTACTAGCACAGCTTTTAATAAAAAGTTTGCATAACTTGTGTTTGAATTAGAAAGCCAACATTTAATTGTGTAACATTTTTTATCCAACCCTCTGCATGTATTCAGACTACTATTTTCTGCAGTTTGCTATAAGAAAGTGCACCAGTGATATCTGCCTGCATTCAAGATTTTTCAAAATAATGACCTCCTCAGAATTTATATTTAGTCTTGGAAATTGGTAGATAAGTGGTGAAGTCTGGCTGCAGATGTGTGTCTCCGCTGATACAATTTAATCTATTACAGCCCAACTTATCTTGTCACATTGCACCTATTTTCAGCACATGCCTGACTCTACCTCAAACATTATCACACTTCATATTTTGGTTACAACTGATTAAAATGTGAATAGTATATATTAGGCATATAGAAAATATATATTAATGGATTTATTTTCATTACACCATGGTGCTTGACATGCATTTTATTTAAACAAAATCTCTAATCAATATTTTTTTAAAAATTGTTCAGCATTTTGTCAGTGTTATTTCCTTCATTTTGTTCATTGTATTAGTAGCAGCATCAACTGCTAACTGGTAGATCAAACACCAACAGAAACTTTTTCCATTGCTGTATGTTTGATAGAGATCATAGCCTTATTTTTTTTAATTTATGTAAATAAATTAAAAATAATTTAAAATTAATAATTAAAAATAATTTTAAAATCCTTTTAATTATTGCAAATATCATTTTAGGTAATGTCTTAGAAGAAGGGTCATCACACTCAAAATAATTAGATTCCACTGTGATTCTTGTTCTCTAAGATGTTAAAAGCAGCAATCAAGATTTGAGTCCCATTGTTAGGTACTGTATAAACCCATTAATTGGGATTCCACTTAGCTAAATTTAAAAGTTACAAGTCTATTTTAAATTCATTACTATCAAAGGAAACACATTCAGATGAGTTATCATTCATTGTATCTATCTTAGCAACCTATTTTATGCAATATAATTTTACATATCAAAAGTAGGAAATAGAATAGGGATTTTTAGAAGAAACACTTAATGGGAAAGGTAATGGAAACAAAAAATTTTACATCCTCAATCCATGGCTGTGGTGGCAACACAGTAAAGTGTACTTCAGTTACTCAATAGTCATTGTATTTACACTGCACAGTAAGCTATGATATTTTGTTTGCAGGGCAGACAGAAGGCTGGTGGGTTCAATACTTTATTAGCCTCAGCATTCACAAAAAAAAATTCATGACCAAACACTTAAGTAAAAGAATTTTAACAAGGGGTTAGGATCATAAACCAGAATAAAGAGAGGAATGTGTTATATATGATAGACTCTGAATGTACACAAAAATGTTTAACAATAGTAAAAAACTGAACATTTCTGAATAATTTTGCAGTAAAGATTTCAGCATTACACCTAATCAAAAACAAAATATGAGAGAATGTTGATGAAAAAGAAAGACAAGCACACTTGAGAGATGTAAAACAGTGATGTACTAAGAGATATAAAACATGAAGGAAATGGACAAATCATTTGATCTTCTATTAGTGGCTGAGGTCCCAGCTAGAGTACCACAACTTAAGAAAAAGTGAAATCTATTGGAGAGAATCCAGGATAGAGCAAAGAAGGGATATTATCAAAAATATGTAGATCTCAGTGCAGGTAAAAGAATGCTTCTGGGAAAAGTTAAATAAAGCCATGTCCTATTTCTATGCACACAGGGATGGGCTCTGATCTAATTGTTATCACACAGTAAAGGCATAATTGGGAAAATTATTGCTAATTTGAACAAAGGTTAGCTTAATGCTTATTAGTAGTCAAATCTGTTGTCATTTATAGTAAAGGATGGCAGAAAAAAATATCCCAAAAAAGGCCATGTTGTTGATATAAAAAACCGTGATGTGTCTCATCTTGAACACTGTCTGCAGCTTTGGATCACCTTGACTCAGGCACAGGACCTTGCACTTGGCCTTGTTGAACATTATGAGGTTTGCACAGACCCACCTCAGTGCTGTGAGAGTCCCTCTGGGTGTCATTGCTTCCCTCCAGCACACTGACCACACCACACAGCTTGGTGTCGTCAGCACACCTGCTGAGGTGCCCTGGATGGCAGTGTCCGTGTGACGCAGATGTGGCACAGCACACCCGACGCTTTGGATCATAAAAGGCTGGAAACGTGATCAAACCCATGGAGGACGAGTTTAGTAAAAGGTTTATCCAAAGATATCATCACCCTCAAGTTAGGATGCTGCTCAAAGCCTGGATGATATCATGGAAGAGTGTCCCTATGCACCTGCCTTCTCTTCAAATTCCTCTCTGATGAAGCAGTGTTATTCTGGGAAACATTAGATCTGTCAGGAAAAATAGAAAGCCTTTGTATTTTCTTACTCCTGGAAAAATTAGACTAAGTGCAAGAAGCAGCTCATATACTCTATAGTGTTGTATGAAATTCTTTAGAAGGAACAATGATAATTTTTTTCAATAATTTTGGATGCAAAAGAAAATAATTGCCTAATTTTCACTAACATAATTTAATATTATGAATTACTATGAAAAATATTCTGGCTAAATAGATAGTAAAGCACTAGAATAGTCTTTCTGTGGAGGTTGTAGAATAACTTTGACAAGGTTTAAAAGAGTAAGACAGACAAACATTTGCTAGAATATACTTGATCTTTCTTCTTTCCCAGAGAACTGATTAGCCCATTCTTCCAGCTTCATTTGTATTTTATGGATACAATTTCCAGAAGAATAGATAAAAAATGAAAATGTATTTCAATAAAAAGTGCACCCTTAAAAAATAACAAGTTAAATAAATTAATTAAATAAAGGTTTGAGACAACACATCTGTTGTTTCATTCTTTCAAGTGATGTGATGAACAGAACTAAATGTTTTAGAATAAAAATGTTCTGGCACTTTTTTATCATTTAAAATCTACTTGATAAAAGAGGAAGAAAGCCTGAGTGATTGAAAATTAAACGTGAGCATGGAACTGAGCCTTAATGGATGGATTATAGCAGAAGGGTCATCTCTTGAATAAAGAGAGAAATAGCCTATACATAAATTCCAGTATAATCATGTACAAAGTCAGCTTTGTGGATAAATACAGCATAGTTCAGACTCTAGGGCTACCCAGGTAGTGCTTTTCAGTTGAAAAGAACTCAGAACACTAAAAAATTAAATGAAAAAGCATTTTTTTAATTAATCAAATCTAAACTTTTAATGAGAGAAAACAAATACCAGTTTTGTTCCTAAAGATGCTAAGATTAAAATCTTCCATTTAATTTAGAATAAAACTTCAAAACAGAAGGCAGGGTGAGGTCCCTCCAGAAAAAGGATTTTTTACTTTTCAGAGTGGGAATAGATTAATTTTCAACAATGTCCTCCTGTTGACTCCATCTGACTGTTATCTTAATTTTTTGCCTATTAACTGAATCTCTCTTTATTTACCCTCTTCCTCTCAGTTTGTCTTCTCTGCATGGGGTGGGATGAGAGATAAAGATCTGAATTCCTCTGGTGACTGCTTCTGTAGCAAATTAGTGAAGCATGATGCCAGGATATGTTACATCACTATTTTTACCCTGTTTATCCTTGGATAACTGTTTTCAAATAGGATGCAACACGAAGGACAAAAAGGTATGAAATTAGATTTTGCAGAGAGTAATTGTCTTCCTTATCATGACTGTGCTGGTCTTAAGAGTTTCCAAATTACTAGCTTGAAAGTAGAAATTGTTGTGAGCTAAAACACATACATACACAAAAAGATAACGGAGCAGATTAACCTATACAGCAATGAAATCTAGGTCAGGCTTAATAACCTTCGAATTGCAGCTGACACAATGAATATTAAGCCAGTCAACCATGAGGGATGCATTCATGAAGCCAAACCAATCTAGGTTTTTTAGAGCAAAATTCGTTATAAAATACTGATGTTTATGTGATTTTTTTCCTGTAAAAAATGCAATTGTACCATTTCTAGAAAACTCATCACAAATAATTAACAGTGGATCTCTAGCAGAAATATTTTTAAATACTAAAATAATCTATCAAGAAGGCCTAAGGTATTACTTTCTGCACAGATTGTTATGAAAAGATGAGGAAAGGAGGAAGGAAAGGAAGGTAATTGCTCTTGCTCTAAAGTGGAGTTGAGAGAAGATGTCTAGTAAATTGAGAGAGTTAAAGAAATTTTTTCTGAAAATCCTATTTAGTAAAATTTACTGCAGAAAAAAGTAATAAAAAAAAAATTTTGGTAACCATTTCCTGAATTCAATACATCACCATCATGGTGGTTTTATCCTATGAAGATAATATTTCCTGGGGAATATATATGTATGTACGCTAAGAACCTAAAAACTAATAAAGTAAAATGTAACACTAAACACACTGAACTTGTTGTGTGAGGAGAACTGTCTATAATCTCTGGTTTACACAGCTCAGTTATAACCATCTTATGAAATTTGTTGGAAAAGGACATAGAAAGATGATGACTCATCTTCCCTGTGCTGGTGCTTTGTGTAACACAATAAATATTACAAATTTAATACCTGATAAAAAGTTAGCATTTTTCTGGACAGCAAATGCTTAAAACCAGATACCTCAGCGTTTTGCTGGGGCACCATGCCCCCAACACATCCCACCACAGAATTTCTACTTCTTATCTCATAACCCTGTGGACTGTGCCAATTCCTCGTACCTGTCAACTTTTACAGAGACGTCATAGAATTTTTCATTTTCAAAGGATACCAAATATTTCTTTTCTTATGGGGATGCTACCTGCTGTAGCTGGCACTGTTTGGGCAGGGAAGCTGAACTAGATGATTTCTAGAGGCCACTTCTGACCTCCACCATAATTGTGATTCTGTGATTGTCCAGCTCTCTGAGATCATGAATGAGCTCAGAAAAGGTTTTTTAAAAATAAATCAGTATTTGAAAAATCTTTTGGAAAAAATGGCCTAATCTCTACTTCCTCTAAAAACTACATAGAAGACATGCTAGCGTTCTGACCATATTCCCTCTTTTCCTCCCCTAGGAATTTTAGAAAAAGAAAATTGCATTAAGCAAAAAAAATACAAAAAGCAACAAAAGCTCAACTGTTCAAACGGATTACAGCTTCATTAAGCAGCAACCAGGAGTGATGTTTTCAGTCAGTATGATTTATGAACTTTGTTTGCTTTCTGCTGTTCACCAACAAACAAAAGAGCTGCTCTGGAACTATTCTCTGGGGGCAAAATTGCAAACAAAATGAGCACTCCATTAAAATTCCAAGGCAGTATTTAACAAAACTATCTAAAACATTAGTAAATTTTAACTGCATCTTTTTTGAAATACTATGATGCAATTCATTTTTACTGAAGGGTGTGTGTTCTGCCCAACATTATGTTCACTAGTTTTTGATATTTCCCCAGATTGGTAGAAAGCAAAGAGATTTCACAAAAAAAGACTGGGTTTCACAGACAGGAATCTGCACCAGATGCCTACTCTTTCAGCACCATCAACAGTGAATTGATAAAGGTAATGATAGTTCTTTAAACATTCTTATGCAAGTCATATAGAAGGTGTTCCTATGTAATTATAGAACTTTAAAATCCAAATATTGTCCTCAGTCTCTCTCCTAAGCATAATGCTAAAAAACCCAATGTTAAATGAGCACCTGTCTTCATTTTAAAACAATGAAAATACCACCTACTGTACAAGCAATCAATACCCTGTATTTTGATAAAATCATTCCCACATGTGCATATGTATGCAGTATCATAAATGGGTTTAACTGAATGCTACAATTATCTCCTGCTAGTGTGAATGTAAGCAAGCTGTATTTTCTTTTGGAAGACTCCTCAAATAAATGGCTATTATAAGGGTTATTTATTATTTGGAATCCACTTTATCTGGCCACTAATATACAAAAATTCTGCTAAAAAAAGTCCCTGAATCTACCTTTAATTCTGGTCTGACAATTCTGACATTCTTTACCAGAAATATGGCCCTCACGTCTTAGAAATCAACAATCAAATTAGAAAAAAAACAAGTAATGTTATGATTCCATGCAAAATGTATCTAGCCATTTGAAAAAAGTCTAAGAAACTGGTGGCATGATTCATAAACATATGCTGTTGACATGACTAATCTCATTTTACCTTGGGCAATTAGGTTGGATCTACATTACTTCTCAGAGATAACTGTCTGTGCTATTTCTTAAAAAATCTCCAAGTTTTCTTAATATGGGAAGGTCAAAATTCTTTGTATAAACAAATGCATTGAAAGATCACACGAGGCTGGAACAAGATTTAAGCAGCTAACCAAAAGACTAATTCCAAAGTGATTACTAAATAGCCCCTAGACATTATATGAACCAGCCCAGTTTAAATTCTGTACTTTATAGTAGGAAATTTTGGTATTTTTAAAAAGAATGCTGCAGTAAAAACAGGTATTTTGCACAGCATTTGATGGACAGCTTTTCTATGAAGTAGAAAAATACACCTTAAAATAATATAAAGAATTTATATTTTTCTTAGGTAAACATCAACATTATATGAATAATTAGGCATGGAACCATGCTTTTAAATTATAACAGGTGATACCTAAAAGCAAGAGAATTAGCTGTGTACTTAAATAACATTCTAGAGAGAACTGGATGAGCCAGAGGCACTGGCATCTATTTAAATATGCTATGCCATTTTCAACATAATTAGTTACCTAATTGAAAACCCAAACTTAGTCAATGCATTTGTACATGTAATTAATTAGTTTGTTTAAAAGCACTTCATTTGTAGTACTTTATTCTTCATTTCCTTCCTTTGTCACATTACCACAGCATAGATTTGATTTTCAAAAACAAAAAGAGAGAAATACAAAAAATTAAGAAGGGCATTAATAAAAGAAAGCACTATAGGGCAATACACCACTAGTGCTATTTTTAATTTCAGAAACATACTTCTTTTTTTTGGTCTGAAGCTGTTTTCACTATTTCAATGTACATCTTCAATATATCTACATCCTAACAGATATGTGTTAAAAGACTCCTCAAGCTTTTTATATGAACAGAATATAGATTACACAGGTCAGATTCACTTTGTAAACCCCATGCAAACAGGGAATTATGACTAAATAAAGCCTTTATTTATTGGTGTTCTCTAATTTGTGCCATAGTGATTAGGAATTAATATGACAGCTTTTTATCTTTGTGTCCCAAGAGGTTCAGAAGATGCACTGGATCCAAATCAGGGTATATATACAGGCATTCAAGGAAACAACAAGATCATCATAAAAAAGAAATAAAACACTATTTTTCGTAAAGTCACAAATATTAAAAAGATTTATAATGAAGTTTATTAGAAACAGTTAAGTGAAGGATTTACAGAGGTTTTTTGTTTGGTTGGTTTTGTTTTTTTCCCAAAGCTCTTCCTCAGGCTAAGAGGCAGGAGTCAAGATCTGTGTAATTCAAGACAACAGATAAAATGTTGAAGGGTTAGAAAACAAATGAAAAACTGAGTGTCAAGAATGATAATTCGCAAGATGATTTATGGATGAACGCAAAAATCCAGAGAGTAAGATAAAGGTAAATCTATGAACAAGAAAAGCCCCAAAGTCCCCTAATATTCACCAGACCAGAGAAATCAGTTACAATACTCAAGTCCAAACGTACTCAGCCTTTTGAATTTACTTCTGAAGAGAAACAGGAACCCACACACATTTTAGAACTATGAAATATTCTTTATGATGAGAAGATAGGAGGTGCAATTGAAGCCTGATACTAGGACCGACAAAATCATACAGTGGATTTTGGCACAGTTCCCCAAGTGAGCTGAAACACAAGCAAGGACAGCATGACACATACTGAAAAGAGAATCAGCAAGACCAGCCTGGATGTAGAGAAAATAAGAGTCCTGGAACAGACAAGCAGGAGTTGTTGATGGCAGATATACAAGAAACAGTCAGAGTGGCAGTACAAGATTTAACTTTTGACAGTTGGCAGCAAAATATATAGTCAAAACCCTGGACATACATTCAAGAAAATAATTTATGCAAAGTATAGGGTCACAATATAAATCTCATTCACTGATGGAGAAAAACCAACCAAATAAACAATCAAAAAGTCTTGGATTAAATACTAGATATAAGCTTTGAATGAAAGTAAAAATATAAGCTGTAGGTACCAGATAAAAGAACCATTAAAAATTCAAAAGACTAAGTAAAAGAGGAAAAAGTATAAAAACACTTTAAAGAGCACAAATAACAGAGAAATAAAGTCAATAAAATCTATTGCATCTGTCATAGAAGAAAGGAGACAAAGTTCTAGAAAAAGAGTGACAGGTAATAAGATGGAGAAGGAAGGAACCAGGAATTACCTTTATCCAGTGAAAATCACTGTATTTGCATTAAAACTTACAGAGCAGAGAGAAGATTCATGCACATCTATAGAATTTTGGAAATGTTTATGTTTTATTTGGTGAAAGCTTTAATGATGGCAAAATCTTGAAATATAGTTGTCTTCCAATGGTTTATCATCATCTCTTTTAAAAGTGGCATAAAAATGGGAAGGTAGAATGCTAAAAGTTGCTAGCAGCACAAAAGAAAGGATTCTACTATTTAAAGAGACATGATACAAAAGCATGCTTAACCAGACCTTCTATTCAATGCACAATGTGCCCTTTTCCATTAATGCTATTACTTATTACAATAATTTCTGTCCAAAAGGAATTAGACCTCCTCCAATAGCATCCAGGACTAAGGAAGAAAAAGGGCAGTGCCAAAAGATACAACTGGCACACAAAATCTCTACGGAAACAGGGAAAGTAAGAGAGAAGCATGTTCAGAAAATATCCAAATCACTTAATTTTTTCTCTTTTTCTTCCCTGGGGAAGAGCTTTTCATATACGCCTGTAAAACCACCAGAAGTCTTCTAAATAGCTGTGCTTCCTCCTCCTCCTAGGTAGTAAGATAAAACTTAATGTCTGCAACAGACTTTAATTCCATTCTGTCTCATAATTTTGACTGCAGTAGTTGCTGCATCTTTGTCTGCAGTGAGACTGGACTCCTTTTGAACCCTGCTCTTCTAGCCACAGGTATCACCAGGTAACTGGGAACACAATATAAATATAGGATTATATAATACATATATATAATATACATATAAAAGCACATCTAATAATATTGCATATTATATATTTTATCTTTTCACTCTGAGTATGTATGTCTGTGTACATATATATTCTTTTATACAATTAAATCTCCATATCATTTGAGGACAAAACAAATAGGGGAAACAGGAGTTTAAGTTAGTAACATGCTTCCCAAGTTTAGATCTAGACCTTCTTCAAGTGGCTCTCCCTGCATTGCCAGCTGCAATCACTGAAAATGGATGAAAATTTCTTTTAAACCATGCCATTTTGAAAAGCTGTGATTGTGGAAGGAAATTGCCTTATACATTCTGTTTTCATTTTATTACCTCACTATGGGAATCTACAACTGACTCACCTCTCTTTCCTCTGTGGTGCACAGTATTTTAAGTTCTTGGCTTCTAATAACCCTTTAGTCTAGTAAAATTAAGACACTCAGCCTACACTAAACTATGGGGCTCAGGGATACTTCCTGGATTTTCCCTGGTCCTATGTTTGTACAAGGCCTACAAGCACATCCTATTTTCTCCTTCCCTTTGTCCTCTGAAAAGGAAAAACAAGTACAGAGGCTAGACAGGAGACACAGAATGAGCTACACAGAAGCAAAACAATGGGTGCATTATGGTAAATAAGTCTATGTAGATTAGACACTATTGCTTTTCTAACTCTGTACACATAATTTCCAGAGCCCTGATGATTGGAATGAAGTTGTGGGTTTCCTTCTAGTGAAAAAATTTTTGGTCAAGTAATCTTGAAAATACTGTCCCAAACAATACATTCACCTTTGCTTTCTCACCCCAAAATGATAGGATGGAACCAATCCCTTCACACTGACTTTGCTATACTTCCACTGCTATGGACATTGACATCTAATTTAACAAACAGATGCCTAAGGAAATTTCACCATCTCTTCAAAAGTTAGTTTAGCTTGGAATTAAAATCTTCTACTAACATAAATGCCACAATTTTTTGCATAAACAATATCTAATCATAAAAATCCTTTAGTTATAAAATTATTCATAATAGTTAATGTATAGCTCTTAACACTTTAAGGCAAACAGTAATTCTAATTTTGTATGTTTTCTAAAGTTATGGGGAGTAGTTAGTCATATCAATCATGTAGCAAACTTCTAAATATTGAGATTTTTTTATTTGGTCTCCTCTATCAATCTTATATTTTCTGAGTGTTCCTATTCCTTCAGCATTCCCTCATCTATCCATGCTGTGTGCAACTTTTAGGTGAACTCAAAAATCAACCTGCAGTTGCTGTTGAAGCTTCTCCATTTCTATACTGAATAAAAGAATTATCTACTTTGTCCTAAAATGATGTTTCTGTTAAGTAATTAAATTTAGCTTCTGTAAAACTAGCATATTCTTGCTTTTCATTCACTTTATGGTACAGAAATCCCCCCCACACTAATCTTGTTTATAACGTCTGGCAAATATCTCACACCTTGCAATTTTCATGGTAAGTGTAATGACAAGAATGATGCTGCTTTTCAAATTAAAAAGCACGTGACAAACCACCTTATCATCTCCATCAGGCTGCCTATACTGATGCGTACAGGAAAGACATGGTCTGTATGAATTTCAATTTATTTATTTGTTTGTTTTAAGAGAAGCTGAATTCTTTGACTGATAATTTTTTCAATGGAAGTTCCATGGGCAAAATTTTGCCGTATTGCATGCTCCAGACTGGGGAAAAAAATTATGTTCCTACTTTTTGTATTGGTAGATACTATTATATTTTGATGTGCTTTGAATATGAACACATATTACATTGAATTTAGAACCTCCAATTCTAAGAGGATTACTGATAACAGATATGATTGCAAGGGAAAGCAAGTTCTACCTTATACTGATATAGTGTCATATATTCATCATTTAACTGACAAGAAGTCCCTTGATTTGGGAATCAAATCTACCAGAGCAAAATCGTGCATCTGGATATTTCTTCTAGGCAATAGCTCTAAACGAACTGAAACAAACACAAATTAGGTATTTAACACAGGCTAGAAATTCTAGAACTCTCTGCTTTAATTTATTTTTGTAAAGTTTCACTGTAAGAAAGCAGGTAAGTCATGCAAAAAAAAACTTGGATATTATACCAGGAAAATATCTCTGATGTGTTTGAAGATTTGCAATTTTTACAGATTTTATTTTTTCAAGATTAATGCTCAACATTTTTTTTTTTTTTAACAATGGCCACATAAAACAGAAAGATTATGGTTTAGGTTAGATTTGGACTTATTAGACTTACTTACAGTCATATTAACTGTATATTATACAATTATGTATCCAGTAACATATCAAAATCCTGAAACTACTGTTTCATAATATCTATATAAATCAAAGTATGTTGCCAAGACTCGAGAGAAAATTTGCTATTGCTTCTGCTACAGGCATTGCCCAAAAGTTGTAACACAGTGGTTGTGGAGATGTTCCACACTGTGACAGACCTCCAGAGTCTCTTCCAGAGACGTGCAAAGGAAAAATGACATCTGCTCCTATCATTTTTAGTGAGTTGTAGAAATGTGTCAGGTTTTCAGTTCCTCATACTGTCATCGTTGTTGAGCTTTTCCATTTTCACAAGGACAAAATGACAAGCACTGTTCCTGGGAGCAGAGATGAATCTGATTGCAACGGGACTCAGAAAACAACCACACAGTTTTTGCACTTAGACTGTAGTGACTGGATGTAGTGAAGAAGGAATTAATTATTTCTTCGCTGAAATGAGGAGAAACTATCTCTGGCAAAACCAGACAGCTTATTTGCTTTCATAACTTTGTAGGTCAGAGTACTTGTTATAACCGATTCTGATGAGGTGATCAGAAATCCACGTTAAAAAGATTTTTAAATAAATAAAATAAATAAACAATCTACATTTTATTTTCATTAAAATCACTGTGACTGTTAACTACCAAACAAGCTTGGAGAAAATTAAAAAACACAAACAATTTTCTATCACTCAGTGTTCTCAAGAATTCGCATTAGCCTTAATGCTCATTAAATACTGAAACTTAAAATTATTTTCCTGCTATATACATTTGGCTTCCTTTAATTTTTGTTGATGGCTTGCCTTCTTCCCTTTGACAGTCTGAATGTGTGTGCTGCAGCACAGCCAGACCCAGTTTCATGATAAAGCACTTTGTAACTGGATTTTGTGTGTCTAAAATCATCTGGTTCGAAATTTACCCAGGGACTTGATCTGCTGTAGCAAATAATGTGAAACTAATGGGATTTTGATATTATGCTGATGTGAGGCTTGGAGACTTATGTATTCAAGATCTACAGAAACTTTAAAAACAACATTAAAAGTACCTGATGGTGATTTGGTCAGAAATTGAGACTCATTTTATTTTCAATATCCCAAGACAGGTAAAATCACAACATGGCTGAGATGGAGTGGTGACACAGCTGTCTGAAATTGGAACTCCTTTCTTTTGTAAACAAGATTTCTTTTGTGAAGCTCTAATTTGAATCATGGGTTTTAGTTTGGAATTTGAGATTCACCCTGTAATGCATCTTCCAGTGGGGACTACAAACTCCATTCATTTATAAGATCTTTAGCCCTAACTTAATTACAGTATCTGAAAAGCTGACAGGGAATAAACATGACTAATGATTCTGATTTTCTCTCAACTGCTCACCTATCCAGCAATCTCTCTGCACAGAACCTTGCAGGGTGATCACAATTGATGATGTTTACATGTCCGACATAAGAAATAACTATTGCAGCAAATCACACTTGTATCTCTGCAGTACTTTAAAACTGAATTAAAAGTAAAAAAAAAAAAATAGCTATGTTTAATTTAATCTGAATTTAAGGGGCAATTTCTGGTAAATTTCTCATTTTCAGAGTAAGTGAAACATTTCATTCTCTCTGCAGATCTAAAGGGATGCAAATCCTGTTCTCAGAGATGCCCTGTTAAAGGCATACCTTAGCAAGCAAAGCCCAACAAGAAGGAAAGCAATTTCATTTGTTTTCAAATTTATGTTTATTGCCAGCCACTGTCACTGTCAAAGCATTTCAGCTACTTGAGAACACCAGCTTAGCAATCTTTCCTTGATATAAGAGATATGAGGTTTCTTCCTCCAATTTGCTTCTATTTATTCTAAGCAGAAGTTGTCTCCCGTGAGTAAGGATATTTTGAATTTCTCATAATTAAGACAGAGTGTTTAAGCATATATTATACATTTAAGTTCTATTTAGACTGAAAGTTTCAGTTGCCTGTGAAGTGACAACACAGAAACAAGGTTTGAAAAGCTGAATCATGATTCATTTCAATCTATTTTTCAGTTCTCTTTTCAGCCGACCTATCATATACCTTTTAATTCCTAACAAATTTGGCAGGCCTTTTCCACATTCATGTATAAATCACATACACATATTCATAAAACATATTTATATAAGTAGACATATGTATATATGTCTACTCTATATTCAGGTTGAAATTCCAAGCACATTATATGAAACATTTAGAAGGGCTTGCTTATAAATTTAGGATTATAAATTACTGTTTTATAAATATAAATTACAGTAGGCTGTCACAGTAATGCAACATAGTCGAAATTTCTTCTCCAGAACAAAGCAGCTGTCCCAGTAATCACATGCTCAATAATGACTACAAGACAATCACACTGGAAGCTTGTCACACACCTTAAATCAGGGATGCTCTTTATTATTGACCATCCTTCAAATATCAACCAGTGTGTATACTTGGGAGACAAAGAATGGGCCAAAGTCAAATAGTTTTCATTTGTTGCTGTAAAAGGTGCCCACCATCCCTAAGCTAACTTTATGTACATGTAAGAAAATTCAAAGAACAATTTTCATACAGTAAGTGAGTCAAAGATTTAAGCCCAATAGGTTGCTGAGTGTTTGCCAAAACTTCAGCATGATATTTTTAATTGCTTTTCATGAACCATCTAATTTGTTATGAAGAGTGACTTGTATGCCTACACATAAATGACTGGTGCTATTTTAGGTAGTCTGCTGAGACATCCTCATGACAAGGGCAGCTGTAACACAATGTTCAAGAGAATTGTGCCTTTCTGAAACTGTAGTTTATAAAACCAGACAGGATAACTAGGACATCTAAAATGGCATTGGACAGGTATGTTTAAAGCAACTGAATCCCACCCATTTAACCTGTGAAACTCAGAGTTTTCCTTTGGATATTAATGGTTGTACCAAAAGACTTTTTAAAATTCATCACTCAATTTTCAACAGTTAATTATAGAAGACCATTGATGCAACAATTTCAAATACGAATTGCACGATCTTCCAGCACTGAATATACTACATAGAAATTTCTCATAGCAGAAAAGACACCTAAAGAGGTAATCACTAAGAGACTAAGGAAAAAACATCCTTCATCAACATATGCTAATCTTTTGCCCTTCTTCTGGCAGCAAGTCAGCATCTAACAGTAAATACAGCAGAACCAAATTGAGCAGTTAAAAGGTGAAACTTGCCATAAAAAATCTTAAGCTCTCTCAAAAGACAACTCTGGGTCAAAAAGTAGATGTCCAACATATCTTGACATGTTCAAAATTATTTTTACATGCCTGTGTATCAAGTGATAGTGTAAAGAGATCTGTAAATATTTCTAACACTTCTAAACTCCATTATGTACAAGGATACAAAGGAACAGAGCTCGATTACCTCTGCAAAGGATTTTACAGACTGACTTTAGACTGGGATAAATGGGGGATACATGAGCATGAAGTTGAGGACAGGGCAGGCAGAACAGAAACATAATTTCCTACACATTCCCTAAAAATAAAAAGAAAAGGAGGGAGATTATAGGATGAGTTACACTACACTGCACTGCATTAGCTGATTAACTGTTGATGCAGATATTTCTACAGTAAAAGGTTAGTTCTGTCCAGGCAGAATTTTTAAGTCTCTATATTAAATAACAAGTCTCAAATTATCTACAAAATGGTCTGACTTTTCTTGTTCTTCAAAATCATTAAAAAATCACATTGTCCACAGAGAAGTGAAATGTGAGGATGTCACGGTGTGCTTTAAGGTTTGTAACACTAGGGGCTTTCCCTTTACAGTCCTGTAACATTTCACTTGTAGCACTGAAGTCTGCTTTTGACTTTGTTGTCTTGCACTGACATACCCCAAGGTTGCTGTGGCAATGTTTTACCTCTTACTCCCAAATGCTCTTGTCCTCATGGCATCGTGTCATTGAACAGCAAGACTTTGATCGGTCTCTGACGTGGTGTTTCTCACAGGAATGGATTATGACTGATTTTTAACTCATTCTTTTCTTCTCCCACCCTTCTTTCACCTTTTACTTTCTAGCTTGAGGTTTATAACTTTATAGTGAGGAATTTAGTAGAGCTCAGTAGATAACATTAGTAGACAATTATTACTTAAATATCCCATAAAAAACTTCCAGAAATAGACATGCACAGAACTTCACAAACAGTGAAATGAGTGCAACACCTGTACCTGACCAGTTTCTGCAGTCAGAAACTTCAGCACTAATATGTAAAGGAAGCCAGCTGGGACACCAAGCTGATCCTGCTTTAACCTAATAATCATCGTGGGAAGTGTGCTAGGGAATATCTGTGCTGCTGGAGAAAATGATGGGAAGGAAAATCTCACCTGGCGATATTCCAGTTTCTTACTTTCCAGTCAGCTGTGGGTATAGCTTTCCTCTTTTCTTTCTGTTACATGCTCTTTTAAAAAATGTTTCAAGATTTTATTTTCAATAAATGTTTGGGTTTTCTTCATTAAGACTGTACATACCATCATTTAGGGAGCTCCCAGGAAAGCCTGTCTGCTCAGCAGACAGAGAATACTCAGAAATACAGGGAATACTCCAGATTTTAGGAAACTTTTTACAAAACTCAGTAGACATATATGTAGCATTCCTGATATGTCTGCTGTTTTTGCCCATGTTTGGGTATTCTCAAGCATGAATAGTGGTAAAAGGGATAAGGATGCTACTAATTAAAAACAGTGAAATAGTTTAAGTCTATGTGGCCCAGAAAGAAAGAAAGTAATTATGAAAAATTCAATATTAACTATACCTCTAATATTCTCTAGAAAAAAAACAAAAAAACAAAAAACCAAAAAAACAAAAACATTTAGAGTATTTGAATTGACAGAGGGAAACAATTGGGTTTAAAAGTCCTCAGGCCTTTGTTACTGCTTCAAAAAATAAACCAAATTTTGATATTCTCTGTAGCAGAGATCTCAAAAGAACATATCTAAAGCTGATCTAACTGCACAAACATCAATTTTCCCAGCAGAAGAAGACAAAATTAAGGACCTCTCTGCAATCTACCATGAAACTAAAGTTTCCTTTAAAGAAATACAGAAACTCAACCAAAGAATTAACATCATAATGAGTTTATTACATCTCTCAAATAATTCAAAATGTTCAAGGTTTTTAGACAAATAGTTTGAGAAAACATAGAAACACAAACACTGCAGCCAAACATCAACAAGTGCTTTTGACTTAACTATCTGACAATGTAAAGACACAGAGCTGAATAGTTTTTTCATATGGAAGGAAATGTAGTTCCTCCTCAAAAAAGAAACTAGAATTAACATCAGTTGAATAAAAATCACAGGGATGAAAAAAAATCTGGTGCTAAAAGATTCCTTACGTCATTTTTGACCTTCCCATAAATTCGGCTCAAAGAGTTAATTGTACTGAAATAAACATTAGCATAATGCCTAAGGATACAATTTTTTACCTGGCCATGGAGTATTGGCAGCATAGACAATGAATCTAAACCATAGAATAATTCATTAGGAAATATGCAGTAGCTGTGGCAAGATTTACTACAAATATACTCGAAGTGTTTTTAAAAATTAATATTATGCTGCTATGCTTGGCTTAATTAGCTCTCTTCTTCATTTACAAAGCATATCTGTCTGGTTTATGAACTCAGTCTCTATTCCCCATTCTTGAAAACCTGTTTAATTAAAGTTTTAACTACTGCATAAGTTTTAGAAACAGTACAATGACTTTTATTGCTATAAGCCTAAATTCTTCTTTTAAATATGATCATATCTACATATATTATATCAGAAATATGACAAGACACGCTCATAATACTCCTGAGTATACACACAATACTGGTTCTTTCATTATACGTGCCCTCTATTTCTATGATGCTGCACCTGGGCAATTTTGGGGGCTTTGCACAAGCAGTTGGATTGTGATTAATTTAGCCCATCAACAAGTCAGTTCTCCTAACTCCATTAAAACTTACCTTTCTTTTTTTGGCATATATCTATTTCTAGCTTGTTCAGTGATTTCGTCATTCATTATTCTCTCTCTTTTATAGGTCCATCACTTATTAGACTCCCACTTCTATTAGCAGGTGACTCTACTTTGGTTTTCAACTACAGCAAATCCTATCACAGCCTTTTTCAGCATTTATCACTTTTTCCCATTGATGCTATTATAAATAATCATATATTAATTTACTTTCGCTATACATACAAAATCGAAATATAGTCATTAGACATGCTAGCTGGGGTCTGTCTGAAGTTCTAGAAACGCATGATTTACAGTTGATCATAACCATTTTCGGCTGCATATTAAAAACCTTGTGGCATAATGGTCAGTGAACAGAAATTATTTGTGCAATCACTGCCTACAGACTACAGTAAAGCAAAAAATATTTCTTGTCTCCCTGTGCACACATGCTGGAGACTCTACTTAATGACTTGTCACCCATTACACCCAAAATACACTACAGTTTCATCACACAATTTACTTCACAGAAGCAGAATATCAACAATAGTCAGTTCTACAATAATTTCAAAAGATAATAGTCATTTTCCTTCCTGTTCTCATTTGAATCTCATAACCACTGGGGCGATCAATTTCACAACCTTATTAGTTCTGCTGTTGTGAACTATTCAGGACATCAGATTGGTTTGCAGTACAAAACTATAGAGGCAATCTTTTTAAATTAGCAATTTACAATTAATATTTCTGCCAGCATATATTTGTAAATTTTCCTTAATAAAAAACACTATGTCAGAATTTTCAAATTAAAACATGGCAAATTATTTCATATGGCTGACAAACAGTGCAGTAAAATAGGCAAGAGCACTAAAAAACTGTCAGGCTATAAATCTCATGAAGAAATGAAGCAAACAAATGGGAAAGTTCACACTATTTTTCTAAGTTAAAAAAAAAATAATAGACAGCAAAAGCATCATCAGTTCATTATGTGTAGAATTGTGTATTCATTACTCCACTCAATGGAAAAATATGAAATGCATAAAATCAACTTTGAAGAGATGACATTTTTTGTATTCTTTATATATAGTCTAATCCCCAAAAAAAATGTTTTCTTTACATATGCACTTATCCTTAAAAAAATGTTTTAACCAGATTTTCATTTAGACTAAATTGGCCTATTTTTTTAACATTAACAGAGCTGAGAGCTGTCACAGCAGCTGAGGCTCTGATCCTAGGAGAGTCTGTTCAGACGATCCCAACCGGCAGTGTCGGTGCATTTTAAGAAGTTACTGTGCTTCAGCTGGGGTTGGTAAGCAGACATGTGGTCCCTGTCAGCTCATTGCAATGACAAGTACATGGTGTTCACTTAAGCTGCTTTCGGCAGTTCCAAAAGGGAGCCCAGGTGAAAGCACTGGAAAGATGAGCATTTAGGAAGAACACTGGAGACAAGCTTTGCTTTTTTTTTATCAGCATCCAAAAATGATGAGGCTGCTGTTGTTTTCCTGCACATGTGTGGAGATAGAAACTAATTTTGTCATTAGACTGGAGTAGTATAATGCATATGATCAGCTTAAATTGATCACATAAGTGAGTAGTATCTCCAGTTCTGAGGGATGGAAGGAGGGATGGAAGAGTGGGCTTGTGTGTTTGTGTGTGTGTGTGTGTGTAGAAATGGAAGGGGACCAAGAAAAGAAGCACCTTTTAAAAACCACCACTTCAGTCATTTACAGTTACCTAACCATTACTCAATTCAAAATGAACAGAAAGTCTTCTTAAATCTTTTTTCAAAGGAGACAAAGAAATTCAGACGGAAACTCCTCCCACCCCCTCATATACCCCCAAAAGTCATCATTTGGGACTCTAAAGCCAGAAAAATGATGCAGATAATAAAACAACCTCATACTGAGACTATCTTGCAAGATGGTTTTCTACTCATTATAGTTATGTGGATACAACTCTTTCATGGTGTCACTGGATGAGTTCAGCACACAAAATATATTCAAGGAAGGCAGAAAGACGACTTTTGCACTGCTTTAAAATAAAATAACCAGTGAGATTTATTTACGTTATTCAGAGTAGAGTATTTTGTTTCAGCATGCTTTTCCTCAAATTGCAAACATAAGAATATGTTTGGTCCTAATACTGTTTGAGTTAACAAAAATTGTAGTTTCAATTTACAGGAGAAAAGTGCATGAATTTCCAGGTTTTGAACCTGTTTGCCTTCCAGTACACCTAGAAAAATCTGTGCTGACAAATACATGAACTTATTGTTCATTTTCTGAGATGAGGAGCCCAGGGAGCTCAGTTAATATCTGTTCCACAAGCTTCTTATATAAGCATAAGCCTGCAACAACATCTTTCATCCTGACTTTCTCATCTATAAAATGGGTTTAATACTCTTTCCTTCCTCCTACCCTCATCTTTGTTCTTGTCACAGTGAGCTTTTCATGCAATACACGTAGATGAGAGCCAGCGCTGAAATGAAGCTGAGCTTATATCCACAAACTGCTTAACCAGACATCTAAACACTGAGAAGATGCAGATTTAAACTGTTCAGAACAAAGAGCATTTTTACTAAACACAGCCATTATTCAAATGTCTAAGTATGGATTTCAGGGCCAAGTTTCACATGACCAATGATATTTGTATCCATAGGTTGAAAAAAAAAGTAATTTTTGAAAATTGAAATACATGAAGGCATTTTTTTAACTGTTAGATTTTCAAAGTGTTACTGCATTTTAGTCTCTTGCTGCTCACTTTTTAAGAAATCTTCATAAAGACAACCTATTGAGCTTCCCATTGGGATGATTATACTTGTATGCATGTCCTTTCTAACCATCTGATGTCTTGGCAGCAAATCAACTTTTAGTGAAACAGAAATCAAATGTGTTTCTTTGAAGAAAAATATCTATGAAAGTCATGCTGTCTTACAGGAGATGACTATACTGCATTTGTTTAAACTTATAACAGAGAAAGCATTCATCTAAATGTGAAGTAACATGTTTGAAAATTAGTATTTGCTGTCGTAGAATCATAGGATAGTTCAGGTTGCAGGGCTCATCAGAAGGTGATGGTTTTGGCCAAACTCCAGCCAAAACCACAGTGAGTTACAAGATGCATTATTGAGGGCTTTATTCAGTTGGGCCTTGCACATCTCCAAGAATGGAGGCAACAGCTCCTGGCAATAGCCCCATTTCCGACCATCCTCAAAGAGAAAGGTTTTTTAATCTGGTCTGAACCTCTATGACCAGAGCACCACTAGGCTGAGCTCCACCTTGCCAACCTCCCCATGGGTACTGGGAGTTTTCTGTTAGGTCACCCCAAAGCTTTCTCTTCTCTAGGCTGAACAAGCCCCATTGGGCCAACATCTCCTGGCAGGGCAACTGCTGCAGCCCATGTTGAGCTTGAGGGCACAGGGTCCTCTGCTATACTTGTTATGTGTTACTTTTGTCGTTCTGCCCCAAAATGCACACTGAAATCTATGTGTGGTCTATGACACAACGATATTTTTTCTTTTCCTAAAATACTTGTGTGCATCATAGCCCTGGTCATATTGTCAAATTTCAGAAATCTATTTTTTGTACCTTTACTACTGGGCCGAAAG
The DNA here is from genome assembly GCA_026413545.1 of Cichladusa arquata. Lineage (NCBI taxonomy): Eukaryota > Metazoa > Chordata > Aves > Passeriformes > Muscicapidae > Cichladusa > Cichladusa arquata. The sequence continues at coordinate 26,443,194 of JAOTQP010000870.1, read as the reverse complement.
ATTGACAGAACCTTAGAAATTCATGATGGATACAGAAAATCTTCATCATGCATTTCTCAATTTGTTTTTCTGGGTTAAAGATGCTGCACCAATACACATTCCCATCATTTGCATTTACAGAAATGGAGTCCAGTCATGCAAGGACTCTGCATATGGAAATGGAATAAGAATCAATGGAAACACTATTTAGGAGACTTGCAAGAATACAATCAATGATAAAGAGTCAGAGCAGTACAGCTGGACCTAAAAGAAAACTTTCATTGGCTAAAAAATATCCCATCAGCACCTAAAAGTTAGTTCTGCCAAATAAACTGCAGAGATGTATAAACTGCTGAGATATATATTCTGTGCACATGGACACAAAACAAGAATTTTTTAGAGGATGAAGAGATTCCATTTAAGGTATTTTGACTGCTACTATGTTCTTTAGATACATAAAGAACTAAGACAGAATAATATGAAGAAAACAGTCAAAATAAAAGATGTTGCAAAATTTGCAATCTATGAGGATGGTGCTGTATCTCTGTAGAGTACAACCTGTTCTCATTTCCACAGATTGACTCTGATGTGGATCTGACCTCTCACAGATTTATATTCACAACTCAAAGACAGACATAGCAGACTTTGACAAAGAGGAGAATAGAACACAGCCATAAACATACTGTGTGTGTCATCCTCTACTGTGATTCCTAGATTTTAATATGCTTCACTGATAATCCATTTTCCTATTCTAACTATCAGCCATTGCAAGCAGTACCTTACCACACAAGCAGTATCTCAGAACAGTTACCAGGGGCCTATGTGCTGGGGGCAGAGAGGAAAGAGAGAACAAATAGAGTCTTACTATAGCACTAGTGAACATAAATTGCTTCTGTATGATTAAATGGCAAAGGTTTGTATGCAATTCCTGACAGGTGATTGCCCTGAAGATGTTATGTACAGAGATATTCTTGTGCTCCAACACTGGCAAAGTCTGAGTTTTTCTGAAGGCTGCTCTGCTTTCTAGAGGCAGGCACAGATTTTTTGGTATAATCTAACACAAGTTGTTATCAAGCCGTATGGTCTCTATGTGAAGACAGCTGTTTTGTTGGAAAATCATTCCTGGACCTCAGTGAAAAAAAAAAAAAAATGGCAGCCATAATATCTGACAAAATTGAGTTGATTCAGTAAAACAAAAAAGCCCCAAAACAATAAAAACCCGTTAATGATTGTCTTTTTCACACTAAAGGGATACTGAATGCCACCGACACAAACTATCTAAGAATAAAAAAAGCAGCCCAACACCTGCATGGAGTAATGACAGTTTGAAGCTGAAAGGGTTCTCCAATAAGTGGACAAAATGACCAGATTTTGCTCGTAATTTAAGGAAGTATGGGATCTTTGACTGGAAGAAATATAACAGCCTGCATGAACTTGACAACAAGAGTACATAAAGTTAATAACAGTGATTGCTGCATTTAATAGCTACTGTTGGATGGCCTTTATTTCTATTAATTCTCTACCCTTTTTCAAATCCCATTATATCTCCCTAACTTTCTGTGGCAATAGTTTCTACAGCTTAATGATAAACCTTGTAATAAAAGTTGAAAAGTTATTGTTGAAAGGTCGGTTTAGACCTACAGCTTAATAAGGTAATGATCTACATCCGCCATGTCATGCTTTGAGAAAAAAAGGGAATTTCCTTTTTCACATCTTCAGAGTAATTGTGCAAGATGCAACACGTAAACACACATTTTCCTGAAGCATTCAGTTCAGAACACTAACTCCTGAAGAGCCTAACAATATTCCCAGACATAACCTTTTTTTAAAAATTACTGTTTCTAGAGGCTCACTAATCATGCTTAACTCAGGTACAGTATAAAGAAGCAAGCAAATAGATGAATAAAACCCATAACTGCCACACCAAGCTCCTGCAGACCTGTGGAACTGTGACAGACAGGAGAAAACAAATTAGTTCAGCAAGGTACTGAATAGAGTTAATTTCAAATTTTACTAGCTTAATACCAGTTTTAGTTTCTTTCTCATAAACCATCATTTATTTTTGTTACTGAAAACATACCATAACTCATCTGTGAAAGATTACTATAGATTTTTGAATTACCAGTAATGCATTTAAGATAAATGAGATTTAATAAGTTTAATTTCAAGGTTTTCCAAGTGTTTTATAATACCAACATTAATTTTTAACAAATTAGATTATATTGACTTTTAAAATAAGGCCTCCTTTGGAGACTTATCATTTAAACAGTTGTTGGGGGTTGAGTGTTTTTCTATTACTGTGTCAATTTAAAGAATTTTTCCCATTATCATGCCAATGGAGCTGGCC
>JAOTQP010000870.1:26394291-26440768 GCA_026413545.1 Cichladusa arquata | reverse complement strand
AGTGGAATTAAAGTCTCTATTTCAAAGGAAAACTTCTGCCTTTACTGGCAGACACCTGTCCTTCAAACCAGGACAACAGTCTTCAGGAACTGATTTTCTACTTAAAGTTAACTCTCCTGTGAATCCATGGAAAACAAAACAAATCCTGATCTATGGGAGCTACACTTTGCAATATTGTCTGTATACAAGCTGACCTATAGACTCATTCGCAAGGACTAATTGGGGAATTTTTTTTGTCCATTCTTTGAATTCTTTTGAAGAGGAAGTTGTACCAACTTACCTAAATTAAATTATCTGTTACAAGTTTGTGGCATGTACTATATGCTTCTGGTGATTTACAAGATACTATCAAACTCACTTCAACTGCACGAGCAACTAGACTGGAAACAGGAATAGAGAACTGATAATACGAGAAAACACAGCTTTCTAGTATTATCCCTAATCAAGCTCAAAATTGATCAATAAAGATAATTTGTTCAGCTACGAAAGCGCAACTACAGAATCACAGATCATTTTGCCTATCACTCTTCTTATCTCAACCCATGACAATACTGTTTGTCTGATTTAATTGCAGCTGTAGACGAAATGCCACACAGCCACTTGCTCATTCCAACCCTCCCTGCCAGGGGCAGGGAGGAAAATTGGAACGAAAAGGTAAACTTTATGGGTTGAGAAAGAAGAGTTTAATAATGGAAAGGAAATAAAATATAACATTAATAACAACAACATAAACTAACACAATAATATTTCCTACTACTATCCTTGCTATTGTTGTTGTTGTTGTTATTATTATTATATTGAAAGGAGAAAAAGAGGAATAAAACTCAAGAATGGCAAGTGATGCATTGTAAAATTGCTCACCTCCCATCCCCAAGCAGTGATCATTGCCACCCAGCCAGCTCCCTCCATTTTACACAGAGTGTGACATTCTGTGGTATGGAATATCCCGTTGGCCAGTTTGGGTCAGCTGTCCTGGCCATGCTTCTTCCTGGATTGTTGTGCACCTTCTCACTGGCAAAGCATGGGAAACTGGAAAGTCCTTGACTTAGGGTAAGTACTATTCAGCAAAAACTGAAGCATCACTGCTATCAACATCATTCTCATTCTAAAGCCAAAAAATATAGCAGTGCACCAGCTACAGGAAGAAAATTAACTCTATCCTAGCCAAAACCAAGACATACAGCAAAAAGCTCTGGGACAATTGTCACATCCTCAAAAAAAAAAAAAAAAAAAAAAGCATGTCTGAATTACTGAGAATTCTATCAATATTTCTATCAGTATTTCTATCAATAAAGTAATGTAACCAGGTTTACCACAGAAAAATGAGGATCATTGTACAGCCTTCTGTGTCCATGAGTGGACACTAACCTGCAGGCTCATCAATGTTCTGAACACACTGGTGCCACACACCTTTGTCTATTTGGCCAGGAACATCCACAAATGTTAATGAAAAGTTCTTAAAGAGTTTGAATGTACAGCACTGTTAATTTCCTAAAGATAGAATTTATGTTATTAATGGCCCTTTTTTAATCAAAGTCTACATTCAGTTTCAAGAATTAAGGCAAATATGTTAATAATACAGAACAATGTAAAGTAACCCTTGAAGTTACCTTATATTGCAATCTCCTTCTGGTATTGTCACAGAAATGAATGAGCATGAATAACATTCTTATCACTTACATGAATTACAGCACTAATATCAATAGCAGAAAGAAATAAGCATCTTCTTAAGGACACAGGTCAATAAAAGACTGTGCACCCACTACTCCTCTGTCTTTAGCTCTTGAAAGTGATAGCTAGTTTTAGCTTTGTAGTTTTTGGATATCAAATTATCTTCTTTGTGCCTGTTATTTTTTATATTTTGCTTCACAAGAGAGGTAATAATTTATTTTGGTTTCCCAAACTAAATAATTCAGAATTTTTCAATAAAACAGAAATTGTATTGACTGAAAGAGAAAAAAAAAACATAGACGTATTCCACAGTGCCCATGCTATTAACTAGGGCCCACTGAGATCAAATTCAAATCCTCAATTTGAATTGCAGCTTTCAAGTACTTCTTAAGCAGTCACTACACCAGAGCAAGAGTCATTATCTAAATGAATTGAGTCACAGTCTGCCATATTGTCTGAGGTCTCCCAGGGTCATTCACATCTTAGCATGGGAAACCAGGGATTTACTCTCCCACCTCTATGCCTATCCGATTGTGTACCTGGGAAAAAGAAACCTCTTCAAGCAAGCATTTTCTTCAAAATAATACTGTTCCCACAAAAACTTTTTATTTATATCTAGCAGTAATTTATTTCTACCCAGCCTCAGTAGGAAGCTCTATCTGTCAGAGTAAACCAAGTCTTGAAGTACTCTAGAGTCTACTCATGCTACAATGGGATTTTTTTTCTGATAGAATAATTTACTCAAAATCAGTTGCACCATATTCCCTACTGATGCTGACACACTGCAGTGAAGACAGTAATCTATAAGGGTTCTTTGTCTCAAAAAAAAAAAAAAAAAATAAAATATCAAACATGAGATCCTGAAACAAACAAACAAATAAACAAAAGCCTAAAATCAACCTACTTTTACTTGCCCACCCCAGCGCAAAACAACAGCTGGAGTTTCTAAATGAAAAACCACAGCCATATAATCTCATTGAAAACTGCTGTACAATTACCTGCCTTGATTTGTGGCAGAGATATTCTCAGAAACAAGCATTATTTGTATCCTTGTACATTCCATGAGTAGTTTTGTGTAGTATTCCTCCTGTCATTAAAAAACAGGCAGGTACAATGCTGACATCCTTGTTAATAACAGACAGAAAATGCTAGAACATACTCGTTGTCTAGGATACTGATTTAAAGTACTGAAAAGCTGCACTATTCCTATAAAGACTCTGAGACTAAGGCTTGAAATACTTACTTGATAATGTCTCCTTCAAGAGCAATCACTCGTTTAATGATCTTCTGTTCAGGATTTCTAGGAGACCTGAGACAGGGGATAAGATTACACAATCAGTAACATTCCCATTGTTTTAAGAAAAGGAAAGAAATAGACCTATGGAAGTCATTAGCAGGTTCTGTGTTCTTCTAGAGTTAGCATCAGTCACTGCTCCATGGTGAAGTGAAGCTACTGCAATCCTTGCCATGGCATCATTGAAAAGCACTTATCACCTGCTTACAAACAGCACAGTAACACACCTTTTAGCATGAAAAATACACTCCACAACATTAAAAGTAAAGCATCCCACTACCAGTGAGGAGGGTACCTTTGCAAATATATTAATGTATTAAAACCTGAATTCCCCATCATTTGTGGGGAAAATGTGTTAAACATCTATGTCATTCAATCAATTTGGCAGAAAAAAAATCTGCCTATGCTATTTTAACATCTATCACTCATTTAGGTAAGCCTTGCCTAGGGAATTGCGGAAGTTGAAAAATAAAACTTGCAAAATTTTCTGAAATTTGCAGCTTCTGAATGCTTTGTTTTCACTTAAAGTTATTTTCCCATAGCATCTTTCATTGAGTAGATTCTGATCATACATTACATAACATGAGAAAGCAAAGATGAACTTGCATGTTCAGCCTGAATATTCCAACAGCCTGAATATTCCAACTTCCTGGATGCATATTATTAGATAGACTATTAAAAGTGTTATTCTACTGTAGTTTTGACAGGTTAATGTAATATAATGTGTATATGCACCACAAATTTTCTTTTTCTTTATACTTTACCTCTTTTCTTTTACTCTTCACTTTTAATTATCTACCTATGCAAATTTAAAATAATATCTTCATGCTATTAAAAAAATCTTTTTATTTGCTGCTTGTACATAGAAAATTCAGGGAAGGAACAAACTGTTTTTATCTTCTTTTGATGCTTGGATTCTCCATATAAAGGCTTCAAGTACAGTCTGCTAGACACACCATTGACAGAGGTGTATATTACATTCTCATGGTTAAAATCATCTTTGAGCTCATCTCTGGTCAAGTGGTAGCACACTATGATTACACTTCTTTAAAAAGCAAAGCTGAGCTGTCTGGATGAAAAGCTTGCCCACACTGCTGCATGACTAAAGGCATTTGAGGCTCACTTCCAGTTCCAGTAATTAAAAAGAAAAATGGGTTCAGGCTTGTTTTCCTTTTTTTAAATATAATGCAAAAAAAAATCCAAGTATTTAAAAATTAGTTTAGAGTTCTAATATTTTTTCTTGTGTGGGCTTGCCAATACATTTGAAATAAATTTCTCTTTCAAAGTAATGAAATAAAATTCAAGAAGCCTAATTTTGAATTTCAAAATATCAAACAGCTTCCCCTTTACAGTTTATCAGCCCTTATTTTCAACAAGCAATGAGGAACAGTGAACATGAATAAAGAGCATATTTTTATTCCCTAGTCACCACTTGAATTTTCAAATCATTATGTAATTTACAGTAATATTTTATTTAGCATTAATTTTACCTGAATAGCTGTATATTCCAGTTCAGCCTTGCATTTCATGTTCCTTCTTAAGGTAGGAACACACAGTTTCATCATATTTTACATGTCAATCTTGGGAGGAATTAATCAAGTTTTAGATGCGTTTATGATTTAAATAAATTGAATATCCACAGCACTTTCCGATGCTGCTCCTTGCAAGCAACACTTACATCATTGAGCGCTCATCTGAGCATTGACCATGTCTGAATCTCAACCAAAGCACAGTCTATGAAAAGGCAACAAACCTTTATTACAAGCTGTTATAAATTTAGAATATTTTTAAAATTACTTTACTGCGAATTGATTTAATTTTTAATCCATTTAAGCTCAGGCTGTAATATTTTCATGTAAAATTTAAGCAATGGAAATAATAATGCATAATGTATGTGATGAAATGTGCATTTCTTAAAGATTGAATAAAAATAAATTTTATGTTTGCTCTTTCAAAATTCTGTTCTGGTTTAACATCTAACTTTCAAAGTAAGGTTCTCAGCAACTTCCAAGCAGGCATTTCCACTTGATTGGGATATATATATTATAACACAATTACTGATATCTCCCTTAATTTTCTTTCCTTATGCAAAAAATTTCTACTGATCTTGTAAAAACATCTCTCTAAATTTGAGGTATGAGTAGTTGTTCTAAGAGTAGTTACTTTTTTGCTAGCGATGATATATTTAAAGCAAACATATAATTTATCAGAAAAACTTCAAGGAATTTTTTGCAGATATTTTTATGAAAGAGTAATATTTTTAATATTGGAATCTAGAATATTTTTTAAATAAAATTCATACAAACATTCAGATTATAATTCGTTAAAATGACAAAAGACAGATTAGCAGGCTCAAAGTGGCCATTAATACAGGCACTTTTAGACCAAGAATTTTCAAGAGCTGAGCAGAATGGGTTTTTTTCAAGAGCCAGTGTGGAACCAGGAGGTAAGAGAGACTGGTTCTGAAGTGATGGATATCGATGTCTTCCTGAATGATGTATAGCATAACACTGGGATTTCACTGATCATTGAAATCACAAAAACATACAGGTCATTTCTGTCTTCTATATTCAACCCTACAGAGAACAGTGAGGGATCACACTACTACAAAGCACATTTCCCAGGAAAAACAGAAAAAAATATATAGCCAGCAGAAAAATCCACTTTTTAGCAAGCAATTGTCAGATAGAAATAGTGACATTCCCTGAAGTTTTCTCTTTACATATTTAGAAACTAAGTATTTCAGTCAATATTATTCCTAAGCAGCTCCCCTTCAACCACTTGGATTATTTATTTACTCCAGTGGATCCTGCCCAATTTTAAATAATTGCTCCATGAGCTAAATATAATTTGATCAAACAAAAAATTTTATAACATTTCTTGGTTTTGTATGTGTCATTTGATTCTTCCTTCATTCTTTGAATTTTCCAAGTACATTCTTCTCAAGAGCGTCCACAGCAAATCATGCTTAACTTCAGTTTCTATAGGCTTTTCTAGAGAGAAAACTTTAAGAAAATGTGCTAAGATCCCAGCAAAATAGGTGAAGCACAGTCAAACTAAATAAAAACTACAACACACAATAATACTTTTTTCATTGAATAAACACTCAGCTTTTTTTGGTACCTATATTAGAAACAGACCTGATACTGTGAACTCAAGGAAAAAGCGGACAAAATATTTCAAAGGGATAGCTTCAATTAGATACTTTGATGACCTACATGTTTTAATGTTGCCAATTTATTATCATAGACAACCTGGAAAGATTTTGTGCTCACTCTATGAAAATTACAGGAATTTTTAGACCAACTTAGCATCCTCCAGAACAGGACAAATAACAGGCATTTATTAAAAAGTTGCAGAGAAAAGTGCCTAAAGTTTTCAATCATCTGTTTGATTGAAATATGCATCTGTTTATCTATGTATATGCACAAGTATGTATATTACTGTTAGGAAATTACATCACTTTTTATGAGACTGAAGCAAGATGTTTAGGCAGTAGCCTGGAAGTTTGTCTTCTTCAAATTATTCTCAGTTTACTTCAGATTTAGTTTTATGTGATTTGATCATCATTTACATAGAGGCAACTGAAGAAATTAGCACTGTGTTGTTGTAGCATAAACAGACTGAAATAAAGAAGATCATCTTCTTCAAAATTAAAATTTCTGGCTCTATTTATGCTGCTAATGACAGATACTAAAAAGGATTTATCTCCGCAGAATGGGATAAGAGAGAATTTTTGAGATCTCAGCCTAACATTGTGACCCAAGACATTCACTCAGTGAGCTCTTCATTCCCCAAAACTAATTCCTCTCTCATCAAAATTCCCGCATAGCTGTAGTCTACGCTTCTGGAAATTTCCAGGATTGATACAGGAGGAAAAACATGCTGTTTGTCTCCTTCTCAACCCATTTGGGGATCCAATTAATAGCTAGAGAAGTAACTAAAATACAGATGGAGAACAGAATAAGTGGCATTAATATACCTAAAGGTTTGGGAAGTTCACAGTATGGTTTTGGTGGCTTTACCTAAAAAACATGCTTGGAGGAAGAGGAAACAGAAACAGTGGAGTTACCTCATTCTTTTTTCCTGTTGCTTATGCTTACTTCCTGTTGCCAGCACAGTAGCTAATGCTCAAACTCTGTACAGTAGTAAATATGAAGCAATATCCATTCTATCATTCCTCCTAGTACCACAGCTATGATAGAACATATCCAACACAGACAATTCTAAGTAATGCATAAGAATGGAAATTTACTTAATATATGCACATATTTTCTAAATCAAAATATTTTTAATCTGCTTGTTTAGCTTTTTTCCCAGTCCATAACTTTCATCTAAATTCCAGGCTTCTTTATGCAGAAAGAGAATCTCATAACAAATGTAACATCTAATTACATTATAGGTTATGACACAATTTCTATATTGTGGCAAATAGCATGCAATATAACAGTGAAAGAAAAAAATGTTCACACATTTTATTCTTGCTTTTGTTGTCATTCTTGTCATCAATTTCTCTTGTACAGAATTACTGCATTAAATGTATCCAGTACCAGGTTTAGTATCTGTGGACCCACCAGCACAAGAAAGGTATTCACAACTGGAAAAAGTGACACTGAAATAACAGTAACAGAAGAGCAATGTAAGAGCAGTGGCTAAGGAAATTGGGTTTGTGCAGATCAAAAATTAGACAAAGGGTTCAATTGCTATTGTCATCTGTCTAATTGCTGATTAGGAATTTAGAATTTTTGGAAAGGTACACAACAAAAGAGATTAGTAATCAACATGAGTTGCAGCAAGGGAAATTTCAGTGGTGCAGGTTGCCCTGAGAGGCTGAGACATACTCAGAGCTGAATGGGACACAGGTGTGGGCAGTCTGACCCAAATTCAACTTGCCTTGAGTGGTTGGTAAGATTAGATAGTCACTAGAGGTGCCTTAAGACATAAATTCTTTTTCACTACTACAGCCTTTAGTCTTTTTCAAGTGTATGAAGAATCAGGATGTTAATATCTTAAAATGCAAAATATTTTGTCACAGACGCAAGCTCTGATCACTGATCACTTTATTTATCTGCTGTAGCCCACAGATTATTTTTCTGTGTTTCTCTTGCAGTATCTAATTCTATTATAAAGCATTTTTAAAGAACGCTATGATATCATGTCTCAACATTCTGAGTTGCAAGGAGACTAACATCCAGAGAAATTACTCCACAGTTTAATTATCCTTGCTATTAGGAAATTGCATCTGCATTCAAAATTGAATTTATCCTAGTTCAATTTCAATTTCATGCCTTCTCCTCCAAGGCAGAAACCTCTCAACATCTTATTTCTTCTTCATGAAGAAAGATTTGGGTACATCAGGTCTCAAATTTCTCTTGGACTCATCAGCTAGAATTGCCTAAACTTCTTAGCACACAGTTTTCCCATTCCAGGATGCCTTTTCAAACTCCTCCAATATTTTCATTTTCTTCTTAGCCCACATGGGAATCTAGCATTGTTCAGCTTGGATTATTACTATGCTTAGTAATCAATTAAGTAGAGTAATATAGCTTTGTTTGCTGGCTCAATCAAAAAAATTCTTTCCAGTTTCTTAACATTCCATTTATTGTTGCATAGTCAGGCAAAAAGCTCATCCTTTCCTTCCTAGGAGATGGTGTTGAAACGGTACCAAAAGTGACAACTAAACCTTCTCTGAGTTAACTCGTTGCTAAAGCAATTAAACAATAAAGTTTGGATCCCTACTTGCACTTCACATTGTATAGAGCATGTTTGTGAACACTGACCATGTGATTCACACCAGGCTACCCTGTATTCCCTGCACTGCTTGCACACTTGGCCAATGACTACAAAGATAATTGACAAAACCAGCAGCTGCCTTTGGAATGCACAGCAATCTGCTGGAAATATTGCTGCTCACAAATGTGCCTCCAACCATATCTACACCTTCACAGCTGAACACAGCCTGTTTGTAAGCTAATGCTCCCCACTAACTCCATAAAAGGCAAATTTCTTGATCAAAATATAATGCGGCAGTAAAAAGTATGCTTGAAGAAACCGAATAGTTATATTATAGCCTGTATCAAAATTATATTTATCCAGCTGTTTTTTCCCGATAAAACATACCAGGTTTGCTTGATAAAATCTATTCCTGAATTAACACCTTTAAGTGTATTTTGGTTTCTACTAATAGAATGAGAAATAAACCATGTGATTATTTTGCTCAGATAAGACATTTCTAAGGCTTTTCTCTTTGTTTGAATGTTGGAAATTTATTGCAGGTCATGAAGTAATTTGCATTTTCTCCTTTGTCTTTCAGCCTCTTCAAAAGAAGCATTTTCCAAATGGTATTCCACACCACAAAAATTGTTTGAGACTGTACTTGCCTGTCAGTATCAATGTTTGAAACCCCTTCTGGCCTAAAACTCTGTTATACCTTTAGAGGAAGTGAAATAGATTAGATCACCAATTTTTTTCAAACAGAAATAATATTCTGAAATTATATGCAATTTTGAGAATGTTAGCAGATAATGAGAGCATCAAAAACCGTTCCTCAAATGCTCCTGGATTTCCTCTGGACTAATTTTGAGGAAGCAGACTCCAGACTTAATAAATACTAGTTTAGTGAAACATTTTGAATATTCACCATTTTTCACTCATAATTTATTTTATAAGTACTTAAAGACAGCAGTTGCACCAACTGGCTAGGCATAAGCTCTGGTGATGCTTGATTTGCTCAGCATCTCCAGTGCAAAACATGTACAAAGATATAATTAAAAATATGAGGTAAACTGCTTCTAGGAACATCCTGTAATTCCTAACTCCATACTACATTAACACTTCTTAGCCAAATCTCTGCTAAAAAGCAAAACCATTCACTGCCAAAAAACCATTTTGTTTTTACTGAAAGTAGTGTTTTATAATAATTATAGATTCTAAGCATGCACTGGTGGAAAGGTAGTGATTTATTTTTCTTACATTTCCAACTATTTGTGTATAACCTAGAGCAATGCTCACTTGAAATTTCTTGGTGAATTCTGAGCAACCTCTAAACAAAAATAACAATCTGTATAGAATACCTGCATGAAGCCTCAGAAAAGGAGTCATACACTTTGTTGTACAGCCACAGTTAGAGCCAATAAACAATTTTCTCAAGCTCTGCACTTTGAAGTGCTCAAGAAACAAGTGGATGTGGCACTTAGTGCTACAGCCTAATCAGTAAAGTGGTGTTCAAACAAAGGTTGGACTCAATCATCTTGGAGGTCTTTTCCAATCTTAATGATTCTATGATTCTTGCATGCTTGTTGCCCCTTTCCCTTTCTAATGGGCTTCCATTCCTTTCCTTCTCTCTACATTCCGATTTAGTCTTGAACTTTCAAGCAGAGCAGGAAGTAACTCTCTAAAGTGAAAAATTAGCTTCCATGTAAATAAACATCCATAATGTTGTCTCCTGGCACCAGACATTACTTAGCAGAGACCTCCTACACTAAGGACAGAGTTGTAGGGAAATTAATAAAGGTCTGCATAATTTCAAAACAACTAAGTTTTCCCTGGTATATCTACAGCATGCTATCGAAATACAACCTCAATGTATGATAAGACAGCAGCAGCATCAGATTTTCATTGTTTTGCACAGGTGTTGGAAGGATATCACAAATAATTTAATCTTCATCAACAGATAACTACAGATTCTCCCCAGTATTAACTAGATGTATGATTCCTACACAACAAAATTAAGCAGTCTTTTCTACACTTTAGATCAGGCAATTAAAACTGCATACCTGAAAAACTTCCAAAAATATATACAAGACAAAGTAAAAAAAAACAATAAAAAAATACATCTCCGTTAGAAATTACAATTTTTAAATTATATCTAGTTAGCTACAGTAAGACAAGGGGGGAAAAAAGGAGGACAATTGAAAACTCTAAATAAAATGTTTCACAGCAATAAAACTAATTGGTACTGCAAAACAACTCTGAAAAAACCTAAAAATACTACAGTAACTTGGAAGTATAGCTACTAATTTGAAGTAAAATCACATTAAACTGTTTCTCAGCCTTCCAATCTAAGCACTTTGAGGTTAAATGACTCAGCTGCTTGTAATGCAGGCTGTGTAATCACAATAGTTATGTGCACTTGACCTTCTTCCTGTTAACAGAGAGACTCAATTAATTACTTGCTGTTTTAACCAGCCATTTCACCTCATCTTCACCTTTTTCAAAAGGGCTGAGAAACTCTAACTTAACCTTTGACTTTGGAAGCATACAGAGAAATATTTATCTACCAAATAGGAAGTTAGCCGGATCTAGGAATGAGAGTACCTGGGTTTCTATGCTTAAGTCAAAAACAGTAATACATGCATTGTTTCATTAACCACTATGCTGTATTGTAGGAACCACATTTCATCTTTACCACAGCTGCCCAAACATTCTACTCTGTAATGGAAATAAAATCTTACTTTCATCGCAACAGACAACAAAGGGAAATGAACAGAGAACGGCAAAATCTAACCAAATGCTTGAAAAAAATTCTTACATTTCCATATGGGATATTAGATAGAAATAACATAAATAATCTACACATTACCTACTAAAATTATAAAAAAAATTGTTATACATGCTGTAATATACAGTTCTATACCTTCTTCCATTCTGGGATTCGACCTGGGCAACTTCAGGGCAACTCTTCCAAGTGTACAAAATTACACCCTAAATGTACACCCTAAAATTGCTCACCCTAAAATGCCAATTGTATCTACACTCCACACATTGTGCTGCAATTTTCAATCATTATTTCTTTTTGATGGAGTTCCAGAAAACTTCTCTAGTTATAGAATACCACCACAACTAGTAAAAAAAGTACTGGATGCATTTTTAGGTGTTAAAAACATCACTGATCAAGGAACCAAAATATTATTTCTTTTGAGGTAATAAACATTAAGAAATCTGCTTCTCATACTGTCTCTCCTAGAGACTAATTTTAGCATGTCAGATAGGATTAGCATTATATTTAGTTAAAAAATGATGACTAAAGAAGCCGAAGTTTTTATCTATTTTGAAATCACCTAAACTCCATCAGCACATTGCTTTTTAAATTTTTCTGATGCTGTTTCAAGCACCTGTTGTGAAAATCTCTTTCTTGATAATTCTAAGTAGCTGGATATATTTTCTCCAGTGTAATCTCAGCTACAGTCAAGAAATTAAGCCTTTCAGAGGAGTTAAATCTGTTACAGTCAGATGAGTTAAGTCTCTTATAGTCAGTGCACAGAATGTAACAATTAAAGTGGGATGAATCAGACTTCAGAGGAGTGTTTCTCTACTCAATGACTACAAAAGAAGACACATCAGCTGAGTCTAGCCATCTTAACATTAAATGATTAAAGATAAAGTGCTTAAAAATATTATTTAATCTACCTGTAAGTATCTATAGCAGATTTTGTTTTTCAAATAACTCAGGAAAATAAGTATTAACAGTGAGGTAAACAAAAGATAAATAACAATATAATGTATTTTTTTATATAGTTGTAATATACCTTCTTAGTGAAAAATAGTTTAAGAGTATACACATGTCAAGGTCAATTCACCAAAAAAAAAAACAAAAAAAAACAAAACAAACCATCAATTTAAAGTTCCCTACAGAGGTCAACAGAAGTCCTGACTTCAGAATTATCTTTTTTTCTTTTTCTAAATAGTGCTGCATGTAATACAAATACTTTTTTCTGTATTTATGACAAACAAAATGAAAATCTATTATCTTCCAACTTGTAGAACATAAATATGGAGCTTTAACCAAGAAAAAACTTTGTACCTCTATTCATCGTCATTAAAAAAACCTGTCCATATAACAGAATACTAAATATCTCTATGTTCTTCCTAAGCACACAAATATATAAGTTATTTTCAGACTGTGCAACCTTAACTTCACAGGAACTTGTATACAGTTATATCATAAAATAACATTTCAGATATAGAGAGGGTTGCTATGGATAACTGATTTATACTGCTGGAAATTTAGAATACAGGAAAAAAAAAGTGAGAATAAACATTAGCAAAACACAACAACTGCTAAAAAATATCATTTGCAGAAGTTACAAGATTACTGGACAAGATAAAACTTCTCACAATAAAAAGAAACAAACCTAAAGTTGGATATTTTTGCTTCACAGCTTCTGCTTTTATCTTAGATACAGAATCAACTGCAGGTGTCCATCCTGCAGATATCAAGCTGAATCAACCACAGATTGGCTGCTGTGACAGAAATCCTTGTAGTAACAGAATGTATGACCTGCTTATGAGGATTTAGCAAAGAGAGGCAAAGGCAAATTGAACAGGGAGTATTTTTTCACATGATATTCTATCCCAAAATGTGATCTTCTGTGTCAGCAGGTCATCAAGCATTTTGCTCCATTTGGTACTAATTGCATTATCCTGTACTTATGTGCTTCCACAGAAAGGAGGGACCCTGCACATTAACAAAGGATATTGTTTTAAGAGGCTTTGATCACTTGAGCAGGCATAAAGAACTTTGAGGAGTTTGTCAAGAATAAAACAGTGCCCCATGTTGGTTTTTCCCATGAGATCTTTAGGATTCTGAGCTGTAAGACATTTCTTCTCTTGTATGATGACAAATATATTTATTTAAAACATTAAGAAAGAAATAAGAAGCAACATCAACAGTTAACAGCTTAAATGATTAAAATACTTGTACCTATATATATTTTTTTAAAAAAATTTAAAAATATTTATATCTACAGATGATTTCTTCCCTCCATACACAGCAGTTCACAAGCGTTTTAGACAGTGCTCCCCTTTGCTGTGAAGGCCAATCTGCTCTCCCCCTGCCCCAGCTGTGCACACAGCCTCAGGCTTTGGGCTGCACATTTGCTTCCCAGCTCTTCCCACACTTCAGTCTGCCCTGGTTATCCCACCCAAAATGAATTCTTCAGTCTCAGGCAGCAGCAAACCCCATCCTAGCCCCATCCAGCCTGTCAAACCCAAACCTGTGTGACAGTTTCCCTCTGAAGGTCCCTGTCACCATTTTCTCTAAGGAAGTGATGTGCTGCCCAGAATATTGCTAGATAAGGGAGAGACTGGCAGAAGAGACAAGAAGGGAGGGGGAAAAACAGACTAAATCTTGAAGACACTTTTTTCATATTCTGAGGACTAATTCCTCTTCACCCTCTATCCATGGGACTAAAGCTCAAACAAATTATTCATAATTTTTTATCTTCACCTTTTAAACTGAATCCATGAAGAACAAGGTGAATTCCAGTTTTACTAAAACTTGAAATTTTTGTGCCAGTCTTAAAATTCTTTTAACCCATTGATCCATTGGTTTGGGATTTTTAAAGCATAATTTCTTATTTCTGACAGTTTTATAGAACACAAAAGAAAAAAAAAAAAAAAAAAAAAAAGATAAAATCTTCTCACAGAAAACAGTCAGAGAGATTGCAAAGTAAAATGCAAGCCAGAAGGACTAATGACACAAGCTTGTATGAGAAACTAGTATGGAAGAATAATTCTTTATTTTTTTAGTGACTGGAAGTATTGGCAGTATTAGCAGCATGAAAACTTGGGAGGAAAAATGCAAGATATGGCATGGGATTAAAAAAAACTTTTCAGAAATTCTCCTGGCTCTACTGCTGAATATTTTAAATATGCAGTTTACATATTATTCTGTATATTCCAGACAATCTTGGCAAATTCTTAAACGTGTTAACTGTCTCTGTTGTCAGAGAATATCAATTAGAAACACAAAAAGGTTAATTCAGCTAATTCAAACTTGGCATTGTTGCCTTTACCATTCCAATTTTAAGCCTTTACATTTTCATTAACAGAGTATATCCACAACAAGTTTGAAACACAGACTTTCATGTATCTGGGATTGAGAGAAACTCTCACATCCTTATTGTAAGAAAGCAAGAACAACAATACAAATTATTTGGTTATGAACAGCTGAAAAGTAAGAGTGAAAATTGGGAAATCATAGTTCTTTTCAACACTGGTGACTATTGCATCACAAAATTAATTATTTACAACAGCCTAATTTTATAATGTTGATTCTCCAAAGGTTATTCTACTACATTCCTAATCAGTATTTGTTGCAGTCAAAAAGCATAAAATATATACTGGAATGTATTTAAACTGTATGATGTAACTGTATACTTCTAAAGATAGCTTTTGCATATGTGCTTCAAATTATGCATCACTACAGAAATGGTTACTAACACAGTTCCTTAAAATTTAAGCTGGCAATATGTTTAGAAAGTAGGATAATGGTAAGGCTGTCAGATCCATAATGTTAGAAGTATAACCTTACTCCTCTGAAAGAAGCTGTGCAAAAGTATAAAAAGCCATCTACAAGATTTGTTTAAAGGATTTATTTATATCATTTAGAAACAGTAAGATTAGGTTAACTTTCTTTTTAACTGAACAGCAATACTGACTTATTCCTTATGTAACTCTCTGGACATTCAAAGCACTAAGTGACTGACATTCGTGATTTATGGTGTTTGATAAAAAGCTGCCAGTGTACTCATCTATGCTATTCAAGTTTGCTGTGCAGACAGTATGCAATGGAACTAAGCTTTATAAATGATTAATTGGAACATAATCAAAATGTTATTAAAAAATAGTTGCCACATTTGAAACACTAGATATTTCTCTGCTTTGTGATCAGTTCAAGTTGTCAAGATGAGTTGCCAGCAGCAAAACAACTAGTGACAGGCAAGGAGTGTTCAGCAGGCAAGGATGCTTGTGGTACAAATCTGTCATATAAAACATAACGTGAATCCCTCAGATTCCTGCCTGTTTATCAGCTTGGAGGAGGAAAAAAATGAAAGCTCTTCTTCCATTAGATGCTCTCAAGTGTGTCTGTGCTAGAATTAGGAATATTAACTCTTTGAACGTAGTGAGGAGCAAGTGCCCCCACAAAGACAAGCCAATTCATTCACAGGGATGGGGGATTCTGTACTCTTGCACGTGTGTTTCCACAAAGGGCAACACTCACAGGTGGGTCACTTCAGTCAATGCAATCACTGAAATAATAGATACTTATTTGAAATTTATTATACGTCTGTTTCATAAAGAAAGCATGGGGAATTACATATAAAAGAAATAGTTGAAGTATCTCCCCATTATCATTACATGTTGTCTTTAATTGAGAGAGGAATGTTCAATACACAGCATTCTATACAGACATTTGATAATTAGATAACAGATTAACTGTGACTGCAACCAAGTCACTGCTGGATGAAAAAATATGGAGAACAATGCAGCTAATGTGTGCTCTTTTTCAGTTCCTATGCTTATAAAGAAAACTGCATCATTTCAGGTTTGTCATGTGGTATCTACAATGAAAAAAAATACAGCATGAATACCTGTCCTGAGTCTGAAGGCAAGATCTAAAGTAGGTTTAAGGATAGGCATCTCAAAGAAACGTGACACAGTCTAGGCTGAACTTCTGAATGCAGAAGCAAGTAGTTAGTGACTATACTTAAACATTATGATAATACATTTGGCATTATCTTGGCCCAAATGGGTGACTTCATAGCTTATTCACCAGAGTTCTTTCTTTCTTTATTCTATATACTTTAGGGTCAATAAGGAAGGGAAAAAGCCTTGAGCCTGACTTCTTACATGTGCAGGGTTGGTGCGTACATGATAGGAATGTACATCACATGAAGCTGCTTCTTACATCCCTACAAAAATGGAATATGTACAAAAGTCTATTATCTGGTTGATGGCAATTATCATTGCTACTAGTCAGCATCAACTACAAGACAAAGTCACTCCAACTTCCAGTAAAAGAAGGATCAAATTATTTTTACTCTGTCAGGAGCTAAAGAGGGAAACATAGGTAGCTGCCATGAAACAACTATGCTGATAATGTACGTGTAGGCCTGAGATTTCAGGTCATGAGATTTCACCATGTAACTTGATACTGAGCCTAATAACTTGTGATTGACTAAAACATAACTTGGCATCCTACTTTCATTTGAAGATTCTAATAAATGGTCACTTTCTATTGCATTTTTGCCCAACATCCTTTAAAGTTTTTCTCAAAATTAAGTTTGATGTACAGAATAGGGTCAAACAGAAAAACTTCCCGTGCCCATCTTTATGCATGATGAACTCTGCATAATTTTCTTTCTCTGAAGACATGGATGAGAAACATTTAAAACAATTTTACATGCTGAGAGTCATTAGCCAATTCAAAGACAGATGCAAGATCTTTTTTCTTTTATAAACTTACTATGCTTTCACCATTACTACTTTATGAATAATTTAATGCTGCCTGCTTGAAAACAATTAAACAAGGGAAAATAAACCTTGCAGTCCCCTCACATTATTTCTCATAGTCATTCATCTTCATTTCTTTAAACTTTGTCCCCACTTCTGTTCCACTAGCTTACATTAGCTGGTGCAAACTTTGGGTGAACTAGAAGAATGGAGCCAAAGAAAAACCTCATAAAAAAAAAAAAAAAGGAAAATAAAATAAAAAATTAAAAAAAAAAAACCAAGTGCACAAAACAAATCACACTGTAACCTAAAACATTGTGTAGCTTCTGTTTGTGTTAGTGGGGAAATAGAAGAATCAGTAACAGATTTCTCTCTTCTTGACTTTCATGTTTTGGTGCATTGAAATGGTTAACTTGACTGAATTAAGAACATAGACATCTAAGTAGAAAAATTTTACAAGGTCAGATAGACTAATAGGAAGCCTGACTAACAGCATATGACCCGAATAAACAATAAAGTAAACAAGCATAAAGTAAAAACTATTATTTGACTAATTTGAACAGTCATATGAAAGGAGATGCATAAAAATAGTTTTTCAACCCCTAACAGCTGAGTTCTGGTCCATCCAGGGGACAGTTGGTTAAATAAATAAATCTATGCAACATTCTTGTTTGCCAGATCTCAAATCTCATTGAGTCTTTTAAACACATTCTCAGCTTTGGCTAGATGTAGTCCAGTGCTTGTAAAAGTCAGCAGAGTTGTAACTATACCCAAAAAGGTAAAAAAAAATTCAGATTTTATGGAAAATCACAACTTACCTACAAAAAACTGTAAATATAAAGAAGTACAAAGTTTATGAATTACATTTAACAGTAAAAGTGTTCCCTCAAGAAAAAATTTGTAAGCTACAGTAACAGCTCCTAATCATATTCTGAACAAAAATGTACTATTTCTTTTCTTAAAAATTAATGGTATCAAGATGTTGGGTTTGGAGATAAGGTGAAAAGAGGGAATAAAAACTTGTGTAAACTAGAATTTTTAACACTGAGTTCATTTGTGAATGAGTTGTATACTGCTTGCAGCAGTTCAATGAGACTGCATACATTCCAGAAAAATTTTAGACTTTAAGTATCTTAATGAGACAGATGCAGTCTTCTTCTCAACTGTTGAATAACAATTTCATCACTCATGTAGTGAAGCAGAAAATGTACGAATGAAATTAGAAAAACCTTCTCCATTTGAATATAACAAGCTCTTAAATGCATAATAAATTTTGGAAAGAAAATTAGCCATATAAACACTAATGTGCACTGTGTATTTAACGGTTTTTATCATGTGTGGAAATGCAGTGCTCTACTCAATTGATCAGTTTATAATCATACAAAAATTAGAAAGTACTAACAATTCAAGTGAAATGTTATAAAATGAGCAGTGGTACTAGATGCCCAGCTTAAGATGCCTGAGGGTCTTATTATTTTTCTTTTCTACTTTAAGGTATATAGAAAAAAATTGATTTTGTCAATTGTTATCAATCTGAAGGACCATTAATGGTGAGTTATACATAACTTGTGGGAGCTTATATCACTCAATCTTGCATTGGTGAATTGGCATGATCTGTGAATTTGCACATTCAACATCAAAACAAGGATGAGATAATTATTAGACCTCCAATAAGCCAGAGATATTTTTGCCCTCAGGAAAAGGTAGAACCTTCTTGTAACACTGAACAGACAAATACATTATTTTTATAGGATGTTGCTAGTCCTGATCCACAAATTTGACTCCCTGGCTTGACCTTATAGGACCTTCAGGCTTCATGCCTGAAGACTTGCCTGGCAGGCTGGACACTCAGCTGCCCCAGTCACACCTCTGACCTTGTCCCACACTGCTTTTCATAGAACCTCAAGTTGGAAGGGACCCATAAGGATCATCTAGTCCAAATCCCTGCTTCTTGCAGGAGTATCTAAAACTAAGTTATATGACTGAGTCCTGCCCTGATGGTCCTTGAACTCTCTCAGGCTTGGTGCTATCACCACTTCCTCAGGGGAGCCTGTTCCAGTGCCCAGCCACCCTCTGGGTGAAGAAACTTTTCCTAACACTCAGTCTGAACTTCCCCTGATACAGCTTCATTCCATTTCCATTTCCAAGCTCCTCCAGCTTGCAGCACTACCTATTCCCATACAAGAAATTTATACATTCCTTTGAGGGGACAGAGCAGAGCATTATACACCCTTTTAAAAGGAGCAGTAGTAACACAATTTTTTTGCAGGGGCTGCAGGCCTGTCCCCAAGGTCGGGGGGACTGCCCTGCCACCCAACTGTCCACTGCTCCCTGTGCCCCTTCAGTTCTTGCCTGTTCCTGTTACTCTCTGAGGGTTTGCAGTTTCAGCTCCATGCTGTCAGGCCACCCACTAAGCCAGAATGCCTTTGTCTCAATTCAAATAGCTCTAAAGTGCTACAAGGACCTGATTAGCAATGACAAAGTGGCTTCAACATAACGCAAATAAATTTTTAATTACTTTAATTAAACAAATGCAAATTTCCCAGTGCAGATGAGTTTAAATCAGTTTAACAAAGATCTAGTGCATTTCCATGCATGTTCTCAATTCTTCTTATTTGCTATCCCTTGAGGATGGCAAAAAAATGAGAGCTTCCATGTGTTGAGTAAAATGCTTTGCTTCCATAAGATCATTCCAAAAAACTAGATGAGCAGCTCAAGGCAAGAAAGAAAATTGCTACTTTGAGCAGAAAAGAGGAAGTTTCACAGGTTTTGACATCTCTTCGGGGCAATGAGCAACCACATGCTAAAATCTAGACTGTCAGGGAGCAGGAGACTAAGCTTCACTAAACTGTGGGATGGAATGGATGGATGATGAACAGGACTGAAGGACAGAAATAATTTTATCATGCAGAAACTGGCAATGGTATGGTTAGACAATTACAACAGGGGTAGTTTATGAAGTCACCAAACTTCTGGGAGAATTTACAAGCTTAGGCTGGAAACCAGTAACTAACAGCATTTACCAAACTAGTAACAAAGATTTTGGGGGGTGGGCTGTGTATTGTTTTAGCATTAATGTTTTGTTTTGTCTTTAATTAATGTTGAGTGTAGAAACTACTGTACAGTGATAGTAATTTTTTTTAATTGCTAGAACTCAAATCCTCGTTTCTGGTTACACTGAGACAAACACAGTCTTTGGTTAAACCAGTTCAAGCAATTCTGAGGTTTGGTTTACTCTAGTTGGTGAGCAAAGTTAAAAGTGAACAACTTTACTAGAACCAAGAGCCTGTTATCTGCCAAGTGTAGTTTCCCAAATGGCCTTCACAGGGCATGGTAATTATGGTGACAGCAGGGGGAGGAATGGGCCCTGATAGCCTCCTGCACCAATGCCGCTGAGCTCATCATCGCATGGGCAGAGCTGAACAACACTCTGTCTCAGATCACCAACCCACTCACTCCCTCAGCTACATTCCTGCTATTTTCAAGTACTCTGCTTCATTAAACCTTAAAAGGACTCTGATTGCAGGCCATACTTGGGAAGTGGTTATGCTCTTCTTTTTTCTCCTCTGTACTTAATACAAGGCTGTAGAATCTTACTCTCACATTTCCAAAGTAGTTCTATTTCTGTTTACTTTTTTTCTAAGAGCAAGAGCAATTCATGCCTTCTCTAACTTGAGTGGATATTCAGATAGGGTTCCATCTGCCCTTAAAAGTGGGGGTGGGGTATTTTTACAGTATTTACTGTAGCACTAAATGGCCAGTGTGGCCACAGGTGATTTAGCAGATTACAGAAGGCAATGAGACACTTCTAAAAACATTTTCTCACTTTGAATTATACCTGCTGAAATAAAATCCTGCAGGAACAAACAGTTTTGACAGATTACATATATATAATAGCCTACTGCAAAAACCTACTGTTTACATGAGTAACTTCACAATAGATTTTTTGAAAGTTGAAAAATCTCATAAAGATACTTACTCTTTTCAAGTTTTTGTAAAATAAAGGCTATCAAGCTACATTTAAATACTTAAAATAATCACCTCATTAAAAAAACTATGTATCATTGAAATGGAAATTTCAGAGATGTCTAAAGTTAATCACTGTTTACATAGGAGCTCACTTGTCAAAGTGACTTGCCAGCTATTATAGACCAAGTACACTTTTCACAATGTGTTCAACTGTGCAAGTGCTAATAATTCTGTCTCTCTTCCAGAGAAGATACAATCATGTAAATAGGCCCACTGACATCTAAGACTAAGGAATGATCTCCATATTCAAGAACAGATTATATCCTGTCCTGTCAATTGTCTTTCTGGGAATTCTCTATGTGAGCCCCAAAGCAAGTATGAAGCTAGAGCAGGAGCACACCAACCCATTCCTGCTCTGGAGAGAGGAAAATACTGAATTCTAACCAAGTATCTCTTTAAAGTGAAAGGATGAAGTGATATCTCAAAAGAAGTCATATTACCTCTCCTTTTTCACTGAGGCTTATTACAAACTTCTGACAAAATTTTTTTCTTTTTCGATGTAATTTTTTGTTTCCGTAGTTTCACTGCAGTAAGTCTATTTCTTTTTTTCCACAACTGCCTATATTTTTCCTCTTTGCACACATTCAATTTAGGTTTTTTTTCTAATTTTGAGGGACAGTGAGATTCTGTTAGATAGAATGGGGAACAAAAGGACACACTAGAAATCAACAGACACCAAAAAAACATTTTGTAATACTGAAAATATTAAAAACTGAATTTTCAACTTGAAAATATTTTCAACAGCATATAAAATCACCTGAATGCACAGACATAACTAGCAATAACATAAAGAAAAATTAATGTCTTCTGTTTTGTTAATTATAAAGGGATCAAGAAGAATGAAAACGGGAATTTTGCCTCTATTCCTGAGAAATTAGCTGCTCTTAAAAAAACCAAAAGTCAAACAGTATGAAATTACAGAGACTCCTTACCTATTGTGAACTTTGGCTAATCAATTCCAAATAAGCAGCTTTTTACTATTTTACTGCTAATGCTACAAATCAAGGACAATTTACTTGCTTCTACAAAAAAAAAAAAACAAAAAAAACAAAAAAACACCAAAAAAACAACTAAGATGGTATTCTTTTCTAGGAAAGAGCAAGTTAATACAAAATATGTTACAGTACTTGGTTTAGCTCCCATGGAAATAAACGTTGGAAAAACTTCCACTCATTTAGCCAAGCCAAAACCAAGCCTGTAGTTCTCATTGGAAATCCTAATGACTGTATCAAGAAAAACTGTAAATAACTATTGAATTATAACCTATAGTCTTGTCTTCAAATGCAGCTCAAGATTTGAAGTTTAACCAACCAACTCATGAATTTTAAAGATTATGGTACAGGGATTATTTTTTTTTCTTAGGATGTTTACCTTTGTATTCAGAAACTGAAAAGCAGCTTTCAAGACACATTTTGAGAAAAATAAATCATATCAGTCCTGATGCAGACTTCTTTGAAAGGACATAGATATACTTTTAAATGCTGTCTGTTCCAAAGAAGAGAGTTTTAGTCCTCCTGGGGATCTACCTAAAAAATCCACAGACAAGCAAATGGCACTTGAATAATTTTCGAAACATAATTGAAATACAGCAATATGTTGTAGCATTTGAAACCACAGACTTGCATGTTAGTAATAAGTAGAGAAATTATTCCTTCACTATTATTGTAAGGATGTTTTAGTGTTGTCCAACAACATGTCAAGTAAAACATCTTTAAGACAACCTGTTTTCACCAATGCCTTTAAGAATAAATTTGATTAAAACAAATATGTTCTTTTTCTGCAAAACAACTTCTGTCATTACACCTTTCTATTAGTTAATTGCATTTCTAAATGTCTTGGCAAGAATTTCATACTATACAGCAGATTTATTAGGTAGCTCTAATAAGACCAGTCATACATTTGTTTATGTGAAACCTCCATCCAAAAGCATCAACATTCTAAGATAATATCAAGAGACTTACGATTAAGGCATACATTCAGGTTTACTACTACTTTTTACATTTATTCAGATTGCCAGTTTCACAGTGAATATACTGGTGTTGTCCTTGTATATCATTTGCATACAATACCCAGAGTTAAACTAATTTGGCTAACATCCAGCTACATATCACACAGTTAAAATTATCACTCTCTTGGTCAACGTTCAACGGGTCAGAAGGGAAATGAAAAAAGAAAGATGTTGCTACTTGAGCTTTAACCTAACCTTGGTGTTATCCAAAAATTACTCTTTTTTTTCTATTCATGGATAATAATATCTGTACTAATAGCAATTAAAACATAAACAAAAGTTCTACATAAACCAAATAACTACTGAATGATAAATTGCAGGCCACGCCCACTAAAAGCTGTAAGTGAATTTTTACGATTAAATCAATAAACAATCAAAAAACAAGATGAAAATACTGACTAGCAAGAAGAAAGTGAGAGCAAAGAAACCAAAAAAGTTTTCAGTAAATACTTTGTCAGTTAAATGCATAATATATATAATAGTGACCAAGGAAGACAACAATAAGTTTTGTTACCCTACTCTGCACTTAATTCAAGTTGTTGAAATGTGTTTATGTGTGAATTCACTAAAAAGAACAAACATTAGTGACATTCAAACAGAGAAGTAAAGGAAATGTAACTTCTTATTTGTTCTTTGGATACCCATGAGATTGGATACATTGCAGAGGCTAGAATTTTGAATACAAGAATGCCAAATACAATGTCTGTTTCAGATAAAATCACATGAAAGGGTCTGATGGAATACCATCACCACTACTGGTAAGACATTTGATTCCTGCAACATCTTAAATGTGATCTGCTTCAGATTCAGGCCTGAGGCCATCTCCTACAAAACACAACTCAAAGAAGGAGAATGCTATCAATTTTTTAATATAATTTTTTCTATATTTAAGCTTCTTAAACAAAGGGTTCAGAAACAATTTTTATCCTGAAGATCTCTATTCCTTTTATATGCAGTACTATTCTGATGAAAGAAATGTAAGGACTGCTACACCTAAGAAACATCACTAATGTTTTCACCATTTCACCAACTTTAAAATATCATCTTTAGCAGACTAAAACTCTACATATATTCCTTTAGTGTTTATAGCTAGTATTTGTGGGTTGTTCATTGTGTTGGGGTTTTTTAATTATTTTAATATCAGTGTATATTTCTGAAGGGTTCAGGAAAACACAGATCTTCTTCAGTTAACTCATCTAATTTCTGATAATGAATTTAATGTAAGTCTCTACTAATCATATTGATGATTAGGGAATAAACACTTAAAGGTAACAAATAAAGAAAAATAATTCTAATTAAATTTGTTTTAATTCTAAATTTGTTACCACAGTGTATAATATTTCTGTATGTTTGCAAAGGCTTGTATTTAATGTAGTAAAAATAAGTGAAAAACTAAAACTGGTATCTATGCACAGAACCAACATCTTTATCAAAACAAGCCAGTGATGACTCAAGGATTAACTCCTACACAATTTAAATTAATTTTCTTGAGTAATTACATCTAAGTACTATTCTTTCCTTTCTCAGTATCTTGATCTATTTGCCTTGTAAAAGAAGAGAAAAAGATTAAGTCCTAAATACCAAAACACTAACATTTTAATCAGAAAACCCATACGTGTGATACTGTCATGTTCAAGGGAACAAATGAGTTGGCCTTTGATGATCCTTGTGGGACCCTTCTGCCTCAGGATATTCAAAGATGTCATAAAAAATTAGTCTGTCATAAACATTTCTAACAAAAATCTACTTGGCTTGAGACTAAGCATTTATTGGTATTACAGGTTTGTAAAGGGAATATTATTGTCTTTTCATCTAGTTTGTCTCATTTATTACTTTTTCTTTCATTTGTGATTCTTTAGGAAAATTCACAATTAATACCATATTAGCTATTACAATGTCATTTATTACCTGAACTGCTCATCACATTTAGTAAGTACATCAGCTCATAAGCAGCATTTACCTATTCCAATTCTGATACATATCATCTAATACTACATACTTCATATAATAGAACTGTCAAATTGCTGGGCACTCAGAAGTGGAGATCATACAGTTTACAAAGTGATTCTACTAGTGCTATTTCAGATGTAGCCTTCATAAGAGGAGTCCAGTACTAAATATAAGTTTTTATAACAATTTTCTGTTTTTAACATTTTCTAAGTATAACTGTCATTTTGATATTATTAAATATATTAATTTTTAAATATATTAAATATCTTTTTGTTAAATTCTCTGATGGTTAATCAAGGAAATGGAGTTGGCCACATTTCATTTGGGTTCAATCAGTTTGGCTTCATGCGTTACCGATTTGTCAGTCTGTTTATTTACATAGAAACTCCATTTTATTCCAGTATCTAAAATCCCTTTGTCTAATTCTTCATTCCCACTTCTTATGTGAATGAAGAGGTATGTTTTGTGGATACAGACAACCAACTTTTCCATGTCATGTTCCAGGCAAGGAGATAGCCTGAGTATCCCTTGGAATCTGCCTCAGAGGGGGACTAGAAGTTAGATTACACTAACCTACAACAGACAAACCCCCAGATTTTTGTATATAATTCAACGAAAATCCCACATTCTAATGAAACACCTATTTTGTCTGTGGATAAAAACTACAAAATTCTGCTTGTCTTGCTAACACAGGGAGGAAAATCTTCCATTTTCCACTATAGCATGATTGCTACGTATCTCTCAGGATATGTATTTTTTTAAAGGATGAAAATTGAAAGGTGGTGGCATTCATAAATATTTTGACACACAAATATGTTAAAGATCTTGTTCTCACAGGATTTTGCAGAGGTAACATGAATGAATGAATAAATGAATGAATGAATGAATGAATGCAAAAGACGAACACATAATACGGATCAAAGGTAATAATGCAATTTTTCAACTGGGAATACTATAAATAGGTTTGCTTAAAATGAAGTAAACAATATATTTTATTTTTAATTTTGGAAAACTGAACTGATTTCTTAACCAATGTGCTCAAACAAGTTTGAACAAGTATTTTTAGCAAAAAACCTATTCACAAGGTACAAAATAAAGGTAGTATATATTAAATTTTATTTTTTCATTGGGCAGTATACAAAGCTGACATAATTAAAACCAAGCAATGCATAGTGCTCATTTTACATATTGTTTTATACTTTACATTTTTCTTTTAAATCATGTATGCAAATGTGATGGAATGTCACTGTTTTCTGCAAAGTTCAAAGTATCTACAAGTTTCTTGCTAAACAGAACATATAACCACTCAGCAAAAGCACAAATCACATGCCTTTACTGAGACTCTATATTCTCCTTTATATTCTTCTTTCTAGTCCCTTATATTCTCCTTTCTACCCACTGGCCCCCTATCTCCCTAACGTACACTCACGTCCATGCTTTCCACCACTTTTCTACCACCACATTGTGATCTATTCTCTTAATCTTCCTTCACAACACATCTAGATCTTTCATTCTCCTTCAAGCTCCAGTAATACCTCCTCTAAACAGGCCTTTCTGCACCCAACTTACTCCTGATGCTGTAATACCTCTGAATAACGCCTCTGCTGCAGTTGTGCCACTTTACAGCTATCCCAGAGCATTTACATATTATATTTTTTCCAAATTCTTATCAATTCTAAAGACACGGACCTTACAGTGACATATAACTTCTTTACTTGCCTTACCACTCTCAGAACAGATGGTGAGGAAGACATGTTGATCTTCTCGAAATCATTTCTTGTACCCATTAGCTCTTTTTCTGGAATGGCAGAGCAGTAACTTCCTTTCTTTTCCTCTGTCTCTTCCATGTACTTATGCCCTTGTACTTATATCCATGTACTTATGCTCAACTGTTCACTATCAGGTCCCTTTTCAGCTCTTGTTTCTATATACTCTTCTTCTCTTGTCTTAGCTTTAATTTCTATGATAATTGAATCATCTTCCTAACCTCCTCACATATTTGTCATTTCCTTGCTGACCCACTGCATCACGTCTCCAAATCCACCACTTTCCCAAAAAAGTTCAACAGATTTGATCTTCTCCAGACACCCTAGCTTCTCCAGTTATGCTGCTGTTCCCTGTTTGCTTGTTTCAGCACAAGATCATACAGCCCTTGCCTATTACCTCCTTCACCCTCAAGTGGGATAAAGTTTGGGTATTTTCTTCAAAACTAATTCTCCTTTTGAGATATTCTGTTCTCTACTTCTATCTCTGGAAATTCACACATTTAAAACTCCCAACTGTGCACTCAGCATTGCATGTCTCATTTGCTGCAGGAGTTTCTCTGCCCTTAGCAAATCCAATCTTGCTCCACTCATACCCACTCAGAATGTTGCTCCAAAAATGATTGCCCTACTTTGTCACTTAGATCATGTCAATGCTGTCCCTGCTATATTGCAGCAAGCAGACTACTGCTCTACATTTTATAGCTCCTCAGAATAGAGACAAGAACCATCAGGTTAGTGTGTATGTAGTATTAAAGGAGTATGGCTGGGCAGCAGGGGAAAACCTTCTGAGTTTCGTGACCTGGGTAGCTGCATGCTGTACTCAGTTTGAATTCTCTAAAGTCAAAGATTTTCCCTCCCTAAAAACAACTGTCATGCCAGGAAGGAAAACTTCTGGAATCCTGAATGGGGTCCTTCCTACAGCCACTCTCTCTAACACACAGACTTCAAGTATGAACAATAAGAGATGAAAAATTTTAAAGATGCAGAGGGAACATGCAAGTTACTTATGAAACTTTGGAGCTCAGCTGTGGTAGCAACAGAGGAATTGCAGGAACTGAGAGGGAGAGAGAGGAGTTAGGGCTGCAGGTTACTTTAAGAAGCCTGCACAAAGTGAAAGGTGATGGCAAGACTGTTTTCAATAGACTGGGAGCACTATTCCAGCATCTGCATGTCATCAGAAAATTGTAAAAGGCTTTCACAGTTTTAAAAAGCAGGAAGTCACTGAGCTAACCAATTCTAAGGTGAGTCATGGGTTTCAGTCCATATGCAACATCTAAGTATTCTTATTGCAGTGACTCTGACAGGGTCCAAATGAACATTAAAAGGAAAATAGCATTGTTCAGTCAAAGTCAGGCAAACTTTAAAAATAACCTAAGGAAAATCTGTTCTACACACATATAGCATTCTCAGTGCAAACTGAAAATTATGTAGTTTGTGTGCGATGCTACTGGCACTGAAGAGATATTAAAAATAAGTTCTGGACCACATTTGTGTACTCTGCCACTGCTTTAAGGCAATACTTATTTTTAAAAAATATTCTTTTACTTGTGTAGAAAATTAAGAAATAAAATCTTTGTATCACCATGCCCATTATTTAGCCAAGCTAGCCATAGGCTGACTGGCAATTTAGCTCTAATTGGTCAGTTATAGATTCAACCATATTTCCATGGCTCTAGCTTCTGTAGATGAGTACTCAAGACATTTTCCACAGATGTGAGGGGCAAAGAGAAGAGCTGTATTTACTTTTTGAGGAAGGCTAGATCCAATACAACATAAAATAATTCTTATAAAAACAAGAGCCTAACACAACAGTTTCTTTCAACAGAGAAAAAAGGTGCACGTGTGCCCTTAAGAATTTTTCAATAGGAAAAAATACTACTGTTAAAAGTCCACATAAAATAGATATGATGTTCTTAAAAATATTATATAAGTTATTAAAATAGTGAGGTTTAAAACCTAATCAGTAATCACCAGCTTGTTTGCGCTTAAAGATGTACAAGGCTTTTTTATTACAGTTTATTAACTACACATGTTTGCAACCTTGCCCTAAAAAACACAGCAAAATAATTAAATTCTTCCTTTCACACCTATGCAAGATGAACATACTTCCCAAAAGAACAAAAAAAGAATAAATAACACAGCAGAATAAAATGTGGCATAATTGTCTGTCAAGGTGACTACAAGTCATCACTATGATGCAGCTGTGAAAGACACCTGTGTAATCTATTTGCAGCAAAGAACAGAAAGCACCACTTTGATACCACATCAGCCATCCATTCTGGGGAAATTCAGAACACATGACAAGGAAAGGTAACACTGAGACTGAAAGTTACACTAATTTCACAAAAAACAACAAACGGGATTTGGTTTGTCTGACAAAGCAAAGCCAGAAGACTATATGGCATTATATATACACTAGGGGGCAGAAATTGAAGCAAAAAGTAGAAAGTTTTTGTTGCTTTATTTAAGTGCTGTGAGGATAGAAAATGTTAGAAATTACAGAAAAAATACTTAGCCTGGGATTAAACAAATGTTGCATTCATTTTCAAAGAACAGTCCTCATATACGACAAGACAAAAAAAAAAACCCAAAACCTAACCTATTACAGGATAAAACTTGAGAATTTTTGGAAGTATATCATGTTGATCCTGGACATAGCCAGAGACAGATTTTTGTGAAGCAAATGGTCTATTTAGCCTCCTTTTCCTACATGTGTGGGGAGCAAGCTTTGTGCTATTGCCCTAGAAATGCCAGAACATTACTGATCAACACACTTGGTGATAGTACCAAATTGTATTCATTCCCATCACTTGCTCGGAAATGCAGATAGCGTTATTTGATGAGCACAGTTTCAGCTTCTCTAAATGTTCTATTCAGACAGGAACTTAAGGAAGAATATCTGGTTATTTCATCAAATAGTAGTTCATCTGCTGCATTCTCAGATAAGAGAAAATCAGCTGAAATATTCTCTGTTTTGAGAAGTGGAAGCAAGTTTTATACAGCTGGCATCTCATGTAGCAAACACACAAATAATGAACCAGATACAACTGTCACTCCTGAGTCACCACTGCACACTTCCCGTGTATTTTTAGACACTGCTGATTTGTGATATGGTAACTTACATACTGCAAGTCACAGAGGTAGCTGTAGGATCTGCCTGTAATCTAATCACATTGGCAAACTGCAAAACCTTTGTCAACACTGGTAAGCAGTTATACTTGTCTGCCCAGTGAAATCAATCTCTGCTGAGAATAAGCGCTCACCAGGAGTATGAACACTACATCTGAACATGGTCCTGCAACTGCAGTACTAATCTATCCTGTGCTTTCAAGCAAACAAATAAAGAGCAATATAATAATAATAATTTTCACCCAACTTCTAATGCCTTTGCCTTTTTTTTAAATTAACATTAATTGAAGAAAAAATAATACGGTGCTCTTCTAGTCCTGACTTTGAACTTAGATTTTTAGGAAAAAAAATAGTATATAGTCATATATATACTGTGAAAACAGATTGTTAGCCCACTACTTTCATTACTGAACACTTCCTCTCCCAATCAGTCATTTTTAAATCAGTGAGGACATCCCTTTGGAGTTCATCAAGGCAAGTCACAATTTCTGCTTATTTCTTGACAAGTAAGCAATTATGATTTTGACTCTTCTAGAGGAAATCAGTAACATTGTATAAAATAGTGTTTTTCGAAATGTACCACAGGTAATTTCTAAAATGATGCTGATTTAAATAGTTTTCTTTTTGATACTATCTTCAGTGTGATTTGAATGGATATTGAAGATGCCAATGATCAATATTAATGTTGAAATGTCCATACTTCATCATGTGCCATTTCATTTTTCAATCTGAAAGAAATGGACATGAATTATACAAATGTAATATATGCAGAGATCAATCTCACAGTGCACATTGTTTATTCTAATCAGCATCACCTATTGATGTGTTCACTCTTGGCAGCATGGATATTTTTCACTGTCTTTAACCCTACTCCAGCTACCTCTTTATTACATCCCTGTTCTTTTTCTACAGTGTATACCCAGATTAACATAATTTTACTTCCAGGATTAGGAAAATGTAGCATATATTGTGTGGAGTCACACATGCTACCATGGATCAGCTATTTTAATTCAGTCTATCACAAATTAATGTGACATGCAAGACTGACCATAATTTTATTCCTTGGCCAGCACCACACAAGGATTACAAAAGCTTAAATCTCACAATAACAGTGGGATGACACATGGACACAGGAACACAACCTCTGCCATTATGCTCTTTTTGGCAAGTTATTACTAACTGAATGATGCCCAGTGATTGCATAAGGGAATACAGCTGGTACTAATGCATAATGGTTCCTCTTCAAGATCATGTACCAAAGCAGTATTTGGGCTCTTTGCTCTATCAGAGAAGCTACTAATAAAGCACTTGCAAAAATTAAACCACCCTCAAGGATGCAATTCACATTTTACCTTTTAACTATCTATACATGCTTTTTTTCATCATTTCTGTGTGTATGTAAATGTAGTATTTGTAAAGGAATACTGATGTCACTGGAGGCTGTATTTATTTATTCAAAACATCACCAGTGCTGGATCCTGTGTATGTTTGCCTTTGGGTGCATCTTTGAGGGTGGTGAGTTGGGTGCATTCTTCAACTAGATTAATACAACAAATTAAGAGCATAGCCAACCTCAACATATGAAAGTGTTTTTCATTGTCCCACTGTACTCTGCTCTGGTGCAGCCCCCACAGTTTTGGGAGCCACAGTACAAGATATTAAGCTACTGGAGGGTGTCCAAAGGAGAACCACAGGGAAGGTGAAGGGCCTGGAGGGGAAGCTGTAGGAGGAGCAGCTGAGGTCACTTGGTCTGTTCAGTCTGGAGGAGACTGAGGGGAGATCTCACTGCAGTTACAGCTTCTTGTGAGGAAGAGGAGGGGCAGGCACTGATCTCTGCTCTGGGGTGACCAGTGACAGGACACAAGGGAATGGCCTGAAGTTGTGCCAGGGGAGGCTTAAGTTGGATATTAGGAAAATTATTTTCACCCAAAGGGTGGTTGGGCACTGAACAGGCTCCCCAGGGAATGGTCACAGCGCCAGCCTGACAGGGCACAAGAAGCACCTGGGCAATGCTCTCAGGCACAGGGTGTCACTCTTGAGGTGTCCTGTGCAGAACCAGGAGCTGGATTTGATGACATTGTGGCACCTTCCAGCTCAGGATATTCTATGCTTCTACAATTCTAAGTGACTGCAATTATTACAAGACTACTTCGCATCCAAATATAAAATAATAAGCATTCCCACTCATAGACAATTTATTTTTACGCTTGTCAGACCCAAGTTTGATCAAAATAGCTGCAAATAAAAGACTAGTAAATCCATAGTGCATGGGACAGTTATTAAAATGTCAATTTTTTTCACTTGCTTAGTTCTATTAATTATATTCACATACCAATGAGGAATACTAAGTGCTTTTCTTTGGATAACTTGTTATATATTTCTAAGTGAATGTCTGTGCAAGATAAAAACCAAATAGCCTCATTGAAATTTACTAATTTTTTGCTAAATTTTAAAGAAAGGGCAATAAAGAACTTGACAAATCTGCATGTTAACTACTCTTCCAAAAGCTTTGGGAAATAAGGATATAGCATATTTCTCCTGCATCATTATAGCCCTACAACAATTTTAGTAGCTTGAAGTAGAGGTAAATATAACATATTCCAGTGGTGACAGCATTTGAGTGGTTTCCAGAATAATTCCTCTATTTATAAACAGATCTTGTAGATGACATGCAGAAAAATTTATTTAACACGATAGACTCAATACCTAACTATACCTAAATCAATGGCTCTCTGTCACATTCTCCTTTTCTATAAACATTCAGGAAGCCATGGATACAATTACTTCTCCACGAGTTCAACCTATTTGCTTTTATAACCTATCTGCTTTTAAAACCTACAGACATTTTTAATTTGGACTTTAGATTAGCAAAAAAAGCAGCATGTTGAAACCCTCTAGTCAGCCCTTAACAGACACCCTTTGCTAAGGGAAAGGGAATAATGATACTGGTCTCATCTCTCTGGAAAAGATCCTGACCCAGGCAAAATCTGAGCTGCTCTGTTTGGGCAGCTTTAGGCTGTACTGTGCAAAACCACAGGGTGACCTGAGAAATACACCCCCACTATACCCAAAAACATTCAGCAAATGTGTGCATGCCATATTACATAACATCCACATATGTACACATTACATTATTTAAGAAGTATATAGATAAAAATATAAAGACAATTGCATTTCAGTTTCTGTTTGAATTAATTCCTTCTGTGATAGCAAACTTGTACAGGAAAGTAGAACCTTCTTAGTAGCATATAAAGCTCCTATTAAATTTAAGGCTAAACTGAATTGTTTGCATGTAAAAGAAAAGCTTAAAGATGTTTTGTGAGTCTCATGTGACGAGCAAAGGGCAAGGGCATGGGCAAAGGCAAGGACGAAGGAAAGGGAAAGGAACAGAAAAAGGAAACAAGAAAAAAAAATAAAAAGAAAAATGAGGAATTTGCTGCAGTCATGCAAACAGACTAAAAAGCTGATGATTCATGAACACCAGCTCATGGAAGTGTTCAGCCAAACAAGAAATTGCAACTCCTTTCCAATTTCACAAGGCCAAAACTTGGCATTTCTCCTCTCATCATCCCTATGAATAAGAGTCAAGTTTTAAACTCATAATAATAACAATATATAATAAGAGTCAGTTAGTGACTGAATGTTTTGTTCAACTATAATTGCAGGGTTCCTAAGACATATTAAAGACTTCATGGGACTAAAATAGACAAAATATTATTCACCACAGAACTTGAAAATAAATTATTGAAAATAAATTATTACTTAGTTTCTATCTCTTTGTTATCTTTAAACTTCATATATATTTTCACTTCTTTAGTATTATTCTAAAGAGAAAATAGTTTCATTCTTTTTATTCTGACATACTTTTTATATATTTTCTCTATTGGAATGACTTACACCCAGTTAGCTACTCCTGTATAGCCCATGTAAAATTAATTACACCAAAAATTCGTTTGCTTTGTCTAATGTACAGTTAGTCCTTATTTGTAATATTTGCCAACACTGTTTAAACCATTCAACACAGAAAACAAAGGCTTTTAGCTGCTTGAAGGGCTTATAGTCTCCAACTAGAGTGACTTGACTGTGCAGGACTCAAAAGGAAAATTGAACAATGATTAACACCACCACCACACCAACACAGACACACACATTTCTTGTGGATACTGCAAAAACAACTTTTTTTTTTTTTTTTTTTTTTTTTTTTTTTTTTTTTTTTGTGCCAGAAAAGCAGAAAAAGGACAGCATGCTTTTTATTTAAAGAAACCACTGGGAAGAATGCTTTCTGCCTCAAGCAGAATAGCTATGCCTACTACAATACAGCATTCCAGACAATGCTGGAAGAAGGAATTGAGGGCATCTTCGAGTATAATAATCTTCTTTCTTTGTTCCTAAGATCAAGCAAGGAAACAATCTTCTCAGGCTACACTACAGATGTAGATCCATATGTATCCTATTTCTAGTCAGTATTTGGAGAGTTTATTATCAGACACAGAGACATATTTGGTGTGCTCATTATGCCTTCTCGTATTGTGATTAAGACTGACAACCTGACCACCACATCTAGAACAGAAGAGGTGGCCTCTCCAATGGTCCTGAAGTTCTGCTCTCCAGACCATCTACACTTGGTGACATGCAGATGTCTTCTCTGGCACAGGCAACCAGGTTTCCTTTCTGGGGCAATGAGGACTAAAATAGAATAGGGATGTGGCTGGACTGTGTCTGTCTATGTTCCACAGTGGGAGTCAGTCCCCATAACTCTAGCTGAAGAACAAGACCGGACTAGGAGCACAGCACATGGAAAGTAGGACAGATTGTGACTACACAAATAGCGAGCTGTTGAGTCTACAGCAAGAAATTGATTTTGAAATATGATTTTGGCCCTGAGAAAAATTGTGCTTATTGGCATTAAGAGTAGCATAGGACAGAAACTGTGGCAAACAAAAGGGTAAAAATATTTCACTAGGAAGAAAAAAATATTTACATGCGGTGAAGACTTTTAAAGATAGTTTTATGGGTTTGCTTACCTCCAAGGCACCAAATGCATTTATTTTAAGGAAGTAATGAAAACATTTATTTCAGAGCACTGAAAGAGCAATCTCATACTATTACTATACTGTAGTGAAGTTTAATCCATACTGACCTCAGCTGTGGCAGTTCTGATAATACAAGAAAGTATATTACCAATGCCCGGAAAGCAGCAGGGAAGCAGCTAGTCAAAATAAACCGTGTCAGTTCTGCAGTTTACATACAAATATGATTGAATTTCTTTTCCTGCATTATTATAACTGCTCTGCTACAGCAATTGCTTGGGTCTGACAATGACAACATGAGCAAGAAAAATGAAAGGAAATTAAATAAAAGCAAGATGACCTCGTAACAAGAAACATAAACCTCCTTCTCCCCATAATGAAAAGATTATATTTAATCAGCAGCTGTGTGCTTTGAATTTGATTCAAACTACCTCAAAAGACCCTTGACCAAAGACAATTACAGTCAGTGAATGGTAGCTATTTTATGCAATTTAGTATTTTTGAATTTGAATCACTTTTCTATTCACCCAGAGTCCAGCAACTCTCCATTAAAATAAAGTGTTAATAACATCATGCTAAGTAAAGGCTTAAGGACAGACAAGTTCAAGAGTAAGAAATGTTCCTGTTTCCCTATTTACCTGTCACTTAAGTTTAAAGCTCTTCACTGTGCATGCTATTCAGCTCAGAAAACACATTACAACTGCACACTAAACTAACAGTTCTGTTCTGAGTTTCCATTAAAATTCTCTACTATGAAGAGGTTCAAAATTCACCCATGAAAATACATTCCTGGGAGGCATTTGATCTCATGTCAAGAATGGATATTTTGACTTTTTTCACGGCAAGTATCTGAGGACAAATTTTTAAAAATCATTTTCTGAAAACACAGAGTGAACTAAACATCAATTTGAAGAAGGTCGGTCTGACAAAGGAGCCCTCAAGGGGGTGCAGAAGCCTCACTCACTCCAAGCCCCCGCTGGGAGGAGGCTGGAGCCCCTGACAGCAGCAGCAGCAGCAGCCTTGGCTCCTGCCCAGTGCAGTCACAGAGCCCTGATAACACGTCTGCACAGAGTACAGATGGATCCCCTTCAAGCATATGTCCCTAATGTGAAAGGCTCAGTCCTCTTACACTCCACCATAAGCTTTCCACATCCTGTTCCATTCTACAAAGAGGAACCAGATTTATTTTGCTTCCTTCTGCCATATGTGCATCTATAGAGAAAAGAGGACTTGTCCTAGTAAATGAGAACATAATACAGAACGAAAAATATTAGTCTCATTTCTCTGTTTCTGTCTTGCACAGACTTGACGGAGAAAACCAAAATCATTTAATAACAAGCGTTTAATGTGGAATCCTGCTGCTGATATTTTAAAATACGTATTCCCAAAACTTTCCATAAACTTCCCAAACATTTAACACAATCAATAGAATTCTGTAAGGTTTTTTTGTCCACTTTCTAGCCATCTTAAGCACAACACGGTGAAGGAAAACAAAAGCTTTCTGATCCATGTTCCTAAGACATGTTCTAGCAGCTTTTTCTTCAAGGTACCATTTGAAACTATGTTGTTATTTCCCTTTAAGGTTTATCAAGCATTGCAAGTCTTCCTTTGGAACCTAAACATCATTGGAGGAGAATTAATTACAGAAAATGCCTCCAACTGCTGCTATAGTGAACAGAATTTTCCTAGTCAGAATAATGTTTTCAAGTTTGTTTTGGCAAATAATTGCATGAGAACTGCTGCTATAACGACACATCTTTGAGACAAGTGATTTTGATAGAGCCTTATAACAATAATACCACAACAACCTGTATATAAACTCAGTTTTTACTTCATTTCTTCTAGAAAGGGCAATCATTCCTCAAAAACTTTCCCAGTCTCTCCCATGCTTTTTTTGTCAAAGAATACTCTCAATATTCTGTGAAAAATTCAACTTTCCCACATTTTAAAATGAAACTAAGGCCCCACTAATAGGAATTACATGCTAGTTCCACCCTGTTATAGCAAATACATAGACTCACAGAATGGTTAAGGTTGGAAAAGACCTCTAAAATCATCAAGTCCAACCATCAAGTCCAATCATCATGGTAGTATCACCACCATGTTCACCATTAAACCATGTCCTCAAGTGCCCTATTCACATGGTTTTTGAACACTTCCAGGGATGGCAGATCCACCACTTCTCTAAACAGCCTGTTACAGTGCGTGAAAATCTTTTTGATTAAGAAATTTTTCCTAATATGCAGTCTAAACCTCCCTGTCCTCTTGTCCTGTCACTTGCTACCTGGGGCAAGAGACTGACCCCCACTTCACTACAGCCAACTTTCAGATACTTGCAGAGAGCAATCAGGTTTTCTCCTTTACACCAGGCTAAACAATCCCAGTTGCCTCAGTCCTCATAAGACTTGTGCTCCCTCCACCCCAACCTCTTCCTTGCTGCAGACTCCTCTCAGGGTTCCTCCCACAATCCAGGACTCCCTCCTCTTAGGACACTGAGAAGCACCAAATCCAGTGAGATTCTTCTCACTTCTAAGTGAGAGTTGTTAGACATGACCAATAAGACAACTTGAATCTACCCTCTGAAAATTATTTTTCATGCCCCCTACACCCTCTTCCTTGAGGAATTTAATAGACTTGTCCATCATTTCCTGACTGTACATACAAAATCACATTGTGGTGTCTATACATAAATGACATGAAATGGGCAACTGACCACACTGTAAACTTATTTCCTCTACATCAGTTGCAATAGATTCAAATGTATACATGGAGAAACTTGCACCAATCTAACTAAATTGATTTAAATATCAATGTAATTTAGATCAGTGTCACTTCTTTTTCAGGAAGAGCCTTCTATAGGCATTTCTTGCCATTCAATATAGTCATTCTCTGGATGGAGCATATGACTTTCCTGTTTGTAGCAGCACAGATACCCTTAGGTTTTGTTTAACTCATTCAAAGTGGTTGAAACTGTCCACTGACTCTGAACAGTTTTGAGTTAGTTCTGTGGTGGAAGATATGCCTTTAAGAATTAAATACAAAAATATTAATTCCAAAATTACTTATCTGTCTGATGTACACTACCCTGTTCTTGGTCTCTCATCTCAAATAAATCCCACTTATCTTTCTTTCCTCTTCCTATGCCTATTTGAAGAAAACTATTTAAATTCTGTTTTTTACCTTTACACTTATTATTTTCTGCTCCCAGTTTGGTTGTTGTGGCATGTCTAACACTGCATGCTTTTAAAAAATAGCTGTATCTAGTCCTCAAAACAAAGTTTTTTTTCTAATATATATTTATGTAAGAAAGTAAGGTTGACAGGTGTATTAAACTGTTTGTGTCCAATGCCATTATGAGTGGGTCATGTATTAAAAAAAACAAAAAAAAAAGGTTGCAACCTAGACTAGATTATAGGGCTGAAAGCAGGCTACTCTAGAAGCAGTTATAGAAACTTTATTTACTTGAATAAAAATAGCCAAGAAATTTCAAAATAAGATCTACCTTAAGACATAAAATTAGAAGTTCAGTAAAAAAAGGCTTAGGTGAGGCCCAGTGCTTAGTAAAGTGATTACTACAGCCATATACCTAAAAAACAAAAGATGTATAGATAGAAAGTCATTATAAGGTCCTTATTGGAAGAGAAAGAGACATGGATTTTTATAAAATAACTTCTACAACAATCAGAGCTCCACTACCAGGAACACCTGACTTTCGAATCAACTGTCTTTTTGAAAAGTTCAGTTCTAATGTCAGACAATCATTCTTATATAGAGAACAATACTGAGAACGTAATTTGAACACACTGCATCTCTCCTTCTGCCTAGAAGTGCTTTAATTATAGCCCAGGGCTCAGTCAGTTGGAGACCTACGAGTTAAGTTAGTGGTCCCTAAATTTTTGTGTATTCTCTTGAGAAAGATGGCAATAATCTGAACCACACCAGGATCAGCTTATTTCCTTTTCTTGACTGTTCCTGCTGCTGGCTTGGTTCCTGCTGATGCCAGCACAAGGAGTACAGTGCACAGAGTAGATCCAGCAGTATTTATATATATGGAATCCACACTGTTCTATGGATTAATTCCATGCCATTAAGATGAACCCCCAATTATGAACTCCTGAGTTCACATGCACTGTATGTAAATGCTAAAATATATTTAACAGTGCTATGTGATAAAGGGCTAAGATATAATATCTTGCTTTACATATGAAAAAATACTCAAAGATACTCATCTCAATCAGAAATAAAACACTAATGCTGCCATTATGGTATTGCTGTTTGCCTATTTTCTTTTAATTTTATTAAAACTGGACTAAGATTCCAAGATAAAAATTCTGGTTTTTGTTTTGTCTACTAAGTTCTGAGATTTGGGGTTTAAGAAATAATACTTCTTTCCTACAAAAAATAGCCCTGAGACAAAGAAAAAGCATTTTGGGTGAAAGTTCTATAAACAATCAGATTGAACATTTTCCCACAAAGCCAGGAAGAAAATATTTTCAAGTGAGTGAATCTGTATTAAAAAAAAAATTAAATCCATATCCTGTTCTCCAGTTTCATACAGCTGGTAATTTTACCACAGCTTTTAGTGAAACAGCATCACTACATAGTCTTCCTGAAGCCATTGTGGTAGAAATAGGAAAAGAAAAAAAAAAGGGGGTCTTGTAACACCCTGCCACGTCTGGATTCCTTTAACCCACTTTCAGAATGCATAAAATAGCAATAATTCTTATGGTCATATTTTTTCAGCAACCTCCTGCTGTCAAAGAAAAGCAGTCCTATTGGCAATAGTGAATAATGGGATAAAAACTGCTGTCATTTAGCAACAAGGGTTTGACCCACAGCTGACTCTGCTACATCATTCTCTCACTCACTGATCAGGACCACTCAGTTGTCAGAGACAGCCCCGAATTCAGACATGACCAGATGCCAGCTCATAGCTGTTGTTCAATTACTTTGAACGAGAATCTCTAAAGGATGCTGAATTCTGTCATTAGGAAGAGGGTGACCTCTCTTTGGAAGGCATAAATATATTAATAGAGACTCGATACAACAATTTGAAAAGGAATAACAACAGAAAAGGTCACAAATGCAAATGTGCAGAATATAAGGAAGAAAAAGAAAGGCTGAGTCCCTTGAAAGGAAAGACTTCTACAACTAACCTGCCTAAAAAAAAAATCCAAGAAGAAAAAGAGAAAAAGGTTTTTCTATAAATGTAAAGTATTCATTGTAACTAAACTCTAGGGAGACCTATCTAGATGAGCTTTACAGAGTGTCAGGCTAGATATGCTCTGCAAAACATTTCTTCTAATCTTGAGCAGCTTCTGTGCTGTTAATAAATCCTGGTTTTAATTAGACCACTTGAGTCTCAGACTTTTTAAGAAAAGTTTCATACAGGTTGTCCCACAGAGACAAAATTTTCAGTCTCAAAAAGGTAGTGTAAGAAAAGTGTCCAACAAGGATTCCCAGACAAAGAGAGCAATTTTGCACTTCTTTTACACAGCTATATTACTACAGCAAGACTAAGGTCATAGGCATTCCTCTTCCACTGACCAAGTACAAGAAGCGAATTCAAAAGAAACAGCAAAGAACAGAACATCTATGCTCTTTTTCCTTCCCCTAACTTCAAATACCTAGTCAGATAAAAGGATTGGTAAGTACTTGCACTACTACCAAATGACAAAACCCTGAATACAAGATAGTCATTTCAGAGACTAAAATTGCAAAAATATTTTCAAACTCAGCTTCTGATTTTATCAGCCTTTTTTCTTTGTCCAAGTATGAAATGGATTAAATGAATCATCTTTTTTGAAAGCACTGAAAATGCTTATTTAGATTACATGAAATGTCAGTTCAAGTAGCAGACCTGTAACAAATGGGAAAGTAGAGAGAGCTCTTCAGTCAGTAGAATGCTTAAAGACATCTTCTTTAATAGCTAATGAAGTTTAAATTGAGAAAAATTTGAAAGATCAGGAATTTAAAAACTTTGACAAATCATGTGACAAATAACAAATAGTTACTAGTGTGAAATAGCAAATATCTGACAAAGTATTCTGTTCAGCCACTCTCTAATCTCCTATAATCTTTCATTCATGATTGGGCAAATACTCACAAAAGCAAAAAATAATGTTGAATATTGTTTGATAATAAATTTCTGAATATGACTCTTGAAGTACATCTTGTAAGCATAAAAAATGCTTTGCCAGCTATAATACATGTGGTATTTCTACTATTATAATAGTTGCTTTCTAGTCCCTCCCTACTTTGCATACAGTTCCAAATAACAAATACTAGCAGCAAGTTATATTGCAGCAAGCAAACTGTCACAATATTTTCAGGACATATTTGGTCTGCAAATTTCACAAACTAGCTGTTGCAATCAGCAGAGAGGCAATGCAGCTGTCACCACCTTTGAATCTGCTTAATAATTATCCTCTAAAGAATACACAAACCAAGAAATTAACCATAAAA
Organism: Cichladusa arquata; assembly: GCA_026413545.1. Lineage (NCBI taxonomy): Eukaryota > Metazoa > Chordata > Aves > Passeriformes > Muscicapidae > Cichladusa > Cichladusa arquata. Next base: position 26,399,191 of record JAOTQP010000870.1, on the reverse strand, counting down.
TCCACATGGAAAGGGAGCACTGCAAAATGCAGCTATAGTATTCTGCAAGCATGGCTGTAACTACTGACTGAACAGAGGTTCTTCCAAAAGGAAAACAGTGTTAAATAATTATCTAAAATTTCCCACATGCATCTCATTCTCTTGAAAATTTTCCAAAGATTTTTTCCCTTTTAAGGGAAAGATTGTAAAATTATATGTATCAGTAGTACAATTCATTCCTTTTCTCAATTTAGAAATATTTCTTTTTCTTTAGTTTTGAACTGCACCTGTTATATGACACACTGCTGTGGGAAAAGCTGTGCACACAAAGGTTGTAAAAGGAATGTCCAACATGAAAGACAAAGAATGGTCTAAAATGTGACAATAGTCTGACTCAGTGAAAACTAATTTTGGGTTGAGGTGGGAAAGGAGGGAAAAAATCAAAGCTTTTCATGTACTTTTCTCTTGACCTGAGAAAGAACATGTGGGACACTTACAAAAAATCTTATGATAGCTAATGAAGCCCTTCATGGAGACTTTCAGGTTTAACTGAAATAGCAATCTGCTCGAAAGGAAGAAAAACTTGTCTCCTTTTTTTCCCCATTCTATTTGTATTCTATGGATCTAAAGACTGTTTCTGCTGTATATGTTTTACCAGGAAAGAATTATATGTAAAATGTATTCAACAGGTGATAATGAAACAGCTAAAAATAGAAAGTAGGGTATGATGTTATGGAGAAACCATATCACAATTGCGAATTCCATGGTCTAGCCCAACTTTTTGTTTTGTTTGGTTTTTTGGTTTTTTGGTTTTTTTTTGTTTTTTTTTAAATTCAGTAAGATATGTGAGACAGAGTCCACGTGCAATGAATATATGGTTTAAAAAAACACTGATACAGCAAATGTCTATATTAAAATTATAATGCCTCCAGCTACTTGGGCACTTTAATTCCAAAATAGAAGTGTTAATCATACTGTGAAAATATCTTAATTGACAGGTAAGACTACTATTTTGAAGTTAAGATTTTGCACCCACATAAACATTATTTATCAAGGAAATAAACCAAATTGCAGTGTCCTTATTTTTAACACTTGAACACCTACAATACTTGTGGGGTTTATATATTTATAATGGTTTTTATTGTTTTCTTTGATACTACGAGGCTTTCCATACCACATAATCCCACTGAAGACTTGCACTGTATTAAATCAGCTACTTCATTACTTTTAGAGACCAAAGCCATTTTATTTTTCTATTTGTACTGCAACATCAATCATTTAAAGTATATTTTCAATTGCGTTAATATTATGAGATATATAAAGCACATGAGGAAATATATTGTAAATAAATTTTTGCTACATTACTAGATAGCAATAAAGGTTGAAAGCAAAGAAAAAAAAAAACAAAGCACATTACTCTCTGATAGTGAGACTGCAGCAAACAGCAAACTGCTTAATCTATAGAGACAGGACAAATGTCAGAGTAAATTCTTGAGCAGGACTGTATAGCTCCAGGGAAAGATAATGGCATACTGTGCTCTTCAGCTTTAGGTCAGAGCCTGGCACCAGGCTCAGATCATTCCTCTTTTATGCAGTGATCCACTGCTTGCATACTCAGACATCAGAGCTGTTGGTTAAAGGCTCATGAGGGATGTTGGTAATAAAACTCACCACTTCCATTTCTCACAGCATTGCCAGGAAATCGCAGCACAAGCCAAATGGTTTCTATCATGTTAGAAAACCAACCACTACTGACGGTACAGGGACCATCTATAAATGTTTGAGCAGGTATGAACCAACTGCTGAAATGAGCAATGGAGATTCTCCCAGGCCATCTGATGGCTGTCTAGGGCCCCATGTGACATGAGCGTTTGACTCGCTTTTCCCTGGCTCCCAGTGGACCGATAAGAAGCAATACCCAAGGAAATCAGTGACCTTGGCAGTAGAACCAAAAAGAATGAAAAATTCTTTCTTACAGCACCTAAGAGTTGAGAGATGTTACTGGAATACAGAATAGAAACATGAACCATCACCAAGACAACACTGTTGTGATATCTCTGTGCCACTGTCAGTCACTGGATGCGATTACAGACAACAACCTTCACATTCAAATGACAGGAGAAAGCAACTCATTTTCATACGTGAGAATTTTCACAAAATTGTCTACTGATCTTGACACTAAAATATGTCCCTGAGAGGTACTAGAAACACCTCTATAAAATATGTGATATATACCACAGGAAATAACTTTTCCACTACTATCAACATTCTTGAAAGAGCATTTCTCACAGTTTCTAAACAAGTTATACTGGCCAGAGTTTCATAAAACAGGATTCATGATCCAGCACCACCTGACAGCTGTTGCTACCACCATTGCTACTAAGGCTGTTAACTTCTGTAATGTTCAATGGCACCATATCCCTCATTAAGAGAATCCTTGACAGGCAAATGTATGGCCCTGCTCTAAGTATACAACAGAAAAATTTTAACAGGTCATGACAATTAACATTTGAAAAATAAATTAATATTAGCAATGGTAGGATTAAGTTTATTAATATTTTTGCCAGACTGCAACTAGCCAAACCAAGCCAAGCAGAAGCTTTGCTGTATAGATGGCACCCTAACTAGAAGGAAAGATGTTGGGAAAGAAATACGGGAAAAGGTATAATGGCCAGCAAAGTCTTCAAAAACACTGATGAGTTTTAAAAAATACTGTATTTTTTTTAAAGTTATACAGTCTCATGTACATTTTATATTTACAGTTGAACAGGAGCTAGAAAGAAAATGTGGAGGAATGGCTGCTCTAGAGGTGGATATTAACCCCAAAGAACTAGCTGGTCGAGAATGTCATGGTGGGTGGAAGGCAACTTGGGTGACACTTGGGTAATGAATAATTTACAGAGTTCATATTCCTTTAAAAGGGAAGAAATAAACAGCAAAATAAAACAACTAACTTTAAGACGGCAAACAAATTTGATGAATCAGTGGAAAGACAGCAAAAATAAGTTAAAAGAGTAATTTTTGTCCAATGGAGACAAAGGTGGGAATTGCAAAAAAAATAAGATATTTCACAGATCTTCAACAAGCATAAAGTATTACAAGCACAAAAACAAACTGAAAAATAAGAAAAGCCAACATACATCATGGAACACAAACAAGAGAGGAACAAGATTAATATGAACACAGACCCATATAAATACACTGGCAGTGAGAGAACTACAAATAAAATATTTCCCTGCCATTCAGAAGAGAGGAAAGGATATTTACAGAGTGCAGAGAAGGGGCCAAAGGATTTGGATCTTTTCTACCAGTTGTCATCAAAATACTCCTTTGCAAGCAAATGGCCAACCTGGTTTCTACCAAAGAGGGCTCAATTCTTAACTCTGGTTAAGTTGATCTGGAGATGTGGGCTAGAATCATGACTGTTGTGCCAATCATTGCAATCCATCCCCTGTCTAAAAAGGTTAGGGACATAAAAGACATTAGCAAATTTGAAAGGAGTTGAATGGGCAGTGCAGTTGGCATTCAAGGAGGCGTACTTGGGGAGAAGTATTTTTTGGTTTATGTAGTATTTAATAAGAGACCAGTGTTCAAATCAAAAATAAGGTATTGAAGCAGAGTTGAACCATTCTAAAACTTCAGTAATGAGCAGCAGTTCACAAGAAACATTTTTGCTCTTACAGAAGCTGTAAATTGAGCTGAATTGGATTCATCAAACAAATAATTTAAATACAATTATTATGTTTCTTCTCACTGAAAGTCAGCAGATGCTATAATGAAAGACAAAATATTATTTATCTACCTAAAATCAAATAGTGTAAGCAGAAAAATTCTGTATGGAACAATCATTTAGTTTCACTATTCAATTTTACCACGATTTCTCCTCCTTGTTTCTTCCTGTTTCCTTATCGCAGGATGTCCATTCATACAATATAACACAACTGACATATTCAAGACAAAATTAAATCAATCTTAAAATAACTTGGATTATGGGATCCACTGAATAAACAGTACTTCTAGCAGTGGTCTAAATTGCCATGGTTTCTACTCTTCACTGCAAGGAGACATGAGGGAAAAGATTTAGAGGTAAATGCACCCAACTAAACACAATAGTTTAGACCTGACTCTGAAGTCTGACAGAGTAATCAAGCCTAAATACTCTAACTTCAAGACAAGAGTTCAGTATCCTCGGGAAGGAGATGCAAATATGAACACTGCACACACAAGATTTGCAGGGAATTCTTAAATATAAAAGGATTTTTTGTTACAAGATCATAATCAGAAATCTATCACATTGGCAACTGCAGACTTTGTGTTTGTTTAGTGAATGAAATTACATGATAAATATTGTCCTCGTTTTTTAAAAATTATTAAAAGCAGCAAATTTTACATTAGGAGAAATAGAACATATTTTCATAAATTTTATAAAGAGTAAAAGTAAAAAAGAAACTCATTATTAATTTACAATATGTATAAACAAACAGTCTGCATTATACTTTAGTTACATTTTAATAAGAAATACAAGTGTGGGTTTTGCAGCTAGAAATAAATATCTATTTTAAAATTTTATTTGTATTACACTGTTTTGCAGAGGAAAAAGTACACATGTAGACTGAGTAAGAGGTACCATTAATGACAGGAAGGAAGAAGATATTTAGTTTCCGTCTATGAACACTGTTGTCAGAAAATGCAAGTTAACAGTAGAAAAATAAATTAATATTTTACAATCATTATGCTGTTCTGCTGTTGATTCTCTTGATCAAGCTGTTAGTTGCTTTAAAAGACTAAGATCCTCAATTACTACACATAGCACAGAACATTAATCATATTCCTGACATTTTCAAATCCGGGTAGCTCTGTTTTGTTTTGTAGATATATGCTGTACCTGAAGCATGTGATTCAGATGGGAGAGGAGAGGAGA